>CM041787.1:3605104-4315414 GCA_023375725.1 Nephotettix cincticeps
TTCGTCGGCTGATGATGGTCTGTTAAGAGACCGAAACCGGTTCCTGTAAGGAATTAATAAATTGACACCTGAAGGGCAGATACCATTCAATTGGTAAGTGATTATTTGCATATTATTATTAGGTATAACTTATTTTTAAAGAATAGATTAGATAGTTTATTCGGCCAAGGGCTCGGTCTCAAGGTGACTTGATATAAGGAGCCTACTGTATAACCTAAAACGCAACAGGTTTTCACATCCAAATTTACATTGCTCAGTAATACAACGAAACCAGGTGTACAACCCTTCGGTATTTACCTTTGTCTGATGAAGTAGGACTGCAGCTCCACAGAGTCCTCAAAGACTTGAGAGTCGGTGCGTGAGAGCTTGCGGGCACGCTCCATGCAGGAGAACAGGTCCTCCTGGAACTGGTCCAGTCTGCGGTACTGGCCGCCGTCTAGCCGTCGCTTGATCAGGTCTAGGGACAGAGCTCGTAACCTGCACATGGAATGCAACAATTAACTTTGCATTGAACTATGGAATTTTAATGATATTCAATTAACCCTTCAAGTCTGTTTTTGATGACAGTTCCACATCACACAAAAAATGGCACAGACGTGGTTTGACTTGAGTTTCTCTTCATCACGCAACCCGTCAGTTAGCGCATTCTAGCGACGTTCTAGTGAACTTTTCTGAACTCAAAATTTGTGGAGAATATTGCTTATGAGTTTCTTTACATTTCCCAACCAATTTTGATCAGCTGTGAGTGTGAGAGAGATAGAGATATGTTGTTTACAAGCACAGCTGTTTTATCTTTGTTTGTTGCGTCGACTTGGTGTTCATACGTCCTAATTTTGTGGATATTTATAATCTTTATGGTGGAAAATGACGTCAAATTATATTGTAAGCTGTTATTTTAAAATTTTGTTCAGCATAGCAAAGATATAATTTACAACTATGTTTGTATGAATGTATTAACAGTAGCTGTTAGATACTATTACTGACTTTTTCCCGTCCACTTCATCGTGCTCCGGAAGCTCCTGCATAGAGTCGGAGAAACATCGGCCTTCCTCATCCTGGTGGTTGTACACTGCAACGTCAACAGAAAATGTGGTACAATGTTTGATCAAAAATAACTTAACATTCAAACCATCCAAGGCAAGGCTAGATTTAGCATCTCTCAAACCCCTGATGATAGATAACCAACAAATCGCATAAGCAAATACCAGAACTCAATACTCAAGCCTATAACATATGTGTGTATAAGAATAGAATGAAATATCACTTCTGAAGTGCAAATCACTCTTTATTCTGAACCTAGCCATAATTATTCACTAAAATGAGTAACACTCACACAAATTAAAAATTCCCAAAAGCAAATTTTTCAAGTAAAATATGTTTAAGAAAAGCTCATTTTACAGACCCCGGAATTTGGATACTGACTTCAAACGCCTATATGGAAATCTGGTTCAGAATCATTTTTGGTACTATTCTTCACATTTTATTAAAAAACTATTTCCCCACACTTAAAGGGCCTTCCTCCAGAACTGAACTTATGTGTTGGTGGTGTTTTTAAAGTTATAAGTAGAATAACAGTTAATGAGTTGAATTTCAGAAACTCAAACATTGTGTTATCGCTAACTTTGTTTAATATTTTAGCAATGCGATCAGAGCCTCAAAAACTATTTATTTTAGAAATTCGACACAATCTGGACATATTTAATTTCAAGGCACATGATATATCTGCTGCTGTACTGTAGGTGGATTTAAAAAAATGTATAATTGATAATATGTGTAACATTTTTAATTTTCATCAGGTCGCCACCTAGTTTCTACTGTACGCATGGCCACCTACCTGCGGTGAACAGGGAGGTGAGCAGTTCTTGTACAGCCGCAGTCACATCAGGCACTGCGTCCTCGTTGGCCTTCAGCTGCAGTTTGGTCTGCAGAGCCACCCGTTGCAGCATTAGGGCATCCTGCAGCAATACATGCCATCGGTTACCTTGCATTTAAGAGATTAGAGAATGTTTTACTCAATGTATTCTCGAGCATTTTGTAAACACAATAAAGTTAGTATCATAACTTCTGTGATACGGTAATTAGGCTGATTAAATTAGAAGGCTGTGCAATACGAACTTTAACTGAGAGTTGAAATTTTTTCAGTAGGTTGTATTTTAGTAGTTAATTAGTAGTTCTCTAAAAGTTATCAAAATTTAAATAAGCAGGATGTAAATCATACCTTGTATATTTGAGAATCCGGTTCATTATATTTACAAGCATTATCAAACATCAGGACGAAATCTGCCACTAGTTCATCCAGATTATCGTACATTCCGATCTTGAGCTTCTGAGCTATTTGCTCCATGTTTATTGGCTTCTTTATCACCTCGTAATAATCTGGATACTCCTGTAACATTACAAACTATTAATAACCTAAATACTTAAAAACTGTCCAATACTTTCTCCGATAGATTTCGATTTGTGTTATAAGCTGGAATGTCTTTTTTTTGTAAATAAAGGGAGCTAATGATGTGTTATTGTATGAAGGAAGAGGCTTGACAACACAATCAGGAGACTGAAGCTGTCAACCGAAGATGATTATGATGAACAATCAGAGTCCTGATTCACATTATTAATCAATATTTTTACATTATTGACTTTTAAAACAAAAACTCTTGTCTATGAAACGAGTGTTTACAGATTCAAGACCGAGTAACTATATTTCCTACAAGCAGAAGCTACTTACAATCTTTGACGGCAGCTTGTTGAATATAACACTCAACTGACGATTATTCTTGGGATCTTTATAATCCTTTATGGTGTTGAAGAAAGTTCTCATTTTGGCGTAGTCTTTGCCATAATGCCCGGGATTGGGTGTTATTTTCCTTGGTTTTGGTGTCAGCCTATGAATACAAAACGTAATTGCATTAATTTATTCTGACACAAGTTGTTAGAGCACATAGGCTAGCACTTAGAAACTAAGGTAATAGGTTATTTGTACACAACGTGTTATAATAAATTAACGTTAATAAATACTAACGTTCTAGGAGCGGATTTCTTGACAGCGCTGCCAGGTGTGTCTGGCAAGGGCCCCAGTTCCTTAACTCGGCCCATCAGTATCTTCTGTAGCTTTATGGCGTCATCATAGATCATGCTGCCTTCCTCGTTGTAGCGTTTACAGTTGTCAAACATCAGCTGCAATGTTTACATTCAGATAACATTAGAGTTCTAACATATTATACAACTTAAAATCAACTTTAAGTACATGTTACATAAATATCTTTTTTTATTTTACCACTTGATTTATTGAAGTAAATACTTCTTAAAACTAAGATGATTTTACAACTATAGTTTGGTAAAATATGTAAAATATATTACAGTTATTGACACCACAAACACACATTTACATTTTATATTTTTATTTTTTATTTTAGCCTGTAAAAACAAAAATCTGATAACCTCAACACCAGCTAATTTTAGCCAAAAATATATAAATAGTATATCTGTTCCTTCAATATTTACAAATGTATTCATTTAAACAACACTATTTATATTGTTTTATTATTATATTTTTATTTTACATATAAATTTTTTTTTTTATTTGATATTGTTAAAAATACTTCAAAACTGTATTTCAAAATGATAAATATTTATTTACCAACCACATACATTTATTTTTAATTTTTTATTATAACAAAATCATTATACACAAACACAATAGCCAATATATAAATATTACAATTGTCCTTCAAATATGGAAAGCGACACTAAATTTATATTTAATACCATCATCGCTACAATATGAAATGTGTATCACTTTGAAATTATTGCGAGACTTCTGTAATCATGGCCTTATTTATCCATGACATTGACACAGTAGATAATTATTTCAATTACCTTGAAGTCGGAGAGAATCTCCTCTTCGCTCTGATACTTCTCGGCCTTGATGTTAGACTCGATAGTGAGCATGTCGATAGGGTGGTCGATGACCTTGTAGTAGTCAGGATACAGCTTCTTGCTTGGCTTCTCCATGAACATCAGCATCGGCTGTCTTCCGTCCTCACACTGTCAACAAACCAAAGTGACAGGTCAGGATTAGGCATTGGACAGTCACACAGTCCTGAGGGTGCTGAACCACCTTCTGTTCAACTCAAGTTTCAAAATTATTTTTTGTCTTGACAGGCACAATGAAGTCACCTTTTGTTGGAGTCCAGGCCACTATGAGGTGAGAGGCAGTGAGGTGGCTGTTAAGTGGGTAAGTAGGGTGAAATTTTCTTACATTTCATGTCAAGAGCTCATAACTGGGCTCGGGACTGCCACAATTGGAAATGCTAGAGCTTGCTTTAAACAACCAGAAAAGCTCAATATCCAATAACTGTCACAACAGGTAGCAAAGGTCCACGTCTTGGCAGACCAGATTTGATACAGGTTGTTACAAAATATAGTAATCTGAGAAAGTACCAACTGAAAATGGGGGTATTCAACAACGACCCTGCGTACAGGAAAGAGGACTTTCAAAGGATTTACCAATGTGAGATCCTTAACCCTGAGGAACCTCTCAATCTTACACCCATGTCAGATAAAATAACGTAGGAGTGATGTTGAAAAGAAAAAATCCCTAAAGATTTCAAAGTCATCAGCTACCAAGGCTTCTTAAGAAGCTTTAGATTGGCAGGAATAAGGCAGAAGAGCCACAAAAAATCTTTAAAATAAGTCAATAAGTCAAACATGTCTAGCCTATGTGATTACAGCTAAATTAAACCAAATTTTTATGGAAAAACTAATTGTGAACTTCTCATTAATCCACCCCATTGCTCACCGTGTAGTCTATGAGGCACTTGCACAGAGAGTAGAGTCGTCGCTTGAGCGGGATGTTGTCCAGGTACTTGCCGCGGGTGAGGCACCGTGTGCTGCCCTTACTCGTCACCGCTGTCTTGGGCGGAGGCTCATCACCGCTGTCGTCCTCGCTGTCCGAGTACTGCAAACACAACAACTCATCAAACTTCCTGCTATAAAACTCAACCTAATCTATATATAAATAAAATTAGAGTTATTAGGAATTATGATATTTTTGGTTATTACAGTACAATATTTTAATGAATAAAGGATTTGAGTTACTGTACAAATTAAATTACACAACAGTGTGTGTATTTTAATTAGAATGTGAATGAAAGATAAATGTATACAATTCATGTTAAATATAAAACATACTAGTGAACTCTGTAAGCCTGAATTCAAAGTTTTAATTACGTCTCCACTTTACCGCCACCGTAGGTAAAATAAAGTTTAAATTGGTTACCCGGATTATCAGCTATCTGGACACTGTCATGCATCAATTAGTCTGGATAATCGATGCTCTACTTTCAAATATTTAAATCAAAGAATATGCCCGGTCCGCTCACCTGATGGTCCAGATCAAGCAGTTCTTGCACCTTGGCCTGCATCAACTTCTGAAGTTTCACCGCGTCTTTGTACAGTCTAGAGTCTGCTCTGTTGTACTTCTTCGCATTTTCAAACATTATGTTCATGTCTCCGGCCACTTCACTGACAGTTCCGTAATCACCTCTCTGGATAACATTGGCAACTCGTCAATTATTGGCTAACTAAACTAGAGGTGTGCGGATATCTGGAAAACCAGGTCAGATATCCGACTCCGATCGGTTAACTAGTATCTGGTAAATTCTTAACTGTCAAATGGACAATATGAAATGATGTTTTAGATTATATTAGTAACACTAAACACTAATGCGCAAACCAAAAATGTTTTACAGACAGCGAAATGACAAAAGTCTTTTTGAAATGCAAGAACGTCATTGGCCGGTCTGAGATTTTAAAATCAATCTTATTTTGGTTACTAATAAACTTCTACACGATATATATTTCAAAATACAAAGCATTTCTCCAATAGTCAAACAGAGTATTGGAATATGGTTATTTATAATTATGTGAAAATACCTTTTCAGTAACTAAAACATTGAAAATTGGATCTGTAAATTAACAAAAAAACATATACTCATTTGCCATGATAACCAATTTTTTGTGATGCAAAATTTTCAATGAATATAGTTTTTAAAATATATTTTTTATATATATAAATAAATATTTTGAGTCAGAGTTTAATTTTGAAATCTTCATTTACCAAACCGGATATTCAAATTATCCAAAAGAAACTTTAACCACTATTTTTTTGGCATTATTGGAATATTGCTAGATGAAAATGTTGTTAGATTTCAAAGTCATCAGCTACCAAGGCTTCTTAAGAAGCTTCAGATTGGCAGGAATAAGGCAGAAGAGCCACAAAAAATCTTTAAAATAAGTCAATAAGTCAAACATGTCTAGCCTATGTGATTACAGCTAAATTACACCAAAGTTTTATAGAAAAACTAATTGTGAATTTCTTATTAATCCACCCCCTCGCTCACCGTGTAGTCTATGAGGCACTTGCACAGAGAGTAGAGTCGTCGCTTGAGCGGGATGTTGTCCAGGTACTTGCCGCGGGTGAGGCACCGTGTGCTGCCCTTACTCGTCACCGCTGTCTTGGGCGGAGGCTCATCACCGCTGTCGTCCTCGCTGTCCGAGTACTGCAAACACAACAACTCATCAAACTTCCTGCTATAAAACTCAACCTAATCTATATATAAATAAAATTAGAGTTATTAGGAATTATGATATTTTTGGTTATTACAGTACAATATTTTAATGAATAAAGGATTTGAGTTACTGTACAAATTAAATTACACAACAGTGTGTGTATTTTAATTAGAATGTGAATGAAAGATAAATGTATACAATTCATGTTAAATATAAAACATACTAGTGAACTCTGTAAGCCTGAATTCAAAGTTTTAATTACGTCTCCACTTTACCGCCACCGTAGGTAAAATAAAGTTTAAATTGGTTACCCGGATTATCAGCTATCTGGACACTGTCATGCATCAATTAGTCTGGATAATCGATGCTCTACTTTCAAATATTTAAATCAAAGAATATGCCCGGTCCGCTCACCTGATGGTCCAGATCAAGCAGTTCTTGCACCTTGGCCTGCATCAACTTCTGAAGTTTCACCGCGTCTTTGTACAGTCTAGAGTCTGCTCTGTTGTACTTCTTCGCATTTTCAAACATTATGTTCATGTCTCCGGCCACTTCACTGACAGTTCCGTAATCACCTCTCTGGATAACATTGGCAACTCGTCAATTATTGGCTAACTAAACTAGAGGTGTGCGGATATCTGGAAAACCAGGTCAGATATCCGACTCCGATCGGTTAACTAGTATCTGGTAAATTCTTAACTGTCAAATGGACAATATGAAATGATGTTTTAGATTATATTAGTAACACTAAACACTAATGCGCAAACCAAAAATGTTTTACAGACAGCGAAATGACAAAAGTCTTTTTGAAATGCAAGAACGTCATTGGCCGGTCTGAGATTTTAAAATCAATCTTATTTTGGTTACTAATAAACTTCTACACGATATATATTTCAAAATACAAAGCATTTCTCCAATAGTCAAACAGAGTATTGGAATATGGTTATTTATAATTATGTGAAAATACCTTTTCAGTAACTAAAACATTGAAAATTGGATCTGTAAATTAACAAAAAAACATATACTCATTTGCCATGATAACCAATTTTTTGTGATGCAAAATTTTCAATGAATATAGTTTTTAAAATATATTTTTTATATATAAATAAATATTTTGAGTCAGAGTTTAATTTTGAAATCTTCATTTACCAAACCGGATATTCAAATTATCCAAAAGAAACTTTAACCACTATTTTTTTGGCATTATTGGAATATTGCTAGGGATGAGGGGAAATATTTGAATTAAAAAAGATATCAAATTACAGAATGGTGATGTACATGGTCAAAATTCAAATTGGTGCTAGCCATATTAAGGATTAAAATGAACTTGAAAAAAATAAAAACAAGTGAAAACAAATATAAATAAGTCGTATGATTACACTTTACAGTTTTTGAAACTTTGTTATGTACATTATTTAAAATAAAAAGATTAGGAACAAAAATTGATAGGAAACAATGTACATGACGTCACGGATTCGATTACCCAAGATGCCTACAAAACTTTTGGGTGCTTAGAACCATTTATTCAAAATGAAAGTGTTGTTGAAAGCATTGAAAGAACTAAAACTAACGACAATTAAAATAAGAAACAAAAAGAGCTATTAACGCTAGCCTACTTATTTAAGACACCCACCTTTAGTTTCTTTCCTATCTGCATTAATGAAAGCGGGTTCTTGATTTCTTTGTAGTAATCAGGATAGTAACGCTTTGACGGTAACTTCCAAAATGGTTCACTCAACTCTTGACCTTCGGAAACAGGTTAGTGCATAAAACATGTGAGAAAAAATATTGTCTAATTTCTTTCAAAGATTTTTGAATCATATTAATGCTACAATATATTTGTATGAGGGGTTCAAATTTTGAGCTATTTCTATTTCTATTCATTAATAATAGTCTTTTGTGTTTTAAAACAAACAAAAAAAACATTCTTTAGCTCTCTGACAATTTGGCAAGTTAAAGTTTAAATTGAGCAGTAATGACAGATGTCAATAAAGTTATTACTGACCACCAACAATAATACTACCTGATTTTTCTGAGACTATATCAATCTTTTTTACAGCAGCACCAACCCCAGTAGTTCTATAGCTCTTCATTGTCTAACAATCTATGCCATAAAAACCTTGTAACTAGTTTATCAGATAATGGAAACAAAATTGTGTATTTCACAAAATGAAAATAAATTAACACTATCCCAAGATATCAAAGATTCTCTAACATTCCAGAAATAACAGAAAACTCACCTTGAGCATTGCTGGCCGATTTGACAGCCAGATACAACTGCCACTTTGGGTTTTCGGCGTCTTCCTCGGTAACATTTACCAGTTCCTCGTCGGATTCGTCGTCATCGTCTTTCAAAGCGGCAGTGATCGCGGAGAGGGACTGTCCCCCACGCAGCCGCTTGGCTCTGGAAACAGTGTCTTTCCTTTTACTGTAACGTCAAGTGACATCCGACACCCACACGACACCGACACAGCACGACACATAGAAACAAAAAAGCAGGCAAACTGATAACCCGAGTGAAATTGACCGGGAACAAAAACAAAACCAAAATCAACACCAGGATGCACAAAGAAATCAAACCAACACAACTTTTAACAATTCCCTACAATGATCCTTAAAAAACTGTTAATAAATAATAAATAAACTGCGGGTAAGTCTATTAAAATAAGGGTTCATAAGTGGTTACATCTATAGATAAGGAATGGAATTGTTAGATAGCTTGCCTGGATATAACAAAGTCAAGTAAAGCTCGGGAATCAAATAAAGTATACTCTACAAATAAATTCTTTCCTTCTGAGGAATTTTTTGGAGTGGATAGAGAATAATTATCTTTCTAATTTTTATTGTTAGATATAAAATGTTAGATATAAACTTGAGTATTTTTTTAAACATATTTTTTCTAAACTCCACTGACTTAATTCTATCCAGGTAAGAAGGCTTTTATCAACTACCTTTCTGTAGAGATAACTGTGAAAAACAGTAACACAACCCAATAAAGTGCTCTGGATAAATAAGGAAAATATTAAAAGAATGTGATTTTTTCTTTTTTAAAAGCTTTATATCTCTTTCCAATCTTAAGGCAAATATTCAATATATAATCTATAATATTATAAAGAAGAGGTGGTTTTCTGTATGTTTGTTTGTGGGTTTGTTTGTGAGTTTGTTGTGGCAAGTAAATGCGAAAAATACTGAACCGACCAGTTTGAAATTTTACACAAAGGTAGATCTTAAACTCATGCAACACATAGGCATACTCATTTCCTTAAAATCCTCTCGGGCTACGCCCTGTGAACGTCCTAAGTTTCAATGTTTACATTTTTAGAGAATGAAAACATAAAATTACTTGAATGTCAACAGCTGTGAACACTAAAATTTGACAGTTCGAGAAGCAGAAGACATGGTTAATGTAAATACCCTGGGATTCAATGTTTACAGTTTTTAATGTCAACATCAGTTTACTTTACATTTTGACAGTTCGGGAAGAAGAAGAAATAAAGTTGATTTTTCAGATAAACTGCTGGATCGAAATTAGTGAATTATTTGAAATAGTGGAATGGAAGATTTTAAGTTTTTTCCGACGACTGTCTCTATTAAATTAATCCTTATCCTCTCTCAATATTTGACAGATGTTACTTTGAAATGTTGTAGACATTCGTGTTTTGTCATTTTGTAAACAATGAAGAATTAATTAACAATAACTTAAATGTATCAGTAGAGCCTACACCTTTCAGCCTTTTTAACCCGTGCGAAGAACGGGTACTTTGGCTAGTCAAAAATAAATGGTACAGTGGACTGACACATTCTTTCTCCCAAAAATAAATTTAAACACGACAACTTCATATCACATAAATATATCACACACACAGACAGGCAGAAATAACATCGAAAGCCACTTTTTTGGATTCAGGGGAACCCAAAATGGATATATCCACTCTCAACTCAAATTCAAACATTTTTATGGAAACAATACTGTCTCCATATACTATTATATAAGTGGGAGAAAGTAAAAATTGTCTGAATAACATTTAAAGAAATAAGCAAGCATTCCACTAAGAACAAATGACACATATATCCCATTACCTTTCAAGAACAACCAAACGATCCGCCCTGGAATGACAACCTAATATTTTTACTTCTTTAAAACTCACTGTAACCCAAAGAGAAAAAACCAACACGTAGAACAATAAATGCGATGAAATTCATCCCCAGATAAGCTACATACAATAAATACACATAAACACCTAAAGTAAAACCGTCAATTGATTACCTCTCTATCAAGACTGACCTTATCCTTTCACTGGTCTTTCCCGAGGAATACTTGGAATGCTCGATTTCTATTTTCTTGCTTTGTATGATTTTCCTGAGGGCCTTGGCATCCTTGTAGATCTGAGAGCCAGGCTCGTTGAACGTACAAGCGTTCCGTGTCATCTGCAGCAAGTCTTTCTCCATTTCATTCAGGTTCGTATATTTTGATTCTTGAATTTTTCTAGCAATTGTTCTGAGATCTATAGGATTATCTATTACTTCGTAGTATTTTGGGTATCGCTGAAAAAAATATTGTAAAATACTCTCATTAAGTCTATTTGAGAAAATTATAATATTAATACTAAATAATCTACAACAGAAGACTCGATTATCCGCGAGTGGAATCAGATTAACCGCATTGCGGCTTATACACAATCGGCAAAATAAATTAGCATCTGCGGCAAGCAAAGTTTAACACAAAAATGTCCATCCTCGTGCTGCAAATTATAGCTATCGCTCGCGACACACTTCATTCTATGCACCCACTCATCGTTTTTAACTTCAATGTAAATAGCCTCTACATCATTGAATAAACATAAATATGATTTAATGTAACTGTTTTCTGTCGAATAATCCTTTTCTAGTTGTTATGACTACAGCTATTTTGTACTGCTAGAGTACATCTTCAGGTCTTTAGGACGTCAAATCGTCTACATTAAACATCATGTACATATTACATGTGTTTTACTTTATACTTTTGTTGATACATTACATGGTGTAATGCAGACAATTTGACGTCCTGAAGATCTGGAGTTACAGCAGCACGATATGGCCGCAGCCATAACAACTACTAAAGCATAAATTCGACAGAGAACCATCACTCATAGTTTATATTCGGTGAATATACAAAGACTTGAATGCTAACCTTCTTGGAGGGAAGCAGCTGGAAGACGACATGCAGGGGCCGGTTGGTGTCATCTGTAGCTGACATGACTGCGGTGAACAGATCCTCGCAGGCTCCTAGCTCATCCTCCTGGCCCCACGCTTCCTCCTCTGCCTCCTTCTCGGCCAACCGCTTAGCCTGTGACACAACACAGTGTGGATCAACAACACTGCGTGACTAACCAGTAACCAACAAGGAGGAATCCATTACTGAATTACCATACTGTATTCAACGGATACAATTTTAGGGGCTTTTGGTAAACTCATTAACCCATTGGCCTACTTCGACAAATTATTTTCGTCCGCTCGCTTGAATGCCAAAGAATCCTTCAACGGAGTACTCTCGTTCAGCGTCATTACTAGAAGTTTCTGTTTTTTTCGAGAGTATTTTAAATAAAGATATTAATTTGGGAAATTAAGGATGTTGAATTTTAAATTTTTTTGAAGTATTTTTCATAACTATTTGATATCTATTGTTTTGAAGATTACTGCAGATGTTTTACAGAACACTACTCTGATTAATTGAGATTTTTAAACTTTGATCCAAGAATTTTAAGTAGTATTTTTTGTTAATTATGGGAGATAGGTGCTGTTAACTTAGTGATTCATTAATTTTTATCCTACTTTATTTGACACGTACATACTGGTATCAGAACATTCCATTATGAAATCCTGGGTAACTAACTTATCGCCTACAATTCCACCTCTTTTGTTTCTCTCATGTGATTTCACAAGATAAAACCTAAAATAAATATTTGAACAACAACTGGCAATATTCATTCATTATCTATTAACAAACACAAGAAACAATAAGCAGTTAATAAAATTTGGAATTAATAAAATGCAAGCGTTTCAAGACTACAATTGCTTCTACAGATATTTAAAATTTATCATGCAAGCAAATTTCATACAGTTAAATTTAAGTCAAAATAAAAATTATAACTCTATCAGATAACAGCAAATAAGACAGAGCGGAAGAGCAAAATGAATGAATGGGAAGATGAATCAATGAAAAATTGTGATGTTTTGAGCAATGAGAGTCAACTATAAGAAAATTATATACTTGCTATATAATAGCTACATCTTGATAAATATCAAAGAGATTACACACATCTGAAAAATTTGCATTACAACTATAACTACAAAATTCCAATACAATCGTTGATTAAAATAAACTAAATGAATGTAAATTTACAGCTAAGAACGATAATCAGATTTATCTCCCAAAATTACAATCATTTGTTTACAACATTGAAAATTATACATAATCTTCTGTTGTTATAATTATTACCAAAAAAATAAAAATATGCACCATATTTTAAACTACATTTCCCTTATTTGTGGTAAAAACGTTACATCCTGATAATTAACTTGAAAAATTAATGTAGGTCTAGTTCTATAAAATCTAAAATAAAAACTTTCCCTCGTTAAACTTTAAATTATATAAAAATAGTATCATTACAATGTAAAAAAAGGAAAACACATTGGAAGATGCTTTTTTGGTTGTGTATTGCATTCAATCTACAGACCACTTCACACTGCTTTGTTTCATTATATCAATTTATCTTTATGCAAGCTACTGAACACACACACTTCATCCCTACTGCCGTACGCCAACACAGTTGCTCCAAGTCCCCAGCTCAGATAGTACAACTTTTCGGAATTACGTTTCCCTAAATTTTCTCTGCCATATAAATTTGTACTCGTAGGAGAGATAGGGATGACAAATGTCACTCAGTAGTGAGAAAATGTGTATGGGTCATCTAATAAACCAACGGTAAAATAAATCACAGAACATAAGTTTCCAGCATTCCAAAGGGTGCCATATGGACATAGGCTCAGGCACACACATATCGTATGTGTGTTGTTCAACATTGCTCGAGTATATCTATATGCAGGGAAACTGATAATAGGAACATCTTTTCAAACGCATCAAGAGTTCTAATACAAGATGGAAAATTTAAAGTAAATCTGTTATTTGATGTTCACAAAAATAAACATAATTCCCATTTGATTTCATATGAGCAGTGTGAAGTGGTTTAACTCCAAACATAGTGCAAAGTACTGAGCAGGTCAACCTTTCCCCTCGCTGTTTCCTACCTCCTCTTCCCACCCCTTTTTCTCCTCCTTGGGGGGTCGTCCGGGACCCCGCCTCTTTTTCTCCACAGGTTGGTACTCGATTTCTTCCTTTACAGCCGATTCGCCTGCCTGAAAATCAACTGGTATACAACAAACATCATGCCTGTGAATATGTTAGACAATGCGCTGTCAGCCACTAATGCCTGAAAAAAGATTGTTGTTGATTAGGTGGATTTGGAGGTCAGGATATTATCCCAACAGACGAAAAACCGATAGGAAAATGAGCACTTCCATTATCGTTATGCCTTCTATGGGCTTGCTATAATTGGAGTGAGATAGAAGGAAAAAGACAGGATAGATGAATGAGGTCAGATTCTGTCGTCTGACCATAACAAGTAGAGAGATAGGGGGCCTATCTCTCTACTGCTCTCTTATAGCAGCAGTAAAATTATATATAACTAAATTAAAGGCCTTATTCAAAAACCTAATTTTTTGCCTCAATACCTTAACAGACTTAAATGAATTAAGAAAAAGTCTTTAAAAACTTTAGTTTGTATGAAATTCTTTCGTTCAAAAATTGTAACTCAATTTTCAAAGATAGACCTTACTAAAAGTAACAAATAATGTTAATTAGAGAATATAAAGCATTATTATAAACATATGAATGGACTTAGATTTTTGGAGGATGATGGAGTTATTTGCAATATGAGAAGGCATAACATGCAATTAGATTAAAGCAATAAATTTCTGCAAGACAAGGCAATTGTGTCAGAGCAGTTCAAAAGTGATATCTATCAGTAAAAGTGCAAAAATTGTTTCGAATTATCTATCCACTTACTAATTGTTGCCAATTTTCATATTTCACAAATCTAAACTTATAAATTTAGTGACTTTTAGGCAGGAATAAGGCACCAGATTACTGGACGAGCTGTACTATAAGGTAATTATGGAGGTTTTTAAAAAATACAATGTAAACTCTTAAAACCTTTCTTGATTAGACTGAGGAGATACACCTAATCGTAAAATATATTTACCTCATATATTTAGATTAGACCTTAAACCTAAAACAGTGCCACTTGGTTATTGCGGCCTCGGCTGTAACATCAACTCGGATATAACGTAATTTATTTTTAGGTCCCGCCAAACTATAGGTTTTGCATAGGTAAAACCTCGGATGTATCGTCAGTAAATTCTGAAAACTCGTATATAACGTCAAGAAAATCGGGCCGAGATGAAGGCAACGTATAGCTAAAGAGAGAAATTTCGGTCGCTGGTGCAACGTGAGGGCTGCTAGAAACCCCATTCTATTTTTAGAAACGGCATTTTATTTCTAACTTACCACTAATCACCCCAACCCCCTCATACCCTATATTTGCTGTCACCGTAATCAAGGCCAGTGTCAAGTGACTTACGTCATGTCAAAGCACTGTGGTACCGTACGTTCGTACCCACAGTTCGTGCAGCTATCGTTAGTTCAGTGTACGTCTTTTACAGTTTGTTTTAGTGGCAAGTATTAAGAGAAAGGTTTTGCCGATTAAAGAAAAAGTGTGTTATAAGAGCGTGTGAGGAGGGACGTAAGATAGCAGACGTGTTCGGGTTTGTTTTTTAAAATCGAACCAACAGTTAAATTAACCAAGCTGAACTTAATTGCGATATTTTTAAACTCGATTTTTATACAGTATAGTTCTAGTCAGTCATAAACATAAACTTTTATGTGTATTTCAAATTACCTTCATTAAAAGTGTTAATTTAATGTAAAAATGTGTTTTTGTATTTTTCCTCGGTTTTAAATTCAAATTATGTAACCTCTTTTATAGTGTCACTCTGATGTAGCGACATTAATTGTGTGGTCCCTTCAATGACGTTATAACCAAGTTCCACTGTACATCAAATTACTAGCTGAGAAACAATTTTAATTAAGAATATTAAAATCACTTTTAAAATACAATGACACCAGCTGTTTAACTACTAGAGAACTATAAAAGATTATATTTTCATAATACCCATAACCTGTACAATGACTAACTAAGTTTCATAAATTAACACTTAATATAAAATTTAAACATATTTTCTATTACAATTCGCCTGAAATTTTTTTAATGCTATCATTTTGGTGTGAAAATAACTGTTGATTTTCACTCATTTTAAAAACACAATAGAAATGCAGTTCGAGTTTGCACCCGCTCTCAATTCCAGCAAAACTAATAATATCTTACCGTACTAAATTTTGTGTTTGAAGATCTCACATAGCCTATGTGTCATTAACAAAAAAAATTAATTATACACCAGAGTCCAGGTCATCCAAACTAATTGAGACCGAACCACCAAGTTGTTCAGATTATCCGGAAATCCAGCATAAAGTTGCATTTAAAGTACTAATAAAATCCATTATTTTAGACCCAAACTGTTTAATAGGCCAATTAACTTACATCTTATTACAGTTCACATTTGTCCACTAGCCTACATATTTTACCTGAACGGTGTCAAGGGTTCCTACAGAGCCCAACCAACCCGTTATGGACTCGTCAGTAGAAAATGTAACACTTGACACAAACATTAACTATAAAAATGAACGATGATAAAACAGTGCCGTCTGTACGGCTATTTTTTACGCATTCGTCATTGCTAGAGATTAACTCTAGCATGTTACATGTCTTATGTTACAAAAAGTAAGTTATTGTACATTATTAAAATTGTGTATGTAGTTGTGTATAGTAAATGATACCATTGATTAAATATTATAAATCTTTAATCAATGGTAGAAGTGTTATTATCTAGATTTCATTGCTTTGGTTTTAATTTAAACTCAGTAACCTTTTACCCCATCAGGTAGTTCGGAAGCCGGGCGTTTGGATTACCTTGATTCGGATTACCGGGACTTTGTTGTATTGTGATGCCATTGCAACTGTATCCAGAATTTTAAACATATTTCAAGTAATTTGGGCAGTATATTAAAAAAGATTAAGACATTTAAAACATGCCAAAACCCCTGAGACCAAATTATAAATAGCACTGGTTACTTACCAATTTGCCCACTTTCAAAATTATTTTCCCCTTGTCAGGAGTCTCGTCTACTACTGACTTTGGATCCTCAGAAAGCTTCTGTTTTGTACTCAAAAAAAGGTCCCAGAACTCACACGCATCCTTATGTTCTTGTGAGTTCCTCTGTGAAAATTCAATTCATGTGTTACAAAAACAAGAGATGGGTTCAGCGAAGATAAAAAATTAATAAATGGTTTAAGTAGCTTTTACTGTCAAAGACGATTATATAGATAGTTTTTAGGCTACTCAGTTTCAATTCCTAGATGGAATCATCTTCAGGCCACTGGATGTCTTCTTTTGGTGTTATAAATTTTATCAATGTTTGTTTTAAACCATTCATTTTTTTATCAATTTATTAATTATTAATTTTTTATCTTAATGTATTGTACAGTAATAGCTTGATTTGACTAGGGCCTAATTAGTTTATGCTGGATCTATCTGTGATAATAGTCTTTTGTTTTTAATTATTATTGTTATGCTGGGCTTCTTACACAAATAACTGTGATAATAATCAACTATACTATGGGAAAATATCAAAGCAACTTAATCCTTTTATATTGTCAAGCTGATAGTAAACCTATGTATCTAGGCCTATCACCTAATTTAATACTGACTATGTCTATTACACTGTGGTGTTTATTGACAATAAAGAGTTCTTATTCTTATTCTTAAAAAACAGTCGGTCACAAAACATTTAACATGTGACATTTATAAGTGTATTTTAACTAACTCAT
Organism: Nephotettix cincticeps; assembly: GCA_023375725.1. Classification (NCBI taxonomy): domain Eukaryota; kingdom Metazoa; phylum Arthropoda; class Insecta; order Hemiptera; family Cicadellidae; genus Nephotettix; species Nephotettix cincticeps. The sequence goes on from CM041787.1 coordinate 3,622,717, forward strand.
CCATATTATATAACCTATTAGTCATAAAAACTCCAAAGAATCAATCACATTTGAATTGTGTATCTCACCTTGTAAAATGCTTTGGCATTATTCACTAGCAGTTCTACATCAGTCTGCAGATCGTCTAAATCTTCATACTCATCAGTCTTTAACTTCTGTTGAATTTTCAATAGGTCGATTGGATTTGAAACAACCTGTAACACAATAAATTCCAATTAAATTTATTTAATTTATCATATCAACCTTTGAGATCAGTTGATGTGTTCATTCTAAATGTTATGACAGTATCAAATACAGTAAACTCTCAATAATCCAAAAGAAATCAAACAAAGGAGGTGTTGGATAAGTGAAATATGAAATTATTTTTAAAACGTATAAATAACATTACTATTTAGGAGTATTCAATTTTTATGATATATACCTCTATGTCAAATTTACACCTCTAATGTATCGTACAATAATAGATAGATAGATAAATAGATAGATCTATCTAATATATGTAATCACAAACAATGCTTTAATAATAATGAATGATTCAAGTGAGAAAGATTAAAATTTATTTTTGTGTACTCTCGTCAACTAAAGACTAGATTTCTCCAATCCTAACTTTTGTTTTTGCCGTGAAATTAATTTCAAGTTTTACTTGTTCACAGTAAGTTCAATCAAAGTTATTTTACAAACAACGGAAATCATATTTATGCTCAAATAAAGTTAGAAAAATCAATAGATATGAATTTGAAAATCAATCATTTTTCTACAGAAATGAGATTCGGTTTCAGGAACAATATCATTTTACACAATAGGCCATTTTCTTTAACCTGGTAAAATTTAACCATTTTAAATAATTTTATAGGATGAAGCAACACACACTAATTTTGATTGTACGTGCTGGATATTTCCCACGATTCTCACCTCATAGTACCCAGGCTCTTGTCTCCTCTTGGGTACCCGGATGAACGCATCACACAACAAGCTTCCATCTTCCTTTTTGTGATTCCGAATAATCTCATATAATTGATGCATTGTTTCCGCCTGAAAAACGTTGGAGAAAATTATTTTACTATTGCAAAATAAAACTCAAATTTTCATCAGATTCTATATTAACTGACAAAAATTAAAAACAAAATTAACTTATATTGGTCGGATAAAAATACCAGAAATGACTTTTAATTTTAATTTAATAATTTTAAAAACATCAACATTATTTATATGATGTGACCACATAAATTAGACTTTAGATTTGTTAATCTGTTATTATTACTATTTTTTATTCATTCACAAGACTTATTTTCAACAACTAAGTTCATGTACTACTAAGGGAATATTAGAAAATCAACAAATGGAATTGGAATAGTACAAAAAATATGACTAATTGTTTCAGATAGGCCAAAACTTTAGTTACATTTATTGTCACACTTCCAAAAATTCTCCAGTTTCCAGATAGACTGAGATAGGCTTTCACTCAGTGTCATTTTAATTGTTCACTGGATGTTATCTCTCACAATCAGCCAATGAAATACTGTATTAGGTATTTGTTTTCAAACATGGATCAGACAAAGTGAATCAAATTGAATTTTACTGTAACAATTAATTGTAGTATTAATAATGCAATTTATTAGAATTTAAAAGATACGTACCAATGTTATCAGCATTTAATCAGGGCAAAAATAAAATTAAGAAGCCTTAAAAATACTGATCCGTCCATCAGGTGGAGCTTAATATCTAGTATAAAAATTATTCAGAAAATCTCACCGGATAAAGCTTCTTCCTCTTTTTTGAAGGCTCTTACAAATTGAATCTTCATCGTCCTCATTTTTACAACAAAAGACATCCGCTCGTCACAAAGACTCGACAACTGAAAGAAATGGGCGTGTCCCACCGGAACCGGAAACAAAATGGCCGCCGCCAAATTCCGAAATCCAGGCGAAACACGTCCAACGGGATTTATTATTATTATTTTATACTAAAATGCAAATCCTATCTAATGTACCTGAAAAAAAATTAATTGTAGTACAAAGTTAACTTTACATTGAGCATAAAAATACCATTATTTTTAATTTTAATTAAAACAAAACTAAACATTAACTTTATATGAGTTAGCATAAATTAGAAATGGATTTGTTAATCTGTACTATTTTCATTATTTATATAATGACCACATAAACGACTTATGTTTCTGGATTCAATTACTATTTTGTTATTCATTCACAAGACTTATTTTCAACAATGTGTTTGACAGTGGAAATTGTTTCAGATAGGCCAAAACTTTAGTTACATTTATTGTCACACTTCCAAAAATTCTCCAGTTTCCAGATAGATTGAGATAGGCTTTGTTAAGTGTCATTTTAACTGTTCACTGGATGCTATCTCTCACAATCAGCCAATGAAATACTGTATTAGGTATTTGTTTTCAAACATGGATCAGACAAAGTGAATCAAATTGAATTTTACTGTAACAATTAATTGTAGTATTAATAATGCAATTTATTAGAATTTAAAAGATACGTACCAATGTTATCAGCATTTAATCAGGGCAAAAATAAAATTAAGAAGCCTTAAAAATACTAAAGAGGGACATCAAGATAGCTTATTCTAGTATAAAAATTATTCAGAAATCTCACCGGATCAAGCTTCTTCCTCTTTTTTGAAGGCTCTTGGATTGAATCTTCATCGTCCTCATTTTTACTGCCACTCGCGACTGAGGAAGTTCTTCTTCTTTTCAGCGGTGGTCTGCCGGGTCCTACAATGAGATTGAAAAGAGGTGTGAATTTTTCGCACTAATGGACATGGCTTTTCCTTTTTCACTTGCCGGCTGGAAATGATATTACTGCATAAATAATGCAGTAATAAACACTTCTCTTGGACACATCTTCCACCCGTCCCCCCAGGGGTAATAAACATGAACTGAATAAATTTACACATTATAAACATAAATTAAAATAAATGTTTCTGATCTTTAATTGCAGTACTGATTTAAAAGTTTAAAGGTAGCTGAAACAGTCATGGTGATATAAATAATAATTACATTTGGAAGTTTTCTCAATACACAAATAAAAATTTATCCGAAGTTTATCAAGTTACATACTACAACGTTGGTATGGTTATTAGGGTACATTCAGTTTTATAGTTAACAATAAATATAAAATTTGAAAACCGGCCAAAAGTGCAAGAATAGAAAAAAAATATTAAAAGTTTTGAAATAACCCCAACATTGGCTTGTTTCAAAATTACTGATAACAAAACCGACTACTTTATGCTACATTAACAGTTAATAAGAAAAGTCTTACATGATTTTCAACTTTAAACCTGTAAGAAAAATCATGTCAAAAGGTCTAAAATGGAGAAAACCATTAATGATGTGGTAGGATAATCCCATACGCACCCGTGGGCTTCATGATCAACTATAACCAAAGAACATAAAACTAGCCGATATATCCAGGATCCAAACATTTTGCAATGGGACTGTGACTTGTACATGTAATTCTCATAATTATATAATTCTTACAGAAATTTGGCCACATTTTTAAACTCTATGAAGAAAAGTAAGGTAAAAATATTCATGCGAAGCGAGAAATACACTACAGTCGGCTACAATATTCGTTGATGAGAAAAAACTTCTGCTAACTGTTGACATCATGCTAATATAGGCCTAATAAAATGAAGAAAAAAATGGTTCAACATTAAAATAAAAGGAATAAACCAAAATTCTGTCTTCCTTAAAAAAATGTTACACCGATGAAGGTATGCTTTTTCAGTGTAAGATTTTGATTAGAGTGCATTGATAACAAATTTTGTTTTTTCAAATGATGATTTTGGTGGTTTGTGATTTCATATTTTTAGAATGTTTCTTAAATTTATACTACTTGTTCTTATTACTTACACCTTAATCAAAAAGTACTATGGTTAAACATTAAAATCACAATTATATATGTATTTTAAAAGATTTTAATAAGCAATTTATCTTTTAACCATATTTATATAAGTTTTTTTATTTTATAATAGGCTATTTTAAATTTTATAGTTAAACTTATTCTTGGGGAAGTTTTTATTTCTCAAATAAAGATTACTGACCCCTTTTAACAGGAGGAGTCCCGCCACTTGCGTCACTTGTAGTTTTTGGCCTCATTGTCTGAGGAAACTCAAAACCTGTGACAAAACATTATTTTAGAAATATAAAAGAAAGATTTAGGCTATAATATTCTAAGCAGGTCTATACAAAGCTATCCTAATATTCATTCATATCAAAAAAATTATCATATAAACAATTTTATTCGATAATAATTAGGCCTGCAACTTAAAAATATTTCCAGAAAAAATCCTCATGTATCAAAACAATTATTCTCTAAGTCTTCGCCGACGGCATTTTAACATAAGAATATACTAACACTTTTAAGGGAAAGCGGTCCTAATCCATCAAATGATTACGGTACTTTTTATGATAAATAATGAATAAGATAATAAAATAATAATTATTATTTTTGTTCACCGATTATAATATTGCCTTTTTCATCAACGGCAATAAGTTATAAAACTTATTTTTACCATAAATTGCAGTTCTCCTTAAAATGTAAGAAATGCAATATTAAGCTACAAAAACCTAACCAAACATAAAATAGCTCTAAAGAACTAAATGGTAAAACTTCAAATTACTTTTCAAGTGTTAACTCAGTGCACAAAGACTTTCAGATTTTAATAACCTTCAAGACGCTTTTTACTATCTGAAGCATATTTACTAATTTTCATATAAATAGACCTAAGTATTTTCAGATTTCCCAGGGCTAAATCTTTGAGGGGTGCTACTGTTACTTAACGGATATTTTAAAGAAAATTGAGTCATCATTACATGAAGTGGAGTTATTCCCTCAGTTTCAATAACATGAACTAATTGCTCTCAGCTAATTGTTCATTTGATGTTTTTTCCGCTACACTGTGTTGTTGTTGATGAGTTTGATTACGGTGGTGATCGTTCGTAGTTTTTAATAGTAAAAATGATGGATGAAAATCCAAGCAGGGCCTTCAAAGAGTAAAAAACAAAAAGGTGATAGTGATTACATAGATGTGTACACAACCTAACTGTTAGTGAGATCGAGCACCTCTGTTATGACTCAAACGCCAAAGGGCGCCCGCAGCATTCATCACCAAAACTTTAAAATTTCTTGCTGGGGTTTGTGGACGCATTTTACATAGGCTTCCAAACACAATTTTTGTATTGACTATATTTTACATAAAAAAGATAGGTTCAATAAATTTAATTTTAAATGTTTTTGAAAAAAGAATAATGAAGCTATTGTGTAAAGGATAGCAAATTCTTTCAAAACAGTGAACATGTTAAGTCAGAGCCTATATTACCTTCAGTCTTATAAATGAGGGATGTTTAGATAACTGTTGGCTATAGTAACGATAAAGTTAAAGTCTTCATAGCATATTGAATGGAATTCATATTATTTATAGAACACAAACGCTAACTACCGAAGTTAAAGGAGACCCATTTACAAATTTGCATTCCTGCTATGAAATAACTTTAAAAGACTTAATTAAAATATATTCACATATGCTTCAAATGAAAATAAAATGTATCATAGGGATATTATCAGAACAAATCATTTACCTGCACAAGAAAATGTTGATATAAATAGGAATACTAAACTCCAACGATAAATCAATATTATAATGAATACATAACAGAAGCCGCCCAGTGTTCACAAGACAGCCATCTTTAAATTTTTACAAGTTAGCCAACGGAATAACACCACCATGAACAAATTTCATTAAGTACCATGTATACCCTTAGATGTGTAGTAGTTCAATGAGTTGTTTTTCCAAGAATAAGAATAATTTTTCTCTAATATTATTAGGCATGATTTGACCCCGTGACATGTCACCATCCTCTTTAGTATTCCCTATTCCTACACATCTCAAATAAATTATATCAACAATATGAGTTTGCTGTCTTTCCGTTGGCAGTTTGAACAAGCCAAAAACCAATTTAATTGCCCAAATTTGCTACAAAATAAGAACAATAAAGTGTTGTTTGAAAACTGTGTAAATTTGTTCAGATATGTCATATATAATACATCATATACTTTTATCATAGCAGACGTAGCACTTTTTTTGTTGTTGTGTTTTTTGACCGGTTTCCTTTTTATACGTAGAAATAACCTTTTGTTTGTACAAATGTAAATATTGTTAGGCACTTGAAAACGGGAGTAGTTTATCCAACTCTCGAAACGTTGTGTAGATTCTAAACACAAGACGCGTTGGAAAAGTCCAACTAATTGTTAATTTTATAAGGTGTTAACAATTATTTATGAGTACCCCGCTCCTGCGAGGGTTTGTGTGGTGACTTCACCGTTAAGCGGTGTATACACAAACTAAACTCACCTTCCCCCATCCGTCCAGACGTGTATGAGCAACTTACATACGGGCGAGGAGAAAGGACTTCATTTGGGCGAATCACAGAGTTAGCTTTTGAATATTGTTTAAATATCTACTATATATAAACAATGGTGCTACCCTAGGGCATAGATGAACGGATAGTAAAGACCTTAGTAGTGACCTTATAATCCGTTCCTCTCTGCCTATTTCTCCCTAAAAGGACAAAGGGCTGTTCCGTTTTCGCTATTCCAAAATCAAGTAACATGTAATTCCATTCCATGTCCATGGAATATATTTTTGGTGTTTGCTGGTTAGCTTTCATTAGATCATATTGATCATCTGTTGTTTCGTATTTTAATTGTCTAATTATTGTTCTACTTTAGTGGTTCTATGTGTGTGATCATATGTTATAACAAATGTGAATAAAGCTGTTGACATTTTCAAAAGAAGTAACTTCTAACCTCAGATATTTTGGTAATCTTAACCTTACAATTATTTGCACTTTGGAATGTAAACTAACAATATTGATTGGAGTGTTTACAAAATAAACTGTGAGCTAAGACTATGTATACTGCTTTAATGATGTGAAATATAGATTTTCTTAGTAACAAGTAGGTAATTGGCAAAAGTAATGGGTCCTTTAATTAGTTGCTAATATTTTAGCTTATACAAACATTTTTTTAATCTGTTGAGACAGTATAGGTTATAGTCAACCATATATAATGGCAGAAACAGTTAGGATTCCAATTTTTGGGTCCAGACCTCCATGTGCTTATAGGTCTCGATTAGAAGAACGAAAAGCGAAAGTGAAAGCTCAAAGGGATGAAAGAAACAAGAAACCGGAGAAACCTGATGACTTTGTGTGTTATGACGATTCAGAGGATGAGGATGAACTCCTAACACCTTCAGCAGAAAAAGAAATTTTGAATAAGTCTTACAATTTTGTTGATTACATTCGTAGTAGGGAAAGTGGAGTGAAAGAATATAAACATTTTCAGACTAACTACGGTTCTCGGCACATATTGACTAATGATATGTTTAAAGAAAAACCTATCCAGCTAGTTAGCATGAATAAAGTGTTCTGCTCACAGTGGTTAAGTGATAGACAAGTGGCATTTGGTACAAAGTGTAACAAGGTAAGAACAGATACCTAACTGTAAGTCCCTTAGTAAGTAGTCCCTGTAAGTAGTTGTATGTCCTTTACAACAGATACCTAATTTTTTTGTAAGGCTAGTTGAGCTTCTTACTTGGTCAAGCCTCTTGTAAATCAACTTAAGTCACACGTTGCTAAAAGAAGCATTAGTCTATTTAATAATTGCAGGTATGGTATACTAGTATTTACTTTTGGGGAAATATATTAACCAAGGTAAAGAAATCAGAATAAAATACAAAATTGTATCTGAAATATTCACTCCAAAGTAATTCTCAAGTAACAGACTAGCCTATTTTAGCCTAACTCAATTGACAGTTCGTAATATAACTAGGTTTATGGTTATGGTTAACTAGCTGGGTTAATTTAGATCTAAGCTAAGTGAACTAGGTAAGAACTCACATTTATGTATAGCCTACTCAAACGTTACATGGAACACCATATTATTGAATATGTTTTTTATAGCTTTAGATCAAAGATGCTTTGAAAATAAGGTAGATCATAGCCTAGATTACTCAATGAAGAAATTAAGTACTTATTTTCATTCATGAAAATCCTCTAGTCAATATTTCACTTTGTTGCTATCAAATTGCAAGTAATTAAGTTATAATACAAAGAAAACTCTGTTTATTTACGTGTCACTTTACAATGATCCTTTTGTATGCCTGTGTACACCACAGTAATTAACTGTTCACTCAACAATACTCATCAAAATAACCGTACTAGACTATTATGTTTCTTGTCCAGCTCATGGTGTACGATGTAGTTACACAAAGGATAGACCAAATTCCATCACTCAAAAGTCGAAGCGCCAATTCTGTGGAACTTCCTCCAGAACAACTTTGCGGTATACACTCATTACAGATCAATCCATCACGGACATTGTTAGCCACAGGTGCCAAGAACAGTAGTGATGTCGCAGTGTACCGCCTTCCTACCCTGGACCCTGTCTGTGTTGGAGAGGTACAGTAATATTCTAGGCCTAATAAATTATAGTAATGTATAATCTTCAAAAGTTATATTCATCCAAACTTACTTGCATATTTATGTACTTAAAGGAGTTGCAAATGAAAGTTGATTTTGTACTGGTACCGACAAAACATATTTGAAGACTCTCGAATATCTGCAATAAAAATTACAATACAATAATAATACCATGTACCTACATTAATAATAATATTATGTAATAATCACAATATTTCTCACTCCAATATTGGATGGCCTATTGTTTGGCAAATAAAATCAAATTGATATGCGCAATATTTCTTTTCTAATATTATTTTGTGTTGAAATAATTTAAATTTAGTTAAACTATAAGATAAATTAGTTTATCTATTCATTAGTTATTGATAAATTATTTGACCCACTTCATATGAAATATAGATCTACAAAATTTAATGAAGGTCAGTGGTTGAAGCTCTGAGTAAAATCCTGAATAATGATTCAATTCCGATCCCAGCTCCTCTAACTGGTTTATTAGATGATTATTTTGACAAATGATTGAGGTCAGGAGTCATATCAAAATAGTTTTTCGCTGAAAAGCTGGGTCCATACCTTATTCTCTACAGTTCAAAATATTATTGAACCAGTGGTCCTGTCACTATCACTCTGTCAGTGACACTGGCTCTAACAGTTTGTGCCTCTTCAAATAGGTTTAGTAGGTCTATTATTAGCTTTGAAAGTTTGCTGTTTGTAAAATGTTGTGTTCAGCAAAATTGTTATTTTTTATGTGATGATATTATAGTCATTTGAAAATTTCACAAATATGGGCAAACATATCGTACTGTACCAAGACAATGATCTATATTTTTTTTCAAAGCTGGGAGCTGGATAGGCTTGTGAGTTTTTTCCAGAAAAAATGAACGGACCATTCCCAAACCCTTCCAATTCTTTCCCTCCACTTTACAACATATCAATTGTAGCTCATTGTCTCTGTCGTCTGGTTTTGCTAGGACACCCGATTTTATTTATGATCATGAAAAACTTTCTAGGGAGCTCATCGAGACTGGGTTTTTGACATGTGCTGGTTGGACGACCAGTTCTTGGTCAGCGGATCGCGGGATGCTCGAATGGGACTGTGGCGCATATCAGACGAAGATAACCACGATGACGATGACATCCCCAACTACCAATCTATCTCTGCTGTCTGTGTCAAGGAGTGCAAGTCCGCCCAGAAAGTGAGAGCCCTTGCATTCAACCAACGTGCCAGAGAGATCGCAGCTTTGTCTTTAAACGGGTACATACACGTGTGGAGTGCTGAGACGTTTCAACAGGTAAGATATATTTGTTCCAAAAATTAAGTTTTTCAATATAAGGCTCGGATTTCAAAGAAAACTTAATATGTAAAGGGCACTAGTATATAATTTTATTTAAGCCTGTACTTCAATAAAATGTTTTCCTTTATTTCACTTAACTATACAAATATACAATACAGTAGAACTCCAATTATCCGAACTCCGACTATCCGAATCGCCGATTATCCGAATCACTTTCAGAAAAAAATTTGTCCAAAAAAAGTCAGCTAGTGAAGCATTTGCCGGCCTCGAGACTGCTTTGAAGGATGGAGCATCAGCACGAGTGAGACCACTTGCAACTGCTCACCGTCAAGCGAATGTGTGACCTGGCTGCCGAAAACGGATGAAGACCGCAAAACAGCTTACATTGACGGAGATGTTTAAAAAACAATGATTTTTATTTCTAAACTTGTAAGCACATTTTATTTATATTTAAAACATGTGAAAATATCATGTTTCTTACATTTACTGTAACTCAATAAAAAATAGTGCAATATCAAAACGTAGCTTTTTTTCTCTCTAATGGCAATTTTAAAAAAACTCCGATTATCAGAATATTTGATTATCCGAATGGGTCCCAGTCCCCATTAATTCGGATAATTGGAGTTCTACTGTATATACAATAGGGTTCGCCTCTGTCATGTAGACTCTGATATAGTGTGCTATAGTTGGCAAAATAAGTCTGAACACGCTCATGTAATATAGATTGTAATAGCTTTACGCTTATCAGATTCATAGAACTGATGTGGAGCTATAAACACTTGTATGGTTTAGTTAGCCATGGTCACGGTAGGATCAGTGAACTGTGTCACAACATTGGATAATCTGATAACTTGACACTGCTTGTCAATTAAACAATACTCCTTTTTTTCCAATTATGTCACACTATATCAAGTAACAAGTAAAGATTGTATGCGTTGGTGAAACTTGTCTACACCATAATATCAGAGAAATGAGGAAAAACGTGTTGTTTATAGATTATCTCACGCAAGCTACCATCGGTGCAAGAGAACGTGTGCATGGCAGTGCGGGACAACGGGTCTATGTACGCTGTAGGTTGCCGCTCCTACACTCTACTGCTAGACTCCAGAACTGTCCAAGCCATCAAGAAAATCCCTTCGAGATACAGTGGCTGTGGTAGGTCATTTGATCATCAACCAAATTGTTTTGGTGAACGTTTGTAGAATGCATTTTTTAATATTTCTTCTTTTTATTAATATTTCTAAACTCTTTTCACATCCTAGATTATTTTTTAAGAATAAAAAAATTCTTAAAAGGTACGTTCCAGGTTGGACCTTAAGATACTATATTTAACTTTACAGGCGTTGATTAAACCAGTTTTTAGCATGGTACTGTACTTAGTTTTATATTGCTTTTTTTGTTAAAGATGGAAATTAAAAAATATAGTTTTTGTATAAAATATAATTTACTATTAAAATGTTTTGTATGTCATTTGATGTCCCACAAAAAATCAGTCTCCCGATAGATCATTACTCCTCAGTCATAAAATTACTGAAAGACCTTTCATTAATTAAAAAAAAACTGATTAACAAAGTGCAGGACAGTATATGTTTGCTGAATGTTGTAGGTATCAGGTCAGCCAGTTTCCAGACTGATACTCTCACTATCGGAACTGGTCTCGGGATGATCATGTTCTACGATCTCAGAGCCAATAAGTATTTAGAGAGTTCCATAAATTCCACCAGAACTGTTGTGCTGAAGGCGTCTCGAGGCTATGTGGTAAGTCCTTGCATTAATACTTTGGCTACGATGTGCTCTTAAAAGATTCAAATGCTTTTGTCCATTGTCCATTGAGCCTACAGATGCACAATGTACCTGAGTTTAATTTTGAGCCTGTATCAGTTTCAAATATTAAAAAAATCATTAGGTCTCTGAAAAATAAAAAATCATCTGGATGGGATGAGGTACCGTTAGATGTGTTTAAAAAGGTAGGCCACATAGTTTCTCAACCACTCTGTTATATAATAAATCAATCACTTACTAGTGGAATTTTTCCTTATCAATTAAAGTTTGCTGATGTGAAACCTTTATTTAAGAAGGGAAATAAGCAGAGTTCCGATAACTATCGACCTGTGTCCGTTTTAACCTCATTTTCTAAAGTTTTTGAAAAAGTTGTCAGCTCACAGCTTTTATCATTTTTTGAAAATAATAACATCTTTACTGAAGAGCAGTTTGGTTTTCGGAAGGGTCACAGTACAACACAGGCAGTTGCGAAGTTCGTTGAAGAGGTCTCATGGAGCTTGGATGGGTCGCAGAGCACCGCTGGTGTTTTCTGCGATCTTTCTAAAGCATTTGATTGTGTGGACCATAAAATTTTATTAGAAAAACTTAAATATTATAAATTTTCACTATCAGCTTTGAAATGGTTTCATTCTTACTTAACTAACAGATATCAAAGAACAGTTGTAATTAAGAATAATATTAAGTGTGCTTCAGATTGGATTAAAGTTACTTGTGGTGTCCCTCAAGGTTCGATTTTGGGACCTTTGCTCTTTTTGATTTATGTTAATGATTTGCCAAGTAATATTAATTTCAAACTTACTTTGTACGCTGATGATACTTCTGCAATTATTAAAGCTCAAAATTTTGATCAGTTACAGGAATCAATTAAGCAGTCTCTTTCAGAATTGTCTGAATGGTTTAGGTCAAACGGATTAAAGTTAAACAGTGAAAAAACACAGATTATCCATTTTAAAACTGCTCAAAATAGGAATAATCATGATTTCAACATCGAAATGGAAGGAAAGGAAATGCAAATTTCTGAAGTCACTAATGTTTTGGGTTTGAAAGTTCAGCAGAATTTAAAATGGGGAGAATATCTGCAAAATTTGGCCAAGAGATTAAATACAGTTTGCTTTCAGATGTCAGTGTTACAATCAATTATTGATCTTGAAACTAAGATGGTAGTTTACCATGCTCTTTTTGTATCAGTAATGCAGTATGGTATTGAGATCTGGGGGAGTAGTAGTGTTGCGGAAATGATTTTTAAAATTCAGAAAAAAATTCTCAGAATAATGACTTTCTGTAACTCAAGGACATCCTGCCGAGGTATTTTAAAAAAATTAAAAATCTTAACATTGCCGTCAATTTATATTTTAAAATGTTTGCTTTTCATTAAACAAAACGTTAGGTTGATTTTGGACCATCAGCATTTTCATGATTATGACACAAGGCATAAACAAGTTTTGCAGTATCCCATTCATAGGCTTACTTTGACTGAACACTTGCCACATTACATAGGAAAGAAATTATATAATAAACTGCCTACTGATTTTAAAAATATTGACAATTTTATTCTTTTTAAAAATAGAGTGGAACAACTTCTTATAGACAGAGCCTATTATAACATACAAGAGTTTTTAAGTGATGATATTTAAGTAGGCTAATTAGGCTTATAATTGTAAACCTGTTTTAGGCTAAGTTTTTATTTTATGTATCTTGACAATGTCACCTGTTTTCCCAGCTGTGCTGGATTATGGAAAATGTATTTTGATGTGACAATAAAGTTCTTGATTCTTGATTCCATTCGAGATCTAGTTTACATGACACGCTAATGTATAACTTAAATAAAAAAATTGCTTAGTCTATTAAGAACATTATGTACCAAACAGAAATGGTTAAACCATGCACTTGAGCAAAGAAATGTGCTAGATTACCAAGGTATCGCATGAATGAGTTGAAAAGAAGTGTGTAGTTTATCTCTTTGCACAGGCCTAATCAGAATATATCACTACCATAGGCCTCTAAAGTTTTACTATTTTTCAAAGGTAACCAAAAACAAATAATTTATATCAGTAATTTGGCACATATGACCTAGGCCAATGCACAAGACAAATGGAGAAAAATGCTTTTGTCTGGCGTTATTTTTATGTATGACAACACCCGGCCATACAATACCGACATGACTAAAGACCTCAAAATGTTTTAAATGTGATGTTTTTGAACATCCATCGTACAGACCTGACCTAGCACGAAGTGGTTATCACCTGTTCCGAGAACTGAATGGTTAGGTAAGCAGCACTTTGCTTCTAAAGAAGGCCATCAGGATGCCGTCAATACCATTCTTCTCAGCATCATTCTTTGAGAAAGGCATTGAAAAGCTTGTGACTCAGTATGACAACTGCCTCAACCGTTTTGGCGATTATGTAGAAAAATAGTTTCACGCTCAGGAAGCTTGCTTATGAGTGACATAAACATTGACTCTAACTATGTTGATTAATTTGAAATATTTAAATTTAACCCTTGTAAAGTAACCATCCTAGTGATTTCACACCATAAGAAATTTTGTTGGTGTATACATTTTTCAAATTGTATTTGAACGGTTGGTGGCACTGACTCGCTGTTGCAGTTTCCTGATGAGGAGTACCTGGATGGATTCCAGCAGGTTCGCTACACACCTGCCATCTACACACATTGCTTTGATTTCTCCGGTACAAGACTGTTCACCGCAGGAGGTCCGCTACCTGCTAATCTCTATGGAAATTACGCCGGCCTTTGGCGATAACACGTGGACTGAATTTGCTAATGACGTTTTAAAACTGATTATGTTTTTATTAAAATTATTTCTCTAAATTTAAATAAATTGTTTTTATTTTTAAGCTTAAGATAACCTATGTATGGCTTGTTCATTATAAAAAGTAAGCAGTCAAGGCTTCCTAAAATTACTCTAATTTTTTAAAATTTTGTGTGATTGATAATTTTAATTTGGTGTGCTTGGCTTCACTTCGACTGATGAAAATAAATGATTTTAAATTATTGTTATGTAAAATGAAAGTATTTATTTAATTATAATCAATTTAGTAGCTTTTAATATTTTCTCACTCTTTTATACAAATTTTATCACTTTACTTGATTATTTTGTAAACAATTTATCTTGAAGTATTTATAAACTAATTTGAAAAGTAAGATGAGTAATTTATACTATACCCAAATCTTTTGTTTATTAGTTGTATCTGTTATACTTATTTTTATTTTTTTAGTAAGATTAATAATTGAGGAGTCTAGATGAAAAAGCCTTATATCGAAAAAATGTAACCTAAAAAATAGAATGACAAACCTTTTTTTCAGAATTATGAAAGCTTTCTAACTTAGCTTACATACAAATTAATTATGTATATAAATATATTGGTTTCTGACCAATTGATCTGATGGTTTTAACATAAAATAAAAACACTTTAATTCTTTTTTTAACAAGTTTGAAAAGAGTTGTAGGAACAGCTTTTGCACTTAGGCCCCTCTGTATACCGAATTCATACTAAATTGAATTTTTTATAGAACTTACTAAAGTGAGTTTCTTTACAAACGCAACAAAATTTAAAACAATAGAGTTCAAATAATGAGTGGTAATAATGATAGTTTTTAGTTCAAATAGAGTATGTTTATACCAGTACTGTTCCTCGTTTTGTAAGATAAATAATGTTTTGTAATTAATTAGACTGGAAACACTGATGTTTTGTCCTGTTTATGGCAGATGATTTTTGTGTTTCAAAAATAATAAGAAAGCCACTTACTGATTGATTGTACTACTTCCTGTATTATTCTTTTTGTTAAAAAAAAACAAAAAATTAAAGTTAGTTTATACTTGTTCAATCAATATAATGAAGGCCTACTTTTTTTAGGTGATAAAGAACCATTTTAAAAGATTAATTTAGTAACCTCAATGTTAACAAACATTCACACTTTAGAAAAATATAACTCATGAAATTCCAAACGGCAAGTGGATATTAAAACAAATGTTGAATAAGAATAAATTTAAGATTGTGTTTTTAACAGATTATTGTTTTTTAAATAAGTAAACCACCAAATACTGTGCTCTTTCACAATTATTCATTATTGTCAAGTATGTGTACTGTCGACATCACACAAATCGTGGTGTCTCGTTTTATATTTTAGTCTAATTATTTCACAATTAGGCTAGTTATAGATATATAGTTTAAACATAAAATGTTTTTAAACTGTGACCAGCATGAACTTAGTTTGATGAATATCGAGTGTTATTTCTTTGGAGTATTTTTAATGTAGTTATGATTATTTTGTGTTATTATTGTATTTATTTTTTATTATTGTTCATTAAAATAATTTCTATGTTGAAATCATTGTGTGAATAAATTATTTTTCCATTGTTCCGTCCTCGCTTAATTTGAATGGATCGCAAAACTACAGTGCAGATGGGCTAAATTCACTGTTCGGATCTAAATTAATGGATTTGATTAGTACTATTAATGAAACTTTACACTGCAATTTCCGGATAATCCAAAAAAAACTTGGTAATTCGAACAGGGTTGGGTCCCACGTAGGGTGTACAATAAGACTGGTGTACTTATGTAGTGAAAACCAATGGCCTAACATGCTTCCCAAAACTCGATGGCTAAGATACGAAATTCTTATCTGTCATGACCGGAAATTGAACACGAGTCAATTGGGTGGTAGGCCAGAACTCACCACTACCCGCTCAGCTAAAACAAAATGTTAGTTCTTAAGTAAATTTTTGTCATAAGGTATAGGGTATATAAAATCAAATGTATATAAACAATTTTATTTCATCATAACAGTAAATATCACATGAAATATATATGTATCATACTATTAAAAATACAAAATTAACCTAAGATCAACAATTGACTTACACTATAAACGTTATATGATTGATCAATTAATGTTTGATGACATTGGTGTAACCGATCTCGCAAGTTAGAAATCTTAGTCTTACCCTGATTTTAATTAGTTTACTATGTACATTTAGAGTAATCCGGATATAAATAATTCTATATTAAAAATCTCAATGCTCTTTCATGGGTCTATATGGCACTTAAACAGCCAAAAGTACAAAATTAATATCGCTCTTCACAACCAATACTAAAATTTTGTTCATAAAATATGTTTTATAATATATTACCAGTGAGAAAATCAGTCAGACATAAATAAAGAAAATAAACATAACTTTAAGGTTGAAGATAAAAAAGAAAAAATTGAGAGAGGGAATATATATATTTGAATCACAGTTGTAAAAAAGGAATTGTCTATAGGAAACATAGGAAAGTATTAGGACTCTTGTGGTCTACCTAATTCTACAATGTAATTTGTTTAACAAACTAACAATCAATGAGAGGTGAATTGAAGATTTTACCTTCTAACAAAGACGGGTAAAAAATTGCTCAAAAAAATGTGCTAAAGTGGCTTTGTCCTTCAACAACTTTTTGTTTCAGGAAAGAAGAAACTTTTAAAATCATTAGAAAAGGCTACCCTCTAAGATTTAAGAAAATAGGAAACAATGAGCAGAACGATTGATAAAAGAAATCGGAATGAATAAACGAGTCATGCTCAAATGCAAATGAGAAAGGCAGGGGAATAAAGTGAAAGAAAACTGATACAACTAGGGGAATAAAGTGACAGAAAACTGTTACAACTAGGGGAATAAAGTGACAGAAAACTGTTAAAACTGCAACCCTTGCTTGGCTTAAACTATTCAATCATACTTTATTTTGTTTATTTTTACTTTACTTTTAATTTATTTACTTTTACTCTACTTAATTTTTGCAGAAATATGATTAAAAAAATACAGTTTAAAAACTTGATGAGGTAAACTAGAAATTGATTACTGATTCATGAACATTTAAGCAAGTGCTTCTACACACTTAATACACTTTTTAAGTTTCCAATAAATGTATCAAAGTTCCCTACTAAATATGTTGAAAATTTTTGTAAATAATGTGTATCACTTAACTCATTATATGTTATTATTCAAAAATGGAAAATAATTTCAAAATTTTAATATAATTTTTAAACCGTTATTTTATGGTACTAACATAGACATTTAGTGTATGCCCCAAAGTGAGATAATATCACTCAATCTAAGTGACTTTGACATTAGGAACTATAATATTAGTTTTTGTGTAAAATTGTTATCCCCACGATAACTAGAGTAAAATTAACTTGGTATTGAAATTAGTGTTTAAACCTAATTAAATATTTCCTTTTTTAAAACTTCAATCAATGAAAACTCTCTTACACTTATAATGACATAATCTCTGATTTGAGTGTACATTGAAGCGATATAACTTGTTACATTTAACAGATTATTAAAACTCAATAATTACTACAACCTTTAAAATGTATTTATGCTACCTTTAAAAAAATACGGATATTCATACAAAATTACACAGATGATCTCAGCTGTTGCTCAATCTCTTCAGCACTAACTTCTAGTCTGAGCAATAAAATCTCAGCAACACTTTCTAAAGCAAGTTCAACAGTTTGTCAAAACCTTATATCAACTGTAAATTTAACTACTTTAGTTTATTAATTCACTATCAATATAACAAGTATTTAAATTTCTATCCATTATTCAACCACCTAAGAAGGTGGTATTTATCATAGGAAGACGTTTATGGATTTTGTAAAAATGTTTTGATAAAAGTTATTAGTATCATATGAATGTGACCAATACCTTGTAATTAGTTGATCTATAATTCTTTCTTGCATAACAGGATATAGGTGTTTCAATTCAAAAATCTCTTTTATAAAAATATTTTCTTGTAAATATGGGTTTTAAAATGGCTTTCTTTTTTACCTGTCTGACTGTTTTGTATTTTTTCAAAATTCTTTATAAATCAGAGGCTAAAAATTAAGGTGAATTTAAATGTAACTATTTGCTTAAGTTTCTACCTAAATGCTATCTTTTGAGAGTTTTGTATAACTAACAAACTGACAGATAGAACAAAGAGAATATCATGAGAGTAATCAGCCTGAGTTTTTAAGTAGTTTAGGAACCCACAATAAAATTAAAATTTCTTTCAAGCTTTTTTGTGGCATTAAGAGCTTGTACTTATAGCTGCTTCTCTGCATTTCAAATCCAAATCAACACAAGCGAAATACCGCTCAGAAAATTTATAAAAGTTAGGTGCGACTGCTCGTGTTCAATCACTGATAAACCTTATGTCTTTCGTAAAAAAACCACTAGTGTTGTTCCTAGTACCAAGGAAACAAGTTTCCACAAATTATACCATTCAATAATCATCATCTTTTTCCAGATTTCTTCTTATTTTTCAAAAACGTTAAGTATTTCTGCTGGTTCTTGCAGAACAGTTGTGCGAGGTGTGCCTGGCTGGCGTATGTCGAGGCTCGTGTGTTCTTGCACATCTCCAGCTGCGAGTCGGTGAGGTTGGGGTCGCACGTCACTACGTGGAAGATGTGGATGAGTCCAGGGTCCACCGCTCGGAACACTGTGACGTTCTCGGAGATGGCGACGAGCTTGTCGAACAAGTCTACATCCTCCTTGCCCCAGCCTCGAATGGAAGTGTCGAAACCTCCCACCTGTCATCATAAACATTAAAAATTATTAATCGCTTTTCACTGGTAAAACTACCATACATTCTATTTTTAAAGCCTCCAAATTATTTAGATTAAATAATCTATTTTAAATCACCTTGTCCACATGTGTTTTTTTTAGTTCAAAGAGTGAACTCATTTCGGTTCATCATTGATAGCTCTTACTATTGTTTTCTTCTCTTACGTCACGTGAATGAGCATTACTTTTACATTAAGAGGCGGCAGGAGTCACTCCAGGCACTCACTGTAACTGTGGGTGCTTGACATGGGATGGGTTTAATTATCTTTTATTTGTTCGCAAAGGAAATTTATTAAAAACA
Source organism: Nephotettix cincticeps (assembly GCA_023375725.1). Classification (NCBI taxonomy): domain Eukaryota; kingdom Metazoa; phylum Arthropoda; class Insecta; order Hemiptera; family Cicadellidae; genus Nephotettix; species Nephotettix cincticeps. The sequence continues at coordinate 3,642,204 of CM041787.1, forward strand.
AAATACAAAGTATTTTATGGGTCCTTATCAACATATTGACGTGTTAAACTACCAAAACTAAGGTTTAGAAATATTTTATTTTTTTGAAATTAGAAAATTAAAATCCCATAAGGATTTAACAAAACTAAATCTGTTGTAATTTTTGTTTATCAGTGGAAAATTTCAAACTTTGGACCTAAATAGCCTTCACATATTCATAAATAAAATGTATTGAATAACTTTTTGTATTTGATTTGCTCTTAGCCATAATAATTTTTTTTAAAGTGTTTGAACTGTTCACGCACTTTTAACCTTAGTTTGAAACTTGAACAAACTTGAAGAAGTTTAACAACCTGAACTCACCTTTCGCAAGTCAGTCTTGTAAAGGCTGGCGATCCCAAAGCCGAACTGGCGCCAGTATCCAGTGTCCTGTGATATATGAAAGTGATTCGGCGATCCTAAGGTGTTATAAACTATTCGAGGATCGTATTGACTAAAAACAATCGGAAAATACACCCTCCTTCCTCGCACAGTGTTCAATCGAACCCTGAGCAAAGTTTCAGCGTTAAAAATCATATCTACATCGATAAAAAACAAGAGATCATCGGGTTCGGAAACGTGAGATGCACCATAGTCCAAGGCTAAAGCTCTCGCGAAAGTGTTGTTCACTGGTAAAACACTGAGTCTAGTGTATGAATACTTTTGCTGCAGTCCGTCCACAAGCGAAAGGGATTGGTTAAAACTGTTCTCTCTCTCATTTGGAAACAGCACTACGGTCAGAGTCACTTTTTCCTTTCTCTTCAGGCAAACCATTTCGAAGTTCTCGATGAACCTGAGGAATGTATTGTAGCGGCCGGAGAGAGGCAGGATGAAGTTTATGAGTTTTTCTGCGGCGTCGTAGAATCCTCTTCGCTCTACGGAGGTTGGAGGCTGTAAGCCAGTTCCATCTACGGTTTGACTGAGATGTAGAAAACCAGATTCCAACGGTTGCCGAAGACCAGGTCCAATCAAGTCCTCAGTGTTTATCTCCGTCTCTATCTCTGCATCCGATGTAACATCTTGAGCATCTTCCATTTCAAAAGTCTCTCTGACTTCGATTGCTGCAACAATTTGTGTTAACGTTACTTTCTGTGGCTTTTATCTCCGGCCTCTTATGTACAGTTCTTTAACTAAAATTTATTTACAGTGTAAGACCTTTTCTTTCTTAAAAACTTACATCTTTATTTATTTCAATGTTATCTCAGTATTTTTAATAATGTAAATCTTAAAATGAGTTGGAATACAAGTAACGTCCAAAAGATTATCCTAAATATAAACAAAAAATGAATGCAACACAAAGGTAATTTTTTTTAGCCTCTGACCTACAAAGTGATTCTACCTTTTGTGATGAGTGTAATGCTTTAAAATAAGATTTTACAATTCGTATATTCTATCTACAGTAAAACGCCAACTGTAATAATTAATTGGGACTGGGGAAAACAAGAAAATACTAAGCTAAATAAAATAAATTAAAGGAAATTTGTTAATAGTTCTTTAAAAACGATCAATATAACATTGTTTCTTGCAAACTCACAAATCGATTTAAAACAGCAGACTGCAGAAGTGTGTCTATTATTTCACAGGAAATCCGTACAGGCTTCAGCCTCAAATAGTTCGGACTTGATGGAGTTTCACTGTATTGATAAATACTGGGCCAATAGTTTATATTGCTTATGGCCAATTGGAAACCAAATTGTCGATTCAGTTTATCGGCTTTCTACTGTAACTACTTATCACTCTAACTCTCAAAAAATTATTCTTAAAATACGTCTGTGCAGGTCTTGAATTAGGTACTTCAATCCTCCAAGACTTAGTCTGTTTGGAATCTAATAACTGAAATATATTAATTAACAGTTTCGTCTTTCAAATAGGAACAAAAACAGAATGTATAAAATTTTTTGTTAACACACTAGAATTATTCAATATAGCTAAACAAATGTGTGGGAAAATAGTAAACCTGTGAATGATTGGTGCAAGTAGACATGCTTGCGCACTGGGACGGTCATTTTGTGCCCTCTGAATTTCTTGTAGGTCAACAGCAAATCAAAGATGTAGTCAGGTCCATGCACCGGGTTCAGACGATAGTATCCATACAGAAGTTCCTTGAAGTCAATTTCTCTGCCTTTTAGGTCCGCATTTACGTTTATCAGGTCCATTACCTGTTTAAAAGTTTTTTTTAGTTTTTCCAATAGAATTATTCCTATTCATAGTATATATAACCTTCTTATGAGTTTTTGTGTTTAGTATAATATGAGTTTAAAATGACCAAATGAAGATTAACAAACATATCAAATAGAATATTAAAAGTTTTAGTAAATATTTTCAGATCCACATTCATTTAACCATTACCATTACATTATAATATTATTGTTTCTCAAGTTGACAAAATAGACATTTTATTTTAACTCGTTCATTTAAAAACGTTGTATTGAGGGGTTAAAATACCAGTATTTTAATTCATAAATATTTATTATTTATCTTTAGTATTTATGTATGTTGTTAACACTGTTTATCATTCATGATTTTTTACTATCGTTGTTGTTAATTTATTAATTTATAGTTATCATTGTTGTTTGTGTGTTATTTATTATAGGATGAAGTAAAAACTCACATCTTCCGACACTAATTACGTACTACTAAGTAGTGTTGGAAGACGTGAGTTTTTACTTCATCCTATAGTAAAACCAACACGTATAATGCTAATGAAGAAGTTATTGTTATATTTTTCAATGTAAAGTTAAATTATCATTGTTGATTAATATATTCACTGATTTTAAGTGTAGTAAATGTGTTCACTCGGGATATGGAAGATTTACTAAGTGAAGATAAAAACTGACTCATTTTAAGATTATTATTTAAGATTAAAAAACTGCTTCATCTTTATAAGGGAAAAACCTTTTGAAGCATGTAAATAAATAAAAAAACTACCGTTTTTGTAGTTTTTTTTTAGTTTTTCCAAAATAATTATTCTTGTTTCTGGTATTTTATTTTGGTAAGTTAAGGATAAAAAAAAGTTACGAAACCATTATCTTTGCTTTTCAAAAATCTCCAACCAGAGCATTGGGTTAATAATACGGTTACTGCAAGATGTTAGTTTCTAACATGGACTGTCAAACTCTGGAATGTGATCTCAAATTAGGAATTAGTATCAATCGTGGCCGGATTGAACAGAGCTAAATTATGAGGAAGTATTTTGTCAGCTGTTACACAATTTGTAGAACTAAAAATCAACAGGCTGCCACCACGGATTAGGCTATAAAAATAAAACTTTTTTCACATGTTTTGATATTTTCAAACTATATTTCTCCATTAACCAAGATTGTAAGTCTCCACACCTGACCAAAAATGTTTCTATACTTTTTAGATATTATTGCAGGACAATAATTAACGGTAGTTATTATAAAAGTGTATTAAGGTTTAAATTAAATTTTAGTTTTAAGATTAGTTTTAAGAAATTAATATAATAAACTTAAAAATAAACCTTAACCTATTATTATTATTTAAATTTTTTAAATTTATACTCTACTTTTTTCCAAGTTCTAGATTAAACAGACTTGATTTAGAGTTAGTAATACATTCTATAAGAGAAGACTTAATTTTTAGCTTATATTCTGTCCAACCTTACAAACGGACTTCTATGGTTTTAGTTATAACAACTCAACTTATCATTTGGTATATATTTTGTTTTGAAAAGAAACTTAGATCTGAGCACAATACAGTAAATTTGACTATTTGTATACCTCTCGAACAGCATCTTCAATACCAACATATAAAGCTCTCTCTGGTCTGCGCCGAGGGTTTAGGTTTTTGTCGGAGAAAAGTGACTTTGACATGAAATCCCACGTGAGAACTTCATTTGAAGATCTTGGGCGAAACTGATTCAGACTCAGTTCTATTCCTGAAACATAAATGGTTAAAGTTATAAAGTTATTGCCTTGCTCCAAGGGCTTCACTCCCAACTGAGCCTGACCCAAAATTCTTGCATACACACATTTCAATAAACACTATACATGTGAGGGGGATTTTTGTTTTAGAATGCTGTGAGGTAAGGTGAAATACTGGCTGAGAAAAATTGACTTCCCCAAGAATTATGGTGAATTTCTGACATCAAGAATTAAAATTTCCTATCCTTGTGAAACCATTAGTTCCAAAGCAATATGTTGACTGAACAATATTCCATCTATGAAGAGATGCCAGCTTTACTGGGGACTCCTATATCAAAATCTATCTTCTAAGCAAGTGACCAGGGGTAGTTAAAAGAGATAGAGTGGAACAAGCGTCTACAATAGTGGCTGAACCGATACCAAAAGAGAGAAAGACTAAAATAGACAAGGCATGACTTATACTGTTAAATGCTTCACCAAAATTGCAAACAAATATGAGTATATTTTTTTATTATTACCAAGAAGAGACGCATCCTGTAGACAGGAAGAACAGTTGGTCGAACGCACAGCAATATTGACAGCCGGGGTCTTGAGCAGTTCAGACGTTAACATGAGATCCCTAAACAGTTCCAGCCTCTGTTGATGAGCATCCTTAACTCGCAGACTCTGAAATATTCATTATTCATAAGGAGACTGCCAAGACAACCTGGTAATGACTTGAGGAGCCTTTCCTGTCTACCCAACTAGTGTATGAGGGAAGTACTTTGCGAGCATTTTTTACTAATCACTGTAATTTTAATGGTACCATACTACACACATTTGTAAAAGGTGCAATAATTTGGTTATCTATTATTCGATTATAATAAGGTATTATTTTATTCACATTGAAAAGATGCAAATTTTATGATTCTTTAGTTTGTTACTTTAGTGTTAGCCATTTTCCAGATTTGTTAATTTGATTACTTTAAAGATCCACCGTTATAAAAAATATATTGATAAAAGGTATTTGAATATTGTACATATCTATTTGTAGAGTTAGTTTCCAGGTTTATACCAAATTTCAAGTTTCTATGTCAAAGGGATTATAATTTATTACGAAATTTATAAAATTTATGCGGACAGACACAAAAAAGGCACTTGGACCCGTGTTTCTATTATAAAATATGTTTATCTTGATACAAGTAACAAATCTCCAAAAGTGGACCAGGTGGTTCAGATACACCCTGTATATATTGAGACTGTATTAAGTGATATTTACTGAGGTTGATACCTGGATGTAATTGTGGAGCCGATACATGTACTTGGACAGCTTGACAGGATGCAGCGTGATGGCATCGTGAACACTCTTGGACTTGAGGGGACCTGTGAACGCCATCTTCTCCGTGTAGTTATGGTAGAACACATTCACCATCTGCAACATTATTTGATATCTTGGTTGTAGCAGCCGAAATTGATTTAGGAGTTATTTAAACCAAGCTTCTGTTTTTAAGATAGTTCACTGAACGAGTCTGATAAGGAGCTTCTATATAAGCATGATTAAATATATTTTAGTCTACTTTTCATTGCATTATGTTTGTATATTTTGTAGACTGCACTGTGTTACTTATCACCATACAGAATCATAATGGCGTTGGTTGTTATTTATTCAATATCTTTTATTTAACTTTTTCAATACGTCTTTGTCTTTAACTACACATGTTTCTGGAGGTGGAAAAACTCCTCCTATTTCAAGTGATAACCCAATAATTTAAATTAAAAATTGAAAGTTTAAGATACAGAAATTAATAAACCTCTCAAAAGTTTCAATTTTTAATGTAAATTATTAGGTAATTAAAAATTGAAAGTTTAAGTTACAGATATAATACTATACTTATCTATCACACACTACAAAAACTAAATTAACCATAAATCATTCTACGTATCGATTAATTTGGGTTGTTTCCACACATAGGTAAACTCTTCCAAAACTCACTAAGAGGAGATGTTTTTCAACAGTAAAATTACTGACTCATACAACTCAAACTGTAAGTCCTGGTCAAGATGCAATAGATAATGTTCCAATAGGAAATTTGCCAAAGTCAAGTTTAACCCAAATATTTCAAGATTGTTAATGCGGTAAAGAAATGATAACTGTTCAATTAAAGTCAATTGACCCATTGAATATTCAACTGGCCAATTATCTACATAATTATTGACTGTCATTGCTTAATTACTCTGTTAGGTTTAATTGATTAATGTCTTAGTCAATGTGTAATGAATCCACAATGAACATATCTATCGTATAGGCATTAACAATGAGATAAATAAATAATAAATAAAATTGTATTTTATTTAGAATAATTTCTTGATTAGCATTACATTAGTGTTGGTTTTACTTTAGGATGAAATAAAAGCTCACGTCTTCCAACACTACTAAATATATTTACCATTTGTATACAATTACAATATAAGTGTAAATATATTAAGTATTGTTGGAAGACGTGAGTTTTTATTTCATCCTTTATTTTATTTAGAGTGGTCTTCATCATACAATACAATGGTTTTCAAAAAAACTTGTGTCAATATTCACAAAAAAATAGTTTAAAAAAACTACGAAATAACTTATAAAATACATTAATCATTGGTAACATTTAAATCACCCCTCAGTAATTTTCCATATACATTTTGCTTGACTTTGTTTTTGATATTCTAAAATCCCTGATACTGGACCCCATTGAATTTATTATTTTTGGCATGAAATATGAAAATCCTCTCCGGTCAGACTCAAAGCACACACAAGGTACCTCCATCATGTCGTCTTGTCTGTTACTCCGAGATCGAAGGTCGGAACGGGACTTGAACCTCTCTCTCAGATATTGAGGTTTCCCTTCAGTCAGGACACTATGAACAAGGCATGAAGTGCGGAGAAAGCACAATTCATGGATTGGCAGTAAGCCTAGAGATTTACTCTCAATAGAAATGTGATCAAATTTTCTCAGTCCACAAACATAACTTATACACATGTTCTACAACCTCTGTATTCATTTCATGTCCTCAAGTGATGGCATTTCCATACACCGGAAGACAATACTCAAACACAGTGAGTATCAAAGCCTGCAAAGACGAAGATTCGTGGAGGAGGGAACAGATTGCGATCCCTGTAATTGTCCTAAGGCGAGTGACAGCCTTCTGACAAGCAGACCTAACGTGATCGGAGAATGAGAGGCTGGCATCAAACATAATACTCCCTAGGAGCTTCGGGGATCTGCATTCCTCTAGCAAAACACCATCAAGACAAACCCCAGGTAAGGACGTATATGGCCATCCCTTACCGGATGGAAAAGTCAGAACTGAACGCTTACTTTTGTTCAGCCTGACGCCGTGATTTAAAGATGTATAAGCAGTTTAAATGCGTTTTTGCACCTTAGTACAAACTACTTTTTGGTAATATCAATTTTTTTGTTAAGTAAAAACTTTTAAGGCTATGTTTTTGAAGAATGTTTCATATGCATAAAATCACACAAGCATTATAATGAAAAGTTAGTATAACTTGATTAATACTTCAAAATTATTCAGCACTATATCCATTTTATGATGAGATTTGAGTCATTTTATCCTTAGAAAATATAGCTGTGAAATAGAGAACTAGTGTAATTAGTATTCAAAATGAGATCAATCAATATAATCTGGATAAACAGCCACATCATTATAATTATTACCGGATGTGGTATCATCTGATATGAATTGATTGAAACCAGCAGCTCTGAACGGGATGCATCAAATTGATTTATGAACAGCCATAGGAACCAGTTGGTATTAATTAGCGTATCTGACAGGCTGGAGAAGAATCTTGTAATTTTCACTTTACTTTTTTACAGGGAGAATAAACAATAATTACCCTTAATTACAGCTTAATTGCACCCTTAAAATAATGTGAGCTTAGATTTTCTCTTACTACTGCAGTGTTATTTTTAACCAAGACTCTTGATTGTTTAAAATCGTCAAAAAGGATACAAATCCCAATTATACTGAAACCAAAAAATTTTTGAACTTATTATTTTAAAACAAAAATAAGTGTCATATTTAAAATTAAAACACTGGCATGGTGTTATTGTTTATAACAATGTACTGTAGTGTAAGTGTAAGGTTTGTATTTTACAAAGAACAAAATATTTTGATGTCTGTAACAAATTTAAGTCTAGAATAATTAACATTTGATGTTTCTTACCAAAGAATTATGGCTAATTAATTTTTTAATGGAGGTTTTCTATGATTACCAAAAGGATGGGTTATTTTACTAGAATAAGAGCTAAATTAATTTAAAAAATATTAAATTAATTCCTAAAAAGGAATCTGCTCCACCCAAATTAGTGGTATTAAACTATTACTGTATTAGGATTTCTCTAATGTGATTATTAAGTTTAAATTTTGATAGTTCTGTAACACCATTAATTTTAACCAACTGGTTTGAAAATTTACACGAAGGAAGATCTTAGACTCAAGCAAGTCATAGGCATATTTATTTCCTTAAAATCCCCTCGGGCTACGCCTCATGAACATCCTAGGTTCCAATATTTAAATTTTCAAAGGATATCAACGTAAAATTACTTAAATGTCAACAGCTGTGGATACTCAAATTTGACAACTCGGGAAGAAGAAAAAAGAGCTGCCGTGACCGTTCTAGGTTTCAATGGTTACACTTTCTTATGTCAACAACTGTTATCACTACATTTTGACAGTTCTGGAAGAAGAAGAAAGAAAGTTGATTTTTACAGATAAACTGCTGGATCGAAATTAGTGATTGAATTATTAGATCGAAATAGTGGAATTGTAGATTAAAATTTTCTCCCAATGCCTGCCTCTATTACGTTAACCCTTTTCCCTTTCCAACATTACTTAACAGGTGTTAATTTGTCATGTTGTAGACACTCGTGTTTTGTCATTTTGTAAAAAATAAAAAATTAATCAACAATTTAAATGTGTCAGAACACATCTCAGCTATTTTTACCCTTGTGAAGAAGGGGTATTTTGGAGTTAACAATATTTTAATCCTGTTGAATAATTGCTTGATTATTGGGAACAGGAGGTGGTGAGTGGTAATATATTTTTAAATTATTTTGGTCTGCTGTGACTTGTCATCTGTCAATGTTCACTCCCTATCCCCAGCCTACTAGCCTCCGGTAGCCAGTCTCATCACCGCTCAGTGCCCACTGGCAGTTTGGGATATTACATTCCTTGGCTATTCAGAGCCATACGAGCCTCTAATCAAAAACCTTTGCCTGGAAGCAGTAAGAAAATTGAATTCTTACAGACATGTTGAAGACTTCAGTGGCTGAGAGTCGATTTCACAGAATGTTTTTAAATATTTTTTCAAAATGCTCAAATTGTGAACGAGTACAATATTGTATAAATATAATTCAGTGCGTATTTGGGTTATAGTGGTTGTAGGTTAGTGATACTGGAGATTGGTCTTGGAATAATTGTTTATGTTGTCTTCAAAAACCGAAGGTAATTGCAATAATTGCAGAGATTTCTTTATAGAATTTAATTTGACATGGATATGTCTTAGCTCTGGGGGGGGGGTGTTGGTGATTTATATATATATGTTGGTGATGGAAAATATATAACAGGTTTCCATAGAAACTACCAGTGCTATAGTATTGAATTTTTAATATAAAATAATAAGAACAGCTGTTTAGATCAACTGAAAACATTTCCTTTAGACATATCCATGATCTAACCTATTTCCCACAGGGAAGTAAATATAAACATTTTTTAAATACAAAAGCAAATAAAGTTCCTTCATTATCAACGTTATTAATTATTATTCTGAAGTAGTCTTAATGCAGACAGATAATATAGATTGATGCTATTCACCTTGTTTAAAATGTCTGTTTGATAAATCACCTTGTTTGGATAATTTGTTGTTGATTAGAACAATATTACACGTTAAAGATGAAGATTAGACTAACAATAAACAAAATGTTCCTTTTAAGTATGAATTACATCGCAGTTTTGTTTATCCTTTATAAATTTTTACCGCTAAAGTGTGCATTTTCAATTACTTTTCATCATAATTTAAAAAATTCTTATCCAACCATAAAAAAAATATTGTGTACTATGAAAAGGCATTATGTATATAGTTTTATTACTTTGGCCAGATTTAAGAGATAAAAAAAGTTATTGTAATAGTTTTAATGATCTAATACTTGAATCTTTTTAATATCTTTTACTGAACTGACCTACAAAGGTAGGTAAGCAAAGTTTGAATGAGAAATGAATTTAAGATGATTGTGGCGCGATCTCGTAGTCTTTTTACTCACTAAGGAATATTTAATTGTAGAATATTATTATATTATATTATTTAATTTAGGAATACTTAAGCCATCATGTTCATGGAAATTATGTTTTCCACAAACACCATAAAGGTAAAGTATAATTTGACTACCACCATTGAAACCAGTTAAAAAAACAAAACAAATATGCATTTTGAATTATTTGTCTACGGCTAACATCTGTGAAAATTTAAATTTACACAATGTCGCGCCAATATTAAAAAATCAATTTCGTCCTTATTATCCAACAGTTTTCCATAAAACTTGGTATGCAGTTTAAGGTCACATCACCCAACAAAACCTACTAAAAAATCTTAGTATTACCATGGGGGGAGTCTGGCAATTAATTTAATTTTGTTTCTCTTGTTAATTCCAGAAATTGGATGGCTATTTTTAGAAGAAAAATAATTAAATGATATTTAGATAAAGGTTAAGGAATATGATGGTTTTATTACAGGTTGTAGCTTTAATTTACATAAGGGAAAAAGTATGTGTCGGTCCGCTGATACAGTTTATTTTTATTAATACAGTAATAGGGAACGGTCCAAACCCTGGTCTTGCTTCCTAACGTCAACCTATAATTAGATTAATTAACCCAGTTATAAACGACGACTGGGCCCGGAATCGAACCACCAACCCTCAGAAACCATGGAGTAAACAAATGTAGTAAAACAGTTCAATTATCTCCAAGAACAACACCATTTGCAGGAATGTGTCACTATGCCAATGTAACGCACAGATAGGACGAATTGCTGACGAGGACAGTGACAAAGTCAGCAATTTAATCACTATCCCGTGCATTATTTAACTATTTCAAAGCAGATTGCATGTTCTGAGTGCCAAGTCAAGGACGGAGCATAGCTTCTTTAATTGATTGGATTGAAGATTCCAAGAAGATAATCTTTACACATTTCTTATAGAAGCAAATTTACGATTTCTGCAGAGATATCGTAAATTAGGAACTAATTAACTAATTTAAACAGAAGCTAATTTACGATTTTTCCTCAGAAATTGTAAATTAGCTTCTGAATGAATTGTGTAAAGATTATCGTTGTACACAGGAAAGGCACATGATGCAATTTCCTGGGAAGTTAAACATTACGAATAATCGTTCGCAAGGTGGTAGATAAATACAAGTACTTTTAACAACGTGTTTCAGTTTATATTAATTAGATTAGATAATTGAAATTGCAACGTAGACCATACTACAACGTAGGTATTTTAAGCCATGAATGAGGATTGAGTGTAATATACTCTAAATATTTAAAACTTATAATTCTTTACGATTTCTGAAGAGTTATGGTAAATTAGCTTCTGTAAGAATTGTGTAAAGATTATTTTTGTACAGGAAAGGCGAAAATGCTCATGAAGCAAATTCCCGAGAAGTTAAATATTACGAATAAACGTTCGCTAGGTAGATTATATGTATATGTACTTTTAACATGTTCCTATTTATACTCTATGGACATTTAAAACTTATACTTCTTTATGAAACGATCATGGGTTCAGTTAGTGCAGTTTAAAAAATTGAATTGTAATAGGATGTATTAGGCCTGATCTGTAAAACTGGAATTAATGCACCTGAATGTAAATGTCGAATGGTTCCTTTCGTTAAATTGGTTCAAAACATTATATAACTAATTTTACTTCCAATAACCACAACAGCCTGCAAATTTAGTACGTAGTCAAATCCATCGATCCGGACGGGTAATTTTGAAGCTATTTACCGTAGGTCTCAAGGGAAGATTTAAGCCCGGGGATTCCTTTTTCGTTTTGAGGTGACTAGAGACCAAAAACAATAGCCGTTAAAATGTTTTCAATACATACATGTTTGCATGTATGTATCTATGTGTACATGTGTCCGTGAACTCAGCAACTCTCGTAAAAATTGTCCGATCTGGACCAAATTTTGTAGAGACGTGTATTCCGACTTTACTCGGACGAGTTCGTAATTCAGATATATTGGTCATTCGGAACGGGTACTTTGGAGGGGTTTTGAACCCAAAAATTTTAGTTTTTCATGTGTAATTTTTAAATATTTTACCATTAAAATCAGTTAAAAATACTACACAATTTAATACTTTAAAGTTCTGCCAATGGTTGCCGAGGTATTAAACAAACTAAACACAGTACGTTATATTTTGGGACTCCAATGTTAATCTTATAGAGGATAAGGTGAAATATAATATTTTACTTATTAACCTATACTTTTAGATAAAAATTGGTATTTAGCTTCGTGTGGTTGGGATCCATCCATTCATTCTTAAAAATCATAGTTTATGTATTTATCATGGCAGCTAACCTACATACTATTTTTGCATCTAATCTAACCCATATAGAGAATAGGTAAACTCCTTTATTTTTGGACAGGTGCTGATTATATGATAAAAATAATAATAGTCTATGGTGCCGACTTTCAGTGCTCCTCACAGTAGAAAACCTGCATACTCTTTCTTATGTTAATGTAATGGAGAGTAGGAAAACTCACTTCATTACGGATATAGATCAAACCTGTTATGTATCATTATTAATTTGGAAATTCGCTGAGGACGTAGGTCGGCTGCGACAGGAGTATTGGTTTATTGTGATAATGAAAATCTTTTTGATAATACAGTACTATAATTTAATTTTTTATGGTTTATACACTACCTATTTAAGTTTATCACTCATCGGAAACAAATAATGACTGAGGTTGCCCGTTAAATCCTGGGATAATCTTGACACACTTTTATGATTGTTGGACAAAAGAATGTTGCCTTGATTCATCAACTAATTAATCATGGCTTACTAATCAGCTGGTCTTTGTCACTAACAAAGTCACGTCTCGTCAAACTAATAACTCTCATCTTTAAAATACGAACCTAGTTGCCGGTGACTCAAATATTGAATTTAATATTTTTGGAAGTTAAAAATTGATTAAATGTTTTGTGCATTTTATTTCAAATTAAAGTTATACTGACGTGACGTTTTGACGTTGATAGGTCTTAGTTCTGAGGAGTGTTGGCAATTTGTGAAACCAAAATTTTAAACAGTGACATCATTTGCTTAGTGACGTTATATGTTTGTGATGTCATAGTATGGTTATAATAACAGCTGTTTAGATGACCTGAAAACATTCTCTTTTGACATATCCATGGTATAACCTATTTCCCACAGGGAAGTAAATAGGCTACACACATTTTTTCCATATACATATGATGAAATTTAACGATTAGTTTAAATGTGCAGCGTATTGGGGGTACAGCGTGTTGTTTTAAAGTGGTTTCTATTGAGAAACAGCTCAAGTGACAGTTCATAGAGTGTAGTTTATCAAAGTGTTAATATTGATTGACACGTTCTTTTGATTTTAACTAACGTTTACACCAAAATTGATAAGAGCTAATTCAAGTGTATTCCAGTAACTAAAGCTACTCAATCCATTACGATATCCCAGTGTCGCTGATATCGATATTTTGTTTCGATATAACGTAGAAACTAAAACTGAAGCGATATTAAAGTTTGCACTCGTTGTCGAAATCAAACTTAACTGTCATCGATATTAAAGTTTGATAACGATATGAACATTTAAGTTTGATATCTTTGTCAATATTAAAGTTTGATATCGATGTCGGTAATGAAGTTTCATAACGTTATCGACATTTAAGTTTGATACCTTTGTCAATATTAAAGTTTAATATTGTTATCTATATTGTAGTTTGATACAGTTATCGATAATGAAGTTTGATAACGTTATCGACATTTAAGTTTGATACCGTTATCGATATTGAAGTTTGATAACGTCATTCATATCAAAGTTTCAAAACGTTATCGACCTTTAACTTTGATAACACTATCGGTATTGAAGATTGATAACGATATCGGCATTTAAGTTGGATACCACTATTGATATTGAAGTTTCATATCGTCATTCATGCCAAAGTTTGATACCGTTTCCCATATCGAAGTTTATCCTCGTCATAGATATTACAGTTTAAAAACGCTATCGATATTAAACCTCGAAAGTTGTACAATATCGGATCGACACATGTGAGTATCAACATCATCGGGTATCTCCCACGGGGTCGTGCTGTGACATTCCGATTCTCCCGATCGCATTCCTCACACCCTCCGAGTGTTTTTACGTCAGAGAAGGTCGAGGGTGACATTCTGACCTGGTTCCCAGACGTTCGTCTGCAACTGTAGAACCTCGACAGCGCACCAGCACAACACATCACCGTCGTAAACTGCTGTCTGACATCGTATATGAACCGAACGTCGTAAAATTGATGTACGACTCAAAAATGAACTACAATTTAGTCTCAAGGAAGACCATCTTTATTATTTGAGTTTTAGATTAGATCATTGAAATGGTAACCTTGCCACAAGATAGATATTTTAAGCCAAGTATGAATGAGGATTGAGATTAAGATGATTATGGCACGATCTTGTAGTTTTGTTACTGACTAAGACATGTTCCTTAGACAGGACTGTTAATTAATAGCCCAACAGTCAATGGTATATCTAAGGGACCTAAAGTTTAACGTGGAATCCGAACCACGGCCTCTGAATTACGAATTGATCTAATTATGAGGATGGTCTTTGCGGATTAACGTAGTATTCAATAGTGCGGACGTTAATCCACGCAAGAGAACACTACCTACACTCACCGACTATCGCTCACAACTATCCACAATTCGTGACCTCCACGTAGCTGGATTACAGGACGTCGCCACCGCCCCAGTCATGGTATTGTGGTCGATTATTTACATATTGTGTTTAGAATGGGATGATACAATTTTCCACAGGTAACAGTATACTTTATTATTATAGTTTCATCTCTTCTTGAAGTGAAATAATGAAAAATATCACTTTTTGATGAATTGGACAATGAATACTGTTCCCTGCCACATCTGTTACTTTTCCGGTGAAGCCGTGTGGGTTTTCTACACCTTTATTTATTTAGATTTGCGTTCTGACCACTTTTTGTTGGCCAATATTTTACTCATATTTAGTACCGATAATGCTGCTACCTACCCAGCTATTTGTTACCACCATTCTATGGTCTCACAGACCTATACAACTAAGGAAATGCTAGTTAATTTTGAGGTGAAACTGAAAGACTCACGCTTATGCAGATAAAGTCTACCCACTATGGTGGCTTAAGATTTGTTTACCTTTATTAAAAATGACTACACATCCAGATAGATATTTTAAGCCAAGTATGAATGAGAAATGAGTGTAAGATAATTGTAGCGCGATCTTGTAGTCTTGTTACTGACTAAGGCTGACATGTTCCTTAAACAGTGCTGTTAATTAATAGCCCAACAGTCAATGGCTTATCTAAGGGACCTGCAGTTTAACGTGGATTCCGAACCACTGCCTCTGAATTACGAACTGGTCTAATTATGAATATGGTCTTTGAAGATGAACGTAGTATTCAATAGTGCGGACGTTAATCTAAACAAGAGAACACTACACCCATATGGGGAAAAACTTTTAAAATTTAGCCAATTCCACACTTTGCGTTTTAGAACGATTAAACACCCTTGTTCCGCTTGAGCCAAAATTGCAACAACACAAATTTAGACCCAGACGGTAGCGAGTTCAGTATCAACAATCAAACGCATCTGGCGTGCGTTCAAAAAGGTATTGTGAATAGCGCGTTTGCCGTGGACGTTGCCAGCATGAAAATACATTCAGATTAGCGTTTTGTAACGCTGAAGAAGACCCGATTGATTCGGAACAAACAGCTGATCAGATGGAGTGCGGATTGTTAGAGAAAGGTTAAAGTTGTCGGTAGCGGTTAGCTGTGGGATATTACGTTCGTGAGATTTGGAGGTCCCAGCCACGCCTTCGTGGCTGGTATAGATAAGTGAAATTTACAAATATAGACGATTTTGACGACACCTCAAACTTTATGATCAGTTGTTAAAGAATGAAGAAACAGTAGTGTTGACAAAAATTGCCTCACACATTATACACAGTAATATAATCTACAAGGACGTGGAAAGAAAAGAAAATTACTAATAGACGTTCATCCTTCCATAAGTATACCTAACAGGATCAGTCCCAGATGTGCAAGGCTCTAAAAATGAGGACTACTCTTTGCCTTTCCTTGACCACGGACCTGTCTTGAGGCGACGTCACAGGCCTCTATTGAAGGGTTTATTGTATAATGGCGACACAGGATCGCCAAGACGGCCTTCACGCCTCATCCGGTAACACCAGAAGCTAATCATTGGATTTCATCCGGCGCCGAGGTCTATTGTTGAATCACTTGACAGTGCACGAGGGGCGATGGATGATGCGTATTTTGCAAATGGTTTGGTTTGGACAACTGAGCCGATTAAAATATCACGTCTCTAAGAATAAAGATGTATTACTAAAGTTAAAAATTTTTATTTGGTTCTTTCTACACTAGAGACATATTATAGAGTCTTAT
Organism: Nephotettix cincticeps; assembly: GCA_023375725.1. Classification (NCBI taxonomy): domain Eukaryota; kingdom Metazoa; phylum Arthropoda; class Insecta; order Hemiptera; family Cicadellidae; genus Nephotettix; species Nephotettix cincticeps. The sequence continues at coordinate 3,658,841 of CM041787.1, forward strand.
ACAAAGTCATTAAACATAAACTTATTTTGGGAAACCCAAATTTTGTCCCGGAACGCACCCGTGACCTCTTGCACCGAAGTCCAATACGCTAACCGTTAGGCTAGCAAAACACTCCCTGTTGCAACAGAAAAAGTGTGTAGAATGTAGAAGTACCTCCGATTTCTCGTAAGAAAAATGTTTACTTCACAATTCGTGACCTCCAAGTAGCTGGATTACAAGACGTCGCCACCGGTTTTGACTTGTTTTCGTTAACCCTAGTTCGCCACAATTTTAACCAAATCTGTATATCATCCAATGCTTGCTAGACAGTAGAGTGGTGTCATCTGAAAATGTAGTAATAGCAACAACAGGGTCAGTAAGTACGGTATATTAAGTAAAATAAGGGACCAAGAACACTACCTTGTGGTACTCCTAAAGTATTCAAGTCATTCAACGTGTTCTAATCTTAATTTTGAACAGTTATTCACCTAAATCCGATTGAGATAAGGTAAGATATTTGATAGTCATTAATTACTAGCCCAAGTGAACAGCATTCACTGAATGTTGTACATTCCAACATAATCCGAACTAAGATTTTCCTTTGGTGTCTGCCAAGTCATGAGGTGTCATAACCTCTCAGCCTTGTAACACCGTATGTATTTGCAATTAATCAAGTAGAACCATAGTCATTTCCGGGACACTCGTTAAAATCTTGGTTATAAAAACGCAGACGGGCCGAGCCCCAGGCTAGACAGACGGACAGACGCAGACGGTACTGGAGGCTGGGCTCCCTACCCCGTAATCTCCAGTAATGGCTGCTTATCTCAGACGTCGTAAACCCCTCCAGGCAAGTGTAAACTTCCTCGGACCCTACTGCTTGGCTGCGACTGCTGCCAGCTGGTTGCTCTCCACTTTCGCAAAATTACACCATGTTTTCCTCTTCCTTTAAGTTATTGTTTTCGTGTTTTAAGGGGATTCGTCAAACTGAAAAACTACGTATTTTCACAGGTTCGTATAATTTTAAACACCAAATTGAGAACATTTAGAAGACTTTTCACTTTCCAGCTTAGAAAGAACCCAAGATAAAAGTCACTCCGGCGTTACCAAACATCTCTTAGAGAGGGAAAACGCGTGACAAATTTGTTGTGTTGTTACTGACTAAGACTGACATGTTCCTTAGACAGAACTGTTAATTAATAGCCCAACAGCCAATGGCATATCTAAGGGAACTACAGTTTAACGTGGAGTCCGAACCACTTTTGCATCTGAATGACGAACTGGTCTAATCATGAGGATGGTATTTGCGGATGAACGTAGTATTCAATAGTGCAGACGTTAATCCACACCGACCACCGCTCATAGCAACAACAATTATACTAAAATAATGCATACTAAAACAAATCGTTCAAAATACTTGCTTCGCTAGTTTTCCCTATCATTCTATCTCTTTAGTAACTTATGGAAATCCATTTGTGTTATTTGCAGCTAATATAAAAAACACATTAATAATTTTCAAAGTTAGAAATCAAAATGAATCATTGTAAAGTATATGGTGTTGGGTGTCTGGGAGACGTGCTGGAGACGGTGGTCTCTAATGTTTATTCAGAGGACATTTAGCCACAATGTATCGCTAAATTGCGATGGTTTACAGACTAGGAAGTCATTGTGATGCGTCGTGAGCTGCAGACCAGCGTCGCGGCGTGCATGACAAGACGCGTCTGGCTGGAGCGTGTTATGGATCGATTTTGCCACCGACGCTTGAAAAGAAAACGTCGAACAAATCACGTCCCCGTGGCACAATGAGGGAATATTTCAAATTATAATTCGCGGTTTTTGCCATTTTTCAAACTTTTTATACAATATGTACCGATAATTTTTAAAAGTGTAAATCTGAGAGCGGAGGAGAAGAAAAAACTAGAAGGAAAATATGATTTTCCTGTTCCAGGGTTTTGCAACTTTTAAATGTGAAAAAATACTTTTAAAACTTTGAAAGCAGTTTTCTCCTATTTGTGTTTTTACCGTATTTGAAATGCGCAATTTTGAATAATCTGTAAGTACTCCACCTAATGTAATGAAGTTTTTACCAGATATTCTTTATTATAGTGAGAAGATTTTGGTGCATAGGTAGCCTATCTCAGTGTAAAGATATTTAGTAATACATTTCAATGTTTTAAATTTAAAAAAACTTAATTTAAATAATTATGTAAAATTTGAAAAAATCCTACAGCTGTGATTTCACTCATTGGATCAAAAACCCAAAATATTAAAAAAGTAGAAGATAGTGGCAGATCCCCTTAAAAATCTTCTGACTAAACGTCAGTAGAGGTTAAAAGAGCTCTACTGACTCTACCTTGACTGAACGTCAAGAATCGTGGAGGTGTTTCAAATTAAAGGCTGAAGCGATCATTCAAGTAGATCATCTAAATCCAAGGATGCAGTAGTCTTTTCCGGAATGTCTGCAGAAAAATTACCAGGAGTAAAAAATTAATTACATTTGTATCTAAAATTTAAAAAAACGTAAATCAATGAAAGTGAAGTCTGTATGAATAAAAAATTATTACTGATCCTAATAAAAATTAGCATGGTTTGAACAATTAAGTAACCACAATTCTACTTAAGAATCGAAAAATAAATGAAAATGTAATTTTCAAAATTGCGATCACGTAACCAACCAACACGCTGGCGGGAATGACGTGTTAACCTCTATCGAAGAAAGGCTGTTGACCTGTGTCGGTCTAGGTCAGGAACAAGAGTGGAGCCCTGAGGCACGCCTCGAGTGTGTTGCTGAATATATGCCACATTGAAGAAATTCCTGTTTGGGAATTGCGTCACTGTTTATTTGACCTTCGAAAGATTCTTGAACAAATTCTATTCAAGTGAACGGAACTTACGTCATAACGGGGAGACAATAATTTTAAGATACTCAGATTGAACGTTAAATTTTAAATTGTGACTTAAAAAGGATCATACCTTTTATAATGTCATAATCTTCGGTATTGCCAAAGACAAGTAAAATTGAAAAACGGATCAAAACCAGGACATGTATTTCTCAGTTTATAATCTCCCACTTAACTCGTTTCTAGACACATCGCAGCTTTGGCAACAGCTAGTACAAATATAACCCACTAGGCAGAGACACACTAACACAACAGTTGTCAACATCGATGCGTCTTTTCCTGAATGACCAGGTGAACCTAATTTTTTACAAATATTTTAATAAATAGAAATTGATTTGAAAGGTACCCTATGCTATTGATAGGAAGTCTGTACACGAATTAGTTTGTATTAATCTATAAATTAATTTCCTCCATATTATGTTATTTATTTTTCATTTGACTACTGTATGTCTGATGTTCACGGCAAAAGGTCAGTTTCGAAAAAAAATTTGAGTAGGAACTATTGTATTGAATTAGATTAGAACAATTGGCTGTAATTTTTGTAACTAAATTGACTGGTTCAAATAATTTGTCATAGTGTAGACCTTTTTCTACCAATTAAGAGGAAAATAAACACTTTTTTTCAAATAAAATTCCACTATCCGACATCGGAATATTGTAGCTCAATCAATACTACTGACTAAATCACCATATAAAGTATAAAAATGTATTATTTAGTATGATCAATCATATAATATTAAAGAGAGCATTCTTGAAGTATCGTGTTTGTTTTATGGGAGATATATGTCCCATAGTTGGATACCGAAATGGACAAGAATGATAAGGCACGTCCACAGAAGAGTTAAGTATGAAGAAAATATTCTGAGAGTCGATCAAGCGAAAGACTAAAAGCTCATGTGGTACTAAGTCCGGGAAAGTATGAGTTAGGAACCAGCGGGGAGGAGGAAGAAAAATGAACTGAAGTAAATAGTGTTGATTTGTTGTCAATTCCAGTTTAGACTCAGTGCTGCATGCTATATGTAGGCCTATGTTGTACTCACGTCGTAAGCCCAGGTGCAGGGGATGCCGGCGAACCTCTGCACACACCGCCCCACCTCCACGTCCTCATGGGTCGTGAACAGGTTACCCAGGCAGGCGCCGATGTGGGGAGCGATCCTCCGGAGTGTCTCGCGACTCAGAATCATCCCAGGCCCACCCATACAGAAGTTCTCGTCGTACTCCAGACTCAGAAGTCCAAACTCCTCCTGGTTCCCGCGGCCCGCCTGTCCCAGGAAGTAGGGCTTCCTCGAGTCCAACGACCTCAGAAACACCTCCAACCTCTCCGTCTTCACATAAACGTCATCGTCGGCGCGGAAAAACCACTCGAACCGGTCACCGAAGTTGTCCCACATGTACTTGAGCATCATGAACGACTTCTTTTGAGGCGGGTAGGAGTCGTCCACTGTCTTGAGGCTGACCAGAGGGAGATCAGGACGGTTCGAAGGTCTTTGAGAGACTTCTGAGGAGAAAAACGCGATTTTCCCTGGGACAGACTTGCCCCATGTTTCGTACACCGCGACGGCTCTCGTGGGAAGGTACTTCTCCGCGGTCATCACCCCCACGAAGAGCAGACTACGCTGGCTGTTGTTAGGGTACGCCTGAGGGTCCAGACCCACTATGGAGGCCGCCGCCTCCTCCGGGGCGGGCCTCATCCTCGGGCAGACCTCCTGGTCGTCGACGCTCGACAGGAGCAAGAGTCCCGCGGAGAACCCCATGATGAGACCCAGGAGAGGCTGGAGCAGGCGGCGTCGTCGAGTCATGGTCAGCTAGGGCGAACATGGCGAAGCATCCGCCACTCAAACCCCGCCAGCCTCTGAAACAACAAGACGTCTATCAATTATCAATAAAGAGATCAGAATATATACCGCTAAAACGACCGTGATGTCACGAATTGTGTTAGTAGTTATGTGCGATGTTCGGTGGATGTGATGTTCAGTAGTATGGATTATCCTCTACACTATTGAATAGTACGTTCATCCGCAAAGAGGTCTATCAATTACAGTTCTGTTCAGTAAGAAGACTACAAGATCTTGCCACAGTCATCTTACACTCATTTCCCACCCACACTCGGCTTAAAATACCTAACTGGTTTGGTCGCCATTTCAGGAAGTTAATAAGTTAAGCTAAACAGTTCGTTTTCGAGGACGTAATTACTTTTTAACTTAAAGTCGCTTCTATGTCAACTGCTATAAACGGGACATTTTGGAGTGACAGACATTTTAGGAAGAAAAAAAGTATAATACTGCAGTTATTTATCTCAATAAATCGTACCATCTACTTAATCAATAAACAAATTCTTTCTTCAACAAGAACTGTTTGCTAGTACAATCACGAAAAAACACAGTTTACGTCTTTTATTATTTTACCAGCACTATTTAAACCCCGTTCACTTATAATTTTAGATTTAAGTTTCAAGTTGTAGTTTATGTGAGAACTTAAAAGCCCTAAAATCATGTATTGTTATTACCTAAACAATCGGTATACAGTCTCGTCTAATTTTATACTTCTGGAGTCTTCCTAATTATACCTACGATAGAAGACTCCAAGGTCAGACGCCTGCGTGACAGAAGGGGCGGGGCACAAAAACAGGATCGGTCCCAACACACCACAATGGGGTAGCCCGCCCCCGAGACACGAACGCAGCTGGACTGGAAAGTTAATTATACTAAGATATTAAGAAGCTTATTTAGAGCGTCATTCGGTCCAAGTAGAATACAATTTATACGTAATAACCCATCATTTAAAAAAGTACGTACATTTAGTCAAAGGTTACCTAAAAGCATAAACACCACCCTAATGTAAAATACTTTAACCCAAGACTGCAACTTTTCTATTCATCTAAAACTGAAGTTGTGAAATACTTCCGACATTGTGTAAATACTGAAGCTATTATTTTCGTTCAAACAAAAGCGAACAATAGTGGACACCGAGCAGACCTCAGACTGGATGACGTCATTGCTGCAGCTGTTCAACAATGCAGTAAACGAGGAGCAGCACTTGCATGGATTGATCTCTCAATAATAAGGAGTAACTCATAAAAACTAATTTTTATTTTATTTTTTAATTTTCTTTCTTACTCGCATAACTACCTTTACATTAGTCTTTAAAACTGTTTCTTTGTGAAATATTCTGAAACCTATTCAGAATCTTTTATTGGACTTTTCCAATGTGTCTGTGTTTTCAACTACCAACGTTTCTGGAGTTTGGTTGTTTAAGGTGGTTTAATGGTGATAGTCATATTATTTTATAAAACTATTGTTTTGCCGAAAAAATAAGAGCCATTAGATATACAAACATGCGGGTGGTCTCAAATTATTTGAGGTCTTAATGCCTATAAACGATATAATTTTAAACAAAATCGTTAGGGTGGATTTTGAGACATTTGAGGGTTTCACGTTGTTAAGGGTTTTAAGGGTAAGCTCCTCTTAATCAGTCTCGGAGGTTTTGATAGACACATAGACAAAAACAATCCGAAAACTACTTTTTTGGATTCGTGGGATCCCAAAACGGATATATACACTTTCAACTCAATTTCGAACATTTCTACGAAAACAATAATTTCTGAATATACTATGTTTTGTATAAGGGGATGAGTCGCTCAATAATAAAATGTTCGCCTCATAACCCGAAAGTTGTCGGTTCGATTCAGGACCAGTTGCAATTTATAATTTGACAATTTTCTAACAAGGCCAGGCTTTGAACCGTTCTAAAAATGTAAAAAAATCTCACTGGAGAATGTGATGCAAAATAGAAATATAACAAAGCATTTTATGATATTGCAACAAGACTGGGGTGGTGGCGTTTCCTGTAATCCAGCCACTTGGAGGTCACGAATTGTGGATAGTTTGAGCGATGATCGGTGCATAGGATATTCTCTAGTGTGGATTAACGTCCGCACTTCCATCCGCAAATGCCATCCTCATAATTAAACCACTTCGAAATTCAGAAGCAGTGGTTCGGACTCCACGTTAAACTGTGATCCCTTAGCTATACCATTGCCTGTTGGGCTATTAATTAACAGTTCTCTCTAAGGAACATGTCATCCTTAGTTAGTAACAAGACTACAAGATCGCGTCACAATTATCCTACACACATTTCTCATCCACACTTGGGTTAAAATACCTACCTGGGTACGTTGGCATTTCAGTAACTAACTAACTATATAGCTATAATGAACTATAAACAACCATGAACCATGAAATAATACAGTCAAGACCAGAGCTAAAAAGGAAACTTCAAATTGTCAATTCCACAGAGTGGTGAAGCGAATTCCAAAACTGCATGTCATAGTCGGCCGTGTTGAGAGTCTGCAATACCTCCGCCATATTGGATTTTAATCCCATAAAAACAATGTTAAATTTGTGACAGCATTACTGACCACTCGATTAACCTAAAAAGATGGTTGAGGTGTCAAATTAAAGGTAAATTTGTTATCTAGGGAATACCTTTAGCATTTTAGTGCCACCTGAATCGAAAAAGTAGGTTCTTGAGTGATGTCTGTGTGTGTGGGTTTTTTCCTTTTCCCCCAATAGTTTTTTACGAAACTTTTTAAGCAGAGCAACGTTACATTACCCAACAAAACCCACTCAAAAACCCTGGTATTGAGGGGGCGCCATAAGGAATTTTACAGGGGGGGATATTTTTAACATTGTTCTTCTGACCCTAAGAGGGATGTTTTTCCAATAAGGCAGGCTCTTAATTCCTGGTCGGCTATTCTGACAAGAGTAGGAACGGCCACGAATTTAAGACAAATACTGAAATAGTCCCCAAAAGAAGAGATTTATAAGGTTTAGAGGCTACGTGGGTTAATAAATAATTTTGTTACACTGGTCACACTACATGTGAACGTGTCCAGTTCTTTTTCTCACAAACTCTATCTATGATTGTATTTACTTGCTGTTTTCTTTCGAGAATTAAATATAATTTATTCATAATAAATTCCAATACCTATTGTAAAATCCAATACGATTTAAATTTTTCCTATGGAACAAAGTATTATTTTAAGATGATGTAAACCCACTGAAAAACCTTATTCAGTAAAGAATTTGCAGTTGTTATTTTTATACACATTTAAAAAATACAGAAAATTACAATAATAAATAACATAATGCTATCTAAAAATTCAGAAAAAAGCTACCAAACTTTAGAGTCGAACAACTCACTCAATGAACTGTTATCAAAAATATAAAATGAAAATAGGGCGTAGAATTCACCTCTAGGATAGCCCTTTTAGTAACAAGAATGGTGATGCATTGCCACCAGGAAAATCTGGTTTTAAACTCTTTTAGTATATTATTTATCCATGGACCACTTCTTCGAATCCGTCTGGAGATTTCATCAGCGCTCTCTGTACGCGTGCTCTGTGTACTAGTTCTAAGGTGGCGGAGGGACAGGAACGCGATGGTTATGGGTCGCATTTGGATGTAAATTGAAGCGATCTAATTGTGAAGATTGTCCATTTCCGCGATGGTTAGCCTCCACGGCCGCCAGGAGCGCTACTGTCGCACAACAGCTGATCTTTATTGTTGTGACTATGTTCAGCTGTAATTTAAATAATAAATAAACGGTATCAGTGAACTGACACATACATCCTCCCTTAAGTAAATTTAAAAACGACAATCTGTAATAAAACTATCATATTCTTTAAAGTTTACCTAAATATAGTTTAATAATTAGAAAATGATCATCCAAATCCTGAAAATAACCACAAGAGAAACAAAATTAAATCAATCGTTAAGCTGCATATCTGAATATATCCACTCTCAACTCAAATTCGAAAATTTTGACGATAACAATACTTTCTCTATACGATATATGAGGGAGAAAGTAAAAAGCTACATTTCTATCAAAAGGTTTAAATACTCTAAAGATCCCTGTCTCAAGAACTTTATAGTTGCTATTCAATCAACCTATGTATGACTTTGCGCTAGATGCTCCCAATAACTTTTCCATTATTTACTAACAAGAGAAATTATGTTTAACAACTAGCGAGACGACGTGTGGTCGATAATCCGCATCTGTGAAGTAATTCCTTAATAGATTCCGACCTCAGTCACGCCATCTGGACGAATGAATTATGACACTCGATGAGAAGGCACGCACTCTGGTGGTGTTGCACAGGAGACTGTCACTGCTTTGCGAAACACAACTCGACAAGAGTGCATCACGTAATACGTCATACCAATAATTAATTAGATTATTGAAATAGCTACCATGCCACAATATAGGTATTTTAAGCCAAGTATGAATTAGGATTGAGTGTAAGATGATTGTGGCGCAATCTTGTAGTCTTGTTGCTGACTAAGGCTGGCATGTTCCTTAGACAGGACTGTTAATTAATAGCCCAACAGCTGATGGCAACTAATGGCCCTACAGTTTAACATAAACTACGTTTAACCACTGCCTCTGAAATACGAACTGGTCTAATTATAAATAAAGCATTTCTTTACAAAATGTTTACTTTATAAAATGTCAGTAGTAGTTAGGAAGCTTTGTATCTCGTGTATTCTGTCATCAAGTTCAAAGTAAAAGCTCTGATTTTGCCTAACGTTGAGTTTTTGGACACATTCAATTATGACACTTTGTTAGAAGGGGTCTACGGTTAGAAGGTCCCGGAAAACCGGCTAGGCACGTTTTTTGAGTGGAATGTTATATATTGTTCAGTCACCGAAATAAGAGGATGGGAGAGGGTAGGCAACGGTGTCTTCTAATTATAAGGGAAGCAAAAAACCAAAATCCAGGTCCGAGCTCGCAACAAAGACTTCCTTAAGAGGTTTCACCCCTCAAGTGAGTCAACTCCTGACTCCTCCTGACTACCGGAGATGCGAATAACCCTTGTGCATCATGGATTTCGCAATATGCCTGAGGCCTATTCTGCTACGCCCTTGGACAAGCGCCACTTCAGCGGGAAAGAAGCATATGACTGGGACGGTGGCGTGTCCTGTTAATCCAGCTACTTGGTGGTAAGAAACTGTGGATAGATAAAAGCGATGGTCGGTGGAGGTATGGACTAACATCCGCACTATTAAATGTTACATTAATCCGCAAAGACCATCCTTACAATCAGACCAGTTCGTGTTCGTAATTCAGGGGCAAAAGTGGTTCCAATTTCACGTTAAACTGTCACCCTTCGATGCCATTGACTGTTGGGCTATTAATTACAGCACTGTTTAAGGAACACGCCAGCCTTAGTCAGTAACAAGACTACAAGATCGCGCCACAATCATCTTATACTCATTTCTCATACATACGTGGCTTAAAATACCTACATGGGAATGTCGCAATTTCAAACAGTAGACTAATCTATGTCTTCACCCGCTAGAGACTACATCCGATGGATCGTATCTAGTACCAACCCGTGGTGGTTGTCGAAGCCTACCGGCAGCATTCTCACAGCTAAGAGTAATTCGCCGCCCAGCACATCCTGAATAAGCATCCTTTCCTGTACTTTCTGCCAGGAGGAGCAAGGATAAACAAACCCCTAAATGTCCAGGAGAGACGACAAGGAACCATGGTGATAAGGAAGCCAAATGAGACTTTGAATCGCTAAAGAACTCACCAGTGTAGTTTTAACGCACCAAGTATAACCTTTGTGGAGAAAATAACCCTGATGCAGTAGACTTGCGTATTTCTTCAACAATTGCTATACAGGTCAAGTAGAATCTAAGAGGAATTAATGTTGATTATTTTCTTTCTGCAGCGAGAACCACAGTGCAGGATATTGAAGATTCAAAGAGTCCCACATCAGAACAAATGTTGTGAATGTAATCGGTAACCGTAGATGGCAGGAGAGCGTTGAGCGAATTATTTGCTGATGAATTTGGACAACTTCGACTAAGTGCTGGTCGATTATAATTGGGAAGCGAAGCGGACTGTTTGAGGATTCGGAGTTCTTGCCGCTCAGGTCAATTCGCTGACCTGTCCTGGCTTGGAGTAGACCTTGACCTTCGCAAAACCACCGTTGGTTGAACCGGTTCGAAAGACACCAGCTTTATACGTCAAAATCACCATTAAAACCAAAACCCAAAAAATAATAATTATTGGATTATTATAGTTTCCGACTTAAGATTCCAGCGAAACAAAATTTTGGCTTAACACAGTAAGTTAGCTGTCTGAGACTGCCCGGTGTTATTCTTGTGTAGATATACTAAATATAAATTTCTCCATTATTTCTCATTTGATTTAATGGTTTTTGGTCATATCACCAAATAAACCCCACTCAAAAAGTTTGTTTCTACCCAGGTGTTGGGGAGTGAGGAAATTTCACCCCTCCCCCAGAAAAATGTTTGGATTTACTTCCCCGTGGGAAATAGGATAGACCATGGATATGTCTAAAGGGAATGTTTTTAATTAATCTAAACCAAGCTAGGGCGTCACTAACCAAATGACGTCACTGTTTAAAATTTTGGTCGCGCAAACAGTAGATTTGTTTCCCTTATTAAATTGTTTAATGGTTGGTAGTAATAATAACCTAGTTCTTTGATAGTTTCGATCAGTTGGACCTACGACTCTCATCAGCTGATCGCTGCCATCTCCTGGTTGCGACCACCTGATTGACTGGTTTATATCGATAGCTTGTGCAGCAACATTCCTTTTAAATGTATTGTTATACAGTATATGCTGTTACACTGGTAAAGTCTGTCTGTAAATATTGATTTTAAATATTTTTAAAGTTGTTTTAAACCATTCAAGACACATTATATGTATTTATTTATTGACAAACCAGTTTTGTGAAATTTTACAAAAATAATTTAGGGGTTTTAACTGATTTTGCACGAAATATTAATTCGCACTGTATTAAATTAAACAATAAATCCTTTAAATAAATAATCACAAAATTAATTATTGTGATATACTGTGGTAAGTTTTAAATTGAGCTATTAATAAATAATTTGGAACGAAAAAATGCAAAATTCGATTGGCAATGAAATAGAAGTGACTTCAAATAGTTTAAGAACAGTTGTTTAGAGGAGCTGAAAACACCCCTTTTGGACATATCCATGATCTAAACTATTTCCCAGACGGAAGAAAATACATTTCAAACAACTAATACAACTTTAAGTTGACTCTTAGCCTACATCCTAGACCTATGGATATTTTGTACCGGTTGAACATTCTTAAGTTTTGACTGCGTCACTGTATTCCGGGGGAAAAGGCATGTTATTTGGTACATCGTAGGACAAGCTTCTCATCAATAATTTTAAAGTTTACTCCTACATCTTGTACCTCAGGATACTCCCCATTTTTGTAGGTGACTTTAAAACCACCCAGTGTAACAATAATTATAATTTGGACTCCAGGCATAAAAACGACATTCTTACAGATACCTATCGCTAATTTTAAACCAGAATGAAGACCACATTTAATTAAATTTACTACAGACAAAATAATCACGTACTTTCCAAAAAGTAAAAAATGTCTTAAACATATTTCCTGTTATCTCAGTCGTGATCAACTAATCCAAAACTTAAAACACTCCAAACATGTTTAGAACATTTCACAAAAAGTTGCCAGGTTAATTTCTAATCTCGTATACACAATATGTTTGTCAAATGGAATAAAGGGTGAATATTGTATTTTACTTACTTACTGAACAAATAAATTACTAGAATATTCTCATATTCCTAACGAGAAACAATATCAGTATACTAACTGACACTGGCTTATCGCAAACTACTCCAACAAGTTGGAACTTACATCTCAGGTAATTTTGCCCAGACGAGGTCCACTCTGCCACCACGTGTTAGCACCTAGGTGTAAACTCGCGCAGTCCGAGGTAAATGAGGGTAACGACCGAGACCGCGACGACCAAGTGACAAGGCCAAGGGCGATCTGTCTGAGCCGGTCCGCCCCGCGTGCCGTTACCGCTACGACTAACGACAGTTGGAGAGACGAGACCGCGACACCGGACTGGGGTTGAAATTATCGTATCCGGGTCAAAATTATGGTACTCACTTAAAATTATCGTACGTGTAAACGTTTTCTAAATGAAATAGTCTTAAACGCTTATTATTGATGTGGGTCGGGTAAATATATAATTGGTATTTATGATTTTTATTTATTTATATAGGGTAAAGACAATTTTTGGTATTGAAGTGCTATAATATGATTTAAAAAAGAACAATAGTTTTAAAAGTTTTATTATTGTCTTCACAACCATATTAGGGCCTACTTCTGAAAAATATTGGGTTAAAATACCCAAGGCCTGAAGATATACGATTTGGTCACATTTAGGGTATATTGGTGATTTCTCCACATAAAATGCTCTAACGGCTAAGGGTTTTAAAGTTTTCATTTTCCACAAGGCAACATTGACCTGTCTACTTGTTACCATCTTTATTACCCGACTTTTATTAATTATTATTATCCACAAAATAATATTACTTGTTCATGAGAAAATTGATAGTTTAATTATTAATGTTATCAATTAAGGGAGAATATCAATTTGTTTTACTTAAAAAACACCCGTGTAATTATTTTTATCTTTATTATGGCTTCTGGTTTTAACCAAGTAGGATATCAAAAATGTGAACAAAAGTATTAAAACAAGGTTATTGATATAAAAACTAGGGCCTAAATATAAATGTTATTCTAAAAAGATTTTTGGAAATAGTGTACAAAATGTTCAGGTGCGTTTTATAAATTAGGCTATTTTTACCGCAATTTATTCAGAGCTTACATTAAAAAGCAATTGATCTTGTAAACTAATCAGAAAGAACTAATTTTAAGACAAGTATTAAAAGATATGAGTAGATAAAACAGCATCATAATGTTTGTTTGCTTTAAAGAAACTAAACTACTTAGAGATACTTTTACACTTTAGTTTACAATATTTTTGGGTCTAAGTGAAACTAACATAAACTTAATCCAGATACTTGGAGGTCACGAATTGTGGATAGTTGTGAGCGATGGTCGGTGGGTGTAGTGTTCTCTTGTGTGGATTAACGTCCACACTATTGAATACTGCGTTAATCCGCAAAGAACATCCTCATAATTAGACCAGTTCGTAATTCAGAGGTAGTGGTTCGGACTCCACGTTAAAGTGTAGGTTCCATAGATATGCTATTGACTGTTGGACTATTAATTAACAGTCCTGTCAAAGGAATATGTCGGTCTTAGTCAGTAACAAGAGTACAAGATCACACCACTATCATCTTACACTCAATCCTCATTCATGCTTGACTTAAAATACCTACCTGGGTATGTCGCCATTTCAATAATCTAATCCGTGATGCCGTATTAATCTAACCTAATGGAGAGTCATTAATTAGGTTCATTTAAAATTAATATTAAATAATGAAAATTGAAATATAAATTAACAACACAGCAACGAAATGTTATCCTTCTTTATCAAACAAACAGTGAAAGCCTAAATTGCTAGTTTGAGGGCGTGTTTATTTTTACTTGTAGCTCTTTACTATAGCTTGACCAGTGGCATTAAGTATTGCAATACTTACATTATTGGTCAACATCCTCTGATTCATATACATACAACTTAGTCTGACTATGTTGGTTTACTTTGCGCTGTTAGAAGCAACATTTTTGAATTTGACCTATCTAAAAAAATGCTATGTTCAGTTTATATTATAACCTGATAATCTTCTCTATATATAAAATTGAATGTATGTATGTCTGTCTGTATGTATGTCCTTTATGCGTTGCCAAACTACTCATCCGATCGCCATGAAATTTTAGGAAGTTGCTCTACATGTGTCCGGGAAGGTTTTAGTGAAAAAATATTTTCGAAAACCCCATAAGTTTCCATTTTATGGCGTTTTAAATTTCTAATGTTAACCTTATGGAGAGTAAGTTTGTTTACAAATTGTCTACAATGAAAACATTTGATTTCTTAACTACAGCTGATTGGTTTACTTTCCATTAGCAACATGCTTTACTATCCAATGCCATCTGAATCATTCATTAATGTAAAACTACGAAGTAAATGTGTACTGTAAAAAATGAACAGCTTTATTCACCACGTTAATAGTTTACGGTTTTGGGGGATTATGTATTTATATTTTCATTTTCTGTCTGATTAAAAGCCACATGATTATTTGTTGGCCAAATTAAAAATAACTACAATGTTTTTTATATATTACGTTTAATATAATAATCAACTGTTGAATATCCTTCCTTTAAAAGCCGTGCCACAGTTAGGTTTGGTTTGGGTTTGGATTGGATTTGAAAATTGCGAATTAATCCAGATTTATTTTATGGGAATGCATTTTTGTTTTATGGGAATGCTATTAATATGTCTTATCGTTTCAGTATTGTTATACACTATGCCACGACCCAGAATACAGTATATAACCTTTCACAATGAAGCCGTAATGGTATTAGACTTCAGAACATGGTCAATCTTAAAGTTAACATGTATTTACTGTCAGGCGTTACGAAGTTCGCCGGGTCAGCTAGTTTTATATAAATATTTTAATTTTTTTCTACTATGTATTTCGAATTATAATATTTTTCATAACGATACTTTTATTATGCTTCCCAACATTAAATCAGCCCGTACAAAAGACGGGATTATTGCTAGTGTTTTAATAAATTTGATAATGCAAAATATTTGAGTACTAGGAATAAAATACAGATAAGCGACTCCTTCAAAGTAGTGAGGCGATTTGTGATGCGCTTCCGTAGCGCGTGAAGTCTAAAAAAATGGAAGGCACTTCTTTAATGTTATGAATTAAAATAGTGGGGGAGGTAGCGGCCTTCAGGCGACCTTGCCTCCCCGTACTCGCGGCGGCCATCTTCATGCTTCCAGGAATCGAGCGTTATCTTTATGAGAGGTTTTTAATTCATTCCATTCCTCTATTTATTCCATTTCATTTTACTAGGGTTTTAACCATCAAATTTGTATTGGTTTCCGATATAACACTGGTAGATTTATTCCCACTACATGCTCCAACTATAACTGAATATTTTAAGAGGACAAAGCTTAAGATCAAATTTATGAATAAAACTACAAGTTTGCTCTGTCTACCCTGCATCTATCCCATATAGAGAGAACAAAATAATTACCTAGAGTGAAAATTTAACATTTTATTACCATTATTACAGAAAACTCCAGTTATTGTTAATTGAGTGACCTTCACAGTTAATAAAATATTCACAGTACTAAAGTTTTCTGAGGCTAGTTGATAACAGGTTTGTTATGTCTCCTTTAAGCCAATTATGAAAGAGAAATGAGTGTAAGATGATTGAGGCATGATCTCTTAGTCTTGTTACTGACTAAGGCTGATATGTTCCTTAGACAGAACTGTTAATTAATAGCCCAACAGTCAATGGCATAAGGAACCTACAGTTTAACATGGAGCCGGAACACTGCCTCCAAGTAGATGGACTACAGGACATATTACAGTCCTATTCAATGATTATACACACATTCACCTTAAAATACTTACCTTAGTGAATTCTGTGCCTTATCTATGGATCTAAATAATTTATCTGCTCTAAAAAGAGGTCCCAAACTAAAAAAGCTTATTCCATTAAGGGAAATTCACTAAATTCAAGTTAGTGTGCTGATTATATTTAAAATACCCCCGTCGCAGCAGACCTGCGTACTCAGCGAATTTCCAAATCAATAATATAATAATAATAATAATATATGACAAGTTTGGTCAAAATCTGTTGATAAACATGAGAATTTTTGCCTATTCTCCATAAGATTAAAATGGGAAAGAGTGAGTAGGTTTGCTGCTGTGAGGAACACTGAAAGTAGCCATTTATACCATCAAAAATTTTATTTTTAACATTTATACCAACTTTCATCAACATCTGTCCCTAAATATAGGAGTTTGCCTAATCTCCATATGATTAACATGGGAAAAGAGTATGCAGGTTTGCTGCCATGATAAAAACATAAACTATAATTTTTTAGCACAAATGTATGGATTTCAACCACATGAAGCTAAATATCAAGTTTCATCCAAAAATATTAGATAATAAGTGAAAAATTAATTTTTTTTAATCCTCCATAAGATTAACATTGGAGCCTCAAAAATACAACGTACTGTGTTTAGATTTTTTTATATCTCGGTAACCGTTGAAGATAGAGAAAAACTTTAAGGAACTTAATTGTGTAGTTTTTTAAGCTGATTCCAATAGTGAAATATAAAATTAGAAATTTTTAAAAATTATATGTGAAAAACACAAAAAAACCCCATTTTGGGGTACAAAACCCCCCCAAACTACCCGTTCCCATTGACCGATATGTCTGGTTTACGAACTCGTCCCAGCATTTGTAGGAATACACGTCTCTACCAAATTTGGTCTCGATCGGACCTTGTTTACGAGAGTTATCGTGTTCACAGACACACACACACACACATATATATATATATATTTGAGTTGGTAAATGAGGGCTACTATTAATATTAAATAATTATTCATAACTTAGTACCCTTTTTTTTGTGTGAGACATTATTTTATTTAAAAAATTCACAACATGTTTCAGAACTCAGTCCATTATCAAGTGGTGTAGTAAGTGTAGTAAGGTTTTTTACTACACCACTTGATAATGGACTGAGTTCTGAAACATGTTGTGAATTTTTTAAACAAAATTATGTCTCACACAAAAAAAGGGTACTAAGTTATGAATAATTATTTAATATATATATAAATTTTAACGACTATTGTTTTTGGTCTCTGGGCACCTAAAGAAGAAAAAATAACACGGTCTCGAGCTTAACTCTTGCCATGAGACCTACGGTAATAGCTTCTTCCCTATGGGAAATTCGCTAAAATGTTCACACAGTAATCACAATTATATTATAATTAAAAAAATAAAAAACCAACAAGTTAAAACTAGTTAAAATCTTATTTTGGTAGTGAAATATCAACAGAATAAGTGTGGTGTACACTGAAACTCGCTTAGTTATTGACATAATTTCATAAAATGTTGTATGTGTTTGACTTAGTAAACATCCTTAATATGAGCACATGTAAAACAACCCTTATTGCAGCAAACCTGCAAACTCAGTTGTATTCAATTACTACAAGTTCTTGTGAAATTCACTCTACTTACACCAGCTTGCTCTGTAAATTCACGAGATCAGTTACAAGTGAGTTAGGAATTCTGTTTCATCTAATAATGGATGGAAGTTTTCTTTGGAAGATAAGATTCTCACAAGGAAGTAAATTCAGTAGAAACTCCAAGACACTAGCACCACTTCAGTCCTTTTTTAGAATAGAAATTTAACTTAAATCGTTCAATGTACTTCAGTTGCCTCTCGACTAAATCACATACAAACTGAAAATTTATCCTTGAAATTTATCTAACTGCGTACATTAGTAAGATTTAGAACATCAGAACCAAGAACTATCTTTTATCTTGACAGTGATTTCAGTGTCTATTAGCAGAACCTTGGCCTTCTTAGTATTAAAAAATATTAACCACAATAACAATGATATTTTACTTTTGTTTAAGTAAATAATAATTCGTCTTTCATCAATCTGTCCAATTAATAGTTACTAGTTTGTTTTGATAACATTTACAACATAAGCGTATAATGTAACATATTATGTTGCTGTAAAGAATTCATCACAACGTCACACACATTCTAATCAACTCTTTAGTTATTTATTGTTTTAATAAAGGAGAACTTGCACTTTAGGGTTGATTTAACCCTTTAAACACCAAATTTTTCATTGCAAGAAAAAAATAAAAATAAAATTATATTAATTAAAGAATAATTTCTTGATTAGCATTATATGTGTTGGTTTTACTATAAGATGAAGTAAAAACTCACGTCTTCCAGCACTACTTAATATATTTACACATATATACGAATGGTAAATATATACAAATGGTGTTAAATTGGGGATCGATTTCATCCAGTCACATCACACACAATGAAGTATTTCCACTCTGTCTCCGTTCCCTACCTGTTTGAAGTCAATAATATAATGAATGGGTTGTAAAGAAAGTCAATATTAAATTATAACATTTATTAAAAAACACAATAAAGTGTCTAATCCCTCATCATCTTCTCCTTCTGACGAGCCAGCTTCTTCTTGGAGACCTTCTTCTTGGCGGGCTCCTCCTCGGCCGCCTTGGCGACCACCTCCTCCTTCTCTGTCAACACCACCTCGATGTGGCACGGTGAGCTCATGTATGCTGCACAACAAATACATCATTACTTTTATCATCTTGTACCCTCTTGCAGCTACATGTTCTCATAGGAAACAGAATTTCTTTTGTAATTAATTAAAAATATTTTCATAATTTAACTTCAATACTATATGAAACTCGATTCGCTCCAGGCCCCCAGGGACAGTTAAGTTTGATGTACCATATGTCCTAGTGTCTCGCATAACCCACAAACAGATTACCTTCATGAATTACGATGGTCACCACCACTTGTGAAGTGATAACGTCGTAATTTACGACAGTCATTTTTAGAACGCTGTAGCTGTAGCCCCGTACTCGTTGAACTAATATCAAAATAAATTGTACCAATCGATTCCTCACTTATTTCTGCATATAAATATACCAACTTTTATATTCCTATTATGATTTTTTATAGTAAAAATTTACTGGCTAAAATATCAAAACCCCAAATGTCGCAACAAGCTGGTGCCGCTGATGCTACGCGACGACTTGTAATAGCTGAGTTTTCGTCTTTGTTATTGAAAGTTTTAAATGGCTGATACTTGTTGTAATGATATTCAAAATTTCTTAGATGATAATAATTTATTGGATATTTCGGAACCAGACAGTGACATTTCCGCACTAGATATACCGACGATGTTTCAATTGGAGTTATTTCGTTAGGAAAAGATGATGACTATAAGACACCATTATCAGACTTGGAAGATAGGCTAATTAACCTGCAAGCGAGGAAAGTGTTAGTGATTCAGGTGTTTTTTCTATTACGTGTGTACATAGTTTCACATTTTTTCTTAAGCATATATCTAACCTTTTTTTATTCATAATTTAACTGTGAACAATTTTATATTTGAACTTTTACTGATTTTCAAATAGTTTTAGAAGGGCATACTTACAAGGTGGAAAATTAATTTTTGAAAAAGTTTTTGGGTTTCAAGTGGATTATTCCTACTCCAACACAAGGTATCTATAACATGTGTACTATTTTCCTGTTAGGTATGTTTATTTCTGAATAAATTTATATAAAACATACTTGGTTTACTGTATATATTTTTCATGATTTAAAAGTTTCATACACAAAGCATGGAAATGGCTTATCACTGGGGAATTTACATACTTTAGTTCTAGGGTTAAGTTTTGGTGTAATAGATCTTAGAGGTTAGGAGGAACATTCCCTACACCAGGAAAAATTAAATAAAAGGTGAGAAAGATAGGAAATAAGGGCGAATAATTAAAATTTACGAGGTAACGTTTATGTTCCAATAGATTTTTTCGTTTTATTGTAAACCATTCAGTTAGGTCAACAGAGCCCAAACTACTTTAAAACTCAACAACCTTTAATTCCACATTGTGTCCACTACTGTAGTTAAATAAAAAATGGATTACTTACGGTTGATACGACCGTGGGCACGGTACGTTCGGCGGCGCAGGCATGGAGCTCGGTTCACCTGGATGTGGTCAATGACCAGACGGTCAACATCCAATCCCTTGTAGTCAGCGTTGGATTCGGCATTCTTCAACAGCTGAAGCAGGAACTCAGCTGACTTTTTGGGCCACCTACCTTGAGTTGTGCCCCACTGCTTAGCCTGTGACACGTCAAATTATGCTATAGTAAAAAGTTCTTCTTCACTTTGAAGGCTGGATAATACATGGTGTTTAATAACTTACAATGTTATCAGAACAGTTCACCGAGAAATAGATATTTTATTTCCATCCTGTTTCTCTCTTATTACCTTTGTTTTATTCAAGCCATTTCAAAAAGGTGCTTAAGTTTATATTTATTATATTATTTATATTTATTAGTTATTTAGTAGTAAGTATTTGTCAGTTCACAGATACCATTGTTTTTTATTTATTCTATGCTGATACCGTTTATTAGCGAATTTCCCATAGGGAAGAAGCTATTACCGTAGGTCTCATGGCGAGACTTAAGCCCGGGACCATGTTATTTTTTCTTCTTTAGGTGCCCAGAGACCAAAAACAAGTCGTTAAAATTTTTATATATATGTGTTTGTGAACACGATAACTCTCGTAAAAATGGTCCGATCAAGACCAAATTTGGTAGAGACGTGTATTCCTACAAATGCTCGGACGAGTTCGTAAACCAGACATATCGGTCAATGGGAACGGGTAGTTTGGGGGGGTTTTGTACCCCAAAATGGGGTTTTTTGCGTTTTTCACATGTAATTTTTTTAAATTTCAAATTTTATCTTTCACCATTAGAATCAGCTTAAAAAACTGCACAATTAAGTTCCTTAAAGTTTTTCTCTATCTCCAACGGTTACCGAGATATTAAAAAATCTAAACACAGTACGTTGTATTTTGGGGCTCCAATGTTAATCTTATGGAGGATAAGGAAAAATTAATATTTCACTTATTAACCAATACTTTTGGATAAAACTTTATATTTAGCTTCATGTGGTTGAGGTTCATCCATTTATGCTTAAAAATCATAGTTTATGTGTTTATCATGGCAGCAAACCTGCATACTCTTTTCCCATGTTAATCATATGGAGATTAGGCAAACTCCTATATTTATGGACAGATGTTGATGAAAGTTGGTATAAATGTTAAAAATAAAATTTTTGATGGTATAAATGGCTACTTTCAGTGTTCCTCACAGCAGCAAACCTACTCACTCTTTCCCATTTTAATCTTATGGAGAATAGGCAAAAATTCTCATGTTTATCAACAGATTTTGACCAAACTTGTCATATATTATTATTATTATATTATTGATTTGGAAATTCGCTGAGTACGCAGGTCTGCTGCGACGGGGGTATTTTTTGGGTTATGTTTGCTTGTTCACAAGTCAACTCAGTGTCATGATAATTCACTGACACGTGTCTCATTTAACAAACTAGCGTTAGTATTCACACGTATTTGTTGGTGAAATTTGATTTCCTTAAAATCATCAATCAGTTTTGACACTGATAATAAATCAATCGTTAGTGTGATTTTGGTAAAATTCGGCAGTCACTTGTATTTCATCACATTTCTCAGGGAAACGAACCCGAGCTCCCTCGGAAGAGGCCACAAATTCCCAAGTAGCCTCGAATCGGCACTGCACAATTCAAAAAGTCCAGTCCACGTCTGTTGTTTCTGCTTCATCACAAACACTCCATCAAATCTCGATTAGGGTGCTTGATCAACAAAGTATCGTTGCTCACCCTTTAATTTCAATATTTAATCATTAATTCGTATTTCGTAGTTAATTAATAGTATTTATTAAAAATATTAATATTTTTAAAAATAGCAGTTTGCCGAATTCATGTACAAGACCTTATTTATTAACGATTCCCGTATAAATCCTGACAAAATAACATTCCCGTACAATGCCCGGTCCCTGGACACCCTGAATAAAATGTCATTTGACTAGAGAATGATGAACTGTATTTAGCACTTCCAATATTTGTAAATAAAACAACATAATAAAATAATATAATTTGTTTGTAAAAAATATGACTTACAACCTATCTAGAGTAATTTCTAAGTAATGTTCCATGCCACAAAATTTCTATGATAAATTATCTTTTAATCCTTCTAAGATTAGTTGCATTAGGTATACATCACGTTTTGGCCTTTAGATTACATTTGGTTTTATGCAAGAAAAAAGTACAACCAATATCTCATAACTTTTTGAAATATAAAGTTTACTTAGGCACCTTAACCTTTCAATCAAATTATACAGGGTAGCGGCTTTTAGGAGGAAACACAGACGGCTGATGAATAATCAAATCGGCTGAGATTGTGAAATTGGGCATTACGTAATATTATTGCAAGTGCAAGGGCAAGTGCAGTATCCCGAGCTGTACTCAGGTTTAGGGCACTATGAGTTAAAAGTGAAAAGTTAAAAATCCTTAGCCTCAAAATGAATATTTTCAATAGGCCTACCAACTAAAACAAAAAAATAATAAAAACAATTAGGCCTAGGCCTCCTTTCTTAATATCATCTACAAGAGGAAAAAATTTAATTAAAATTTCCAAAAATAGATGGATTACCTGAGCACAACGTCCAACGCCACCATTGAACCTCCTGAATGGTACACACTCCTTCTTCTCTGTTACATTCTTGAGGTATCTGACAGCTCTTCTCAATGGCATTTTACCAATAGCCTTGGCTGTTTCTCGGGTGTTCTAGAACATGAAAAAATTATACTGAAATATATTATACTGCTTGATTGAATATAAAGCAAATACCTATGGCTTGGTTTAAAAATTAATTAAATCCAAGAAATATGAAAAATAGAAATAAGATTTTTTCTATTTACATACTTTTTGTAATTCTAGTCAGAGAATGACACAAGATAGCCTAATTGAGATTTCCAAAAAAATCTAGCAAATTCTTAAAACACTTTTAACACATTCATAAGTCTAATTTGTTATTCATCTGATTCCCTTCAATACAGTATCTCAATCTGCTAAATGTCTCCCAATGGTTATAGGCTTTTGTTAATACATAGGAGTCTACAACAATTCTAAGTAGCATACATTCAAGAATGTTACAAAAGTAGACAGTTATATAGTGTAGTTTTGCCCCCAAATAAACTCACCAAGGAAGATTGGTACAAGAGTAAGTCTGAGAGGTTTGGGCTGAAGGCCTACCTTCATATATTGAATGAACCTCAGTTTGCTCCCCTCCTCATCAACCTAACTTACTCAACATCAATCTCGCTCCTACTATTGAACATACAATAGAGCCGGGATGATATTTGGGGTGCTAACTTTCTTTCGGTTGGCTTGAAAAATAAGCCTCTATTGACATGTCCCTGCACTAAAGCTTTCTGTACATTCTAATAAGATTCTTATCTCCAACTCTACCTATAATCTCACATACCTATCACATCGTATCCAACCTAAATTAGAGTGTTTTTGTACTGATATATGTAATGTTCATAATCATAACTAGAGTACATAACTTCAATGTCCGAAATATACTATACCATATACTTTATATATATTCAATAGTTTATATTTATTTCATATTTACATTTTACTATTAATTATAATGAATTCGGCGTTTGGTTGTTTTGTTTTAGTGTACCGGTAAGCATCAAGATAAGTAGAAAACCTTTTTGTGAATCCCATAATCTGAAAACTAGTACAAAACAGTTATTAAATTTATTTAATTTATTAAAAATATCCTAATGTGGTGGGTATTTTATGCTAAATATTAATTAATATTCCCCTCTAAAATGCATGATTATAAAACATCAACTAAAGTTTTTTAACAACCTTTTTTTATAATAATCTTTTCATATAGCTTGAATGATGAGCAAGTTTGATCATATTAAGAAAAAACACTATATGAACACCCACTTAAAAATTGAAATAAAAGTAGTAGATAAAACCTTTGCAACTATCATATAAAATAGTATTCATGGGTTTAACTAATTTGTATCCATAATAAACCAAATTAATAACTTAATTGCCATCTCAGAGGATATACCCTGTGTGTAGTTAGGTTTATTTTTTATTAATCCTCATTCCCTGTTCCTTTCCCTATCGTTATCAGTTAGCAATAACGTTCGTTATCAGCTTTTAAAATTGCCTTAATTGTCGTTAGTAAAGTAAAGTTTCAGGTTAATTGAGTCAGCTTAGTTCAAGCTTTCAGGTCTTTATAAATGTTTTGTGCGCATTCATTGATTGAAAACCGTTTCCTAAAGCTAAGTAAAAGTTTATTATTTCTAAATTTGTCACCAATTCTATGCACAATGAGTTTTGAGAAACATAAACATAACCTCGTTGCTGTTTGTCAAATGACTGCTACTAATAATAAAGAGAAAAATTTTCATATAGGTAAAAGTTTAATACAAGAGGCAGCTTCAGTAGGTGCAAAGGTAAATACTAAAATCACATTGAATCATTGGATTCGTAATAGACATGTTCTGATAACATTACTTTTGAGTGAATGCAGCATTTTCATTTTTTTAATTTCATATAGGCCTAAGTCCTTTGAATGCCTAGGCCTATATGCTTAAAAGCGATCCAAACCCCTAAAATGTCTATGTGTGTCCCAAGGTTCAAATCTGTGGCTTCTTGCATAAAAGTTTGAGATGCTAACTGTTGTGCTAGCCAGATGCTACGCTCAAAGTTATGTCATGTATTTATCGGTAGACAAGCATGACTTGATTCTTTAAATCATCATAGATTTATCTATATTATTATATTGAGATGAAACATTTGCACTTATAATTCACTCGCTCAGGTTTGAAATAGAGCCCACATATGTAATTTGTAAGGAGAGTAGCCTTTATTTTGGTGAAAGTACACATGTTAATATTGTATACTTAATATTTTAGTTTATGAGCCTACAGGGGCCTGATAGAAGGCTTTTGGAGCAATATATGAATATATATCTAGCTTCTACTGAGTGATTTGGTTCAAAGCAAAAAAGCAGTTTCCGAAATCTTTATGGCTTTATGCGCTACAGTGCATGTGTTAATATTTTTGAGACCAATAGGCCACATTTCATCGAGTCTTATAAAATATGGTATCATACAAATATAAGTGTTTAAGTTTTCAATTTAAATCCATTCTAAATTAGTAATAGGCCTACACTTGAAACATAATAGGCTTAGCTTATTAATTAATTTAATTTTTTTTAGAGGAAATACATATTAATACAAGTAACTCCATTAAAGGCCACATAGTAATTTTACTCCCAATCTACCCAAAATTATGACAACTTATGTCTTTTTGAACAACCAAATGGATATATCTGTGTCCAAAATAAATACAATTACATACAGTATGAAATTTTGCGTATTGTTATTAGTTTCTACTAATGGTTTATTTTGTATTTTAGGTGGTTTTCCTTCCGGAGGCTTTTGATTTTGTTGGTGAAAGTAAAGAAGAAACACTCAACTTAGCAGAACCTTTAGACGGAACCCTACTTAGAAATTTCAAGGAACTTGCCAGGAGTAGTAAAGTTTGGTTGTCTCTTGGAGGGATGCATATAAAGGTTACTTAAATGAGTTGATTACTAAATGTAAAGACTATGATTGAGGTGCGTTTACACATGCGAGAAATTGTTTGTGTTTTATCTGACACTGAACAGTTATAGACAGATAATTAATTGTTAGTGCTGTTTGTTGAGACAAAGATAAGTGGCAAGATCTGAGTATTTATCTTGCCAGGAGCCAAGTGAGCTTTCGGGTAACTTGGAAAATGTTTGTAAATATATTATGTATAATATATATGTTGGTAAATGTCAACAACATCATTTGCATTATTATGTGAGTGTTGTTGTTTAGTGTACACACTCAACCTTTGTTGCATGCGTAAAAACCTTTAATCATAAATAATGATAATATATGCCCCAGGAGTAAGTAAGTAAGCTAGTATACCTGTGAAACTTGTTAAAACCATTAGAATAAATCATTTAAGGCCTACTTTTGTTTTCAAATGTCCATTACAATGAAAGTGGCATTATTTGTTATTTAATAGGCCTACATAAAACTTTTGTTCAGAAAGAAGGCACCCAGTTACTGACCAACACCCATCTAATAATCGATGACCGAGGAGAGACCGTGGCGACTTATGACAAAGTGCATCTCTTTGATGTTGACATTCCAGAGAAGAAGGTCAGGTTGAAGGAATCTGATATGATCCAAAGTGGGAGTAAAATCTTACCACCGGTAGAGTCACCTGTTGGAAAAGTGGGCCTAGCAATAGTATCCTTTTATTCTGACTGCCTGAAGCAAGTAAAAGTATTTTATGTATGTACCATAGGCCAACTAAGTCCTACAAGATTCACTGTATTTATATATCAAATTTTAGACTCAATGTGTATAGAGATAAACTATTCGAGATATATTGTTTTTTTTAATTTTATCGCTGGGCTGTTTGGATAGACACTATGTCTATTCAAACATGATTCATTTGCCTGGATTAAATAATATTTATATCCCAATGATCGTTAGCAACTAGGTCCATTATCAACCATTACAAAACTGTATCAACATGACGGTTACCTTCAGATTATGAAGCGGGTTCCATGAGCTCTGTACCACTGACAGTCATATTTAAACTAGGCAAAGTACAAACTTACTACCTGAGTTATCACAGGCCTTTATAGGTAGTGAGTAATCTTTAAGTTTCAGGTATGATATTGGCTAACTACTAAATTCTATCAGTATCTGTCAATTGTAGTTTATTTTATAATAATAATATCCACATAGGATAGTAAATGATAAATGCGGTCTATTTTTAAACCCATGTTTCCTTAACATAGACAGTGTTACGATTTAAGATTTCCTGAGTTGAGCCTAACTCTAACTTCTCTGGGGGCTGAAATTCTCACATTTCCATCAGCGTTTACGTTTGCAACGGGCTCCATCCACTGGGAAGTTCTTCTCCGCAGCAGGGCCATTGAGAACCAGTGCTATGTTGTTGCTGCAGCGCAGACAGGAGTGCACAATAAGAAACGATCCTCCTGGGGTCATGCGATGGTAAAAATAAGACTACTTTTTGTTATTGAACCATGAAGTATATTCATATAGTTTATAAATTGGATAAGTACAGGGAAAAAGTAATAACAATTACTGTACCATAACAATTTTATTAGGTTTGATTCAATTATAACCTTTGATCTGTGATGATTATGAAGAAGACGGAAAGCCATAGAGACCAAGGACGGGCAGACCTAAGGGGAAAAAGGTCTTCAGTAAAAAGGCACTTGCTTGAATTCTTGCCATACTACTTGATTTCTTATGTTGTAGCCTTGTTGTTTGCCTGGTTGCATACAGGAGTTCAAGCATCACTGTCAAAATAAACCTAGCCATCAACATACCAAAAGGCTGTTAGGCTTGTAAAATTGACATACTCCCTCGTAGTAGACCTGCGTACTCAGCGAATTTCCAAATCAATAATAATATATAACAGGTTTTCTTAATATCTGTAATAAATAAGAGAGTTGGCCTAATCTCCATAAGATAAACTTGGGGAAGATTATTCAGATTTGCTGCTGTGAGGAACACATACACTATCATTTTCTAGCCTAAATGTACGGATCCCAACCACACAAAGTTTAATACCAAGATTCATCTAAAAATATGGGTTAAAAAGTGAAATATAATTTTTTTTCTCATCCTCCATAATATTAATAAAACCAGAGTCTCGGTGATCTGAACTAATTGAGACCGAACCCTGTTCAGATTACCAAGTTGTTTGGATTATCCGGAAATGAGTGTAAAGTTGCATTAATAGTACAGTACTAATAAACTCCATTATTTTAGACCTGAATTGTGTATTTAGACCAATTATCTTACATCTTATCGCAGTTCACAAATAGGTTTGTCCACTACATGTTTTGCCTGAATGGTCTCAAGTGTTCTGCAGCGACGTTCTATCCATTATAGACTCGTCATTAGAAATGTTAAATGACACACACATTGACACAAAAAAACAACAAAATAAAACAGTGCCGTTCGTAGGCCTATGTTTTACGCGATCACTGTCATTCCTGAAGAACTCAAATATTTGAGTTGAACTGAGTATCGAGTCTAATGTGATGTACTGTGAGTGTAACTAGACATCTCTGTACGCTCGAGCAACAATACACTGCTACATTGGTGTACATGATGTTTATGAGATGTTATTAGTTTTCTCTTTCGAAAGCCGAGATCAATGAATAAACACTTGTGCTTTGTTTTGATTCTAAAATATCCATGAAATCGTAAAATGATTCAACATTTCAGGTCATAGACCCTTCGGGAACAGTGGTAGCTCAGTGTTCGGAAGGAACAGGCTTTGCCTTAGCCAACATCGACCTCGAGTCTCTACACAATGTGAGAGCCTCAATGCCGGTTTGGTCGCACAGGAGATATGACTTGTATCCTGCTATGGTTTCCGCTCCCTCCCACGACATAGAAGCCTCTACCCACTATCAGTTCGGACAGGTCCAAGTCCCTGCTGCCGGTGTCTTCTACAAGACCAGGTTTTCCTTCGCTTTCACCAACAAACGCTGTGTTGTTCCTGGTCGTATCCTTTTTAAATTTTATTCTTACATGTACTTAGTCATATCGATCGAAAAATACTGTTTAGGTTTTTAAGTAACCAACTAAAATTTTAAACTTGTTTTCGTGAGTCTTTTACAAAAATGCATTGATCAATTGGATTTTTCTATGCTTTCTGTGAAAAATATAAATATTGGCAGTAAATTAAGATAGGAGGACCTGTCGGAAGCAGTGGCCAAGTCGATATAACTCCTTATGAGGAAAACTGCCCTCTCAAAACCAGGTGGTAACTTAGGTGCCTTGGTGGAATGAGAGGTCAAGTCAACTTTGTAAGAGACTAAGAAAAATCTTTAATAGTACTAGGAGGCCTAACACAAACTTACAAAAATCGCTGATTGAATGATGCAAAAAGGAGAGGAAGGAGCTGCTCAAGCTCTATAAAGGGGACATCAGCTTATTGGTGGGGCTCCTGATAGGACATGGTCCACTGAGGAAACACCTCATGAACATCCTACTCACTCTGACTGCTACTCACTTCTGGCTCGAATGTCCAGCTCTGAGCCAGACAATGCTGAAATTCTTTGGTCGGATCTTCGTGCATCCCGAAGAATTGAAACAGCTGAGTGTCGCACAACTTTTAGGCTTTGTCAAATGACTAGAGTAGTGGGAGTGGGACTAACTTCAACTACAGTGCTACAAAAGATCAAAAGGTCGAGGTAGCCTAAGGGTAGTTATACCCTTGCTCAATGGAAAAGATAAGTTAACAAAAGTCAGTGGATTAAAATTAGAAAACGCGGTTGACTTTCTAACCAACCACTTCTTTGTTCTTTGTTTCTTTGTTAACTTCTTTGTTTGACTTTCTTTTGTTAACCAACTTGTAATTTGTCACGAAATGTTGAAAAATTGTAGTAAAAAGTTCACAGAAATGTAGAAATTTCTCACTTAAAATTGTTAAAGTGTTATCTATCAGTCATCTATAAATATCAAACATGGACACTGGGAGGAGGAGGTGTTATCTTTTTACAAAATAAAAACAAGGAAAACTTAGATCTATGTGATTAAGTTTACTTAAATATTGAGATAAATATATGTGTCATTTTTTCCGTTTAAAAGATGAGACATTCCTTAAAAAACTAGATGTTTTAGTGGCACCTCTGAGAGCCGTGTTGAGGATAGAAGATTTAACTTCAACTGAGGTGGCAGACCTTTTCCAAACTGTTCAAAAAGTAGAATCCGTTTTGGAAAAAGTCCATAACACCACTTCATCCACCCTTACAGTACAAGATGGTCCTTTGGCCGGCCAAACAATTAAGGTAGGTTGAACAATATATAATAATAATAATATGTTTATTCCATCAATAAATAGAAATCTACAAAATAAAAAAAACTTGGAACTACGTTGCCACATTGTCCAGTATGTGTGACAAACGTTTAAGAATATTAAAAATACTATTATTAATTATATGATGAGTCCAGTTCAACAATTTAAAGTCTCTCTCATGTTGCCGCTCACTATGACGTCTTAAACAATAAAATGTATAAATAGAAAGAAAATAAACATTTACTCTTATTAATAACTATTCCAGGGCTAAGTGGCTGAAATTTAAACAGATTTAAAACTATTTTTAGCACGTACACGTTCATGTACTACCCCGTCACGAAGGCGACTTCCCGGAAAACGACCAAATCTACCACGAATTGCAAAAGCACGACAAGGAAGGATCTGAGAAGAAGTGGAGACCTGATGAGGAAATGGCAGAAGAGGCAAATGTCCTGCGTAAATATTTTTATTGAGTTTAGTAATGCCATGTCGAGGATGGCACTCAATCTAAAGTTTAGTGGATCCTGGAAAGTCCTTATTAGGTGAGACCTTTTTTGGTCATTTGGATCTTATGGGTGATAAAGACTTTTAAAATGAATACCACATTTGACCTCTGCTTGACTGATCAGTATCTTGCCTGACAGAGTTGCTTATTCCAGAGTTTAAATATATTTCCCATATTTGGATTATCAGAATGTATTTCCAAGATATACTTACGTACTGGAGTAGCCATTCATACCCTACTCGGTATTGGCTTCTTCAACACAGCCTCTCCTGTAGGTTCGGTCAAAAGCATTCTCCTTGTTTAACTAAAACTTCCTCATGACTCTAATATCATCGTTGTGCTTCCATCATCTTACTTTCAGTCTTAAACCTTCAGGAAAATTTCTCAATATCCAGTTTAGTATTGAGGTTTCATTTTGTCTCAAGTGGTGTCCAGTCCACCATAACCTGTAGCTTTTGATCTCTCCTATTATATCAGGGTCTTTGTAAAGGTGTCGGATTTTGTGATTGTGTTTGATACTCCAAACACCTTCTTCAAAAGTAGGGCCGAAGATCTTTCTAAGGACCTTGTATTCAAAGACAAGCAAAGATCTTTCTAAGGACCTTGTCAAAGACAAGCACCTTCTTCTCTTGATCAAGATCTAGGTTCATGAACCATACATCAGCACCGGTCTACTGATCATTTTGTGCAATCTCACTTTGGAAGAGTGTGACACGTGTTTTGAGCCGAGTAGATTATTACATGCAAAGAAACTTTTATTAGTTTTACTTATTCTGTTTTAAACTTCCAGTTCTTCCGAGTTATTGTCAGTATGTCACTCCTAGTTATGTAAAATGTTCCACTTTTCCATTATTGTAGTTCAATTTATTCTAGGTATTTACGTAGCAAATATAATGTTTTAAGTGAGCTAATTTATGTAAAATGTAAGTTCTATAGTCAATATTTTTATTTGAGTTTTTGTGTCACCGTTTATGATAATCCAACCAAGTATCAATTCTTGTATCAATATGGAAACTGATGGTTGAGCAGAGGTTAATTGTAGATCATCAATGCTACTGTTTTAAAGGTATTGCAAACTACTTTTTGGAACAATGATTTTGTAACTGGATTCAAATTCAAGCAGTTATTACTTTTGTAGTATTATAAACACAAACATAAAGTTTCTAACTGCATTTTGAACTGGATTGTTTTGTCATATGAATAAAATCTTGATAACAATGAGGTAAAACAGTGTTGCATTTGCAAAGTTTGGAGGGTACAAAATGGAAGTACAGTAAAACCTAGTTTACCCAGATTAATGTGGCGGATCCAAATACAGAAAATCTGGATAATCTTAAAATATTTTTAGGATAGATGTCCTTGTCACATAGACAACGATCGCTAATAGTGTCTGCGATATTATTGTAATCTTTTGAAATTTGTGTGGGAAACAATTCAGTAAATAATGTCAAGCTGATTTTTAGGCATCAACCGCATCTTCATTGAGTTTATGTAGCCAATTAGAGTCCTCAGTGGCTAGACTTGTCTCAGCCTAGCCACTGAGGACACCACTTGGCAACACAAACTCCATGACCACACGTTTGACGTTGAAAAATCAACTTGACATTGTTGACACCGGCCGCGAAAGCCTATGTTTTAAGAATACAGTAAATGTTTAAATTACACATTTTATCTGATGAGGTAATAATTGTGGTTTATACAACAAATCACAGGCCTGGCAATCAAGTAACCTGAAGTGTGGTAGGTTGTTTATAAATGTATGTATATTTAAATAAAAAATATAATACATCTGTGGGCATTTTTTTACCCTTTCATTCCATTTTCTTCCTGGGTCTCTGTGTTATTCACCGATAGGCAAAGACTCAATCCTTAAAGTCATTTGTGGCCGGCGGAGTTGGATATGAAGTTACTAACATCTCATGAATAAAACAAAAAAATAACTGATAAACTAAACCTTTGAGGTTAAACCGGAGGTTATTGTCGGTAACCTCGGACAATATCTGCCGCTAACCTTTGACTTCTCCTTATCACCTCTGATAGGCGGGTGGACCGGCCTTACCTAGAGTTGCTGGCCAAGGAGTCAAATACGAGCAGTTGCAGTTGCAATACATGTATTTTAGCTATTTATTTAGCTGCTTATGAACTAACAACTGTTTTGACTCCAGCATTCCATTCTTTGACCATACTCAATGTAAAATGTTCATCAATGAGTAATAGACGATTGATTCTTGAGTGTGTTTTGTTTTAAAAGACGTTGTGGTCTCTACGGTACATTGGTGTTGTGCTTATGAGTGGTGCGATGTGCGAATCTGACCATAAGGGTCAGTTTAACTAATTTATTTATTATTTATCAGGTAAGATAAACAGATGAATATAACTGTCTGATCAGCCAGGTCACGCCACTGTGGTTATAAACAAGAATTTTACATATTTTTAGTACAGAGCTGAATTATATGGTGGTCAAAGAACTGTAATCATAGCAAAGATACAATTTTCAGAAATAAATATATAATTGCTGGTACCCACAAGGTATAAACAGCAGTATCAATAGGCTCAGGCAAGCACTAACTAGCGGGGGTTTGCAGAGGAGACCCTAACATACTCCCTCCCCTGGGTGGGGGAGACCCTAGGGGGTTGCACATCAGATACTGACATAGTCAAATAAGAAATTTATTGACTTAGTAGTAAGATGATGTAATCTGGTAATTATTAATAAATTCAAAATGTATTTAATTTAAAATAACTTACAAATTTCCTTTATACATACTGAAAATAGCTTTAATTCGTTATAATAAATTATCCAATAGTAGGAACGTGACTTCTGATATTAGCTTCCAATATAGAACCCTGGGGTATCCCTGCCTTTGAAGGCTGAGCCGTTCGCAGCATAAATATCTTGTGTGGGTATTTCCTTTTTGTCATGGATATGCCGTAGATCTGGATGGGGGGCGGTTCGCAATTTGAACGACCAAAATTTGAAACATAAGAATAACAGTTGGTAGAATAAGAATAACAGTACTTATTCTTTTGTATTAAAAATTCAATACAATAGCCCTGGTAGTTTCTATGGTAACCTGTTACATTTTTTCCATCTTAAAAATCACCAACACACCCCCCAAAGCTAAGACATATCCATGTCAATAAATAACAAACTATCATATTGACTGGATACAGTGTTATAGGTCTATAAAATTAATAGAACTTTGACTGTTAGGTTTTTGCTATGGCTGCTTTTTAATTACGAATAGAGAAGCTCTAGGTCTAACCAAAGGCGACTAAAACAAGTAAGGTTAAGGTTTGCAGCCAGGCAGGGTGCTTGGATGGCGAACCAATCCAATTAGACGCACTTATAAAGTCGTCATCACGTGGTCATAAAGAATAATTAATTGTTAACAATAATTTTTTATTGCCTACCTCTGTTAGTTTTAACGAATAAAATAGTGATATCATTAAAAACCCCTTGTGTGTTTTTTTCCTTTCGCGAGAGAAAGGGAAATTTTAAGGGAAAATAACGGGTAGACTTTCAAACTTACGTTGGCAACAAGCCGGCTGATCTCTTACCAATGTCCAATAGCATTCTTTTCTAATCGAATAGAAAGTTCAAAATACTGATGTTTGGAAACTGTAAACCAAAGTCCTGTGGGTTTTAGGAGTTAATAACAATTCATTACTTCAAATACCTTTCTGAAACTGTACCGGTAATATGACTACCGGCATAATGATGTAACTTGATTTTACGAAGAGGAAGAATCATCCAGAATCCATAGAGGGACAGATAACACAATATACATTCATTGTTATCATCTTTTAGCATTTTGGAAGAAAATAATTAAAATATGACGTATTCGTCAGGATCTCAGAGAAAGATTTGGACCTTCAAAAATGAAGACCAACTAACTAGATTACGATACAATGCCAATGCCGATTACATTCACAGCGTAAA
Source organism: Nephotettix cincticeps (assembly GCA_023375725.1). Taxonomy (NCBI): domain Eukaryota; kingdom Metazoa; phylum Arthropoda; class Insecta; order Hemiptera; family Cicadellidae; genus Nephotettix; species Nephotettix cincticeps. The sequence continues at coordinate 3,693,595 of CM041787.1, forward strand.
GGATCCCAAAGAGGTATAATAAAATAGGTTTGATTTATGAAAATAATTTTATATGAAGGGGGTTGATGTGTATTCATAATTTGGACACGCTAGTGGGGTAAGGGAGGTTAGAAATATTCTATTACTGAATTTATTTTAGGAAAATAAGCCATTAAACAGAAAACTTACACCTGGGCAATTTGTTCTTATTTTTGAGGTAAACTAAATTTATAAAGTAAAAAAACCATTGGTCACATCACAATAATTGAGGTTAATGTTTCATAGTACTCTTGATGTAATGAGAATATTCAGCTTTTTTTAAGACAGTGTTTGATCACAGTTAGCAATATAGTTTTTTCAATCAGCTCTTCGTTATTTCACCATTTAAGTCTAACATTTAGACTGCAGATGGGATGCAGTATCTACTCAAGTTGCTTCCTGTATCACTAAGAACACAATTCTGTGGTGTTAAATATTCATATTATCTTTGTTCTTTGTATTGTACGCTTGTATATTTGTGGCTGCACCAACAACGTTAATTATTATTAACTTTAATAATTCATTCCAACTCACTGCACTAAGTACGTTACCAAGTATTTTTAGTCGTGATTTCTTTTTTAATGCTATACAACAAGACACTATCATGATAGGTAGTGTTATTACAAAACACACAAATATAAATTATCAATGAAATCATGTGAACAGTTTTTCTTTGACCTGGTACCTCTGATTGAAAAATCTTTTCTTTCAAAGCTGCCAATAAAATTACTGGTTTCACAAACTCCAGGGTATGTATAATAAGTTAGATCGTTTGAATTCCAATTTTTAATCGATTAAATAATAAAATATAAAAAAATATTTTTTTAATACTCTTATCTAGGTTCTTCCACTATGTGCAGTTTTTTACATTACTCCACATCCGTACTACTATGACAATTTTCTGTATTCTATGTGTTTTCAGGAGCTCAGAAACATCTTTTTAACTCCTGATGAAGAGCTTGTCTTTGTTAGGCATTATGAACATGATTTAAGGGACCTTCTGCATAAATTTATGCCAAGGCAAGAACCATTACCCAGAGAAGTGAAAGGAACAACCTTTCACTTTTTTAAAAGATTTTTTCTTGTGTCCTCTGTTATGGACTACCATCCCAGGGATATAATGTAAGTAACCTAGTTACGTTTGAGGATTAAAAACTATGTATTGCACAGTATCATACTGTTAAGACTTGACACAAATAAATTTTGTACTTTTTCTTGAAGTATTTTTTCATTTTTTAACTTCTGTTTTGTAATTCTTGTGATTTTGCTACAGAAAGCTTTAAAACTATAGACCTACTCTTTAATATATGATTTAAAATTTATTTAAAGAATCGTTTAGTTTTATCCTTTGTACCCTTTCAGTGCTATGGACCGATATATCATCGTTAGTTTCTATTCTGAAAAGTCAAGTAGTATTTTTCAACGATATTGTTACAGCCTTGGACTTTAACCCTAGAAGTGGCAAGCTTTTTACTCTTAACTGTAACATAAAAATAATTACTAATATCTTCTTGAAATATCAAAGTTTAAACAAAAAAAGCTTAAAACATGCCCCCCCCCCCTTATAACCACTAGCCACAAAAGCAAAACAGGTGTCCACTGCAATCCCAATTAAGCCTATAAATGTCGTCAACTTCCACCCAAGCCGGTCACCGTTTATTTAAGGTGGGCCCTCCACGCCACTATACCACACATTTGCAAGCCAAATTGGGATTGCTCATGGTCGGGATTCGAACCCTAGCACTTCCGAATGGCTAGAACGTTACGCTCGTCAGCGTAGCGCGTTAGCCGGCTCGGACAACCAGTGCCTAGGATTAGAAAGCGCTTACTTGGTTATAGACCTGCCCGGTGGCAGGCTCGTGTACTACGAGAGCAGTTTCGGTTGTTTGCCCCCAGAGGGCAAGACGGTCTCGTAGGCGATTGTGTCGAACAAGTACACTAAACTCATGACAGATGCCTCCACCTGCCAATTCTTATTGAATATGTAAATGTGTCGTAAATTACGACTTTGCCATTTCTAGGGTTAATGGACTTATAGCCGAACTCAGTTCCTGCCTCTATATTCAAGTTCCTGCCTCTATATTCAATATGATCAATTATTTAATATTTGAAAACATATGATTTTTGTTATTGTTTATTGTTGTGTTGTTGTCTCTCATGTTTATAGTAAATAAATAAATAAATAAATAAATCTTTATTTTAGTGTTAGTTATTAGTGTTTAAAATGCATTAAAAGGTTTAGCAAGTTAAAAGTAATTTTTATTGTGTGTGTTGTATTGTTTTCATGGAAACTTGAACAAGGTAAAAAAGTACAGATATAGTGAAATTGTTACTTATATAGTTATATGCCTTCGGCTACTGAGCTGCCCTCGTGAAGCTAATATACTTTATACTTTTAACTGAAATGGCGACCTACCCAGGTAGGTATTTTAAGCCAAGTATGAATGAGGAATGAATGTAGAATGATTGTGGCGCGATCTTGTAGTCTTGTTACTGACTAAGGCTGACATGTTCTTAGACAGGACCGTTAATTAATAGCCCAACAGCCGATGGCAACTAAGGGACCTACAGTTTAACGTGGAATCCGAACCACGGCATCTGAATTACGAATTGGTCTAATTAGAGGATGGTCTTTGTGGATTAACGTAGTATTCGATAGTGCGGACTTTAATCCACACAAGAGAACACTACATCCACCGACCATCTCTCACAACTATCCACAATTCGTGACCTCCAAGTAGCTGGATTACAGGACGTCGCCACCGTCCCAGTACAAAAAACTAGAACTAACCCTTGGAGTTCACTATTTTTGACATGGATATGTCTTAGCTCTTGGGTGGGGGGTGGTGGCAATTTGTAAGATGAAAATTTGAAACAGGTTTCCATAGAGATTACTAGAACTATTGTATTGGATTTTTAATATATAAAAATAAGAACAGCTGTTTAGAAGAATCAAAAACATTCCCTTATTTCCCACAGGGAAGTAAATACAAACATTTTCCGCTAGAGTATGTACTATAGCCAATTAAGCACATTTTTCCATGGTGATATTGTGATCATGTGGTCAAAACGCCCACTGATGAGTAGATGTTTTGAAACCAATCGGAGATTGAATAACATAAAAAAATCCATACCGGTAGCACTGAATCGGTTATAACACCGTACTCATCTCACCCTTTTATACATAATTCCTGTTGTCTCAATTTGAAATATTAAAAGTTAATTGTTTCTTTAGGATCACATGTCTTTTCTTGTCCTGCAAAATTTGCGAGTACCAAGTTCCCATTGATCTTTTTGTACGCCACATTGAAGGAGATAAAAATCTTACAAAAAATATTATCCTTGACCAAGAGCTAGAGATTTTGGCCCGAATAAAATTTCGAATCCATATAATTGTTCCGTACCGCTGCATCGATGGACTTTTACTGGATCTCAGGGTGAGTGGATCATATTAGTAAGATAAAATCATGTGTAAGTTACTAACTTTTGAGTTATTGGAAATTCTATTACTGAAATTCTACAGTATTCTGTATCTCACTAGCAGGGTACCTCTAAATACATATGCAATATGAGTGCCACCATTTTGTGGGCTTTTATAAATTTATGTGAAACGTATCAACTCTGTTGTATTGTAACTAAATCTTTAGACAACACTATTTCAATATTAATCCTAGCAAATAAATCAAAACCTGGAGACTCTAGTATTCTCTAACTCTAACTAATTATTGGTAGCTTGTGGTTTTATATTAACAAATACAACAGATATTAAACTTGTAGCTATTACTTTAATGGTTTGGACACTGTTATAGTCTCAGAAAATTTACATTCTTTGAAATAATACTGTGCAAAATTAGTATTCTTCAATATTACTAAATATTTACTTTCAACTACTCGATTAAATTTATGGTTGCAGACCCGTAACAACTTCCAAAACCCGGAGCGTTTGTACGATCAAATCAACCGGTTCCTGAGCGGCATGTGGTCCACCGATGTTTGTCTATTGTACTCTCCGTCACAGATAGCGCTGGCTGCAGTCATGCACGCCTGTAGCCGTTGTAAGGTGAACATCGACAGCTTCATCATGAACACATTGCTTAACTGTCCGCCGGCGCCAACCATGAACAACATCATCAAAACCGTACGAGGTTAGTTGCCTGTGAGAAATTGCATGAAAATGCAAAAGTCGAAAGTTATGAAAATGGATGTAATTTATAATTGTTTAAGTTGTTAGGGGTTGTAATACTTACTGTTATTTACATCCTCTTCATACTTCTGTGCCTTGTGGTGTTTTCTTTACCTAACATTACGTTCATATCTTTCTCGGCCCAAATCCATAATATGATAATACATGTTTGCTTCAACTTTTCTGATAACGTGAACCCTTCATTGCTTTTACTTTCAACTTCAAAAGTCATTTACTTTTGACTTCTGTTGTTTTAACCGCACTTTTGAAGAAACAGTTAAAACTCTCGTAGTTGTTTGTTCAATTCTCCCCCCTCTCCATATTGCTACTTCTTTATTAGGACCAAACGATTTTCCATTTTCCAAAAGTAATCAGTTAATAAACAAAGAAGTAATTTAACCCATGCTCATGCTATTTGTGTGTGCAGAGATTCGCACTAAAGTGATGAACGTGAAGCCATATCCACCCACAGAGGAGATAACTCAGCTTGAGACACGATTGGCTCATTGTCGGAATCCTTACAACAACCCTTCGAGCCAAATGTAAGTACCTCAACATATTAAGTACCGTAACTCATGTAAATAAGAAATAGCATACATGTACTTTTATCAACAAATGGATCAGCTACATAGCTTATAGGTAATGGTACTCATCTTGTAGTCAAAAGGTAACCGGTTCGATTCCGGTCTCATTTGCCATTTTCGTTAGTGGAGTATTAATTAATTATCTGTCTAACAGCTAGCTAAATTTAAGTAGCAAAAAGACCAGGGGGGCCAAAAAAGGGCTTGGACTAATCCCTATACAAATTAAAAACTACTAAAAAATTAAATAAATAGGGTATCTTGCTAGTTTAGAGGTTAGTTTCTTGGACGGTGCAAGAGGTCACGGGTTCAAAACCCGGGATAACCATTTGGATTTGTACCGCTTTCCCGAAAAGCAATTGTAATATCATTTCTTGACTCAATAAAAATGCCTCTGGTGTAGATAAAAAACAAATGTAAAACACTGTAATTGAATTATTATAGGTACTCATTTTTAAATTTGTGTATTTATGTAAAATAAAAATTCATAATTCCACAAGCAAAAAATTAAAATGTAAATTATTCCTTGTAAATGTAAATACTAACAGTTGCTGGATTATATTTTGCACATTTATTATTCACTTTTAGTAATTTTTTGGTTTTTAACCCTTAGAGTGCCGCAGCGTCGCTCACGGCGACTCTAGGCCTTATGCATAAAGTGCCGGTGTCGCTAACAGCGGCTATCCGTAAATCGGTTATAACTACGAGGGTCATTCAATAATTAAAGAGACAAATAGATGTGGAAGGGAAAATTTTTATTTTAACGAAACAACACTTTTACTACTTTTCAACATAATCCCCTTGAACATTTATGCATTCGTTCCAACGGACCACGAGCTTTTTTATGCCAGCTGCAAAGAATTCTTTATCTTGGCGTTTGAGCCAGTTTCCCACAAACTTCTTAACATCCGCGTTGTCCTGTAACCTCTTTCCACGTAGTGCCTTCTTTAGTGGGCCAAACAAGTGGAAATCACTGGGGGCTAAATTGGGACTGTAAGGGGGTGAGGCAGTACCTCCCACCCTATTTTTTCAATGGTTTCTTGAGTTAGTTGAGCAGTGTAATAAGGGCGTGCATTGTCTTGTTGGAGAATCACACCTTGTCTCTGAGATTCACGACGTTTCTCTCTCATGGCTGGCTTCACTTTGTTGAAAAGCACATCCTAGTAATACTGGATGTTGATTGTGCGCTTCTCTTCAAGATAATCACAAAAAACTGGACCTTCAGCGTCCCAAAACACCGTCAACATGACTTTTCCTGCTGATGTTTGTGTTTTGAATTTTTTCTTCACAGATGAGCTGGTGTGCTTCCACTCTGTGCTTTGCCTTTTTGATTCTGGCTCATAATAGTGAACCCAAGTCTCATCACAAGTTAAAATTTTCTTGAAGAAGTGCTCACCTTCACTTTCATAACGTTCCAGCAGCTCTGTGCACACTCTCAACCTTGTTTTCTTGTGTAGCCGTGTCAACTCCTTTGGGACCCATCTTGCACATGTTTTGCGGTACTTCAACTAGTTTTTTATAATGTTGTTAACTGTACCCACACTCACATGGACTTTTTCAACTATCATTTCCACAGTGACTCGGCGGTCAGCACGAATTATGTCATTAATTCGATTTTCAAGTGAAGGAGTTGAAACTTCAACTGGTCGGCCAGGTCGGTGTTCATCAGCCACTGAGTCTCAGCCATTTTTGAACTGTTCTACCCACTTGTACAAATTTGCACGATTTAAGCAATGTTCACCATACACTTAAGTCATTCTAGAGTATATATTCAGAGGTTTTTCACCTTCAGCGAGTAAAAAACGAATAACAGAACGTTGTTCAAATATTGTGGAGTTTTCAAGTAGACTTGCCATCATTAAATGTATTTTTAAGGTTATAAACACAACAATGTTGATTAATCAGCTGATCAGGACCTATCCCAGTGCTGCCAACTTAAAGCTGTAAAAACACCAAAAATACCCTACTAACAGATTTCACCCCAGACCTGATTGTCTCTTTAATTATTGAATGACCCTCGTAAGTTATTATTTAATTTACTGGCTTACTTTTTTCATAGTTTTGTTCCAAAAACCATCGGCAATTAATTTATGATGTTTATTTTGCCTTATGTCTGTTTTTTAGTTTTCATACTCTTTGTTCTTACTGTAATGGTTTCATCGCCGTCTGCTGCGCTGTTTTATTTGCGGTTATGTTACAAATGTTTGTTTACAATTGTTAAATGTTTTAAAATTGCTTGAAAAGTGTTATTATATTAATAATAGTTTGTTATCATTTTTTTAAAGCTGTTTTTCCCATGAGTAACAATAATCATAGCATCAAAGCATGTAAAAATGGGCCATATTCAATAAACACGGCTTTTTGCTTTAGTAACCTGTCTAGTGAAATATGAGGACATGCATTGTGCGTCCTTTGACAGGAATGGGTTAATGCAAGTTTCTCAGACACAATAAGCTTGTAAATTTTTAGATGAGAACTATCTAGAAAATATTAAAACTGTAATTTCAATTTTTTTTAGATTCAAGACAAGGATGAAAGAGTACGCCTTGGAGGCTTATGCGACGACTTCTCCAATGGTATCTAAGTAAATAGACTGGTCCATAGCCGTAGAAAAGAAAACGGTTACGGGCCTATAATACTATACCATGACAAAATTATTGGAAAATCGTCTTTCAAACTTTTGATAAATTTTGTTACCGTTTTATTGAGGTCTATATAACGTCTCAATGTGTTAAGTTCTACCAAAGTGGTTATACCACAGTAAATATTTTTTTTTGGTAGAGTTATTCAGTTTGAATTTCATTTGTGATTTACATTATATATAAGATAGTATTAAGAATGATGTATACTGAAATGGAAGTAAACATTTGCTACGATCGGCCATGACCCAACGGTACCTGTAATGTTTACAAAAAAAGCTATACATCCTTAAAATCCATAAAATATTTTCAAATCTAACTTTACAGCTAAAAATATTTTTTTAATCTTTAAAAAGTATCTCTAGAACTACCTGATATTTGTTGGGGGTTGTCAATTTATTCCTCATGGATGCAAACAGCCCTGTATAAGAGTACCAACAAATATTTTAATTTTGTTTATTATAAATTTATTTGTATTTGCCTTTAAGTTATTTATTTATACATTTCATCTCAATTATTATTTTTCAAAATTATTTTGTTTAATGAAATACAAAAGGGTTATTTTTGAAAAACTTGTCCGAATCGTTTGTAAACAATCGTGCAATCAGTAGTTGTAAAAATTGTGTGTAACAAGTTTTAAATTGGCTAACACTTTTGAGGGAAGGTGCAATGTGTATAGAGGAGGGCAAATGCTTAAATTTTGAGTCTGGTAGTCATTATGAGTCACCTCGAGTTGAGTAGGTAAAAATACTGAAAAGTTTTGGTTTAAATACCTGGCGCTTGATTAAAAATTTATTTATAATTAAAACCTTATTCTAAAAAAGTAGCAAAAGTTAATTAGTACTCAAAAAGTACTAGGATGAAAGGGTTAATATCGTTCTTTGGGTGGTTCTGATTTTGGAGATAAAATTGGAACGATAATCAGTTGGGTGTATGAAGGTAGGAATCATAATGGTCGCACCTAAAAATGTAGGGTGGTAAATGAGGTAGACAAGTAAGATGTAAACGTAAAAGGGGAAATTAAAAAACATAAAAAACAATTACCATAAACATAGGTGGTAACTAAGATGGTAATTTTTTAATCGAAACTAAGGAAATCATTTGTGGTAAAGTGGAAATTGGGTCATTGAATAATTTCAACTTATCTCTCGGTCCCTAGAATGTTATATATCGATATCTAAAATTTTGGTTAATTCTGTTGGCACAAAAGTTTGAGTAGCTTCAAGGTACAGCACTCATCCCTTCCCTGTTTCCCTTTGGAGTATCTAGTTATCTCGGTGTACGTGCCAGTTGGTCCTTTGGTCGTTGATAGTTGCCTATTTTTTTTTCAAACTCATCCGCTTCTGTCATATTTGATTACGTTGATTTACAAGTTTTGTACTGACACTTCACAAACAAAACTCTTTGGGCTTTGTAATATTAAAATAATGTAATATAAGTTGAAAAAGTAATGTAATATTAATTTCACTAATAATCCAATACCGATCTTCGGCATTTTCTTTGGCCTCTTTATTATTTTTACAAGGACTTCTTCAATTTGAATTTTGGTTGCTTTAATCGCGGGTCCCTTTAGGTTCAAATTATCCAAGTTCCACTGTAAATGGTAAAAAATTAATCAACCTAATGTACATATCTGTGACTTAAAACAAATTTGATATTATTACCATTTAACATATTTTCAGTGAGCAGATGTTCAGCTCGATTCCGATAGTTTTCTCAAAACTCGATTGAAATAAAAAAATATAATTGCCCTCCTCTAGTTTTTACTGATTATGACTAATATTAAGAGTCATGTCTTTAAGTTTACATGTTTTACCATTAAGTATGCAGGCTTTATTAAAAATAAAGTGTTTGGCTTATTTCACCTAATTTAATTAAATTGAAGAAGAGACTGATAATAGTGCCTTTTAGGTAATTATGTGGTGTGTAACGGAGGTTCCTATACATGTGGTAACTTGTCTCTTAGGTATATAAGTCATTAAATTTAACCAAATAATGTGTGACTTTTCTTGTTAATAAAAGTGTGTTTTATAAATTTATTCTTAATCACTTCAATATTTTCCTTTACCCTTAATTTTATCCTGTTAATTAGAGTAGTAAAAAAGGGAAAACTAGTTTAGGAAAAAGCTGATATTTTAATAATATGGTATATTACATTACAAGGATGGAAAGTGATTGTTTCCAGGTCACGATCGAGTTTGAATGCAAGGCGTTGAGCCGAGCGTGGAATACGATCAAGGCACCGAATAACACTTTTAATCAGAGTTATGAACGATATTTTTTATTACACATTTTTTATTACACTTTTTTATTACTTAATCATATTAAGAGAACTAATTAAGTAATAATATTTTACTGACCTTTAGTTGCCCATTTGATTCCCTCAGTACAAGGGTCTCTGAAGTAGTAAGCAAAAATTAGAGTATACCGCACGAAAGTAGTCTAATGAGGTATTAGACTGCTGGTTCCCCCTCACCCCCTCTTACCCAGCAGTGTTGCCATTTTTCATTTAGCCTATCAGCTGATGTAGCCATATGTTATAATAGAATAGGGCAATTTGGCAACACCACACTGACTCTCATCGGACTACTTTAGTGCTGTTTACTCTAGTAAGAGAGCCAACAAGGTGTCTGTGTCACCTTTACCATTACTCATTACCATCCATTGATTTTACAGTAAAGAATGCATAACATTTAACATTTCCCTGTTGTGGGCGTATTTAAAATTCTGGTTTCACCATGCTTTTAAATCTTCCAGTCCACTACCCTTTGATTTTACATCCTACTTATAATATTTTTAAAATGTTAAACTATGGACAGTTATTCTTTTCACTGACAGTAGAAAATTTAAATTATCAAATCATAATTTCTTAGTATTGAAGCAAGTTTATCCTGTGAAAGATATTCCTGTGAAAGTGGTGAATGGGTAATGATGGAAATTTTCAAGAAATTTTTCTAGACAAAAACGGGTCTTAGAGAAAAACAGCAATACATAAACTTCTGAAATAACTTTGATATAATAGGGATTGAGACATAACTTTAGTAACAATAAAAATGGTTTAAAAAATGATTGAAAATGATGACATCCCTTATTCTAACCATTTTAAAAGCTGTTGGCCAGAAGGTTACACAAAATACAGCCTCACTCAATTCATTAAAATTGGAGGAAAAATATTTTTTATTGAAACAAACACTAAGATCATGTTGACATTGATTTAAATTGCATTGGTTTTGTCTATATTTTAATTAGGAAGGTGTATTAAAAATGACAAAAGTATAGAAGTATTTATTGTTTTTAGGTATTATTTTAAACTGCCATAACCTACTCAATAAATTTTATATTCTTTTCATAATCCGGTTTTATCCAGATAAAACACTAGTGAGTGTAGTTTTCAAGCCACCCAGAGCGGTACCAAGTTCTGAAGTAATACCATCAACATTGAGAAGGCTTCCGCCACCAGAGAGCTGTCCGTTATTTCCAATTAGTCCTTGGCTTGCATCGGCGAGAACTTTTCCCTCAATCTACAAAAAAACAAACGTTTTGCAATGCATGTGAAGTTAGGTTAATGTAATGAGTATTAAAAATAAAATACATAAATTTCTTTTAACTTTGAATAATCACTCATTCTTAATTCAAGTATCCAGTTTACGAAAAAGTCAGTTTCTCCTCAAATAAAGAAAATCTGAAAGTGATCCTTGCCTATACATGTTTTCCATTTAGGTGTCTTCCAGTGTCGCAGTATAATGAACTGTATGAACTGTCCCTTGAAGTTTAAGAAGTACCGTAAGTACTATTTTGTGATTTATCACATTCCTAACTTACTTATATGTCTGTGTTACCAGTGACTTAGCAAGCTTAGAATCAAACTTAGTTGTAAAATCTTAGAATAAAAAAAAGATCAGGTCATGTTAAACAATTCTACCATAATTTTACATTGAGAGAAACGGCTGTTGGTTTGAACGAGAGAGTGAGATCAAAATGTGCATAATGAAAATAAACGGTATCAGTGAACTAGCGCATAGTTTCTTCTTTAAGTAATAATTAAAAAACGACAATCTATAAAACTATCATATTCTTTAAAGTTTTTCTAAATATCATTTAATAATTTATTCCTTAAAAAATAATCATCCAATTTCTGAAAATAACAACCAGAGAAACAAAGTTAAATTATTTGTTAGAATTTTATGGGGGGAACACCCCCGCCCTTCCCCCCACGGTATCGGTAATACAAAACTTTTTTGAGTGATTTTGTTGGGTGATGTGACCTTATGTTGCATATCAAGTTTCATGGAAAACGGTTGGAAAATAAGGAAGAAATTGATTTTTTTATATTCGTCATAACACATTGGGCTGATGATTCAAAATACTAATTTTTTTAGTTTTTTAAGCTAGTTTCAATGGTAATACTCTTGCATTGCGCAATTGCGAACAATGCGGGAGTGACTTGTGATAGTGCACGTTGTGGTTAGTGTAAATAGTGTAAATTTGAGTTTTCTGATGATGTCACAAATGTGGCGAAATACAAATCAAACATAACTACAATCTCAAGAACATTAGCAACAAACAAAGGTAAAATTATTAAAATTACTGTTCTTGAAACTATTGGGTAAACCTAAAAAAAATTTTTGTGGTGAATCCCCTAAAAAAACTTATAAATATTATACTGTTATGTTATACTGTAAAATTACTGCTGAAGGGCTGAAAACATTAATTTAGAATTAAAAAAAAGTAAAAAAGTAGTAAAAAACCGCCAAACATATATTTAAATATACTAATTTTAACATTAACATTTGTAATCAAAAAGAAATTTCAAAGATATACGATCTCCAACTATCAAAAGAAAAAAAATACAAGCATACCAATTGAATTATGGGTAACAGCCATATCAAAACCATCTTATGTCTTCCTCTGAATTCTTATTTCGACTAGGACACGATTCACCAGTATTGGCCAGCCCATAATATTTTTCAACAAGCTTCTTGAGTTTTCCCGGATTTGTTGGTGGGGCGAGGAAGGGGTGAACTCCCCCAGATTTTTTTTCACACATGTTCAATTGTACAATTGGGGGGTTGAATTCAGCTTTTGCTAATACACTGCACACCTGTAACAATAGAAGGATTTATTTGTTACTGTGCTTTGCAGTGCCCATGACAAATTATAGATTCTTAATCATTTACTAATCAAGTTTACTTTGTATTGAAAAGCTTTAGATTTACAGTGTGTAGATCTGATAGAAAGGGGAGTTATCCTACTACAAATGCCTCTTGAGGAAGAAAATATTAAGAACTAGCCAAAGTACCCGTTCTTCGTACGGGTTAAAAAGGCTGAAAGGTGTAGGCTCTACTGATACATTTAAGTTATTGTTAATTAATTCTTCATTGTTTACAAAATGACAAAACACGAGTGTCTACAACATTTCAAAGTAACATCTGTCAAATATTAGGAGAGGATAAGGATTAATGTAATAGAGACAGTCGTCGGAAAAAACTTAAAATCTACCATTCCACTATTTCAAATAATTCACTAATTTTGATCCAGCAGTTTATCTGAAAAATCGACTTTATTTCTTCTTCTTTCCGACCCCAGGGTATTTACAGTAACCATGTCTTCTGCTTTTTGAACTGTAAAATTTTAGTGTTCACAGCTGTTGACATTCAAGTAATTTTTTGTTTTCATTCTCTAAAAATGTAAACATTGAAACTTAGGACGTTCACAGGCGTTTCCCGAGAGGATTTTAAGGAAATGAGTATGCCTATGTGTTGCATGAGTTTAAGATCTACCTTTGTGTAAAATTTCAAACCGGTCGGTTCAGTATTTTTCGCATTTACTTGCCACAACAAACCCACAAACAAACCCACAAACAAACATACAGAAACCACCTCTTCTTTATAATATTATAGATTTTTAACCTGCAAGATGAGCTTCCTAAACTCATAAACCTCTTTTTAACCAGTTACGATTGTTGTCCATTCATTTATAAATTACAGATTTAATTTTTGTGAAATTGTATTTTAGAAAATTATAAACTTTATTAAATATGATTTTTCCATGAAATTTTGATCTTTATCACTTGATGTCAACGTATAACTAGTTTATTATTATTACCATTCGAAATGGAGACCTACCCAGGTAGGTATTTTAAGGTAGGTATGAATAAGAAATAAGTGTAAGATTATTGTGGCGCAATCTTGTTCTCTTGTTACTGACTAGGGCTGACATGTTCCTTATACAGAACTGTTAATTAATAACCCAACAGTAAATGGTATATCTAAGGGACCTACAGTTTAACGTGGACTCCAAACCACTGCCTCTGAATTACACACTGGTCCTAATTATGAGGATGGTCTTTGCGGATTAACGTAGTATTCAATAATGCGGATGTTAATCTACATAGAGAACACTAAACACACCTACCATCGCTCACAAATATCCACTCCTTGATTGCAGGACACGCCACCGTCCCAGTAAATTAATTTACTAAGTCTCAGGGCTTATCAGGTATATTTACTAAATTATATCATTACTTCTAAGAATATGTAAGAAGAAAATGAGATTATAAATCGTTTCTCAACCAATTTTCTCTATAAAACTTTGATTTTTAATGTGCGAATTTAGAAAATGATGGGTCATAATAAGTAAATATAAAAACCAATTAGCATACATCTTATGCTGGATTACTCTACGTGTCTTTTGACAAAATATGGAACTTGTACAACAAACTAAAGACACTAGAGGCAGTTTGTATCCTGATTGTAAGATCAATCAAAATTGTCATAATGTATATTAAGTACAGTATTTTAAACTATGTTAAAATATAAATTTTCATAGAATTAATTTGTTCTGTTTGTTCAGTAACCAAATTGAAAGGTGAAGCCACCCTATTATTACATTAAGTTTAAAAATATATTTACTCTCACATAAGGGTAAAACAAAACGTATGACACCACCCACCTGGAAAAGCAATAACAATCCAAAAACAGTTAATATGTGGGAGAAAATTGAAAATTGCATTGTAAAAGTAATAAAAGAGTCATGTAGTTGAAATGTATTTCTCCAGGAATCTTACAGAAACTGATATGTCAAAAGAATATATACAGCTGATATGAAGTTTTGTTTGCATAATGTGATAATAAGAGCTGGAACGAGAAGAATTGAGCTAGTAGAGTCTGAGAAAACTGTTTCGTAAATTCCATTGTAAAAAGTACTTTATAAAGAAGCAATATACAAAATTAGTTATTTACATATTAGTTACGTAATGCAATGGAATCAAGTTTTTTACATAGATATTTATTTTTAATATTCAATGGTTACTAACTTCACTCTTCCTCTATTTATTCTTCCTTTATTATTTATGGAGTAAAATAGCCGGTTGGTGAGCAAGGTGGTCAGGGGTGTCTTCAATTTCTTCCTGTTCGGTGCTTTTAGATCTACTAGTAAGAGGTTGTAGTGTTTCATGCCCATGTATGACAGATTCTCTCATATGATGCAGTGTGATGTAGGGGATGTAGAGAGATCATAGCCTTGATCTCCAGATAATTTATTACAAAATAAATCAATTGCTAGTATGAAAGACTTTAATACATAATTTTCTTATTCCGGTGAGCCAGTTGACTGAAGATTATTAAGGTTACATTCAGCCAGTAATCCCCAAGCACGGAATATCACTGTGTTTATATATATTTATTTATTTAGACTGGGACGGTGGCGACATCCTGTAATCCAGCTACTTGGAGGTCACGAATTGTGGATAGTTGTAAGAGATGGCAGTGGTTGTGGTGTTCTCTTGTGTGGATTAACGTCCGCACTATTGAATACTACATTAATCCACAAAGACCATCCTCATAATTAGACCAATTCGTAATTCAGAGGCCGTGGTTCGGATTCCACATTAAACTGTAGGTCCATTAGTTGCCATCGGCTGTTGGGCTATTAATTAACAGTCCTGTCTAAGGATCATGTCAGCCTTAGTCAGTAACATCACTACAATATCACAATCATGTTACACTCATTTCTTATTCATACTTGGCTTAAAATATCTACCTGGGTTACCAAATAAACATAAAACAATAAAAACAAATAATTTTTATTGATTTATTGGATTTATTGGACCCCCAATTTGATGGTGGCCACTTCAGATTGGTCGTTCATTGTCTGTAAACTGAAAAAATTTTGTATTTACTTCCCTGTGGGAAATAAGTTAGATCATGGATGTGTCTAAAGGGAATATTTTTAGTTCCCTTAAACAGGTGTCCTTAAAACCAAATGACGTCACTAACCATATGACATCACTGTTTCAAATTTTAGTCACGCAAATTGCCAACACCCACCCCAGAGATAACACATGTCAAAAGTAAACAACTGTTTCAACAATGAATTTTGACACTTCATACCTTGAATCCAAACCAAACAGGTCAGCTGTGTTCCCATTGCTGATATAAATAGTTTTCATTTCAAACGTGTTTCAGTGTTATTACAGTTTGATGTAGGCAATTTACTGAAGTGGAAGTTAAATATTACATTAACTGATTAATGCAACCGAGTACAACCACATTCAAAAAGGACAGTCGCAAAAATGTGGCTCAAAATGTAGTCCAGGGTTACGATAATATTCATCTATTGACAGGGGCGGATTTCTTGCCAAGGTGCTATAGTCATGACAGCTTTTACACACCCCTTATCTCTCCTAGAGGATCAGAAATCTTCCAAGTGAAGGGATCTGGAAAGCTGCAGCAACCTGTTGACTAGCTCCTCAGAAGGCAGGATCCTACCCCTTTCCATATTGCCTAGAATGGAGGATTTCATCTCTGCAAGTCGTGAAATTTCCAAGAAAGATATATCTTGTTACTTTGAGATTATCAAGATTACCACCATGTCCAGAACCTATTCTCAGAGGATGCACAAGGGGGTTATATTTGGGGCACTCATCCCTCCTAACTAAATACATGTAAAAATGAAAAAAATATTTACACATATGTATTGTATTAAATTTTCCACCTATAACTAATGCATTATTTTAGAGACGTTGAAGGTAAAGCAAAGAGAAGACAAGAATATTATTATTTTATTTAAAAAGAAAATAGAAACTAACTTTAGGTATGAAGTATTTTAATTTCATTTTAATTTTGTAATACATGAAACAAGTAAAAATCAATCTAGACAGTAAACAGTATTAATGGACAGTAAAATATTTAACTTTTCTCAGGGACCATTGGACATAGAAAAATAATTCAAAATACTTATTTGTTTAGTTTTTAAGCTGGTTTCAATTGTGGCAGTTAAATTATACTATACAGTAGAACTCCAATTATCCGAACTCCGACTATCCGAATCGCCGATTATCCGAATCACTTTCAGAAAAAAATTTGTCCAAAAAAAGTGCGCTATTATTCTTCCCCCCGCGAAGCCAGTGTTTGCGTGTAAAATGTAAGTACATTTTATTTATATTTAAAACATGTGAAAATATCATGTTTCTTACATTTAATTCAATAAAAAAATAGTGCAATATCAAAACGTAGCTTTTTTTCTCTCTAATGGCAATTTAAAAAAAAAACTCCGATTATCCGAATATTTGATTATCCGAATGGGTCCCGGTCACCATTAATTCGGATAATTAGAGTTCTACTGTACTTTTATTTTTTCGCAGAAAATTTAAATAATAGATGTTTTTGACATTTGAAAGCCCATAACTTTGGAACCGCCATTTTTACAGACATGGTGTGGTGTCATTATTTAGTACAAATCCACACACACGTCTGCCGAAACTCACTTTTTTGGATTCAGGGGACCCCAAAACGGATATATCCATTCTCAACTAAAAATAAAAAATTTTGACAAAAATAATACTTTCTCCATGTACTATGTATAAGGATAGAAAATAATAGAAAAGCTCATAACACATTCACGATGTAGTGCACCCGATCGGGTACATGGGTGCTTCTTTAAATGGCGGCAGTGTACCCTATGGGGTGCACTCAGTACATTACTAAAGCGCGCGGTGCGCCCGACTGGGTACACTCGCTGTGTTTTCTAATGCCGTTGATGACCAACACGCTTGTTCTAAATATAGCTGAAATGTGTTTCGACCCCTAACAGAAGACCTTTAGTAAGTGTGTACCTGATTGGGTACACGTTCGCATATATTTGAGGTATAAAAAAAGAAAAAAGCACAAATATTGGGTACACTAATAAAAATGTACAAAAATATGATAAAAAATAATATTGGACAAAAAAATGATAACAGTGTACTTTTTTCATCAGAACAAAGTGAACTTTTTAAAAACCCTAAGTACGCATTTCGGTAATTTTTATATACACTGGCTCCGCCATGAAAAAAGTTGGCATTTTCATTTCCGTCGCAAACGAGTTAAATTAAGTTGTGAGTAAATATACTTTTCAATAACTGATCTTATCATATTTTATTCACAGAATTAAAGACATACAGATCAAAAAGTATTTCTATATTTTATGTTTAGGTTTTAAAAATATTTTTGGTGATAAATCTGTTCACTGAATTAAAACTCTGCTATGTAAAAAGAATAATACCTATTTCTGCAACAATATTTATTTGTAATAAAAACATCAAGAGTAAATTTATCAGCTAAATTAAATCCAAACTACGCTACTACAAAATATTTTTTTAAGTTAACCATTTATCACTTTTTATAAATTTACAGGAAGTATTATTGATTGTTTTTAGAATTCAAGGTCCAGTGTTTTGTTTTAAAATATTATCCATTACATTTCCGATAATTTTTACGATACTTTTCATTGTTTTCATAATGTCTTCCTCTTTGAAGATGTCGAGGTAGTTTGGTTTTTTTTCATCTTCTGAAGTGCTATCGTCAGCAGATGTGACCTAAAACAGAAATAAATACATTTTAATACCAAGAGCAAAATACTTTTTATTGAAGAAAATGAAAAAATAAAAATTCATTTAAACCGGCCCAGCAAAGAAGAAACGGAATTAGGAAAAGAAGGATTGGCATAAAGTCTACATACTTGACCAGGGTTTGTCAGAAAATACTGTAATTTTTATAAATAACTGTTTTGTATGGAAATATAGTTTTAAAAAAATTCTATTTTATTAAAATTTTTAAAAGCTCTGCATATTGTTAATTTGTATTGATGTTGTAATGTTTAGTTTCTTTAAATATTATATTAAATATTATTCTTTAAAAATTGATTTATTTATTGTTGGTAAACTGTTGACTCCAAATGAAAAACTAAAATTGTGAATGCGTCTCATATATACAAGAAAAAGAGAAAAATGCTCTTTAGAAAGTTTGATAAGCATTATTTATTGAATTGGTAAAGAAATTATTGTTCCTTCCACTTAAATATACTTTTGCGGCCCATAGAGCCTTGTGAGTCCACTTAAATTTAATATTTATTCAATTCGTCAAGGCGTATATACTTTAATCCTTTACTCAAACAGCAGCAATACAGTAGATAAATTTATCGAAATCACTCCCAGCCAATCTTGTTGCAAGGTGGGAGGCCCTTGCTGATCAACCCTCCTATACCAAACCAGCAGGAGTTATGTCCTGGTGGAGATCTACCAAACTCAGTTTGAAAGACCTTGAATCGTTTAAGTGTGGAAGTACCAAAATTCAAAACAAATCTGTAAAGATGGGGCTTTCTTAGACAATGAAAACATCTTGTGTGCATGTGATTAATTTACATTATAATCAAAAATAATTTTATTAAAATAATTCTAAAATAGTTAAAAAATAGTTATAATTTTTATTCTATGTAAATTAAAAAAAAAAAATTATAAAATTTATTCTTTATATTTAAAAAAATTTTTTAAAGTAACTGAATATGATAATAAAATGTACTTAAAAATATTTTATAAAAGTTCTGATAACTTTTTATATGTACTGATTTTTAAAATATTATTCCATTAATATACTGAATAATTTGAGTCAATAAATATTAATATTTAAATCATCGCAATTTTTTTTTATTTTTATATTTTTGCACATAACACTCTAGATACAATATATGACAAAAATTGAATATTATTTTGTTAAAATGAGGTATTCTATTGACAATAAAAAAAAAAGAGTAAAAAAACCTTGTTGTTTGTGAAAACCAAATTTAAAAAAATTTAAAAAATCTTTTTTTGGTACATCTTGATTTTAAAAAAATATGTGTATAATTAATAAAATATTTTAGTCTAGTCTAGCACAACTAATGATATTTTAGAAGTAAATGAGCCATCCTGGTGGCTAATCTAGCTGGTCTATTTATAGGAAACTAAAGTTAGTACTCGATAAATTAGTTTTTAAATTATTTTTGTACGCCCATGCTAATTACAAAAGAAAAAAATGTTTGTATTGACTTCCCCGTGGGAATTAGGTTAGGTCATGGATATGTTTAAAGGGAATGTTTTCAGTTCATCTAAACAGGTGTTCTTATATATATAACCGAAATATGATGTCCATAACCATATGATGTCACTGTTTCAAATTTTGGTCGCCCAAATTGTCAACACCCCCAACCCCAGAGATAAGATATATCCATGTCAAAAGAGAAAAAAATCTTTAATAGCAGTTGATTATGTCATAGTGTCGGATGTTGTGACTACTTAGTCAAACTGAATAGTGTCAAACTAGAAACAATATTTAGTGATTGAAATGTTAGCATACCTGACAAACTAAAAAAAGCAGGAAGACCACAGAGTAAACACACAAGTTTATTCTTGCCATGTTATCACAGTTTACACAGATTATAGGATGTGGTAATGAGATTTCACATTATTTGAAAAGATCCGAGTGCCGTTGGAGTCGTAGTGAAGCGTTGTGTTTGCAGTTGATAACAGGATCGTGGTGATAGGAAAATGTCCAACAATATTGTCATAACGGTCGGTGAGCTAAAAGTGGAGTTGAAAAAATCAAAAACAATGTGATTGAGAAAAATATTAAGAATAAGTGTAAATGAAGTGTGGTTAAGTGTTGTGAGAAAGTTTTGATTAATGTATGATTATTTGTTAACCACCCAAATAAAAGCCATCTTATTGTTTATTTTTTTAAGTTTTTGAGTTTACTATTTAATGGATAAGATGAGCAATTTAAAAACGTTAAAACCAAGAAAATGTTGGTCTGAATAAAAGTAATAATGGAAGGTTGTATCTTTAGTTTCAATTTTATTAACGGTTTATTTATAACAGTTTTATGTGGTATATAATTATTTAAATATCAGTAAATTTTATTTAGAAAAAAATCAATTAAATTCATAATGATTAGTTAGCAATTGAAAACTATGGAATTTGTTTATATATATACTGTATATCATTATTCTCATTCTTTGAGGTGATGACTTTAAATTACTGATACCCAAAAAACAGTTATACAAGCTCAACAACAAAGTTTTATGTTCGAGGTTAGTGAAACATTCCAAAGTCTTTTGAAACTTTAATAAATTTATTTTATAAGCTTATTAATTAATTTATTATATGGGTTGATGATTCACAAACAATATTTAAAGGCTGACAGACTACCGTAATAATTAAATTTCTGGTGTATCAGAACCAGTGAGTAAGTGTTTTTCTGGTGGTTACATGCTGTTTACAAATCCTATTGATTATATAAACAAATTTTGAATTTATTTACTTCCCTGTGGGAAATAGGTTAGATCATGGATATATCTAAAGGGAATGTTTTCAATTAATTCATCTAAACAGCTGTTCTTATTATTTTATATTAAAAAATCAATACAATAGCCCTGGTAGTTTCTATGGAAACCTGTTACATATTTTCCATCTTAAAAATCACAAACACCCCCCCAGAGCTAAGACATATCCATGTCAAAAATCAATAACCAAGACAAGAAGTCATTCAACGTAAGCAAATCTCTGTTTTTCTAAAACTACTTTCATCTGGAAAAATCACAATAAAAAATCTGTAAGATTTAAATTACATCACTTAATATTTTGGTCATGTGTTTATCTGCAGCTAGTCCAATATTATCTAACACACAGTCAACAGCATTAAAAATAAACAATTAATACGAGTGAATATGATTTACATCTTCAGGTTTTTAGATTCCCATCATTTGCTCATGAATTCAAGAGTCAACTGCTTGGATCCTTAGGCACCAAGAGTTCAAAGAAATATAATATCTTGCATGAGTTCGTTGGGCAACGCAATTTGGCTGTATTAACTACACTTTTGGGGGTGTTTTGTACCCCAAAAATGGGGTTTTCAATTTATTTATGTTATAGTACAATTCGTAAAGCTGACAGTAAATACATGTAACTTTAAGATTTTGTTCTGAAGTCTAATACCATACGGTTCATTGTGAAAGGTTATATATTCTGGTCGTGCATGTGTATACAATACTGAAACGATAAGACATATTAATATATAAAACAAAAAATTTTATAAAAAATCTGGATTAATTCGCAAACTGTGGCACGACTTTTAAAGGAAGGATATTCAACAGCTGATTATTATAATAAACGTAATATATAAAAAAACATGTAATTAATTATTTTTAATTTGTAAAATAATCATGTGGTTTTAATCAGACAGAAAATGAAAATATAAATACATAATCAAAAGTAAAACTATTAAAAATAAAGCTGTCATTTTTTACAGTACATTACTCGTTTTTTACATAATGAATGATTCACATTGGAAAAAGCATGTTGCTAATAGAATAAAATCAGCTGTAGTTAAGAAATCAAATGTTTTCATTGTAGACATTTGTAAACCTTACTCTCCATAGTTTAACATTAGAAATTAAAACGCCATAATATGGAAACTTATGTTTTAAAATATTTTTTCTCTAAAAGGGACACATGTAGAGCAACTATTCTATGAGTTTGTTTGGCAACGCATAACATATAAGACTACAGGGTTTACATTCATTTTTGTATATATTTTTTAAATCTAATTTTTCATTTTACCATTAGATTCAGCTCAAAAAGAACACGATTTAGTATTTTGAATCATGAATCTAGGTCAATTGGTTACTGAGATATTCAAAATGGTAAATACAGTATGTTGTCTAATGCTAACCTTATGGAGAATAACTAAAAATCAATAACACAATTTATTTAAATATTCTTCCAAAATTGGTATGCAAGTTCATCTAGTTAAGTTTTATCAATTTATCTATAAAACCTCGAAATTTAATGTGTCTTACGGCAGCAAACCTACATACTCATTGCCCATGTAATTCTTATGGAGAATAGATAAATTGGTATGACTAGCTTTATTGTCAACATAATTGAAAAAAATTTGGTATATTTATTTCCTTACTTAACATGTCTTTTTATATACTATTTAAAACAACCTTTATTGTAGCAAACCTACATACTCACTACTATACGATTATTATGATGGGTAGTTCTATGAATTTCACCCACACCAGCGTGCTGCGTGAGAACTTATTTTTATTTCCATTTAAATTTTTGTGCTTTTGCAGACTGTGTATTATACCTGAAGAGGCACGTTTGCTGATTATCCTATCTGTTCCAAATTTCTCAAATCTGTTTGATCTATTAGCATAAAAACAGGTAAAGAAGAATAAATGTAGACAATTATATTATTCAGCAATATATATTTGGAATAAAAACAACAATGTGAAAATTCACCATGTAGGTTAAGTCGAATAATCACTCTATACAAAAAATGTGTTTTCTCTCTAAATTTTGTATTAACATTTATCTCGTGCTCTAAACTTATAAGAGGTGTTATAAATTGTCTCTTCTGTGGCTCAAGATTGTTTTTTGCTTGGGGTTGAGAGGAAATCATAAGCGCCTCTTCCTACTTTTGCAATTTCACTCATGTAATTCTTGAGATCATCAAAACTAAAGAGTTTAAACACATTTAATCCTTCTCCTCCCTTTCCTACTTTGGCGGAAAGGCCGATGTTTAGATCTCCGCCCTCTCCTCCTCCACTAGAGGAACCGCTACCAGATTCACCAGCAAACGAGACCTTAAACAGAAACAGGTTAGATTATATTATTGAAACCGTGACCATACCACAAGGTAGGTATTTTAAGCCAAGTACGAATGAGGGTTGAGTGTATGATGATTGTGGCGTGATCTTGTAGTCTTGTTACTGACTAAGGCTGACATGTTCCTTAGACAGAACTCTTAATCAATGGCATATCTATCTCAGACAAGGTACTGAGTTTTTCATGAAATATATTTCAACACAATACGCTAACAGAATATCTGAAGAAATTGGAAGTATTTCAAAAGTCAGGATTTTCTCCAACCTTCAAAGTCAAAAAGAATCCATTATTGGAGCATAAATTAATTGCAACAAAAACCATCCAATTGAAAGCCAAAAAGGTGTATGAGTGGTTATAGCGTCCACCTTCAGAACTGAAGGTCGCCGGATCAAATCCTGCAATGGTCAAATCTGGAACCAGTTGTCATTTTGTCTTTCGTCATTGGCTTTAATTAATGATTAAATTAGATTAGATCAGATTAGATCATTGAAATGGCAACCATACTACAATGTAGGTATTTTAAGCCAAGTATAAATGAGGATTGAGTGTAAGATGATTGTGTCGCAATCTTGTAGTCTTGTTACTGACTGAGGCTGACATATTCCTTAGACAGGACTGTTAATTAATAGCCCAACAGCTGATGGCAACTAAGGGACCTACAGTTTAGCGTGGAATCTGAATTACGAATTGGTCTTATTATTAGGATGGTCTTTTGTGGATTAACGTAGTATTCAATTAGTGTGGACGTTAATCCACACAAGAGAACACTACATCCACCTACCATCTCTCACAACTATCCACAATTCGTGACGGTCAAGTAACTGGATTACAGGATGTCGCCACCGTCCCAGTCATAATGCTACCTAACAACAGGTCGACATTAGGTAGTAACAAGGCCAAGGTTTAGACCGTTCCCTATTAAAACAAAAAAGGCATAGAAAGACACAAAACAAGCAATCTTTGCAAAAACAATATATTGATTACACAAATAGAACCTTTAAACAGTGATTTAAGTAACAAAATTTCAGCCACCACAGTAATCCAACCTTAGCCAAGCTTCCTAAAAAGAATTCATCCCACAATATTTTTTTGTTCTCAACCTCACAAATAAAAATCAATATGCAAAGTTCAAGAAATCTACTACTATATTTAGAAATATTTCAACAATGAAAACCCAGATAAATTACTATTTAGATTTTTATTGCAGACATTTTCCATTATGATTAGTAAAACAAAGCTTCAGATTCTGGGATGTGATCGCGTCCTCAGGTAATCAGATTTCAGATGTTTTTACTACGCTAAATGTGATGGACAATTTCCGTAATAAAAATATAAATAGCATACCTTATACTTTTAACTGAAATGGCGACCTACCCAGGTAGGTATTTTAAGCCAAGTATGAATTAGGAATGAATGTAGGATGATTGTGGCGCGATCTTGTAGTCTTGTTACTGACTAAGGCTGATATGTTCCTTAGACAGGACTGTTAATTAATAGCCCAACAGCTGATGGCAACTAAGGAACCTACAGTTTAGCGTGGAATCTGAACCTCGGCCTCTGAATTACGAATTGGTCTTATTATTAGGATGGTCTTTTGTGGATTAACGTAGTATTCAATAGTATGGAAGTTAATCCACACAAGAGAACACTACATCCACCTACCATCTCTCACAACTATCCACAATTCGTGACGGTCAAGTAGCTGGATTACAGGACGTCGCCACCGACCCAGTCATAAACCCACTATCACCAACAAGAATTAAAAAAAAAACTAAACATTATACAAGATGATATTTTATGTTCGAGTTCACCTGTAGGAAATTTTCTCAAGGTATAAATCATGATATAGTTGATTATATCACAGGAACCTGGAAAATTAGTTAATGTTGACATACCTGGCAAATTAAAAAGAGAAGGAAGGCCACAGAGCAGACAAAGAAGTTCGTTCTTGCCATGTTATCAAAGTTTGCACAGATTATGGGATGTAATAGTGTCGTGGCTTCACAACATTTTCAAAGTTCAGTGTAACGTGGGAGGTGGAGGTGTGTGGACTTCTGTTTGCATATTTGATAACAGGGTTCGAGTGATAGCTAAAAGTTAAATTATTTCAATCATAGATGTGCCTTTTGTTCATGGGTTATTAATAATTATTAATGATCATACTCAGCTAGTTTTTGTTAGCAACGAAGCTACCGATGTCCATTATAATCCATTACACACACTCATATAGAAAACACACACCTGGTTGGTCGGTGTTTTCAGGTGAAAATTTATATAAATAAGAGTATTGTCAAAAAGATATTAACACACTTGTATTAAATTTGAGAATATTTCATTTGAATCTCCTGATTTGTATTGTGAGTATAGTTGTGTCTGTCTTCTGACCATGTAAACTATTGGGGTTTAGACAAAATTTACACCTATGTTTTTAAGCTATGTATGACACTAAAGTGTTAAAATTTTCTTGCAAGTGTTACACTAGGGTTGTTGTGCAAAATATGAAGTTTTGTGAAATGTCAATAATGAGTGCAAAAGAAAAAGTGAACTGGAAAATAGAATTATTCACAAAAGAGTTATCAGAATAAGTTATCAGAATATAGTTATGCGTTGTAGTAATAGTTTTATTTTTTACTTAAGTAAAAGCAATTTACTGTTGATTGTTAGAACTTTTGAGTTTCCTCTTTATATGATGAGTAATAAAAACAGTGTAAAAATTGGCAAATAAAGAATAAAATAATTTAATAAATATTTATTATTTTTATAAAATTTTTATTTACAGATGATAGTAAATTATTAAAATAATAAAATTTTTCAAAAAAAAAAAATACATGTTAGTCCCTAGTACACAAAGGATAACAAATTAAAAAAATTAAATTTTATCTATGGATAAAAATTTTACATACACAATTGCTGTGTAATTACTATTTTATGAAATTCTTTTGGTACTTTGCTAAATTAGTTATTATTTTATGATAAATGTTTTATCTCATGTAGAACATTTTTTGTACCACCAAAATACTTCTTATAAATTTGGATTAAAGCGTTGTATAATTTCATATATTAAATTACTTGTGCCCCAAAAGAATACAAGTCCACATTTTTAATAAAATTTATGTAATTTGTTTTTGTATTTTGATTCATTGAGAACAAGAAGAAAAAAATTTAGAGGATTCTTTTTTATTTACATGAGATGCCATGTTAATTGCTCAATTGCTAAGATATTTGATTTAATTTAATAAATTTATGATTTAATTTTTATTTACGGTAAGTAAAAGTGATGTAAAATTATTAAAAATTCTTCTGTACAAATCAAGTGCAATAGAATAAAAATATAAATGACACATCAAAAAACTTGGGTGACCTATTTCTGTACAACCTGAGAATGTAAAAAGTAAACCAGGACAACATATGACTGTCAGAATGACAAATCCAGTGTTGAATCCAAAATTTGACATTCTGTTAAAGTGTGTCTGTGTGTCGTCCAGCACATGAGGTTGATAATCCATAAAAGACATGTATTGTATGGTTGTGACTTGACAATGTACATCATAAATGGACCAACAGTATTGAATTAAACAGTTTAAAACACATGATGTTGCCAGAACCATCGCGCGCCATTAAACCCTGTCATAAAACAAAAATAGACTGATTGCCATTCAACTACATTCATCTCATATTCCAATTTAGATGAAATGTATGTAAAATGTTCTTCAGAAGTTTTGAATTTGTGATTTTTAAGGGTCGTTCAGCCCTAAAAACCCTTAAAAAAGTGAAAATCCAAATTTCTCAAAAATGGCTCTAACGATTTTGATTAAAATTTAGTATTTAGTAAAAATGTTTAGAATGTGGGTAAAAAAGGTAGTAATGTAATGTTTTCATATAAATAGCTGTTGTTATTCTTTTATATTAAAAATTCAATACTCGTACAATAGATCTGGTGGTTTGTATGGAAACCTGTTACATATTTTCCATTTTACAAATCACTAACACCCCCCCAGAGCTAAGACACATCCATGTCAAAAGTTTATAGTTTGTAATTGAGATGACCCCTAGAGCCTCAAAGATTAAGACAAGATCTCTGGACAATCACGCTCTCTGTTTTGTTTTATGTAGGAATATTATAATTTCAAAACATTTTTTATTATTGGTAACTAAGAAAAATGATGTCAACCTCATAAAAAATAAGAGCAACATTTTTTCATTTTTGTATTTAAGACATTGACCCATTCTGGTGAGTATTGCAACAAGAATTTGACCCTGGTCTATGTGGTGATCTTAGAAACACGGCTACATTCATAAAATCCATTATAATCATCACACTTTTTCGCCGTAAAATACACAGTTGGGTCGATAAATAAGAATAACTACAATTTCATGAAGTTAAAAAAACACTTAAAAAACTGACAAATTTGGGTGGTGGAGCAAGGTTCTCCACAACTTGCTCTCATAATGTTGTGAGTTGCCTATTGCTATAGTTCAGCATTGTCTGCAAGCATGGGCGGAGTTAGAGGTTACACATTGGGGGGGACACGGAGTTAATTTCCCAGTTTTTGTCACAATGTAAACTAAAAATAGGAAAAAAGAAACATTTACGAAAATTGTAAAACCACAGTAAAAACTCATCAAAATTCTGTGTCAAATAAAAATTATAATAGAACTGTTAAGGTTGGTAATAAAAAATAAAAAACTTTTATGAGGTCTGGGGGGGTATTGCCCCACCTTAACTCTGCCCATGCCTACAAGTCCATCAGAGATTACCACATAACATCATGGTATTCAAACCTGGATATCAGTCTATAATAAGAAGATTAATTGAAAAATCTCAGATTGGACCTATGGACTAATCGTGTTTTACTTTTGAAAGTACTTTTGAGGTGAAATGAAATAAATAATTTTAATTTTCATGGTATAACAATATTGTCACAAAATATACACAGTAATATGTGAGAGCTCCTTGTGTCCAAAAGTATTTTTAATTTGTAAGTAAATGTTTTTCAATGTTTATTAAGTTTCATATCTTACAAGATACTGGGACAGTGGCATCGTCCCGTAATCCAGCTACTTGGAGGTCACGAATTGTGGATAGTCGGTGGGTGTAGTGTTCTCTTATGTGGATTAACATCGGCACTATTGAGTAATACGTTAATCCGCAAAAACCATCCTCATAAGTAGACCAATTCGTAAATCAGAATCCGTGGTTCGGATTCCACGTTAAACTGCAGGTCCCTTGGTTGTTGCCATCGGTTGTTGGGCTATTAATTAACAGTCTTGTATAAGGAACATGTCAGACTTAGTCGGTAACAAGACTAAAAGATTACACCACAACCATCTTCTTACTTGGCTTAAAATACATACCTTGTAGTATGGTCGCCATTTCAATAATCTAATCTAATCTATACAGGATACTGGGTCAATATCAAGGATTTGCTAATTTTCATTGTGACTTAATAATCTTGTGAAAGATCTGCTCGGGGCCCAATTCTTATGATCATTTAGAATGAAATTCTAGGTTGTTCTACAAACTGAACCATTTTTCTCTTTGAAAAAGTAAACTGAAACTAGCTTTTTAGACTTACCTTTCCTAAACCTTGACTGGTCTACCTATGTAAACAACTGGCAGTGTAGTTCAGTGATTTTAGTACCTGTTTTATAATCTGAAGCTTGCTGGTTCAATACTGTAGCCAGCTGTTTTTGGGCTATTATTTAATGATCCTTGTCAAATTAATCAGCTGATCATTGTTAGTACTGTAACAAAGCCTTGCCATGAAATCCCTTGCTTACCCATTTTCATATTCACTTTAAAATATCCACTAGATTGAGTTGGTGTTTATCAATATGAATCCGGATAATACAAGTAAACATTGAATAAAGAAAAACTAGGGTGAATAAGGAAATCAAATAGTAATTAGATACTGAGGGATTATTAAGTGACCCTTGAACTGTTCGCTTAGTCAAGGGTGGGGCTAAATGACTCACATATGGAACCACATCAGTGGATCTGGTTATGAGACATAGTTTGACTTAGATAGATAAAAACAAATACATTTCAAATTAGAAGTTGTGTACATACTTGATTTTGTAATAGAAATTTACACCAAATTGGCACAGCAAGATTTAAATCTCTGACTTCTTGTACCATATCCAGGTTAGAAAATACCATAAATTTTGTTATTTTTATAATTTTTGTGTACAATGACCTTTTCACAGTATTTCATGAATCAAAATAGGAAAGTTACAACTCTCCTATAGAAAATTAATTCATAACCTGATACAAGATGGAGTAAAGCAAGTTTATTCATTAGTAACAATATACTGAGGTATTTTAAGATAAATACAAGTGAGACCTATCTAATAAAAGGTGTATTCTATTAGTACATTAACACAAGAAGGATTTGGACTGTCGTCCATGAATATAACAAAATAAATTTATTTACTGCCCTTTGGGTATAGCTTCTTAATTCATGGATATGTCTTTGTTAAGCAGAATCCAAAGACCAACATAATGACCTTTTTCTGAGGATTGTATTAAACTTAAATAATAAAAACAAGCATTTCACTTTCCACTGGATTCCCTCTCACATTGGTATTAAACCCAATGAGGTTGTTGACAAATTAGCGAAGGAAGCAACTCAGGATGGAGAATCTGTTGATGACATTCCCATTCCAATTGAGGATTTTGTTAAATTTCAGAAAAAAGAAGCTATTTTTACCTACAATGAGGAGATAAATAACTCCCCTAAAGGACTGTGGCACAGAAAAATTCAAAATTGTTTCCAAACTAAGCCTTGGTTTTCCAATAAGCAATTAAATAGACATGTTACAATTGTCTTATGTAGAACACGTCTCGGACATGCCAGAGTTAATAAATTATTATACTCCAAAACAATACTTTATTTATGCTTAAACTGCACTTTAAACCAAGAAGAAACACTAGAACATTTAATTTTTATATGCCCACACTACAATTACTTTAGAAGCAAATTACTCAATAACACTTGTGTAAAATTTAAACTGGATCTTGTGTCTGCTCTTAAAAGTATTGAAATAGAAACATATAAAGAAATAGCTAATTTCTTTAGAGAAATTAAAAGACAAATCTAATGAGAAACGCAAAATGAGAATCCTAATAATTTTTGAAGCAACCACAAAATAGAGAACTGCGAGGCTGCATGGTCTTTTAAGGCCTTAGCCAAAAAAAAGAAGAAAAAAAGTGTTAAGGTTATGTTTTCAGTTTCTCTAAACAGCTATCCTTATAGCCATTATCCTGCAACATTATCTGTCCTTATATGTTACAATTTTCGTGTGACGTAAATTGCAAGACCCCCCAAGATCTTTGACATATCCATGTCAAAATGGTCATGGCTTTTAAAATACACAAATACAAAAATCACTCTGATGCTAATTTTAAATGTTTATTTTATTACTGGCAAAGAAGAGCTGAATCATTTTCCAGAGTTATCTATTTATGAAATTTGAATAATTTGATCAATAATTTGTTTTCTAAATTTTGAGACATTAAACTACATTAATCACATATCAGGGAGATTAAGAGGAAAAAATAATACTAAGAAGGAAAAATGAATTGCAAAATTAAAAAGATAGTGTGATATAGGCAAGGAAGAGTAAAGTTGGGATCCATCTGGTGTTGGTTCATGAGATAAACAAATAAAAGAAACCTGTAAGTTTATGATTAATGCAATAGCAATATTAATGAATTTCGACAAGATTGAAGGGAAGCCAGCTCCACAGATTTGTTGATTAAATCAGTTTAATGTTAATGGAATTTAGTCAAATTACCAATTAAATTTCACTAGTTTTGTTGTAGTAACGGTGGAATTTCCCTATGAATTTCCTTTAAGTTAAACACTTAAAAGTTCACCTTTAAAGTTCACACAGACTAACAACAACTCGTTTGGAAGTCCACCCTATAATTTGAACCTCAGAATTGTATTTAGACAATTTTAGTCTTTTAAGTCGTAAAATATTGATTAACACACAATCAAACAGTAATAAGAGCAGGATTGTAATATTTCTAGTAAATATTTTAATTAATCACATTTTATAACTTTCATCGTGTTTTAAATGTTTTTTCATTGGAACCAGCAGGACAAAAGGTCACTGGGTAGTGACATGTAATCGAATTAATTTTATTATACAAATAGTCTTTAAATTGTTTAAAGCGAGCTTACAAAAATCATTAAAACTCAAAAGATTTGTGTTGCCGGAATTACTGTCGCTTTTTGGTTGATAAATGCGTGTTCAACCGTTGTTGAGAGCGAAGGGGAGGAGTTGGTAGACGAGCTCCAGCAGCTGCTTGGGGATGATTCCTCCGTTCAGCAGATGGATCAGCAGGAACACGATGATGTTGAGGAGGAGTCCCAGTATACCGTAGAGGAGAGCGGATACTAACGGCACCCATTGTGAGACGCCATTTGTGTAACCGTCTGGCGCTGGCGCCGGTTCAGGGTCAGGTGCCGCCCAGCAGGTCCCCTAGACACCAATATACCTCAATGATACGGACTCGAGGAGTATCAATAAGATAAAAGCAAAAAACACTACGTGAAATCAGGGTGAAAAACTATACCAGAATAAAGAATTTTCCTGCAAAGTATTTAGTTTTTTTTAACTTGTTGATTCATACGGTGGACTAATGATTAGTATTGGTTGATGTAACTCAATCATGAATAAATTATGTTACTTAATAAATAGTAATAATTATTGTGTGATTAAAAAAAACTAAAATTATCTTTTATTGATTTCTTGAATTTTAAGACAGTAAAATAGAGTCCCGTTAAACCGAGTCTCTGATAACTGAGGTTTTGTCTTAACCGAGCTTACTATGGATTCATAAAACATCAAATATTAACCATGAGTCGGAAATAGCATTACATTCAAAGTTTTTCATAATTACTGTGCTACAAATTTAATAAATCATTATGTTGCCTTGGTGGGGAAAAAATCGACTATCTTAAAAAAAGATAATTTTAAGGTTTATTGTTTTAAACAAGTTTTTAGTGAAAACCTTTTGAGTTTAAGTGTGATTGATTCTGAAATTTTAAATTTTCATGCAAGGAGTTTGGAAAAACTACTTGTATGCTTTTGAAAAGATATTTTGATCTGATAATCTTATAAAATATTTCATTTTTGAGGTCTAAAAATGTACGAAAAACAGAATTGTTATCTTTAATGGGTCACTCAGGAAGCTTGAATGAATAAGCGACACTCGCACACCCCCTTAATGCAATTAATTGTATTCATTGGCCAAAACCGTATTTTGCACTAAACAACATAAACAAATTTACTTCTACAGTTTTTATTTGATATATTTTATTCTTATTGGAAGTTCAATGTTAACAGAGTTTTTGGCTAACCGAGGTTGTTATGGTCCACACTAATTTGATAAAACAGGAGTAATCTATTTCATAAAAAACACACACAGTGAAAAAGTTAATTATCATTATGTAAATGACAGGTGAATATAAGTAAAGGGTTTTTATTCTGATTTATTTATGAGACACCAACCTAATTATTAGTTACGTAATTTAGGGTGAATATACTGTTATTTTTCTGGCACTCTCTTTTTGTAATTCATATCTCTAGGGGACTTGACACAAACACACAAACACAGATAGTGCCACAGTCACATCCTACTTCCTCAGGAGCTGTCTTTACAAATTTGGACCAAACTGACCTTAGGGTGTGGCGTTCTACCCTACCCTACGAGCACTTTTGTGTTCTGGATGGCTGGCGTGATCCAAGCACACTATTTTTCTTGTGTGTATGTGAGTGCTTACATTAACACATTGACTGCCACTCCGGGTTAGGTCAAGTGGTGGACAGACCACATAACAATCAGTATACATAAATGTGATATAGGGTCATATTGAAACTATTTTGGTTTGTCCAGGGTGACCAACAGCATAATTCCTACCAGCTAAAAGTACCATAGTGTTCAGCAGGGGCCTCGGTTATTAGATTACATGTTTAAAGCATTACCTGTGGCCCCCTGCTGGCTCATAAGACCTCAAAAACAAAACTTTGTATCTAAGCCAGTAGTGGCCGGTGAGCCAGTAGATGGCTAACACATCCACAGAGTAAAATATATGTTTGGAACATATGAGGTTCATACAGCCCCCAGGCATAAAATATTGTGAACCATATTTAACTCGTGTGGCAGTTAATGTGTTAATCAGCGTTTTAAATTACTGGAAAATTCTCTCCCAGGTCAAAAAAATTTATGGTGCATTTCCCTCTCAAAGACTCATACATAACAGATGTGTTAGTAAAGGCAAGATAATAGATGAACTGATTCATGATTTAACTAGGTAAAAAATACTAAATTTTCATATGTTGAGCAAAAATATCTCTTACGACAGAATTAATTGACAAAACTTGATTTCAGGATAACATAATACTGTATTCAGTTGTACTATACACGCTAAAACTGTTTTAAAATAGTTTGACCTGCAGTACTCTATTGGAATTCTATTGGCTCTATTTTCTTCACCTCTTCCTCTCTCTTTAAATATTATGTTAATCAAAAGAATAAAAACTACACAGGTCATCTGCCTGCTGCTTTTTACACTAATACACATTACTCCATCTCCATGTTTTAACACCTAGTATTTACTGACAAAAAGTATTATTAAATCTCTACTGTTGAGGTACAAATCTAACTTGATCTATTTTTCAACAATGGCTTTGCTCTAAGCTTAGATATATTTATGAGGGAAAGCGAGAGAACAAAAAAGTTGTGTTTCATAAAAAATATTCAGATTCCAATTTACAAAAAAATTCCATCTTTCATAATAGCAGGTAAATTAATTTATGAGTTTAAAGGCTGTTTAATTTAATCAAAACTATTTAAACAGCAAACAACCAGCTTAACGTGAAAAAACTAAATTATAGTTCTGAATGTTTTTTTGGCCAAATATATGAAGCAATAACACATTTGTGATTTTTTTGGCCAGTCCTTATTTCTTCTCAGCTTTGGAAGATTCAGTAATTTTTAGCTTTTATGGTTTATAAAATTGTTGATAATACATATTTTACTGAATTTGAGATATAATTAAGTTATCATCTTTTCTTCACACATTCATCCTTTTCTTAAGAAATATTTTAATTCCCATGAAAATTTTATGATTAGTCAAAAACTATATTTTAATTTTTGATGGTCTTTGAAGTAAAATAATTCCAAACATCATCTATATGTTATAAATATATGCATGGAATATCTGGATGTAATTTAAATAATAAAAGAAAAATTTGAATATTGTTAAAGAGAATAATAAATATCGCGGATATCTAATTTTTTAATCAATTAATACACATTGCTTAAAAATGTTACAGATATTTTAATGAAGCATAAATAAAATTTATAAAATATTTAAATTTAAAAATTGATGTTATTCTAAAAAAATAAAACTCAAACCTATAAGTTTATTATTTGATGAAATTACTAATCTAAAACATATAATTCCTGTATATACTGTCTGTTATAAATATTAAACAATATGTCAACCACTGCATTACATCAGATGATAAACATTGATAACAATTGATAAGAGATTAGGTTTTGTGCACTAAATCCACACAATGTTGTACATCCTTATCCTAACTTGTGTACAAAAGGCACAGAACTTACCGCTAGAACGACAAGGACCAAAATGGCAGATATCCTGTAACCCATATTATAAATTTCACTAATCCGTAAACAAATCAAAATGTTCCATATAGAAAATTGTCTTTTGGCGCTTCGCTAGAGCACCATTCACTGTTCCCGTGCGACAGATTAAAGACCTTTCGATTTACAACATGAGATAGTGGAGATATACGGCCCACGGAGTCGATAAATAGAAGCATGAAGAGTCAAGGAAGAACACTAAACTGAGTCTGTTAGAACTATCAAGCGTAGAAGTCAGTCGTTCAAGTCAAATAATGGTGCGACGTGAACTTATATTGAATAATTCAGGAAAAATTCTGATTGAGAAAGGTGTTTTTAAAAGTAAAACCTAAATATTCATTCACTGAATTGTTTTTTGAAAAAAAATCAAAAGTAAATCTTACTACATTTGTTTAAACCCGCCGTTGGTTGAGGTCACTCGTGTTACGCTTACCTTTTTAAACACATTTTTACAGATTTATATTCATGAATTTCAAACAAATTATATCATGCCGTTCTTTAAACTATTCTTCTAACATTTGATTATATACAAAACTATAAAAAAATAATTTCACTTAAAAAAATAAAAATCTCAAACTATAAACTTTCCAATAAATTAATTGAACTATTTTTAATATTTATTCAAAACACAGGATGCTATTAAAAAGACATTTTGCTAATACTCAGTGTATTACTGTACAAAAATAAAAAAATAATAAATACTGTACCTATACAAAACACATAATCGATTACTAAAAAAGGCCTCTCGGTTAAGTTCTTGCACTGTAACTCTTTATGAAACAAAGGTGCGAGACAGACTGAAGGTCACTCAACCTCCTCCATCATATCCCCCCCAAAAAACAGGTGTTCTGAGTTTTAGGACAATTACAACTCCATATTTTGTAGAAACTTAAAATGAAAAGTGAGCTCACTCTTCGACCATCTGCGGGTTAAATAATCCAACAGATTGTCAAATATTTACATACACTATGAAACCAATATAATTTTTAACATCTCAAAACAACTATGGTACAAAATAATAATTATTTTTCTGGAGTTTTCTAAATCATTGACTATTTACTATAATTTGTTTTGCAAACGAAGGAGTGATACACCCTTTTATTATTTTGTGATTGTTAAAACCAAATCCTATATTGTTCGTAAACATGATACAGTATGCACGACATTGCCAGATTATTTACTATATTTCCTTAAGCATGATCATAATTACATATGTAAAAAAGAATCAGATTTAGCCAGAGAACTTCTTTATTCATACTTAAAATGTTCATTTTTATTTATAGGCCTCCTGAATTGGTGGATATAATAAATAATAGGTTACTAACCTTGCTATCCTGTCAATCCAATTCTTATTTGTCACTAACTTTGTGACCCAGGGTTTCGAACACGTGGTTCATTTTCAAACAAATATCAAGTTATTCACTCCATTGGAGGTCGTTATAATCTTCTTCAATATACACACATACAGACTGCACACATTTAAACAAAACTGTACATTAAAATTACACTTAAAACATTTAAAACTTTAAAAAAAAATTAACTAACTTATTAAGCATGGCGTGTACCGGCCAGTACCTACTATCAGACTCCAATGGAGTGAATAACTTAATATTTGTTTGAAAATGAACCACATGTTCGAAACCCTGGGCCACAAAGTTAGTGACAAATAAGAATTGGATTGACGGGATAGTAAGGTTAGTAACCTATTATTTATTAAAATATTCCTTTTTTTCAGAGTTATTTGGAGTTATTTTTTATTTGGAATGCACTCCAATTTTCAATACAAATATTTTATTAACCTTAAACTGCCTTCCATAACACAAAATAGTAAAAAAAGTCTTATATAAAAAATTATATAAGACTAAAATAAAATATATATAGCAAAGGTTGGGGTTTTCACAGAAATTCAAAAGAAAAAAACAAATATTTATTCATTTCTGAGTATAAAAATATTGAGTTGATACACAGTATTAACATTTATAGTATATTTATAACAAGTTGAAAATACTTAGAATCATCAAAGACACATTAATAAATTAAAACATTTTTGTAATACATCTTCATATTACTTTAGGTTATATATCAATTATATCAGGTTAAATGTGAGGAACAGCCACATGGCTCGTACTTTACCTGTACTTGAATCTATATAATTTTCTTAGGAAGGAATATTTGGGTTTTTCAAACTTTTCCAAACTATCCGAGTAGGGCGGTGGGTACGTTTATGAGATTGAGGAATTTGAGAACGATGGGCAAACTGCCGAGGAAAGTCTCCAAGGCGTTGGTGCCCGTGAGTGCACCGAGGAGTGTCGTGGCGTCCGACAACGGTCCCAACAGTCCTCCGAGGAGGTTCAGTACGAGGAACACCACGCTCAGAATTAGAGCCACCACTAACTCGATGATCTGGAAGATTATGTACAGTATTCCCGCGTGGCCGCTGTACCAACAGTTCGAGCAACCCTCTGAATCATATTGTAAGGGGAAGAAAAACGGGTCAGGATCCGGTCTCGGTTCCGGTTCCGGTTCTGGTAGGGGTGACGGTGCGGCGAGACACGGGCCCTGCAACACAAACTGGTTGGTTAGAAATAGTACACAGGGCCCGGTCATTATTGCAAATGTGTTTGTAAGGAGTAGGAAGAGCTAGCCTATCCGATATTTCGTTGGGATATTGTGCTTCCAAAAAAAAAAGATGATAAGTGTAAGTGTCAGAACTATGTTCGGGAACTCAGGAAAGCTGACCAGCCTCTGTGTCCATAGTTGATTTTTTATAGCTATCAGAAAGAAACGATTTGTAGGATTGGAAAAATAGGAGAAGACACTGGGTTACCTGGAATAACAGGAAACAAATATCCTGTCCAAATTCCATTCCATCGAATAGCAAAATATTTACCAATACAATGGATTTGTTCCATCCAATACTGGAATTCAGACTGGAGATCCAGCTTAAAATGTAACATGTTCCAAAGAGAGAAAAAACCAAAGAAAGGTGTTAACTTTTGGTAGCCAAAAGACCAACAGATACTGTGACCACATAGTTTGATTTTTCTGGAAGATGGCTTTATGAACTCTAATAACCAGTCTGAACGTCATCTATGACCATGGGGAGGATTATGAATCCCAATACCGTAAAAGTACAAGATTTTGAGAGAAAAACACATAATATAGTAAAATAGGTGTTGGAAGTTGGTTGGAATCTAGGTACCTAGAAATATATATAGAGTTAAGTGTCATGTAATCAAAACTGGTCATGTACAGAAATTTCAAAATCTTTCAAATGTCATAATGATAGATCATAATCTTATTAATTGGTAATGACTTTTTACAGTTACATTTTTTAACGATAGGTCTTTCACAACTAGGCATTTATGGCAACTAAACCATGTTAACAAAAAAATTTAAAATAAACAAATGTCACTGGTCAGAGATTACCATATGTTTGGCAGGAAGTTTGCACGTCACCCAAACCTCTGTATATTTCTTTCTAGTTACCTTGGTTGGAATAGTGGTTTGACCTATATTATGATATTTTCATCGGAATCAAATTAATATCATGATTTGTTTATTGTGACTGCAAGAGTCAATAAGTGCAGCTAAAACATTCGTTTAGATGTAATAATTGGTCTAAGGGCCGTAATATATGTCACCGGAGACCTGACTAGTTGGTGGGCACTATTTCTTACGGCAATTATTACACAATTGTCACTGGTAGCGTAACCAGTGTTTGGCGACTGGTCGGTGTCTCTGCCCCATGAACAGACGAGTCACAACTGGTGACTCTTCCCCGAGACCATACGAGTCACAACTGCCATGGTGACCAAGATTTATCGCTGGGTATATTGGATCAAATGACACATATTGCACACAGTCACTGCTGTTGCATATCGTCACTGTATTTTTGTGTTCTGCAATCTTCCACAACCTTTGTCTTTGACAACCATCACACAAGACTGGGACTCTTTTAACACAATCCTCTTGTTTTTCCACTTTCTTGCAAACATTTTCACCACTACGTTAATCTACACTAGACTGGCTTCCTTTCTCAGAATCTTCTTCCTTTTCCTGCATCTTTTCATCATTCAATCAAGTTTTTTCAATAGACATTTTCTAACCATATTGGTTAGACACGAATAACATTGCATGTGGAGCTAGCTAAGTGACAGCGCTGATTGTGTAGTCTCTGGAGTTGGGGTATTTTGGGGGTTGGTCTCACTCGTGATGACTTTACTGGTGTCGTGGCTGGCTGCCCACGATTACTGTACCTGATTACTGTACACAGTAATCAGGGACACCGCAGTGAAGTCACCTGGTGACATATTCAAATATGGCTCGGCTCCTATTGGAACGGTGGCAACGTCCTTCAATCCAGCTACTTGGTAGTCACAGATTGTGGATGGTTATGAGCGATGGTCGGTGGGTGTAGTGTTCTCTTATGTGGATTAATGTCCCCACTCTGGAACACTACGTTAATCCATCCTCATAATTAGACCAATTCGTAAATCAGAGGCCGAAGTTCGGATTAACGTTAAACCCGTAGGTCCTTAGTTGCCATCGACTGTTGGGCTATTAATTAACAGTCCTGTCTAAGGAAAATGTCAGCCTTAGTCAGTAACAAGACTACAAGATCGTGCCACAATCATCCTACACTCATTTCTTATTTATACTTGGCTTAAAATACCTACCTTGGTAGGTTGCCATTTCAATAATCAAATCTAATCTCATTCATAAGACAGAGACAACAACCATTATGTGGATATTTTAAGTCACCTAATTTTAATTAATTTTTTATACTTTTTCTATGAATGTAATGGATTTTATGACATGTAGCTTTTACTTACAAAAACCCCTTGATTAATTTGTCAGGATAATTAATAATTAATTAATACATTAATTATTAATTTTTATAAGCCACTGGGTTCAGTATGTATCCAGTCCAGTCCAGTCGCAGTATGTAGTCATACTGGCAAGGTATCTTGGGTATCAACCTGGACCATTAAGTGAAAAGTTGCTGGTTCAAAACCGGTGGCTAGAGACTTCTTTCTCATCATTAACGGTCTCCTCTGGGTAGCCTATGTGACCAAATGCCGTTAAGGTATCACACGTGGCGACGTCCTGTAATCCAGCTACTTAAAGAGAGGTGGTCGGTGGATGTGGTGTTCTCTTGTGTGGATTAACGTCCGCACTATTGAATACTATGTTAATCTGCAAAGCCTATCCTCATAATTAGACCAATTCGTGATTCAGAGGCCGTGGTTCGGATTCCACGTTAAACTAAAGGTCCCTTAGTTGCTATCGGCTGTTGGACTATTAATTAACAGTCCTGTCTAAGGAACATGTCAGCCTTAGTCAGTAACAAGACTACAAAATCGCGCCACAATCATCTTACATTCAATACTCATTCATACTTGGCTTAAAATACCTACCTTGTATGATGGTCGCCATTTTAAATAATCTAATCTATTCACACCACAGACCAAAGGTCCATGGAGATGGGGGGTTCAGGTTTTTTAGATAGTGAAAATATCCTTTTGAGGCTCTTTGAATCCGAAAAAGTAGCTTTCAGGAGTGGTCTCAGGGTCTGTTCACAGAGACAGACAGCCATCATTCTGGCTGTGTATAGGCCCTGAGACCACATTGATGGTCAAATTTTATGAAGCTTGGTACAAAAGTGTACTTAGCACCTAAAAAAGGCTATTTTTCCTAAAGGCTATTTAAATTTTTTTATTGACGTAAAAAATTCAAATTTTATTGAAATTCCCTCAAAATATTTTTATTAAAAATTGCCTGAAGTGATTAAGGTACAAAACAATATGTATGACTATGAAAGTAATGGTTTAAAATTTAAAAGCTGCCCAATTTCGAAACGTTTTTTTTTAAGTTTACTAGAAGTAAAAAGTACTTATATTATTATTGAAAGAAATCATTGGTATGAAATAAATAAAGTATAAGTAAAAAAAATCCACATTTATTATAACGTTCAAGACTTATATCTTGACAACTAAAAATGAACATGTAAAATTACTGTACACGAGTCTTAAACTAATATTCGATTGATGGAATAATTCCAATGTGAATTTAACAAATACAATGTTTTACATAGTTTAAACTTGTTATTTCAAAAATATGAGAACAGTTTTTATCCTAAGATGGCTGTCGGTACGTTGATAAGGTTGAGGTACTTGAGGACGATCGGGAGACTTCCGAGGAACCCCTCGAGTTCGGTTGGTCCGTTGAGGGCTCCGAGCAGAGTGGAGGTGTCTGTCGCCGGTCCGAGCAGACTGGCGACAATAGACACTATAGCGAATACCAGGCCGAGGACCAAAGCGAGCACGAGCTCGATTACTACGAGCAGAATGTAAAGTAGATCGGGGTAGCTGAAGTCGCTCTTGGGGTAACATGTGGGGCACCCTGCCTCTGGGTCGGGGTCGGGACTCGGCAATGGAACCGCGACACTCGGGCCCTGGAACAGAAACCGAGGTTAGTATGAGAAACACACAGGGCCCGAGTTGTTTATGTCATAAAACGTGTTTTATCACTTTACCGCTCAATGTATTGACCACCCAAGAAGCTGAAAACTTGTTACTATCTAAACTTGATGTACAGTGTATGAAAACAGGCTATAAAATGATAAATTGAGGGTTCGATACTAATAAAAACTAACAGTTTTTATTAGTATCGAACAACAGCTGTGAACAACAGTTCACAGCACTCTTTCTCCTTCAATATTTCTTTCGTTAACCCTGAGTTTTTTCGGTCTAATATTCAAAATATTGTAGATTTAACTTAAATAAATAATTAAGCAAATTAAACTTTGGACATAATAAAGTAGGAACATAATTCAGTACCTATTCATGCTATCATTCTACATTCATTTAAAATCAAAGTGTAAAAAACATTACCTAGTGGGCATTATGATACCCACAGTGTATTGAGTTTTTTACAGAGAACCCATAGTATTTAGTTCTTTGAGAAAGATGCATAGTATACTGTAGTAATGGGTTTAAAAAATAGCTGCAGAGTATAGTATTGAGTTCTTTGAGAAAGATGCATAGTATAGTAATGGGTTTAAAAAATAGCTGCAGAGTATAGTATTGAGTTCTTTGAGAAAGATGCATATTATAGTAATGGGTTTAAAAAATAGCTGCAGAGTATAGTATTGAGTTCTTTGAGAAAGATGCATATTATAGTAATGGGTTTAAAAAATAGCTGCAGAGTATAGTATTGAGTTCTTTGAGAAAGATGCATAGTATAGTAATGGGTTTAAAAAATAGGTGCAGAGTATAGTATTGAGTTCTTTGAGAAAGATGCATAGTATAGTAATGGGTTTAAAAAATAGGTGCAGAGTATAGTATTGAGTTCTTTGAGAAAGATGCATAGTATAGTAATGGGTTTAAAAAATAGGTGCAGAGTATAGTATTGAGTTCTTTGAGATAGATGCATAGTATAGTAATGGGTTTAAAAAATAGCTGCAGAGTATACTATTGAGTTCTTTGAGAAAGATACACAGTAGATTGGGTTTACAACCAAAATATCTGCAGAATTATTTTGTAGCTCTTATTAAAGTCATTAACCATGAAACTAACATTGAAGTTTTCCACTCCCGATCAAGTCTGAACCTGACTAATCAAGATATAATTAACTGACTTCCAAAAGTAATGTTTGTAATTAATTTATCTTATTTCCTTCATGGGTAATACTTTAGGCAATTTTTTTAAAATCCATTCTGATTTCATTGAAAAATAAATAAGTAATTGTATCATATCTTTGGGAACATGATTACGAATTTGATTCAAATAAGTGATTGACAAGAAGAACAGATTTGTATGATATTGAGGAAATGCTAAGTAAAATTGAAGTAGAATAAGGTTGGATTGAGAGATCTAAAGATGAGATATAACGGTACTGGTAGC
Source organism: Nephotettix cincticeps (assembly GCA_023375725.1). Lineage (NCBI taxonomy): Eukaryota > Metazoa > Arthropoda > Insecta > Hemiptera > Cicadellidae > Nephotettix > Nephotettix cincticeps. The sequence continues at coordinate 3,736,573 of CM041787.1, forward strand.
GTTAAATTGTTAAAGCTAAAGTATCAAAGCTACAAGACACACATCATAATCATCCTTGACTCAATTACATTAAAACAACCATCTAATTGGGTCGGTGTCTCATAAATAAGGAAAAAATTGAACATGAAGATTAAATCATACAATCAAACAACAATAAAATTCATAGGTGGGGCCCATACAGGGTCACCATAAAATAGCGCTGGGTCACCAATATACATAAAACATGTTAACATGAAACAATATGTAGGATATAAAAATATACCTACCTATAATTTTTTAGAGCTGTTGACTGAAAGGTATGTAACCTCATTATTTTATTAATTATATTTTTATCAGTTTTTCAATTTTTATTTCTAGTTTTATCACTTTTACCACTAAGTTCAGTTCCGCTACTTTAATCAGTTTCCATTTTTAAACTTGAATCAAAATGAAAATCGCCCTCCAAAATTTATCCATCCAACTTCTCAATTATGTTACCTTAATCCGTATTATGTGCTGTTGCGTTATGCAAGGTGTGATGAGAGACAGGCGATGAATGTATATTGTTTCTAGAGTAGTGCACTGTGCTCTGTGCAAAATTAAGCATCTAGAATCTTGGTGAAAATAAGTGCAGGAGTATATAAGCGTGTTTGAGCCTTGAAGGGAATTTCCATTCATAACAATTACCCATAATGACTAATTCAATCCAGTTATTTTAAGCAAGCCCTGTGAAGTGTGTATAAACAAACACATATAAAAAACAGTTGTTTTTTATTCTGCTTGGCACTTAGCTCAGAGTAATTTCTACTGAGCCATGTAAACACAATCACTAGTGCATCGCAGATTTTGCAAGAGGCTTACATCCGCTGGATCGTATCTAGTAATGACCCATGGTGGCTGTCAATGCCACCCAAACAGTGAAGCCCCCGCTAGCATTCTCATCTGCTTCCACAGTTCACTGGTTACGATTTTTGCTATACACCCGAGGGCGGCCCAGAAATGAGAGATACCTTTCCATCGGCAAACCTTACTCTGGATGGGAGCAGGGCCTCGAGTGAAGCCCCCTACTGGCTGTAGTATCACCACCTTTTAAGGGCACTTCACACCACACGTATTAAGTCGTTTGTGACGTCTTCCGAAGACGTTATGACATGGCTCACAATGATATCGAATGAGTTACTTCACTCTGGCATCTTAATACACAAGAGACGTCGCTGCTAATACATGAGTGATTAGATTAGATTAGATTATTTGAAATGGCGACCATACCACAAGGTAGGTATTTTAAGCCAAGTATGAATGAGGATTGAATGTAAGATGATTGTGGCGCGAACTTGTAGTCTTGTTACTGACTAAGGCTGACATGTTCCTCAGACAGGACTGTTAATTAATAGCCCAACAGTTGATGGCAACTAAGGGACCTACAGTTTAACGTGGAATCCGAACCACGACCTCTGAATTACGAATTGGTCTAATTATGATGATGGTCTTTGCGGATTAATGTAGTATTTAATAGTGCGGACATTAATCCACACAACAGAACACCACACCCACCGACCATTGCTCACAACTATCCACAATTCGTGACCTTCAAGTAGCTGGATTACAGGATGAGGCCACCATCCCAGTGATGTTTTGACCACTACCCTGTCTAAGGTACAAGTCTCTGTGTCTCCAGCGTATTCCAATCCTGTGCATTTGCATTGTACCTTGAGCCTTGGTGAGACCCTCACCTTGATATGGTGTGCTTTCACTTTTTTGGTTGGCTTTTAATAATAATAATAATAATATTTATTTATCCTTAATGTTACAAAGTATTACATTATGAAGTTAGCTGTTAACATTGAATGTTTCAATACCATAATACAATACAATAAGAATCTTTTCAATACAAACCAACAACTGAAAAAAATGAAAATAAATAATGCACACCCAAAAGAAGGTTCAACCTTTTTTTCGGTGGTTTTAGATACAAAAGAAAAATTTCTGTTATTAACAAAAACTTCATGCAAAATTATTCCCTAACTTTTTTCTCTAAACACCTGACATTAAAAACCTGTATAAAAATCTCTATTTCAGCAAGAATTTGAGTTTAAAACCAATTTTGAACGTGCTTAAAGGCCTAACCTTACACCATAATATTTGTTTAGTATGAATGGTGTAAAATATACACATGTTACACTAAGTAACTCTTTATGAGTTTTTCGATTTTTAATAATTTTTGTTTCAAAGTAGTTAATATTATTGTAGTTAGTCCAACTATAATTTAAAATGGTTATTTAATATTATTAGTCAGTGCCTATTTTTCACTCGTCATAAAATATTTGTGTCCGTGTCTTTAGAGTTGTTATGGATTTATAGCGATTACAGTTTAGGGGATGAAACCATTCCAACCTCCTAATACAGAGTACAACAATACCAGTTCCTCATTATTGTCACTAGGTTGATTGTCTATCCGTGGCAGAGTAAAACTAGGTTCACACCACGCCACTGAGGATGACATTTCTGGCTGAAGGATATAGTCCTATAGCAGCCACAGTGGGCTTCCAGGCCATTGTAACCTCTCTTCCAGTCCAGTCTACACGCCGTTTCTTTATTCAACGTGTACAAATCACGGTATTGAAGTGTGGCAGGAAGACCAGCGAAGTCTACGACGTAGCTGGTGGCGAAGTGACTTTTTGAAACATTTCCGAAGTATTAGTACACCAAAGACGTCTTTGGCGTGTTAATACAAGAGCTACGTCGGTGTGGAGTAGCCTTTAAAGCCAGAAAGGTGTTAGGCTGAGAATAAATTTCTTCCTATTCTGAGATCATATCTACCGCCATCCATGGGTCAAGGAATTTGGGACAAGGCCCTAGGGTTTCGAGGGATATACATCTTACTAATGTATGATTTCCAGCAAAATAAAGGAAATAGAATTTAATATTTGAAAGTTCCTCGTGTAATATGTTTTAAGTATTGAATGTGAACATAACTGTTTCTTAGTTTTAATTTGATCCAAAAATGTTTCTCTCATTAACACATTCGCTGCAGATGACACTGTTTAGTGTCAGATTATGAGAATGGTGTGTGCGGGTGATGTCAATTGGCGCGCACACGCCTTATTAATTATATTATATAAATAATATAATATTTATACTATATAAATAATATATTATATGTATAACATAATATGTTATAAAATATAAATATTTATTTTAGTTAAAATTACAACAAAATTATATCCGTATTAGCCGTAATGCTATAAATTTTGACCCCCAGCGAACATGTTAAGGTGGACCGAAATGATCCAGCACTTCTTATATTTCACTCGAAATTTATTTTCAAATTTAATAAAAGTTTTAGTTAATCAATGAAAGATATTGTGAAGATTTATGTTAAAGCTCAAGGATTACTGGACTTTTGGCTTAGAAAATTTTATCTGAGTTGGTAAGTGGGTCTTCGAAAGAGTAATATTTAAGATTTTTAGTTTTTTAAGAATAGAGATAACCATTAAAACAATTTTATTCCAAAATAAATAGTTTCTTTCTGTTGCACACAGAGAGTTACAAATTTAGCTTGATAAATTAACCCAACAATGCCCATGGGTACGGTAGAACGTTCTTCAATTTGTATGTTTTCCCAAAAGAGCCGATGTACGCTTCCATGTCGGTAGGTCCGTTGAGAATGCTCATGATAGACCTTGAATCTTTGGCGGGCTGATCCCCACTAATCTCAACATAGCTGTCGCAGGACGCATCACTCGGCCGGACCTCAACTCCCCACTGTGAACATACAATCCAGGACGTTCTAAGCTAACTCGACATATACTTGAGTTTCAACAGATTTCTCTTTATTTATTATTTGCCAGAACTAGCAAGTTCAGAGCACCTAGGAGCACTGTTCACCCTTTAATTATTTAAAAAATTATACAATGGGGAAGTGGTATCGAAATGAGAATGCCTGAATTTTATCAGTGTAAAAATAATATTTTCTTTCAGTTAAAAAATAATTTCCCATGCAAGTAATGGAGATATTCATGAACATTAATGTTTGATTGTATTTAGCTACACTCACCGGTTATCAACATAACGATTAATAGAAATCCTCCTATTATCCAACAATTAATTCCGCTTTGGTCAGTTACCAAACTCACTGTAAAATGGTCCATAATGAGTTTGGTTATCTACCTAAGGAGAAGATAATTGTTTAAGATTGTGTGGATTCCTATTTATCCGTATGCTACCAATACAGCTTAGTGCAGCTAAATGCAATCGATCTTCAAAGCAATTAAATGGATACTTAAAAATGATTATAAGAGTCTGTCTTCATTAACTCAAGGACTACTTTGGCATTTTTTATTTAATTATTCTATCATTCGGGATGAACATAGAAAAACTGCAGAAACTCCTGTATACATCTTAAGTTGACTTATTTAATTCTCTTGGATTGTTTGTTCAAAATTCTATCATGGTCTTTTCGAAGATTGTATGAAACGGGGTAGGCTGTGGCACTGTACACATCCAGACACACACACACACACGGACGGACAGACATCACGCCAAAACCCACTTTTTTGGATTCAGGGGACCCTAAAACGGATATATCCACCCTCAACTCAAATTCGAAAATTTTGACGAAAACAATACTTTCTCCATATACTATGTATAAGGGGAGAAAGTAAAAATGATGGTTCCTAATCTAAGATGGCAGTCAGTTAGTGTTTAATGAATGTTCGTACTCTGTGTTCTAAAAATGTGCTCCTTTTAGTATCTCAAAGTAAAAAGTGATAAGTAAACACATATAAACTAATTTTAACCCTGTGTGTACTGTGACATGAATGTAAAGAAAATATTGTGTCAAAATTGAGCCAAATATTTTGAAAACTGACATGGCTATTGAAGTTTCAAGCTATTGGTTAATGAAGTGATTGGTTTTTAAGTTTCTATTGAAGTTCCAGAGTTATAATGGTATGGTGGTCATGACAATTCAAATTCATGGGAGACTTCAAAAAATCTAAATCAAAATTACAAGCACACACATTCATAGCTCTGTATATATATCTAGCATTAAAAAAAGCTATTAATCCAGAGGGGTGGGGGAGGGATGGACATAAGAAGCCAGAATCCAGGATCAGTTAAAGGAACTTTGGAAAATAAAACTACATCTATCTATCGCCTTAGTCTTTATGTCATGTGCAATTATACCGTAGCGAGATTAGTCAGATAGGCTAGACCGGAGGTTGAGATCTGTCAGGAGTTGTGCACCACTAGTTTCGAACCATCCACGTTTGACTTACTGGGTAAGCATGTTAATTTTGAGCTCCTGCAGTAGCTCATGGAAGTAGTTCATCGTCATAGTAGTAGTAGTAACTCCATTAGTAATTCATGGTTTTATCTGACATTTTATGGAGCTTTCAAAATCATCTAATGGTTTTGAAAGTAAATATTTCTATGTGTAGAAGTCCAGAGGTCATGGCAAAATTTGGTTTATTTAGATTTTTACACCCATTCCTTCAATTAATAGAGGTAAAAACAACTTGGAGGTATAGCGAAGTTTAGGATTAATAATTAAAAAAAAATCATCCATGGGTTCTAGCCACTATACTGTATATTGAAGTTATTCTGTATTACGAGAGACACTTTGGTGTCCTAAATACTTTCGGAAGATGGCTAACAATAATTATAAAAAAGCTTAAATGAGTTTGTGCATACCAATTTGTTTTTACTTTTAAAAAAATCTCCAGGATTGGTGTTTTTATTATATGAATTAGATTACTTCAAATCTTTTGTAAAAAGTTAGAAAAATTGTCAACCAAACGTCATTCAGTTGTTTTGGATAACATTCTAAACCGTTTTCAACATTTAAGTTTTAATATCATATAATGTATATCTTACAAAACAGTGGAACATGTGTGGTTTAATTTTAGACATAACTAAATAGATTGATTCCAAATAAAATTTGTAAAAAATAAAACTCAAAATACTTTTGTTTTTGTTATCTCAGCTTATTAATAATCCGGCGCTGGCGGTTTACATGTCACACAATCAAGGAGAAGAAGAAGATTAACAAAATGGCTTACCACAAACAAGATGATCACGAGGAGGGCGAATTGTCTAAGACCCCCCATCTTGAGTGATAATCAATAAACTTTATTCCACCGAAAGGCAACGTAGTGCCAACACGTGATAACATATCTTGGTGATAGGGAACAAATAAACTATAAACCATACTCAGTGCCAATAGCACACCGGCAACGTTAATATGCGGTAAATCATCTGCCGATCTATTAAAAGTTAAGTACACGCTGTAATTTCTAATTAAATCCTGTTTTAAAATTTTTGTCAAAAATAATGTAACTTAACATTCATTAATGTAAATACATATATTTATAACATCTGTGTTTTTCTCAGTTAAAAAGGATATGATTAAATTTATTGTAAATTTACTAGTTATAATTATTCAGATCATTAAATTAATTTTGTACAAAATTTAGGAACATTTATATTAATTAAAAACTTAAAAAAATTTGAATTTGAAACTGAATGATAAAAAAATCTTAAATAATATTTGACCAATCCTTAGCTTATGTCCATAAATTGATATTCTTTTTAATTTATATTCTATTCAAATTTACGTTTAGAAGTTTATCGTTTAAAATAACATTAGGAGATTGAGGTAGTTATAATTGAAAAAAAATCTAAATGGGGAGCTGAATCCAAAATTTATATATAATTTTTTTGTTGAAAAATTATAATTTAAAAAATTTTCCACTTTGAACATAAATACAAAGTAACAAGTGTTATATGTTATATTACTCCCTCAGTATAGGTCAAGTGTGATACACTTGGTAGCCAAGTGGTTAGCGTCTTGAACTTCAGTGAAAAGAGGTCGCGTTTATCCCTCCTACCAATTATTCACCACAACAAAGAAGTAGAACTTCAATGATGTCATCGAGGCTGCTAAACAATGTGCGAAGTTGGTAATTGTATTTTATAACTGAATTTTTTTAAGGGGGGCCAAAATCATATATTTAGCCCACCTTTACAGACTCTAAATCTGTGCATATGGTGTATCAATCAAAGATTATAGCAAGCCAACACAGTACAGGGATTCGAGTTGTGGGACTAACTTCAACTAGGGTGCTACAAAAGATCTTAAGGTCGAGTTATCAGCAAGCTCTTGGTATCTGGACCACGAACATTACTGCCCCAGCTTAAGAATCTACCAGACTACATGCTGATCCACTAACTCCCTTTGCTAGTTAATTTCTAATAAGGAAAACAAGGTTAACATCAGTGGTGTAGTGCTAAAAAAGCTGTGCCGGAGCGGTCCTTCTCAGGAAAGCCATTACTCTTTGGGAGGGTAATGGGTAGTCAAAGTCTGCAAGTTCCCCAGGAAGGTCAATGTGAGGTCAAATGCGTGGAATTGTGTACAATGAATTTATCTATTTAAAAAGAATTACATCAACCGAAGTTTAATTTTGCTAAAATGACTAGTGATGCTCCTGGGGTATCTGTTGTATTCATGCAAAGTATTGCATTCGAAGGCAAACGGTCCCTTTTTAGTAAGGGTTCGCTTTCTTTTTCAACCCAAACTGGCGAGTGCAGGTCAAGGAAGAAGAACATATTTGTAGAGTTTACCCACCACATACGGAGGAAAATCCTCAAATTTTATTTTGTAAAAAACACCGCAACGCCATTGAAAAAGGTTGTTCTGTAGGAAGGTTTTTTGAAATAAATATCTTTAGACGGAGATTAAAATAAATAGGATTTAAATGGTTGGAGACTGAAAATACAAATAATCTCAACAGTTCTTAATCAGCCTCAAGTTTGTTGTAAAAATAAATATATTTTTGAATAATAAAACTAGATACTGTAAAAAGATATATGGTCTTCAAGTAAGCCCTAGTGTCTGATTCTGGTGTTACTATGTTGTTAGGTTAGGTTTAATGTAAAACACCTAAAATTGCCTCGATATTGCGTGTTGATCATGAAATGATGCGAGCCACTCGCTTACCTACCACGCTCTATAAAAAGGCAAAGTACAAGTATAAAAATCTGAGTTTCGGCTGCACGAGCTGTGCCGGAGCGCCGCTCCGGCCCTAAAAGCTGTGCCTCCGGACCGCTCCGGCTCCACTACACCACTGGTTAACATTCAGAATCAGAATCACTTGAACCTAGGGTAGATTAGATCACTTGGGCTTAGAGCTCAGTATATTAAAGACAGCAAGGTACTGCAGTGGCATGAGTTTCATAGACCAGCCAGAGGTGAAAAATGACATGTCTTTGTTGCACAAAACATCTGTTTAAATTATTATAAGAGTAGTAGACACGCAGGTACAATATCAAATTCTAGTACACCAAACTATATAAACCATAAAGCTGATTAACTCCCACACTCAGTGGTGCACACAGAAAATAGTTATGGAGGGAGCTGACTGAGAGTCTCTGGACTCCCTTATCCAACTGATGGAAAAATCTTTAAACAATTCCTTAAAAACTGTGTTTTAATGTGTTACTTTAAGTTTATTTGAGCTCTTTGAATACAAGTTTTAAGTAGAGACTACAGAAACGATGGATAAACACCAGCAGATTGAATACGATTTTAGGTTTAATTTTAGCAAAATATATATTTATATCAGCTTTCTTACAAAACAAAATTGAGTCTTATTTGAGTCTTCACCAGTCTGTTACTGTCTGCGTCAACTGGAATTTTCATGTGGATAGTTGGATTGCTCAGCCATGTAGCCTACTCTCAGACATTGCGTTTCTTATCTATGTCTTAATTTGCTGAAGGGTGGATAGGAGTATTCGGCTGTGCTGTTTGATACAGGTATAATGGAAATAGTAAGTGGTCCCAGACTGGGACGGTGGCGACGTCCTGTAATCCAACTACTTGGAGGACACGAATTGTGGATAGTTGTGAGCGATGGTTGGTGGGTGTAGTGCTCTCTTGTGTGAATATTACGTTAATCCGTAAAGACCATTCTCATAATTAGACCAATTCGTACCTCAGAGGCTGTGGTTCGAATTCCACGTTAAACTGTAGGTTCCTTAATTGCTATCGGCTGTTGGGCTATTAAATTACAGTCCTGTGTAAGGAAAATGTCAGCCTTATTCAGTAACAAGACTACAAGATTGCGCCACATTAATCTTATACTCAATCCTCATTCATACTTGGCTTAAAATTCCTACCTTGTGGTATGGTCACCATTTCAATAATCTAATATAATCTAATCTAGATGGTTCGATTAGTCTTCGCCCCTATACCCAGCTCTGACGATTTGCATGTCAGAATCGCTACGGACCTTCATCAGGGTTTCCCCTGACTTCGTACTGGCCAGGTATTTCAATAATCTAATCTAGATAATGGATGTTTAGAAAGATCTTTTCATCACAAATATCTAGAAACTCAACTGCATTGACGCGACGTGCATTGTTTCATTGGAGAAAAGCTAGCCAAATTTCCATTTATTCTTTTTTTGTAGTGAAACGTAATCAAAAACCAGTATTCAGTATACGATCTGTCCACTATTGGCAGATTTAAAATCAGAATGAAATTCTTTTTCTTGAGAGGGGCTACAGCCCCCCCGCTTGTGTGTGTCCCTGCCCACACTTCCCCCTCAGCTACCAAGTACCAAAAACATTCTTAGAGAAATGATTTGAGATTTAGATATATATTTTTAACCTTATATAAAGTGAACTTGATTAATATTTATTTAATTATGGGGGGTATTGAAAAATGTCTTGATATTTGGTGTTAACACTCCGGTGCTCACGTGGTTTACTGGAATGCAAGCGGTCGCGTGGAGTGCCCCTGCACTCCACTTTTTGTTGTTGTTTTTCTTAATTAGTATGAATTGTTTTGACGATGTATTGGCATTTTATGTTGAATTGACACATATAACACATAATTGATGTGATTGGTGATGTTATAAAATACATAATTTAGACCAAAAAAAAATCATTTTGCAAATTGTACAATACAATAAATAAATATTGGTGCATGGAAAAATTATTTTAAAAAATCGTTAGGAATAATTTTTCAAACAACGCAATCTAACCCCAAAACCAAGTATGACAACATACTTTGACAAATGCACCTAATTAGCACATTCTGCACACAAACTTTTCAAATGATCAACCATGATCATTTGTTACACTTGAAAATTTAGCAAATTTTACAAAAACATAAATAAATATTGCTGCATAAAAGAGTTATTTAAAAATGGTTAAGAATAATTATTTAAATAACGCAATATTGTTAATTTCAAGTTCATCAAGGTCTTCGTCTCTATGACACCCTCATCATCTTCCGTTTCAGCTTACACACCATACAACACCATAACTGTTCTTGGTTGTCCATTATTCATTCATTAGTTAATACATGCACACACTATAAAGTTGTCATATAAAAATAATGTCAACTACGTGAAATAAAATCCATAACATGTGTCACTCCGTGGAAAAACCTGATCACGGATATTCGCGAGGAGTGCACCTGCACTCCAATCGTGCGACACCACGGGAAAAAATCAATAGAAAATTGGTTTAGCCCGAATTGGTAGCTGTCATTATACTAACAGGTTCCAAGGGTGTCAGAGGGAAGATAGATGACTGCTCAAGGTCACAAGTGCTGTTAACTGCGTTTTATGAACAAAACAACATGACTGTAGTGCCACTGCACTCCAGAGGCACTACACTACAGAGGCAGTTTTGTAAAGGTTTGAATTGGTGTTAAAATTTTAAAGTTTCTAAATAGTTACCTATATGGTGTTCTGAAGTGACAGTGGGCTAGGGTTCTGATAATTACCTTTTGTTTTCCAAAACCTTTTACACATCTATAACTGTTCCTCACTGCACAACGTGTAACTTGATGTTAAATGTACATTTGTACAATTGTATACTATACATAGTACAAGCAACCTTGCAGCAAACCTTGTAGAACCTTTTTATTCAGGAAAGCAATATGCTCAAACCATCTCAACCTAATATCCAAATTCACACAATAAATCTTTACTACTTCAGTTGCTGGGTTGGAGATAGGTAGGTTTGTTGTTGATTTTTTAAGTTTGAAATACAAATCATTAGTTTACTCTTGGTTTAGAATAATTAAGTCACTATTCAAAAACCATTCAGCTATATTGTGTGCTGTCTAATGTTTTTTACATATCCATGCAATGTTTGGACTCTATTATGTGGAATAAGGGCTGTTGTATTGTAACACCTGCATGAAGAGTCAAATTACATCGCTGAATTGGGAAACATGAAGGTAGATCATTAATATTTATGAAATAAATAATATGAGTATGTTTATCATGATCTGACCGGAGTAGCCACTGGTCTACGTTAAACGAAACGGTCATTCTGGTAAAGAGTCTTTAATACCTCAGCCATTTTGGATTTTAGTCCCTTAATAATCTTAATTTTGTAACAGCAAACCCGAATACTTGATATACGTAATGCAATGATCGAAAAATTAATACAACAATAATAATGTAATTCTCTAGATAATTCATAATTCCATTTACCTTTAATTTGACACTTCAACCATATTTTGAGACTATCATTCTTCTTATTGAATTAAACTAAAATATGTTGCCAGTAAAGTAGATTCTTAACGACGTTCAGTAATTTTTAAAATTTCACAAAAGGAGTGAGAAAAAACAGGAAGAGTTTGCTTACTAAAATCTCACTGGTAGCGCCTTCCCAGCCAGCGACGCAAAACAGATGCTGCATCCATATTGCGTTCTCGGACTTGCAGGCGCTCAAACCAGCAGTGCCCGTTGTGGATTTGCTTGCGTTTAGTATGACTTTTCAAACATTTGTCTGGACATTTTCCCCTTATATAGTAACTTGCTGCTGACTAATTTCGTGTTCCAAGGCAGAGGTCTAGAATTAATGACCGTCACTCATTCGATATTCCAGGATCATTAAATGGTAGAACTTATTAATAATTGTGTCTAACCTCACAAACTCGATATTCAAATTTATAAAAATAATCATTAATTCCTTATTTTTGAACATAGTGCCTTTTAGCGAATTTCCCATGGGGAAGAAGCTGTTAAACTCCTTTATTTAAGAACAGATGTTGATAAAACTGGGTATTTTATCGAAATAAAAATGGTTTTTGGTTAAAGTGTTTCTCAAAGCAGCAAACCTGCATACTCTTTTCCACGTTAGTCTTATGAAGATAGGCAAACTCATTTTTTATGGACGGATAATGATAAAACTTGGTACCGGTATGTAGTCAAAATAAAAATATTTCATTGTAAAAAAGCCTACTTTTAATGTTCCTCACAGCAGCAAACCTGCATACTCCGTCCCACGTTAACCTTATTTAGAGTAGGCAAACTCTCTCAATAATTATTACAGGTATCGATCAAACTTTTTATGTAATAATATTGATTTGTAAATTCGCTGAGAATGCAGGTCTGCTGCAACGGGGGTATTTTCTCTTTATTTTTGTTCATAATCCAGTTTTTTTATAATTACAATGAAAACTCAGATACCTATAATAAAAAAATATTAGAGAACTAAATCAGTGGAGTACAAAAATTGGAGTTTTAACATTTTTGTGGTTCCTTTTTCTTACTACACCTTGCGGCATTTTTTAACGTTTTGATGGGGAACGGTCCAAACCCCGTCTTGTTCCTACCTAACGTCGACCTGTTGTTAAGAGACGTCATTAATTAATAGCCCAATGACAAAATGGCGACCTTCAGTTTTGAAGGCAGGCACTATAACCAACCACCCTGCCACCTATCCAGATATGCACACCTGGAGATCCTTGTGTCCTCGGAAGGTTACATGGTAATGACGATCTGCTTACCACCGGCTGAAAAACATGCTGAAAAATCACCAAGCTCTCTGCTTGTTTTTTTGTATAATACACTATTATAATCATAATGATTTTTGGAATATTTGGACATTTTGATAAAAAATTGAATCTATAAACTGGTTCTGGCACTGTAATTCTAGATTGTTGTGGACTTTTTCTCAGGTTTGCTCAGGTATCTCTATTCATAATGTATTATATTTTATAATAGGCTACAAATATGTGAGTAGGGGTAAGCTGATACAGTACTCGGTACTTTTACTACATAGACGTATTAGGTAAGTCGTATTAGGTCTTTAGGTATAAGTTTTGCTAACCCTAGTATAAACAAAATTCATTTGTTGTGCGTTCGTTAGAAATGTAAAGCAACGCTCGAAATTTTTATTTACAAGACTATTAGTAAGTTCGTCCTTTGTATGGGTTGTAGGAAAATAAATCAGAAGAAAGGAAATAAATAAATACCCAGCCTTGTTATATAGCATTACTTTACAATTGAATAGATTAGAACATTCATACCATTATTAAAATTAGTTCGCTCGTGTAATTAGTAATTAGTAATGAATTCGTGGAATTGTTCAGGTAACAATAGATTGTTGACGTCACTAGATCAACGTGATTTGATAACAACTATGTTTATTACTTACACCATAGTACAAGTATGTAATATAAATCCTCTTTAGTTTATCTAAAAGTATGTTAATTTTTATTTTATTAATTTAAATGTGATTTGAAGAAAAGTGTAAAATCGTGGAAAGGGATTGATACATCCTCCGTACTTGTTGTAAATGTTTTATTCAGGTGTCAATTGTTTTGAATGAACAAAATATCAATAAAAGTTGTATTGCACACACAGTAATGGTCTCAAACACCTACTACTGTAATTAATTTATTCAATATTTATTTCACATTTTAAGAATTAACTAATAATTTAAATAGGGGTCCTCATGTTGAATATAGAGCAACGGAGGTTCATTAATAAATATAAATACTCATTATCTATTTTAAAAATTTAATTTAAATAAAATAATAGTACTTTTCGCTTATAACATAATTGTTTGAACTTTTAAATAATTATTTTACCTATAAACATGTGTTGTATATTAACAACTAAGCTTTAAAATCGTAAATCACATAAAAATTATGTGGTAATCAAACAAACAGTATGTAAGATATGTAGAAAAAAGTAGTGGGTGTTATAGATAAACATACACGATAGTGAATTAGTCATAGTTTAAATTATAAAGAACTTTGTAAAATTTACTTTAGAAAGTCAAGAATTACGGTTTTTAATAATTTATTAATTAACTAATTAGAATTTAAATAAGCTAAGTACTACTAGGTTAAGCCCTGTAGTAAAAAAATTCGATTTGTAATTGATGTTTAAAATATGTGAAAAGGCTTGTATAGTCAAAGGGTTTTCGTGTGTATGCACAGTTGAAATGTTGTGCAATGCAAAAAATAATATCGTTTAAAAAATCACAAACCTATCCTTTTAGTACCAAGTACAAGGAATTTGAACGCACTGGTCTTGAATTAATAAAAAAGTATTTAAAAAATAATTAATTTTTTTTACTGTTCTTAAAGGTTGAGGATTCGGTAACGATAAGGCAGTAGTCTTTATACGCATGATCCTCCTGTGTTAGCCCAGACCTAAGCACTCGACGCAACAGATGCCTATGATGAGGATGGAGGCGATAAGGGAGGCCAGCAGGTCGTAGACGAGGAGGATGGGGTTGTTCTGGATGCGGCCGGGGATGATGTCTGGGCCGGCGAAAGGGTCGGCGTCGGGGTCCGCAGAGGCACTCGCATCCGCAGAGGGCTCCACTTGTCTGATCGCCACCTCCTGTCATCACAACCAACATAGATTAGATTAGATTATAGAAATGCCAACCATACCACAATGTAGGTATTTTAAGCCAAGTATGAATGAGGATTGGGTGTAAAATGTGGCGCAATCTTGTAGTCTTGTTACTGACTAAAGCTGACATGTTCCTTAGACAGACTGTTAATTAATAGCCCAACAGCCGATAGCAACTAACGAACATACAGTTTAACGTGGAGTCCAAACCACGGGCTCTGAATTACGAATTGGTCTAGCTATGAGAATGGTCTTTACGGATTAACGTACTATTCAATTGTGCGCACGTTAATCTACACGAGAGTACACTAAACCCACCGACCACAGCTCACAACTATCCACAATTCGTGACCTCCAAGTAGCAGGATTACAGGACGTCTTTGTATAACTATAAAATCTACAGGGTTTCACAAAAATTTTATACTCTAAAACAAACACTGTCCAAGAATTTAATATATTTTTTGTAATGCGGGGTGTTTGACCACAAGAAATTAATTGGAACAGGTCTCAAGGCCGGCAAAAATCCGATTTTCATCGTACAGTCCTGCAAAGTGTCCAGGAGTTAAGGAACATATGCCATGGATATCTTAACTCTGGTGGGTGGTATTAACAGTCGGACCAAAAAACCCTCAAAGCTTTCAAAAACATTAATATATTTTCTATAACAATAAACAATTTGCCACTGTATAATAATATTTTATATTTTTAATTTTTTTTTAAACCTTGAGTACTAATTTTGAGAGGTAGTGAAGGAAATTAGTGAATATCTGAAATCAAGCCGAATACTCAACAATCCGAATGATAAAAAAGCGTGATTAGGAAAGCTTTAAGTATGACTTATTGATATAAATTATAGATGGCGGAACATATGACTCCAAAACATGTAGCATAAGTATTGCAATCTTTTAGAATTAAAACTGAAAGGTATGTAGCCTCTTTGACATGGATATGTCTTAGCTCTGGGGGGGCGGAGGTGTTGGCAATTTATGAGATGAAAATTTAAAACAGGTGTCCATATAAACTACCAGAGCTATTGTATTTAATTTTTAATACCTAAAAATAAGAATAGCTGTTTAAATGAACTAAAAGTATTCCCTTTAGACATATCCATGATCTAACCTATTTCCCACATAGAAGTAAATACAAACATTTTATTTCTCCCCTTATACATAGTATATGGAGTATTGTTTTCGTCAAAATTTTCGAATTTGAGTTGAGGGCGGATATATCCGTTTTGGGGTCCCCTGAATCCAAAAAAGTGGGTTTTGGCGTGATGTCTGTCCGTCCGTGTGTCTGTCTGTGAGTGTGTCTGGATGTGTACAGTGCCACAGCCTACCCCGTTGGTCCGATTTAGATGAAATTCGGCATGCATATATATAGTCACCGTATCTCCAGGCGTTTTTTTCATTTTTTTGAATTTTTGATTTTAAGGTAGTTCACACGACCCAAAAAACGTGAAAAATCCAATTTTCTCAAAAACGGCTCTAACGATTTTGATTAAAATTTGATAGTTTATAGTGCACAGAGTACTAAATAATTTGACACCACCCACATGTCTGTAAAAATGACGGTTCAAAAGTTATGGGCTTTTAAATGTCAAAAAATCAAATTTTTAAATTTTCAGCGAAAACAATAAAAGTAAAGTATAACTTGACTGGTACCATTGAAACCAGCTTAAAAAACTAAACAAATTAGTATTTAGAATTATTTGTCTACGACTAACGGTTCCAGAGAAAAGTTAAATTTACTGTCCACGATAAACGCAGTACGTTGTCTGAAAGCGCCCAATGTTATTCTTATGGAAAATATAAAAAAATCAATTTCTTCCTTACTTTCCACCCGTTTTCCATGAAACTTGGTATGAAGTGTAAGGTCAAATCACCGAACAAAACCAGCTCAAAAAAGCTTGGTATTACCGAGGGGGGGGGGTTCTCCCCATACAATTTGAACAATAAATTATTAAATGATATTTAGAATTACTTTGTAGAACATGATAGTTTTATTACAGATTGTCTTTTTAAAATTTACTTAAGGGAGAAAGTATGTGTCAGTTCACTGGTACCGTTTATTTTATTAGTCAACTAGTGGTAACCTCGACTTGTTACGAAGCAAGTTATTTTTTATGAAATACTGTAATAATAACCTAAAACCCCAAAGGAATGAAAATAACAGAATGTACAGTATTTACTTACCCGTGTGAAATAGGTTAGATCATAGATGTTTCTAAAAAGAATGTTTTTAGATCCTCTAAACAGCTGTTTTAATAAACATAAGACGTCACTTTTGTGTCCAGAAAATTTTTAAAACCCCCAGAGCTTGGATGTATCCATGACAACAAAAATCTCTGCTCAAGCTATTTTGTTATTTGTTATATCTTAAATTGTATTTAATTAATGAATTTCATTTAACTATACCATTAGTTGAATTCGTCACCGTGACAGGATAACAGTTAAATATGCTACATAATAATTCATAAATAAGTTTAAAATGAATGATCAAAGTAAAATAATTAAATTCATAAATGGAGCCAATTTAGCATGGTAAATATGAATTCTATAAACCATCATAGAGGAGCTCTAATTTTTTCGGGATTTATGGGGATATAAGACGGAAAAGTTACCATAATATTATAACTTCAAGTAAAGTACAGAAAAAAAATTTAATTTTAAAAATCCCTTTAGCATAGAAAGCCCAATATTATTTTACACGTCAGTGTACTAGCTGTTATCCCATGTAATCATTATTGAAAAGGTAAAATTATCAGAATATTTTTTTATCCATTGAAGAAAAAAATTTTAAATCTAGGTTTAACAAGTTTTCTATTTGCTTCAAGCTATGCAATCTTGTTCAATTGTTTCGATCACAAGGGTGTTGGGTAGGCTTAAGAGTTAACGAAGGATTAATTAGTGTTAACCTAGGATTATCCGCACTCACCGCCAGTAGCAGCGCGACTATCACAAACGCTAACCGGAGTTTAGCCATGTTGAGGAGAGTTGGTGCCGATTCCCAGCACGACCCTTATCTCTCCGTGTCAGAGGACATCGCTGAGTTACTGCTGCTATCTCTGTTATCACACTGTCAATAAGCTGTATATCATAGTGCTCTGAGCTCTGAGCGAGCCAGTCGGCAGTCTCTCCCCTTCGGGAGAAGAACTTTCACCGGGAGAAAAAACTACAAACTAAATACTCTACTAGACGATGAAAACAGTCTTATTGAATTTTTGAATTGTTAATTTAAGTCATTTAATCCAGGTTTAATTCTAAGTTTAACAAATAAACTCACAAACATTGCATGTCCAAGAACTTTCACCGGGAGAAAAAACTACAAACTAAATACTCTACTAGACGATGAAAACAGTCTTATTGAATTTTTGAACTGTTTATTTAAGTTATTTGATCCAGGTTTACTTCTAAGTTTAACAAATAAACTCACAAACATTGCATGTCCAAGAACTTTCACCGGGAGAAAAAACTACAAACTAAATACTCTACTAGACGATGAAAACAGTCTTAAGGGGTTATTCTAGAGTAATCTTAAAAAGTTAGTTAAAACAATTTGTTGTTTTGTTTAAATCAAACAAAAATAAAATAGTATATAATCTTACCGACTTAAATTTTTAAACAAATAGTGTTAACTTTTCATATTTTTAAATGGAAGATATAAAATTCGTAGTCATGTATTGCTAAATAATACGGCCGCCCTCATGGAGAGTATCACGGTGGGTTGTGAATATAAATATTAATAAAAATATGAATACAGACTGAGAGACTAAAGAATGTAAAACGTCTTGAGTCAGCCAACTGTAATGAAATAGAATTAACCTTATTACAACTCATATTACAATGTACTGTACAACAAAAATAATTAAATAGATTTAACCCTTCAAACTGTGAATCAAGAAATGAATAATATAATTTGAAATTTTAAATCACTTCAACATTTTTTTGAACCAATAGGTTTTTAGGTTTCACTACATACTGCCAAACAGCTAGAGCACAAATTTAAACAACTTGATTTATCTATGTAAACAGAAATTACAATAAGGTTTGTAAATTAGATGCAGTGAATTACACAGCTAAGTATTCACTGTATTTATTATCACTTCAGATCGCCATTAGGTGATTCCTCGCTCCTAGCACTAGTCCGGGCGGTCACCGACCTTCACCCAGGATTTCATCGAGAAATATTCCGATCCCTGAGATGGACGCAATTGTGCCAGCCGTGGTATCCTGTAGTCCTAACATTAAATTGTCCTCCTTAGGGGTTCCTTTAGCTTCGGGCTCCGCCACTGCCACCGCCACAATCTAACAGCAGATAACACTTTATTAGCACATTTCCTAAGTTTTGAGACTAATAGAACCATTATACATGTTTTGATACTCTAGTGTACAATCTTAATATATAAAAATATTCTGTACGTGTGTTTGTAAGTGAACTCCTTCTAAACGGCTGGACCGATTCTCACGAAATGTTTTGTGTGTATTCAAGGGGGTTTGGGAATGGTTTAGATTCACAATCAGTACAAATCCGTCCAAAGGGCTTCCCACCCCAGAGGGTATAAAAGGGTGCAGTGTCGAGTTTTATAAATTTAGTGTTTACAAAAGAAACAGGCGTAGTCAAATAATTTGAAAGTTTTTTTTACCAGTCATTTGTCAAATGTAAACAATTAGCAATATGCTTTACCATCCAATGCCATCTGAATAATTCTTTAATGAAAAAGTATAAAGTAACGCTAGTTGTTGAATGAAGGTGAAAAGTTTGTCAATTTTATAGCGGGTTAAAAAAAACTATGTCACTGAGAGGGCACAATGAGTTATGTCAATGAGGAGCCACAGTAAGTTATGTCGCTGAGAGGGCACAATGAGTTATGTCGCTGAGAGGGCACAGTAAATTATGTCGCTGAGAGGGCACAATGATTATGTCACTGAGAGGGCACAATGAGTTATGTCAATGAGGGGCCACTGTGAGTTATGTCGCTGAGAGGGCACAGTAAGTTATATCAATGAGAGGACACAGTGAGTTAAGCCACTGAGAGGGCACAGTGAGTTATATCAATGAGAGACACAGTGAGTTATATCAAAGAGAGGACACAGTGAGTTATATCAATGAGAGGACACAGTGAGTTATATCAATGAGAGGGCACATTGAGTTATATCAATGAGAGGGCACAATGAGTTATATCAATGAGAGGGTACAGTGAGCTATATCAATGAGAGGACACAGTGAGTTATATCAATGAGAGGACACAGTGAGTTATATCAATGAGAGAACACAGTTAGTTATATCAATGAGAGGGCACATTGAGTTATATCAATGAGAGGACACAGTGAGTCAAGTCACTGAGAGGACACAGTGAGTTAAGTCACTGAGAGGACACAGTGAGTTATATCAATGAGAGAC
This sequence comes from Nephotettix cincticeps, assembly GCA_023375725.1. Lineage (NCBI taxonomy): Eukaryota > Metazoa > Arthropoda > Insecta > Hemiptera > Cicadellidae > Nephotettix > Nephotettix cincticeps. Next base: position 3,756,630 of record CM041787.1, read on the forward strand.
ACAGTGAGTTATATCAAAGAAAGGACACAGTGAGTCAAGTCACTGAGAGGACACAGTGAGTTAAGCCACTGAGAGGACACAGTGAGTTATATCAGTGAGAGGGCACAGTGAGTTATGTCAATGAGAGGACACAGTGAGTCAAGTCACTGAGAGGACACAGTGAGTTAAGTCACTGAGAGGACACAGTGAGTTATATCATTGAGAGGACACAGTAAGTTAAACCACTGAGAGAAAACAGTGAGTTATATCAGTGAGAAGGTACTGTGAGTTATATCACTGAGAGGGTACTGCGAGTTATATCACTGAGAGGGCACAGTGAGTTATATTAATGAGAGGGTGCAGTGAGTTATTTCGCTGAGAGGGTACGCGAGTTATGCCACTGAGAGGGGATGAGAATTATGTCACTGAGGAGGACAAGAGCTATGTCGCTGAGCGGGACGAGAGTTATTTCACAAGTACCTTTATAAAGAGTGTATTTTTTAAGGTTAAATTTAAAATGGACTACTTTATTTTAGAAAAGTTTTACTATAATTAAACCTCAATATTATTATTAAAATTCTCCTGGTATTGCTATTTATGCTCCCATTATATTTTGTACATTATTTATCTGCCCTTTTATCACGATCTGAACTTGTTTTTTGTTGTTAAAAAAACCGAATCCAACTTTGTTACTAGCTCCTCAAAAAGTATAAGTATAAGTAAGTATAAGATATATTTGGAAAAGAAAAATACTCAATTGAGCATTACTTTATTAAAACAATATTTTTTTATGGAGAGAATAATTGCATCCGTTAGCAGTTTCTCTACTTTAGTACTCGTAAAATAATTTATAAACATTCCCTTAAAGTTCTCAGATTAGTTTGAAAATCAACAATAGTTCTTGAACACTTATCATTCAATGAATAGGGGAAACTCTTTTTATGCTTCATGGATCTACAATTTTAGACTAATATATTTTTAGACTTATATGTCTAAATTTAAACATATGCGATTAGGTAACCGATAAAATTTGGACTATTTTATATTTCCAATCTATATAAATAAAATAATAGTTTTGTCTGTACATTGCTTAGAATTATTAATTTTTTTGTTATTTTTACTTTTCGTGCGTTAGAGAAGCCGAAACCGGTCTTATCTCAATTTTTGTCTGTTTGTCTGTGACTAACAGGCGGCATTTTACGCCGTCTTCTCCGAAAAAACGGGGGAACTGATTACAATGAAACTTATTTCATGTATTCTCTAGATTCCAGAGAAGGTTTGTAAATGCTTGAAATCGCCCGCCGCCTCTTTAAAAGTAAATAATGAGCATTTAAAAACCCACTTTTACGCCATATTACTCGCATTTTGATTCAGTTTTCAATGAATAACCCACTGGTAATACTCAGCTGTCTTTGTAGATTAAAGATTTAATAGAAATAAAAACAAACAGCAGTCAAATCAATATTAGTTAGTTTATATTGGTCATTGATTTTAAACCCATTTCGAAATCATACTAAAAAGTTATTTTAACGTATAACTAATTATAATAATTGTATAAATGTTTCAATCTATTTAATCGTAAAGTAATGCTAAATAATAAAGCTGGGTATCGATTTATTTTCTTTGTGTTGATTTGTTTAGGATTTCAGGTTTACATTTTGGTATGATTATCTTTCTTCATTAAACTGAATGCTACAACCCGTATAAAGGACGGGCTTACTGCTAGTCAAACAATAAAACAACAAAAATAATTTTGCTTGTTTTCATTTTCTTTGTTTTGGTTGGGCAAATCTAATGGTTTAGCCGTTGAAAATGACGCAAAAAACTTACCACTAGGGAAAATACAAGGAACGGTTTTAAAAACATCTTGTAGATTCTCCTGGGGTCTTCAGAATGCGACTTTCACTTTCTACATCACTACGTCACACATTTTTATTTTTCTCACCCCCCTTCCCCTCTCCACTCCATCCCTGGGCACGAACATTTCCGTTATGCATGCTATCGCAAACCTCATTGACTGATAGCATTGTTGAAACAGCAGCAGTAGCACTGAGGAACCGAACTGCACAAGGGCTATCCTAACAACACTAGTCGTTGTTTGTTTATGTTTTTAAAATAATCACTATTGGTAAATTGCCGATTTGGGATAACGGATATTGTCGTAGACTTCGGTGCAAGAGGTGACGGATTCGATCCCCGAGAAGGCCACAAAATTTATATGAGAATTCCATAAAAAATAGTGTACGAGGCTGCATAGCTTAATCTGAGCCTGCCATTGGTAAAGAAAAAAAGAGCCAAATTTTTGAGAACAGGTACAAAATACTATACAAGTTGTAATCATTTCCAGAACTAGTAGTGTGAGAGTCAATGGGTCGGAAGCTGCATTGTTAGAAATCAAGTACTTATTTACTTATGACAACATACTATTCTGAAATCTTAAGCAAACAAATGAAAGAACAAATAAAGAAAGAAATCTCAAAATGTAGTCACGTTGCAATATCACTTGATATTGTTGTTTGTGTATTTAATGTAGTACAATTTTTATCAAGGTTTTAAATCAATGATAAATGTAAACAAATTAATATTTATTTTAATTTGGCAGCTAAAGTAATTATTTATAGCTGATAAATAAATTATCAGCTATATGAACATTATTTTTATTTTTGTTATTTCTCTCTTAAATGGCCCTCACTATGATTTTAGCTGGTTTGTCATCAGTCTGGATATATAGGTAGAGAGATTGGGGTACAGGTTCAATACGGTTGTATGGCTGTACTCCAAGTGAATATCATTAAATGATATTCTTTTAAAATAATATTAATAATCATTTAAAATTCTTTCCTCTAAACTGTAGGGTCCCTTAGTTGCCATCGGCTGTTGGGCTATTAATTAACAGTCCTGTCTAAAGAACATGTCAACCTTAGTCAGTAACAAGACTACAAGATCGCGCCACAATCATCTTACAATCAACTCCCATTCAATAGTGTGGATGTGATTGCATGTTGCGCATGTACGTTTTCTGTAGCTTAAAGTATCTAGTTTTATCCCTATTATTAACTTATTTTCTAATTTTGCCTTCATCCGCATGGTTACTGGTTCTTTTATTTATTTTTTGTTAATTTTACTATACTTTTTACAAACTAAATATTGTTCCCTGCAGTCGCCAAAAAAATTAACGGGCGATAGTCTCTAGGGATCTGCCCCCGCGCACAGGCTCTGCCTATGCGGGGACATTTCATTATTGTACTGTATGAATTGTAATGTTTGTTTGTAAGGAAAGAATAAAGAATTTATTATTATTATACTTGGCTTAAAATACCTACCATGTGGTATGGTCGCCATTTCAATAATCTAATCTAATCTAATCTAATCTAAATGGTTCGATTAGTTTTCGCCCCTATACCCAGCTGTGACGATCGATTTGTATGTCAGAATCGCTACGGACCTCCATCAGGGTTTCCCCTGACTTCGTCTTGGCCAGGCATTGCTCACCATCTCTTGGGTCCCAACGTGTACACTCTGGGTGTGCCTTCTTGCGATGGGCACGAGACGCCCCGTGGGCACAGCAAGGGCGAAACTTTTGGTAACACAAACTCCATGACTATGTGGTTGACGCTGAAAAATCAACTTCACATTGTGTGATACCGGCCGCGAACGCCTACGTTTTAAAATTATAAAAACCTTAATTAATGAGCTTTAAAAACAAATCAATACTCAAGATACAAGATATTTTGTCGCCAATTTTACACATATGGTCAAGGTAAAAATGTTAGCATTCATTTCCCTATGGGAAATAGATTAGATCATAGATATGTCTAAAGAGAATGTTTTCAGTTCATTTAAACAGCTGTTCTTATAACCAAAATATGACGTCACTGTTCCAACTGGTCGAATAAATTGCCAACACCACCACCCCAGAACTAAGAATAATCCATGTCAAAAAAAACTATTAGATTATTTTATTTTCAATTTGTCCTCTCATATTTTACTTACACTACTTTGTCTAGGAAATGCTTTGGTTTTCTGAATTCTAAAATGTATGTAGGGAACCATTTGTGTTCAGTTTTTCTTAGTTACAGACAATTTTCCTTAGTATCTTATAATTTCTGAAACTCCCATCCAAATACAGAAGGGTGACCCCTTACTTAGGTGTGAATTATTTATCTTCATTTGGTTTGGTTTTTGTGTCGTTATTGTTTCTTATTGTTTTGTATTATTGTACCTCAGAACTGATCAATTTCAACAGCAAACATTCTGTGATACTTTTTAATATCGAAGATAAATAAATATTATTATTAATATCAGCTGGATCACTTTGCTAAAAATATAAATAAAAATATATCTATCCAATCTGATGGTTATTTTAAGGAAAATATGATTAGAAGCTGATTAAGTGTAAGGATTTTTGTAATTTGTTGCTTTTTCATGGAAAAAGACTAGCTGATAAATTTATTATCTGTATAAATAAATCACAATCCCGTTTTTTGACGTGACTCCATAACTCGAGAACGAGTGCACCAAATTGGACGATCCTTTTTCGCTGTGTTACAGGGGAAGGTTTTCATGGAAGAAAATTTTATCCCGCCCAACCATTGTTTGGTAATTTGACTTTTAAAATGGTGAAAAATGCCTTTTAATTAAAATTGGTGGAAAATTCCTTTATTAAACTGTGAAATACAAAAGATTTAATTTTTAACTAAAAAGAAACTACTATGATTAAATATGAATCAAATAAATTTAATGTAACATTGTAATTTTATCTTTTACCACTAGAATTTGATTTAAAAACTACACAATTTAGTTCTTTGAAGTTTTGCTCTATCTCCATTGGTTACCGAGATATTATAAAATCTAAACACAGTACATTGTATTTTGAGGCTCCAATGTTAATCATAAGGAGGACAAGAAGAAATTAATATTTTACTTAATATCCAATATTTTTAGATGAAACTTGATATTTAGCATTATGTGGTTAAGATCCATACATTTATGCTTAAAAATCATAGTTTATGTGTTTATCAATGCAGCTAACCTGCATACTCTTTTCCCATGTTAATCATATGGAGAGTAGGCAAACTCCTTTATTTATGGACAGATGTTTATGAAACTTGGTATAAATGGTCACAGTAAAAATATTTTATGCTAAAAGTGCCTTCTTTCAATGTTCCTCACAGCAGTAATCCTGCATACTCTTTCCCATGTTAATCTTATGGAGAATAGACAAATAACTCTCATATTTATTGACAGATATTGATAAAACTTGTCATATATATTATTATTATATTATAGATTTGGAAATTCGCTGAGTATGCAGGTCTGCTGCGACGGGGGGAATTATTGCTGTATAATATTGTGTCCGGAGATATGATGTGTCCTGTAATCCAGCTACTCGAAATCTATATTTTTGGATGAAACTTTTTATTTAGCTTCATGTGGTTGGAATCTATATTTTTATGCTAAAAAAACATTGTTTATGTGTTCCTCACAGCAGTAAACCTGCATATTTGACAACTTTTTTATTAACACTCATTTGTTATTCATACTTGGCTTAAAATACCTACCTGGGTAGGTTGTCATTTCAATAACCTAATCTAATCTAGTCTCTATACAAGATTTTGTCTACGATCAGGTCTAAAAAATAGAGCTATGGAATTTTGTTAAATTAATTTGTTAAACGGAATGATGCCAGGTAAAACTGACTGTTTGGAGCCTTCAGTTTGGACTCAGTTCAGTTTTACGTGTCACTTCGATCTGATCGTCTATAGGGGGCTAAAAGTGAGAAATCAGGAGAAAGTGAGGTATCAGTCAAACACATTTTGACATGGATATGTCTTAGCTCTGAGGGGGTGTTGGCAATTTGCGCAACCAAAATTCGAAACAGTAACGTCATTTGGTTAGTGACGTCATAGTTTGGTTAAAAGAACAGCTGTTTAGATCCCTTCAGACATATCCTAGATCTAACCTATTTCCCACAAGGAAGTAAATTATAAACGTTTTTACGATGCGGTTGACTATAGAGCTGTGCATGAGTATTTTTTTGTGGTTCGGATTTCTTGAGTCCAACATTTTATGTTAGCGCTTTAAGAAATTGACCTCTAGCTATTTATTCTTTGTGGAATGGGGTATTAAGAAGTATCCATGTATAACGGATTTAATTTAATTTTACTTAAAAAATAATATTATTACTTCAACTCCCCAAACAACGGTCTATGATACATTACCATTTACAATTTTACAAATGATTAAAACGAATAAAATTTCTTGGATAATGTAAGATTCGAGATTTGTTGATTTTCAACAACGACAGCAGCTCCGTAGACGTTTATCCTAAGATTTTATGGAGTCCGACGTTCTCGCCCCGCAGAAGAGCGTAGACGATTTTGAGGACGGCGTTGAGGATGCCGCCCAGGTCGTAGGCTATGGGGGCGGGCGCCGGGGCGGGGCTGGCGCTGGGTCCAGCAACGGGGACGGGTGAGGCCCAAGACGTGCTCTGAAATCCACCAAGTTCAACAAATATTACTTGAGAGACCGTGCTAAAACACTCTTACGAATCTAGCAGCTTGGGAAAATAAAAACCTAGAATTTAGAAAAAAAAATTAGAAGGGAATTTATAAGGGAACTGGATTCTACAGTTGTAGCAAACGTGTGAATACTAAGTTGTAGTAAGACTGTTTTAGACTAAACGACACAGCTAAAAACAATCTAAAGAGATGATAGGATGGGTCGCTCTTGGTCCAAAGCAACCAAGTGTAACCTAGTGTAGAATAGCTGGTTAAGTCTGACTAAAATGCCGTTATAGCTCTTATTCCATTAATTTGCTTAATGTCTACTAACTGAATTCGACGATATTGATGTCACTAATTATATCTACGCACATACTGACGTTTTACCAAATGGCTCTTTCACTACGTACACTGACGTATCACTTATTCTTACGAGTGGCTCACTGATCACCCTGGCTCGACTACTGTCTTACTGAACAAATGAGAAACTAATCAACTAAACGAAATTTTGTCACTAATTTCTTCCATTTCACTGTTCACTCCAGTCACTGGATGACTGGCCCATTCAACGAAATTGGTGTCACTTATCTCGCTTACTCATCGGCCTTCTGTCTACTGACCGACATGAGTAGGGCCTACTGACCTCACTCAATAATATCACTGTTATTTATCTCACTTATTCACTGTTTATTGGACGATTACCCTATTTATCGTTATTACGAAGCACTTATCGCCCCCGCCATTGTCCTTGTATCGACTAAGCACACAGCGATCCAGCTGCCTATCATCTTTCGCCGCCTATTGCCTACTGACCAACTGGATCACTTAATGACTAGCGTTACTTATCTCGATCATTCACTATTACCTACTGCACGGCCTACTAAAAGATATTACGTATAACTTATCGCTATTACCCACCTATTGTCAACTTAGAGTAGCCTATTCAACGATATTACGAATAACTTATCGCCATTACCCACTTATTGTCAACTTACAGAGTAGCCTATTCAACGATATTACGAATAACTTATCGCCATTACCCACCAATTGTCAACTTACCGAGTGGCCTATTCAACGGTATTACCTAAACTTATCGCTATTTCGCACCAATTGTCAACTTACCGAGTAGCCTATTCAACGATATTACGTATATCTTATCGCCATTACCCACCAATTGTAGACTTACCGAGTGGCCTATTCAACGATATTACGTATAACTTATCGCCATTACCCACCAATTGTAGACTTACCGAGTGGCCTATTCAACGATATTACGTATAACTTATCGCCATTACCCACCAATTGTAGACTTACCGAGTGGCTTATTCAACGATATTACGTATAACTTATCGCCATTACCCACCAATTGTAGACTTACCGAGTGGCCTATTCAACGATATTACGTATAACTTATCGCCATTACCCACCAATTGTAGACTTACCGAGTGGCCTATTCAACGATATTACGTATAACTTATCGCCATTACCCACCAATTGTAGACTTACCGAGTGGCCTATTCAACGATATTACGTATAACTTATCGCCATTACCCACCAATTGTAGACTTACCGAGTGGCCTATTCAACGATATTACGTATAACTTATCGCCATTACCCACCAATTGTAGACTTACCGAGTGGCCTATTCAACGATATTACGTATAACTTATCGCCATTATCCACCAATTGTAGACTTACCGAGTGGCTTATTCAACGATATTACGTATAACTTATCGCCATTACCCACCAATTGTAGACTTACCGAGTGGCCTATTCAACGATATTACGTATAACTTATCGCCATTACCCACCAATTGTAGACTTACCGAGTGGCCTATTTAACAATATTACGTATAACTTATCACCATTATCCACCAATTGTAGACTTACCGAGTGGCTTATTCAACGATATTACGTATAACTTATCGCCAATACCCACCAATTGTAGACTTACCGAGTGGCCTATTCAACAATATTACGTATAACTTATCGCCATTATCCACCAATTGTAGACTTACCGAGTGGCCTGTTCAACGATATTACGTATATTATATCACCATTACCCACCAATTGTTAGCTTACCAAGAGGCCTATATTACTATATTACGTCTCTCTTATCTCCCTTGCTCTTTTACTGTCACTTACCGGAAGGCTTATTCAACGACTTGACTTATTACCTATTACATTTATCCTCATATTGTCAATTTACCGGGTGGCTTATTCAGTGATATTAGGTATCATTTATCACCCTCACTCACCAATGTCTTATTACTGACTGACCTATTGAACGGTACTGCCAATCACTTTTCACGTTTCTCCGCGTACTGTCATCGATATCGTAATCATCGATATCACAATCACTTATCTCACGTACTTGCTTACTGACCGAATGACCTACTCAACGATATCATGAATCACTTATCAATTGCTTTCGCCACTGCCTCATCACCGACTGGCTCCCTCAACTATGTTGCCCATCACTTATCGCCCTAGCCTATGTCTACTGACCACGTGGTCCACTTATCTACAAGACACTCACCACAAGCACTGACAAGATGATCAGACCGAGGCTCAACGCGTATTTCGCCATCTTGAGCCGGTATTATTCCCACCACGGAAAATATTTATCAATATTTCACCTCATCATCGACAACCTGCATCTGTGAACCAACATTGTTATCTGGTGGCGGAGCACGTTATATATTATGAGCGCTGTGATAAGGAAGAGGTTCTGAGCTCGGTGTGAGAGAGTATGCTTCGACGATAGAAAGGAGAGAGTTAGCTGGGATAGGAATGTATCAATTTTTATAATCATATTTAGCACCCAACTTGTATTCACCATATTTTAAGGACATTTGGTTTTTATGGAGGGTAAAGTATTTTATGACATTTAGATTGGCAACAAGTCAAGCTGATTCTTTTGTAGGATAATAATAATCTTTATTTTCATAATGACAATGTACAATTGCATTGCAAACGTCCACAGTAATGAATAAAATAAAAAACATACATAATGAAAAGTAGTACGCGAATAATCAGTCCTAATAGACGTCATCTTTGCACTTCACTTTCCAAACGGACCAGAACCACTTTTGCACTGCACACTTTATCTGTACCGAAATTCCATTCGCGGTAACTCCTAAAATTTTAGTTATCCCAGCGACTCATCATGAACTCCTCAACCGAGTACAGAACGTTTGACACTAGAAGGTTCTTCAATCGAATTTTGAATTGATTTTGATTTCGCGCATGTTTAAGGATCATTAATTTATAGTGCAGTAAATAAACAATGACACCTTACTAAGTAAAAGGAAAAGAATTTGATTAACAGTCAGTATTGTTGTGAGAAACCTTAAAATTTAAGGTATTTTTGCTGTAAACTATGACCAACATTCCTTAGGTTCATTCTTGGTTCATCCGTGTCAGAGATATGATCGTTGCCTGGCAGTAAAGTCCATCTCCATATCTAGTGTGGTAGGCTTTGCGATGATTCTATCTCTCGTCTCTTCTTGGGGCCTAAACCTCCTCCTTGTTGAGCCTAAAAATGCTAATACTTTTAATTTAAATGGAGACCTACCCAGGAAGGTGTTTTAAGCCAGGTATGAATGAGAAACGAGTGTAAGATGATTGTGGCGCGATCTTTTAGTTTTATTACTGACTAAGGCTGACATAATAATAATAATCTTGTTTGCATCGTGAGTGTCAAAAACTTATGTTGTATCCTTAACTATTTTTATCGTTTTTTTATTCTTAATTATATTGAACTTGGATTTTATAATCAAATGCTCGTCGGGATTTTATTCAATATGGAGGTACCCACCAATGAGGGAAGGCGTTCCATGGCTTCAAATATGTGCTATGTCGTCTTGAACATTTTTAGACTTTGTGTTATAACACGCCCCTTAAACAGGACTGTTAATTAATAGCCCAACACCCAATGACATCTATGGGGGCCTTCATGGAATCCAAACCACAAGTTAGCTTCTGAATTCTTAATCTAGTTATGAGGATGGTCAACAATATTCAATTGGTTTGAAGTCAAACCCTGAAATTTAGGTACTTGAATTCCTGGTGGCTGAGCGCTGCAATCCCCTTTCTTTCAACCTGGATGAGTCTAGGAGAAGATTGATGAGGTAGGCTCCAGGGATTCTCTGGAAAGAGAGTTCTATTACAGGTGGGTAATTTTCCTTTGATATGTGTCTTGTAGGCTCAGAGGGTTTTCGGAATAGGCCCAAATTTGGATCTGGATCTATTTAGAGGTATTTGAATTCTGCGTGAATTAGCTAGATTGTTCATTTCCTACATTTTCGATCCTTAAAAAATTCCACATGTTTACTTACCACACAATATACTATACTTTTTTGTTTGACTAATCTTGCCCCATACATGCTTTATATTTTCCAAGGATTCGAAAACCAACTTTCTTAGGCTAACATGCCGGTTTCATCTGGGTTTCCTTTATAAATACGATCGTGAAATATATAATATTATAAAGAAGAGGTGGTTTCTGTATGTTTGTTTGTGGGTTTGTGTGTTTGTGGGTTTGTTGTGGCAAGTAAACGCAAAAAATACTGAACCAAACAGTTTGAAATTTTACCCAAAGATAGATCTTAAACTCATGCAACACATAGGCATACTCATTTCCTTAAAATCCTCTCGGGCTACGCCCTGTGAACGTCCTAAGTTTCAATGTTTACATTTTTAGAAAATGAAAACATAAAATTACTTAAATGTCAACAGCTGTGAATACTAAAATTTGACAGTTCGAGAAGAAGGAGAAGAAGAAGAAAGAGCTGCCGTGACCGTCCTAGGTTTCAATGTTTACATTTTCTAATGACAACATCCGTTTGCACTATATTTTTTGACAGTTCGGGAAGAAGAAGAAATAAAGTTGATTTTTCAGATAAACTGCTGGATCGAAATTAGTGAATTATTTGAAATAGCGGAATGGTAGATTTTAAGTTTTTTACCGACGACTGTCTCTATTACATTAATCCTTATCCTCTCCCAATATTTGACATATGTTACTTTGAAATGTTGTAGACACTCGTGTTTTGTCATTTTGTAAACGATGAAGAATTAATTAACCATATCTTAAATGTATGAGTAGAGCCTACACCTTTCAACCTTTTTAGCCCGTGCGAAGAACGGGTACTTTGGCTAGTATAACAATAATAATTCAACATGCACATATGATTCTTCGTTTTGGTTCTTGTCACTTATAGGTCAAAATACAAATATCTACTATTGATCGTTAGCTTGGAAAATGTTTTCTGTGTGATGCACAATAAGTTATTTTGAATTTGTGATACTATATTTCTTTCCCTAAGGTTCAAAAGTTACTTTTACTCAAGGCTTAAAATTAGTTAAAAATTAAATCGTTTTATTCGACGGGGGAAATATAGGTCAAATTTAGATTTAGTATTTTGAACTAATCTCAAGTATAAAATATCAGCAGTTGAAGAAATAAGCGTAGTTATACATGGAACATGAACAACTCAACTGTCTTGTTTCATGGAAGGTATTTTACTCGTATAATTAACTGATTGTAAGATACTGCAGGCTGGCTCGGTGGTCCATTGGCTACGATGCCACTTTTTCCACTTATCTGAAGGTTGTAGGTTTGACACTAAATAAAACTCCACACCACAAGTTTTTGATAACCCAATAATAGGCTTAGCCTCCTTTGTTTATTGGGCTGGTATTTAATAACGCTGAAAAACAAATTAGTTGATCTTCGTGAGCTTGAAAAGCTACGTTATCATAAAATCCACTACACCAAAAGCATTTACCAGCTTATGAAGCTTAAATGCTTTCTACGATGGGTGAGTGTCTCAATGAATATGAATTCATATCATATGCACAAGGGAGTAAAATATAAAATTGCTACTTGTATTTGGAAACAAAAAATAAATACAGGGCGTTCATTAAAGTTGGGGACAAACTTCGAGGGGTGGTAGTACTCATCGAAATAAACAAAAAACTTCCCATAACCATATGTCAAAAATCCTTTGTTTAGCCGCTAGCCGCCATTTTGTTTTTTATACAAAAAACGTTTTATACCAAGAACCATTTAAGATACTGAAACCAAACTTTGCACACATATTTATTGGCCAAAGAGAGAAATATTCTCAAAGTATCATTTAGTTTGCTTTTATATTTTTATCTCATGTAGAATTTATAAAGTCAATGTTTTTTTGTTATTTTAATTAAAAGATTTTTAACCGCCAACATTTTGAAAACATTAAAGCAAACTAAATGATAATTTGAGAATATTTTTTTCTTTGGCCAATAAACATGTGTACAAAGTTTGGTTTCTGTATCTTTAATAGTTCTTGATATATAACGTTTTTTTGTAAAAATACAAAATGGCGGCTAGCGGCTAAACGAAGGATGTTTCGACATTTGTTTATAGGTAAATTTTTGTTTATTTTGATGAGTACTATCACCCCTCGAAGTTTGTCCCCGACTTTAATAAACACCCTGTATATTTGACCCTCGCACAAATATTTTCTACTAAGAAAAACATATTCGACTAGACAATATAAAATGGTAGAATTTTTCTATGATTTAAGGCTAAAAAATCTTCTTGAAAACTGCTGCCAAAGTGAGCTGAAAATGTATTGTTTTTGTCCATTCAGTATGACTACTTTGAAAACTTTATACCTTGGTAAAAATCAGCCCTGATAGATTTTCAACTATTTAACGTTATGGACACGATAATTAAACGTGGACTGACACTGGTAGTTACTTAAATAATAAAAAAAAAACTACAGTCTTTAATAAAACCATCATATTCTAATTTAAAAAATATTATTACAAATATTATCATCCGATTTCTTAAACTAACGCCAAGAGAAAACGAGGTAAAACATTTGATTGACATTTTAGGGATTATAACCCTCCCAGGGTTATACCATTTACAAAATTCTTAGTGGGGTTTCTTGGGCAATATGACCCTACACTGTGTACCAAGTTTTATGGAAATCTGTTAAGAAATAGAGAAGGATTTGAGATTGAGAGGAAAGAAACTGATTTCTAAATTTTCTACTTAAGGGTAGTATTGGGCTTTTCAGACAACATGTCATCATGGACATAGAATTCAGCTTTTCTCATTAGTTAGGAGTAATGATCCAACATTTGGATACATTTGGCAATTTTAAAGCTACTTTCAATGGTGATAGTCATATTATTTAATCAAATTATTGTTTTGCAAAAAAAAACTAAAAACTGTTTGATATTTTTGAAAGTCCATAGCTTTTTAACCATAACTTTAACAGACATTTGGGTAATCTTATATTATTTTAGGATCCTTAAACTATGAAAATTTAATCAAAATAATTAGTGTGGTTTTGGAGAAAAATGTGTTTTCACATTTTAATGGTTTTTAAGGGTAAACTACCCGTAAAAATAAAAAATTCAAAAAAGAAAAACGTGGTATAGAGATATCACCAAAGTACACCTGTATACTAAATTTAAAAAAATTGACGATCAGTTCATCCCGAGATCTATTCACGGAAAACAACTATTTTTTGGATTCAGGGACCCTCAAAAAAATATATCCACACTAGACTCGAATTCCTTCTTTCTCCATATACAATGTAAAAGTGGAAGAAATTAAAAAACCAACATATTTTAAATTTAATAATTGTTTCTCAATTAACATTTATATTTACAAGAAGTTAATCAGTACTTTTACATTCCATATTATTAAATGGAAACTCCTTAAATTACCCCAAGAGTTTACATGTAAGAGCTCTCCGCCTTGGTTTTTTGTCTCTTCTGGGAAAGTCATTGACTCCTAGCTGAATCTGAGCACACTGTCTAGCTAGAATCCTCAAAGACTGGTGTATCTCTATAATTTCCATCTGGGAGAAGTGTCCTGGTATGCTCTTGTAGTTTGCCGAGCTAGACCCACTGGGTTTACTGTCCAAGGGTCCCCAGATGAAGTGTTGCACCCTGAAGACACCTTTATCTTACCTTATCTGGTAGACTTGGGTAAGTAAAAATTGAACTTTGAATAATTGAAAGATTTAAAATCACTAAATAGCCCCACAGTATTAACAACTGACGTCAACCGCAGTTCACCTAGAGGTTTTGTCCACTAAACTATTACTAGGATGGTGGCGTCATCCTGTAATCCAGCTACTTGGAGGTCACGAATTGAGGATAGTTGTGAGAAATGGTCGTTGGATGTGGTGTTCTGTTGTGTGGATTAACGTCCGCACTACTGAATACTACGTTAATCCGCAAGGGCCATCCTCATAATTAGACCCATTCGTAATTCAGAGGCCGTGGTTCGGATTCCACGTTAAACTGTAGGTCCCATAGTTGCCATCGGCTGTTGGGCTATTAATTAACAGTCCTGTCTAAGGAACATGTCAGCCTTAGTCAGTAACAAGACTACAAGATCGCGCCACATTCATCTTACATTCAATCCTCATTCATACTTGGCTTAAAATACCTACCTTGTGGTATGGTCGCCGTTTCAAATAATCTAATCTAATCTAATCTAATAAACCATTATGTGAACTGTAAATGACATAAGTTACTAGGCCTAGTAAGTGAAAATTCAACACTAGCATAGGTAAGGTTTTCTTAAAAATAATCAATTAGAACTTTTATTATACTCAAGAGTAGGGTGGTAATAAAACACAAATAGGGAACAAAATTTAAATCATCACTATACCAATTATATTCAAATAGTAGTTCATTTCTTTTATGGAAAAATAGCTTATATAAGTCTTAAAGCATTTATTTTTCATTGAATAAAGGTACATAAAGTATACACTTTACGAATAGTAATGGCAAAACAATGTTATATCAGTATTATTATTTTACAATAGTTAAACTTTCATAGAGGACCAAATTGGTGTTTCTCCTTCACTTCTTGTTGTAGCTGCGTCAAGGCTATGAGCCTCTCGAAGAGACCTCCAATTAAAGGACCTCCCACAGGAATTGATTGCTTGATTTTGTTAATAAAACTCTGAAAAAATACTCTTTATTAACATTTTTACATTTAATGTCCTCTAAAACAATTTGTATTACTTCCCTGTGGGAAAAAGGTCAGATCATGGATATGTTTAAAGGGGATGTTTGCAGTTTTTCTAAACAGCTGTTCTTATAACCAAAAATTCAATACAATAGCTCTGGTAGTTTCTATGGAATCGGAATCTAAACGCTGCACTTTTTTCGTTATAAATATTTGCGTAACACAAATCTGCCAACACCCCATCAGAGCTTAGACATATCCAAGTCAAAATGTATATTGTAAGATTTTTCTTTAACTGTTGCAACAATGAACGATATTAACGACTCCCAATCTTAATTTTTAACATTGCATCTTTCACCTTCATCGTATACATATATGATAGCTTAAAGTTAGCTCATTGACACTGGGGTATCAATTAAAGATCAAGGTGACGTAATTAGTGACGTAGATTTTTTCGACGTAGTAAGAAGTATTTTCACAAAATTAGAAGAAATATTTCACGTTTAAGTGACGGGTCAAGATGTAGTAAATATACTTAGTTCACTTTTTAGACAGGACAGGATAGATGTAGAGGCATATCGGTTAGTAAATAGCCTTCACCTTGGAGACAACCTTTCTAGACTCAAGGAAAGTTGGGGTTAAAATAGTCTGGGGGTTAGAATCCTGGTTAGTCGGTTCCGAGGGCAAAAGTGTCCCTTTGGGAGATTTTCTGTTGGGTAGTGTTTTAGCATAGATGAACGGATATTAAACATGTAACTATCGTGAAAAAACTACCCGTTAACGTGATTAATGACGTCACTTCCGTTACACTTTTTGCGTCTCGCAAATCTGCTAACACGTCCTCCCAGAGCTTAGGCATATCCATGTGAAAATGTATTTTATGAAAGTGCAGTATGGTTTTACTTGAGAAAAGTCTTGGTGATCCTTGGGTGGACTTTTTTAATAAATATTTAGCATTTAATCAATCTATTATTTATTGAAGAGTACATACCACTGCGGCGATATTAAACTCCGGAAGTCCCTGGGGAGCGGCGCTGACAACCCCCAACACCAGGACCTGCGGCAGGACACAGGACATAGGAGTGTAACACTCGAGCTGTAAAACACTGGAAGGTGCTCTTAAATGGAAAACTATACGCTTCAGCGATCGACTGTTATTTATATAAATAAAATTAGAGTTTTGTCTGTACATTGCTCAGAATTATTAATTTTGAGTTATTTTTACTTTTCGTGCGTTAGAGAAGCCGAAACCGGTCTTATCTCAATTTCTGTCTGTTTGTCTGTGACTCTCCAAGAGGCACAGCCGTCTTTTCTGAAAAAACGGAAAACCTGAACTTATTTCATACATTTTCTATATTCCAGAGAAGGTTTTTAAAGGCTTAAAAGTGTCCACCGACCCTTGAAAAGTAAATAACGAGCATTTAAAAACCCACTTTTAACGCGATATTGGTTGCATTTTGCTTCAGTTTTCAATGAATAACCTACTGGCAATAATCAGCTGTGTTTGTAGTTTAAAGATTTAATAGAAATAAAAACAAACAGCTGTTGAATCAATATTAGTTTTATTGGTCGCTGATTTAAATTCATTTCGAAATCATACTATATTAAAAAGTTAGATAAATAAAAATAGATTGGAACAATGAAAAATGGATCTGCTGCCATCAATTAGGCAATATAAACGTTTTCCACGATGAGCGTTTTTTCCAGTGGTGTTTTAGTTGATTGAATATAAAATCTGTGGATAACAAAACGTTTTAATTATTGTTCTTTTGAGTAAATAGTTTGACATCCAAATCCAATCCGTACTCTTAGATCGTGAAGGTATAACTATTCTTTAATTATCTCCTCCGCTGTTATTGGAGTCCAACAGAACTCAGGTGCATGCATGTAGATTTTAAAACAAGTTGTGCTACTGTGTTGATGAGTGGTATTAATTTTATAACGGCTGAAATTGAACCAACAAGAAATCTATTTAGTTTATCTGGATTTAACGCTATATTATGTGCTATTATGTCTTTGTAAATTCACATTGCCCTGATACTTGTAATGGTATACCGTAGAGAAATAAAATAATAAGCATAGAAATAAACATTTGATAATTGTTTCATAAAAATAAAAAGTAATGAATGATTTTTCTTGTAAGTAGTCTTGTTACAATATACCTAATTTAAGGGGAGGAAAACATATTTGCTCCTTATCAGTTATCAAAGAGATGTTATCTTACCGAACTCAAGAGGAAAAACCAGCGTCGCATCTTTGATCAGAGTGAGCGCGAGAACTCCGGCACAGCTCCACGTTACACTGAACACGTCATCTGTAAAAGATAAAATACGAGATACATTCGGAAAATAAGTTCCGTTTCCGCTCTTCTCTGTAGAACTGCTTTCATAAGTGGCTGTTTTCATACACAGAAAATTACGCAATTATTATCGCGGTCTGGTATTGAAAAATGTTTGTATTTACTTCCCTGTCGGAAATAGGTTAGATCATGGATATGTCTAAAGGGAATTGTCTCAGTTCATCTAAACAGCTGTTCTTATTATTTTGTATTAAAAATCAATACATAGGTCTTGTAGTTTCTATGGAAACCTGTTACATGATTTCCATCTTAAAAATCGTCAACACCCCCCCAGAGCTAAGACATATCCATGTCAAAACTTCTTAACGGGTTTTTTAAAAGTGATTTCAATAAATTCTCAACGTAGGTGTATCTGTGGAATTATTTTTCTGGATGTAAGAAACTATAAATATCATTAATAAACAAATCTGTGAGGTTTAAAGTACTTGAAATTTTAGAAATTCAAGCGCAACTGTTTTCACTTATGAGTTGCCCTCTACTCCAGCGATGTTTGTGTAGTAAGTGAAAAGTCAAGCCATTAGAGTCAGTGGAAATTTGAAATTATTCAAATGAAATTTAACTACACCTCAGGTCAGTTAGTCAAACATTTGTGACTGCTGACGGATCAAAAGTGGCCACATATTACCATGTGACTAATGCTGCAGCAATTTTATCCATTTCTACGGTGAACATTGTCAGTCTAGCCTCAATATGGGAGACAGTTGTTGTACAGTTGAACAGTTGTTGATAGCCAGTGGTAAAAATATCGCGCATCATCATTAACGTCAACTGAAGTTAACTGTTATTTGATTTTCTACTGTCTGTTATCCCATTAGGCCTACACCGAGTGTACCAAAAAAGAAGTAAACAACTTTGTTAACACTATTGTCGCACGATCTTGTGGTTTTGTTGCTGACTAAGGCTGACATGTTCGTTGAACAAGACTTTTAACTAATAGCGAAATATCCACTGGTATATAATGGACCTAGAGTTAAAAGTGGAACACAATTTTACCTATAAATTATGAACTGGTTTAGTAATGAGGATGGTCTTTGTGAACGAACGTATTCAATAGTGCGGACGTTAATCCACACCAGAGAATATTCGTTAATATTCATTTTAATAAACCAGAAAATGTCACATTCACTGGACATCGCTCATAACTACTGTATCCAGGACGGTGGCGACGTCCTGTAATCCAGCTACTTGGATACGAATGTGTTAGTTTTTAAATATGGTCGAAGATGTAGTTTCTCTTGTTTTACCATCCCACTATAGACTATTTATAAAATAATCAATAATAGAGGCGTGGTTCGGATTATTTAAACGTAGGTCATTAGTTATCGGCTGTTTATTAATTAACAGTCCTGTCTAAGGAACATGTCAGACTCAGTCAGTAACAAGACTACGAGATCGCACCACAATCATCTTACACTCAATCCTCATTCATATTTGGCTCAAAATACCAACATTGTGTATGGTTTCATCCAATATAATCGTTAAAAGATTTTATACTTAGTATAAATTCAAGATTTTAAGGTGCACATTTGCGTTTTAAGCATTACTAATATGGTTGTATTGGAAAGATCTGTCGAGTATTTTAGAAACCATTATTTATTAAATAATATTTCAATAAAGAATTATGGCGGTAATTTTATCATTGACTGAAATATAGTTTAGTTAAATTTAAATAGACAAAGCATTTTTTTTACCAATTCTGTTATTTTAGAAAAAGTAAAAAATTTTTAAAATCAAGCTCAAAAAATTCAAGATTGTAAGGTAATACAAAATATACCTCTCAAAACAGTGAATATATTTACAATTTCTGTTAATAACACTTTTTTCCCTGAATATTGTACAATAATAATTCCATAAAGTTAATTTTTCTCAGGAACTAGAAGTTGTTATATTTATACTTCTTCCTTATACTTCATAAAACAAAATTAGATGATGGTTTTCATATATATATATATAATTTAACAATTCAAAATGTATGGACAAAATTAAATTTAACGTAATTATGTTTACCCAAATTTGAAAAATCGTAAACGAATTCTGGCGAATCAAGAAAAGTATTAAACTTATCATGTTTCAATGTATTTGTAAAGATGTAGGTTTTTAACTATATTCGTATGAAAGAAAAGCGTTCATAAATATGGGGTATTTAACATGGAGGGGATAGGACCAGACCCCATTAAACGATGTTAACCTTACACTGCATTTAATATGCCAAGGTCGAATGATCATATCGTAGCTTCAACTCACATCAAAGGTAAATGGCCACTCATCAGGATCCCTTCCGCTCACGATCTGATCTTCGATAGTTCTTATAGTTCCATACTTCCATAGCTCCCCGCGAGTCAATCTTCAGGCAGTCTCCCATGGATACTCTACATAAGTGGGCTAAACCAACCACCAAATGTTACACTTATTTAGACTTAGAGATACGAAAATTCGAAATCTCCTACAGAATCCATGTTAGAAATTTCTCCTTGTTCCTTTCCTACGTCAGCAAACACGTCGGAAATAGTTTATTGGCAATTATTTTGACTATCGGCGATAAATATGGCGTGATATAGAATTCTCATGATACCAAGTTTGAAGTAAACAGTGAATCTGTGTTTACATGAAATGTGATAAAATTGATAAGGAAGAGTCGCAGAAGGAAGCGAGCGACCACCATGAGAACATCTCTCTGCCTGTTGCTGCTTGCGTTCGTAGTAAGAATAAATATTAATTAGTTTTAAGAGAAGCGTTTAATTTCAAGCATATTTAGGGATCAGTTTTTAACCTTTTACTCTTTTTGCGGATTTCTGAGTATTTTGCAGAGTACAATCTAACAAATCCCATTAAAGTATTTATAGCCTAAAAAGGTTTAAACACCTAAGTTACTTAATTTTAAACCTAAGTTTATTAAAAAAATTAAATTTAAAACCATACAACTCTTCTTATTAGTTCTTAGCATTGTAGCATAAGACAAGAGTTTAATTTTCAAGTTACATATTTAGAGTTTAAAACTAACTTTATTAATTTTTACTATTTTTGTGGATTTCCAAATATTTTGCAGAGTATTAGAAAAATCCTAATGAAGACTTGGTTTTAAAAATTTTTTACTGTGTCTAATCTAAGTTAGATACCATATAATTCTTTTATTAGTTCTTAAAATATGGAAGGTGGAAAAATAGAGGAAATGGGGTTTTGAAGTCAAGATCACTAGATTTGTGGCAGGTAAAATATTTTTATTTTTTAGTCACTGTCTCGTCACAGGTTCCCCGAAGCAATACTTTTTATTTTTAATAATACAATTATATCGTTATTTAGAGTGTAATAGACTACAGACTCTCTCACGAACAGGGGATTTTATAAACGCAAGATGCGCTTTTGAAAGAGTTGAATAAAAAACCATTTGTATTTACTTCCCTGTAGGATATAAGGTTATATCATAGATATGTCTAAAGGGCTTTATTGAATTGTTCTAAACAGCTCTCCTTATAACCATATGACGTCAATGTTCCAAATTTTGGTCTCGCAAATTGCCAACACCCACTTGTTAAAATGAAGTAACAAACGACTGGACACCTCCACGTAGCTACGGGTGTACAACACTGAGCTTAAATAAAAACATCTAGAAGAATTTTAAATAGCCAATTAGGTTGATTTGTAACAAACACCGTATTTAATACCTTTTTGTTGTGAAATTTTATAATTAAAGCTTATACAGTATTATTAAAACAATGGACTAGATAAATCACATACATAAACGAAAGATTGTTTAAAACAAATAACGCAACAAACAATTGAATGCCCCATTCAGTCCTAAGGATGTATTTGTATTTGTATTATTTGTATTTCCTAAATGTATTTTTTAATTTAAAGCCATACGCTTTAAATTAAAAAATACATTTTAAGATCACGATGTAGTTCGGTTTGTCAAGTATATTATGTCACTAAATTAAACAGTGAACAAAAGAAAAAAAATAAACCATACAACAAAAGACAACAAAAGAACAACAGACAATAATAGAACAAAAGAAATAATACCAATATATGAAGAATCTTCTAAAGAATTATGTCAACACAAGATGATACTACGGTAGGCTAAACGCAAGAGATTACGGATACGTATTGTAGGATATATGTAAGAGATTACGGATACGTACGATAGAATATATACAAGAAATTACGACTACGTACGGTAGGATATATGCAAGAGATTAAGGTTACCTAAGGTAGGATATATGCAAGAGACTAAGGTTACATATGATAGGATATGTGCAAGAAATTACGGCTACGTACGGTAGGATGTATGCAAGAGAAGGTAGGATATAAGATATTAAGGTTACGTACGGTAGGATATATGCAAGATATTAAGGCTACGTACGGTAGGATATATGCAAGAGATTAAGGTTACGTACGGTAGGATATATGCAAGAGATTAAGGTTATGTACGGTAGGATATATGCAAGAGATTAAGGTTACGTACGGTAGGATATATGCAAGAGATTAAGGTTACGTACGGTAGGATACATGCAAGAGATTAAGGTTACGTACGGTAGGATATATGCAAGAGACTAAGGTTATGTACGGTAGGATATATGCAAGAGATTAAGGTTATGTACGGTAGGATATATGCAAGATATTCAGGTTATGTACAATATAGGTTCACTGGCAAAATATGAAACATATTATAATTACCTTTCTGAATGACATATCAAGGTATTTTAGGTAAAACTATGTATTAGAAATGAGTGCATTCAGCTGGAAAAATTGAGACAGACACCGGGTATCTTTGATGATTTCCTGATAAATACTCACATTATCACTCGCACACACACACACAAAATCAAATATTCGTTAATATTAAAAAATATAAACATGTTATACAATTCAGATACCGAAAGTAAAATATACAACAGCTGATTATTATAATAAATGTAATATTTAATCATTTTTGATTCATCAACAAATAAACATGTGATTTTTAATCATAATACATAGTCGCCAAAAACTGTAAAACATTAACGTGGCGAATAAAACTTTTAATTTTGTACAGTCACATTTAGTTTAAAGTTTTACATTAATGGATGTTAAGCGGCATTGAATACCGGCATGGATAATATCCATGTCAAAAATAAGACATATGTCTTAGCTCTGGGGGGGGGATGTTGGCGATTTGTAAGATGAAAAATATGTAACAGGTTTCCATAGAAACTACCAGAGCTATTGTATGGAATTTTTAATATCAAAGAATAAGAACAGCTGTTTAGATCAACTGAGACCATTCCCTTTAGACATATCCATGATCTAACCTATTTCCCACGGGGAAGTACATACATTTTTACATTGTGTTTTTTTACATTTTTAACAAATGACAGTTTAAAGAAATTTTTAATTCACAGCTGTTAATTTTGTAAAAACTTAATTTATAAAACCTGACACTGAACTCATTTAACCATCTCTAATAATGCCTAAAAGTTTCATTACGAACTTTCGAATTGCAACATATAAACATACATACACAAATACATACTCCCTTATTTGTATATTTAAGATTGCTTTAGTTTATGTACAAAAGATTGTTTTAAATATGCATGTACGTTTTATTTTCGTGAAACTAGTCAATTTTGACTCTGACTTTAACAGAAGTATGTGGTGTGGAGTTTACAAGGGTGGTTTGTTGCAGGCAGGGAGTTTAGCCGATGCCGTACCGGCGGCCGTGGCCGAGGCGAGAGCCAAGCCTGAGGCCAAAGCCCACCCCATCGCATGGCCGTACCCAGTAGCAGATGCTGACGACGGTGGCGGCAGCGGCGGCGGCGACCTCCTTGGAGGGCTGGGCAGCCTTCTCGACATTAAAGTAATTACTAGCAATACGAACTGAAAACTTTAAGGACACCTTAAGTCCAACTTAATGGCGATGTTAACTTTATACAACATATATCTAGAGCCAGACTACATAGAGACCTGAATTATTTTTACGTTAAACATAAATTCTTTATATAGTTCCGTAGAGATTTTTATTTTAAAAAATTAGTATTTTTCATTAAAAAGTATTATGTTTTAACAACTAAAACCCTTAAAGTAAGAAAGGTGTACAAAATCACATGCGAATCTGCATGCAACAAACAATATATAGGGTACACTAATCGATCTTTCTTTCAAAGATTCTAAAGAACACAACACCAGCCACCACAAAAATCCCACCTAAATAGTAGCGAAACACCTTAAAGACAATGACACCCACAAAATAAAATTTCCAGAATCTTTAACAATCTTACACAATACCAAATCCAAATCAATTGCAAAAGTTCAAGAAAGCATCGAAACATACACACATATCCAGAATTTTAGTAACATCAATTTATTAAACAAGAGAGAAGACTATTTAAATTGAATACTATTCAAAATTATTTACAAAATTGAAAATACAACTACACCACATTCATGAAAATATTAAACATTTGAAATTTGAACAAGAAATTATACTTTTATTATTTATTTACACTCAAGAATTTACCCTGTGATGTTGCTACACTTTTGTAGCGAAATATACATCGAGAGGATAAAGAATATTTTTAGATCTACAGGCAAATAAAGGTATCAAATTTTATATTTATAAAGGTCTAAAAACTGGAAATCATAAAATATACATCTTAAATAATTACCAACTCATATGAAAGACGAAGAAATGTTAATAAGTTCAAAATTAAACTTAATCATTTTATTGAATGGAAATTATATTTATAAGGTAGTTTTTCTCCATCTACTCTCGGATATTGTGCTAGATATTGTAGGTTATACTGTCAACAAATAGAAATTAGATTAGGTAAGAGTGACTCTATTCAAACTTATGATATGTATGTACACTTCATGATTAGATTAGAATAGATTATTGAAATGGCGACCATACTACAAGGTAGGTATTTTAAGCCAAGTATGAATGAGGGTTGAGTGTAAGATGATTGTGGCGCGATCTTGTAGTCTTGTTACTGACTAAGGCTGACATGTTCCTTAGACAGGACTGTTAATTAATAGCCCAACAGCCGATGGCAACTAAGGGACCTACAGTTTAACGTGGAATCCGAACCACGGCCTCTGAATTACGAATTGGTCTAATTATGAGGATGGTCTTTGCGGATTAACGTAGTATTCAATAGTGCGGACGTTAATCCACACAAGATAACACCACATCCAGCGACCATCACTCACAAATATCCACAATTCGTGACCTCCAAGTAGCTGGATTACAGGATGACGCCACCATCATATTGATTGATTAATTGACATACGATACGAATGACATGATTTGCTGTTTCAGGCGTTTGTGGGTATCTTTGTAAATCTATTCAAACCTATGTGTGGACTACTGGGCGGTCTGCCCGTACTAGGATCTCTGCTGCAAGGTCTACCCATTATGAGCATGCTGTGCCCCAGCGACGGCGGCGGCGAGAGCGGGGAAGAGAGTAGCTCAGGAGAACAAAGCTGATCAGGCAAAATGACTCCATCGATTCAGTTTTGATAAGTAAAGTATTTAAACTAATTGTTTGAATTTTTTTAAATAAAACAATACTCTTATCCAATTTGTTTTTCTTATCCTTAACGAAACAATAGGATGTGCAGTTGCTACACAATTCCAATCTGTAAATTTACTGTCCGATAGTTTACCAATTTTTATATTTTATGAATATAAAGCTTTGTCGTCTACGGCAGCGGGGAAGATAGTGGCTCAGGAGAACAAAGCTGATCAGGCAAAATGACTCCATTGATTCACTTTTGATAAGTAAAGTATTTAAACAAGTTGTTTGATTTTTTTTTTAAATAAAACATTACTTATTTGTTTGAAATTCATTATTAATAATGGTGGATTGATGTTATTTAGATTTTACATTTTTTACATAAAAAACAACAGTTTATTAATTGTTGTTTTTTTGTTTTACATAAAATCGTGATCGAATATGTCCGCAAAAAATTTAAATGGCATCAAAACATTACTCTTATCCAATTTTTTTCTTATCCTTAACGAAAGATAGGATATGCATTTTCTACACAATTCCATTCTATAAATTTATCTTAGAATAGTTTAACAATTCGTATATTTTATGAATGTAGAGCTTTGTCGTCTACGAAAAGGGTTAGATCTAGAGAATCTCATTTTGGTGTGGAACATAAAGAAGGAATTATTTAAATTAAACTAAGAACTGTACGGCCAAGAAACTAAATACATTTTACTTTCTCCTCTAATGTTATGGAGAAAGTATTGTTTTCGTCAAAATTATCGAATTTGAGTTGAGAGTGGATATATATCCATTTCAGGGTCTGCTGAATCCAAAAAAGTGAGTTTCGACGTGATATCTGTCTGTCTGTATGTCTTGGTATGTGTGTGTGTGTGTGTGTGTGTGTGTGTGTGTGTGTGTTTGCGTGCGTGTCTGTGTGTACGTCTGGATGTGTACAGAGCCACAGCCTACCCTGTTGGTGCCGGATTTACATGAAATTCGGTATGTATGTTTATATTCACCGTATATCCAGGCGTTTGTTTTCATTTTTTTTAATTTTTGATTTTAAAGGTAGTCCAACCCTACAAACTCTTAAAAATCCAAATTTATCAAAAATGGCTCTAACGAATTTGATTGTTCACAGTTAATAGAGTACTAAATGGTATTACACCATCCAAACGTCTGTAAAAATTACGATCCAAAATTTATGGGCTTTTAAATGTAATTTTTTCTAAGAATTTATAAGAATAAAAAAATAAAGGTAAAGTATACTCTGACTATCAGCTTAAACCAGCTTAAAAAATAAACAAATTCGTAATTTTAATTATTTGTCTAGGACTAACAGTTCCAGAGAAAAGTTAATTAAATTCACTCTCCATGATAAACGCAGTACCTTGTTTGAGAGCACCCTATCTTATTCTTAATGGAGAAAATTAAAAAATAAAATAAATTTCTTCTTCATTTCCCAGCCGTTTTCCATGAAACTTAGTGTGCAGTGCAAGATCACCCACTCTACAAAATTTGGTATTTGTTGTTAAAAATTTATTTCTCTTGTTTTTATTTTCAGAAACTTTATGATGATTTTTGAGACAATAAATTTAGATGATATTTCGATAAAATTTAAAGAATACGATAGTTTTATAACAGATAATGAATTTTTTTATTTACAATTTTTGGGAGAAAGTATGGGTCAGTCCACTGATACCGTTTGTTTAAAAAATTGTTATCAAATGAACAACAATATAAAATGTTTTCTGGGCGTAGGAATTTATGGTATAAAACTTCATACTATATTTTTATCAATATGTTAATTTGTTACTGAATTGAAAACTGTTTATGAAAAAAATTAATGTTTAAAATCGGCTAAAAAACCTAAATAAAAAAAATACTACTGAAAACTTTTAATTTAGCTGCACTTGTAGCTAAGTCACGAATATTTGTGGCACGGTGCATCTTAAGACATGTTATGCCCCCGGGCGGTGCACTGGCAGTATATGGCTGAAGAATAACCAGATGGTAGGTGAATAAAGGAAAATTGATCGGTAATTTCTCAAATGTTTAAAGCATATAAAAGCATTTTAAGAAAATAAAATCTTAACTATGATCGTAGTCAGTTTACTTAAAACCCTTAAATTTCACAATTAAGTGGAGAGTAAAAAAATTACGCAATATATTTCTTTTATATACAAAATACTAAGAAACCTCCCATCCAACAATGATTGATATTTGAAAGACTCCACTGGTCCAAAAGCCAAAAGGATGAATATCTTTGATGGAACTTCCTTCTACGTCGTTGAAAGCAGTTACTGAATGAACTATTAAAAATATTTACACAGTAAGTAGACATTAAAGTATTTAAATCATTTAAGGCATTTAAAGTAGACATTTTTTAATGATAATCGGTTGACGGTATTACTGTCAGGTGGTAAAAGTTCGTCGGGTCAGCTAGTAAAAATATAGTAGTGTAGGTTAAGATTGTTTATTAAATGAACTTTAAAAATAAATTTACTATTATGTCTTAGCTCTGGAAAGGGGGGTGAGTTTTGAAATATTTAGTAGGTATAGATGATCTCTTAATTAGAATATGTGGCTGGGAAGATGAGCATATATACTGAGGTGTAATGGAATATAATGTAATAGAATTATTTGAATTTAAATTACTGTATTATTATCATGACCTTTACCCTTCTGGGATGGCGACCTAACCAGGTAGGTTTTTGAAGCCTTGCCTAAACAAGAAATGAATTAAAGACGATTTATTGTGTGACATTATAGTTTTGTTACTAGGGCTAAAATGTTCTTCAGGCAGGACTGTTAATTATAGCCCAATAAAAGACCAAGAGTATGACGTGGGATCTAAACCAAAATTTTACCTTTCAATTACGATCTAGTCTAAATATCATAATGGTCTTTGTAGATGAACGTAGTATTTAATAGTGCGGAAGTTGATCCACATCAGCGAGGGGAGCGCGCTGGTCTAGGGGTAGAGAGCGGGGCTTTGAAGCCCAAGTTCCCGGGTTCGAATCCCACCTACCAACGGCTTTTCGCTAAGTGATAATGTCACCACCTACTAGGTCTAGCCTGAAGTAATGTGCAAAACGGTTCCGGCCGAAGGCCTAGTTCAAAAAGTCATGGAATGAGAAAGGGGACCAAAAAATCCACAACAGGGATCCGTATCAGTTACTGAGCATATTCAATAGCTATCCACAGTTGAATCGAGGGGTACACCAATAACAAAAAAATGCTCTTTTATTATTTATATTTTCTTACAGCATGTTGCTTCCTTAACAACGTAGTGAAAATGTTATTTAAATATCTTAAATTTATTTGTAATTTTTGTCACTTGTCCATCTCACCTATGGCTACTATCTGAACTAAAATCAAAGTGGTAGGCTAAACGTTTATATATTTTTCATAATTTCTTTGATAAAAACATTATTTTATTTTTTTTAAAGTTTTTTCAAGGATGTTTTTGAGTTTATAAAAGTAGATATGGTACTGAATGTTAAAATAATTACTAGAAACAAGAATAAATTTACTTTTTCCGTGTATCTTTCATAGACAAAAAGTTATGAAGGAAATGCAATCTGTCATGGTCAATTTCATTAATTTTTTATTTATAAAAAATTGGCTTATATAAAAAACCAGCCGTTCAAGTAGCTGGATTACAGGACACGCCATCGTCTCAATGAAGAAGTTCCACATGGAACTAATCCTTAGAAATAGCAGACCATCCTAAAACATCCATGTAAATGGGCGCCAGTGTAAAATAAAAATGAAAAT
The DNA here is from genome assembly GCA_023375725.1 of Nephotettix cincticeps. Lineage (NCBI taxonomy): Eukaryota > Metazoa > Arthropoda > Insecta > Hemiptera > Cicadellidae > Nephotettix > Nephotettix cincticeps. The sequence continues at coordinate 3,785,715 of CM041787.1, forward strand.
CTTTAATGCAGAAAATATTTTACGAGTGTTATAAATTAATAAGGTATAGACATTTTTGACCAAAAAGATATTCAGGCTGAAAATTACAACGAAATAATAATTTTATTACAAAACATAATAGTACATTATTTTCCATTAATGACGTTTCGAACTTTTAAATATTCCAAGCGTAATTCTATGTTAAACCCACACTTATGCGGCACAAGTCACTGAGGTCTTTTTTGTGGTGATTCCGGTATTGAGATGAACACGTTATAAAAGTCACGGGGGAGCTACTAGAAAACAATGGAGGGGAAGAGATTGTTGAATGTGTCGTGGTCGATGGGACCCAGGCCCAGGTAGTCGAGGATGAGCAGTAGAATGGCGTGCAGAAGGAAGGTGGTCAGACCGTTGAGGAGCTGGAGGAGCTCGCAGATGAGTGGCAGCAACGGGGTGAGGATGGAGTAGAGCAGGTTGTCCAGGAGGTTGAGCCTCAGCATCGCGATGGGCTCCGGCTCCGCCTCCGCGGCTGGCTCCGGGTCGGCCTCTGCCACGGGCGCCGCCACGCACGTCCCCTGGAACAGCCCCACTGGCTCAAATACACGTCCATCGGAAATTTTACAACTAAGTACATATTTTACCTTTTATCCAATACAATAGGACTGGTACGGTGGCGTCGTCCTGTAATCCAGCTACTTGGAGGTCACGAATCGTGGATAGGACAGTAAGCGATGGTGGGTGGGTGTAGTGTTCTCTTGTGTGGATCCTCACCATCGTCACAATTAGACCAATTCGGAATTCAGAAGCCGTGGTTCGGATTCCACGTTAAACTGTAGGTCCATTAGTTGCCACTGGCTGTTGGGCTATTAATTAACAGTCCTGTCTAAGGAAAGTCAGCCTTAGTCAGTAACAAGACTACAAGATCGCGCCACAATCATCCTACGCTCATTTCTCATTCATACTTGGCTTAAAATACCTACCTGGGTAAGTTGCCATTTCAATAATCTAATATAATCTAATCAAGCTAAAGTACCCGTTATTCGAACGGGTATGTGTTTACAAATAGTATTTTATACTAACCAAGATTCCCAAGAACTTGAGTGACATTCCAGCTTTACTTCATAAAATACCGTATACTAAAAATAAAATACTATACAATAAAATACTATTCACATGAAAACAGTATTTTCTAAACATTTTCTAAAATCTTTTTATTTACTTCCCTATGGGAAATAGGTTAAATCGTGGTTATGTCTCAAGGGGATGTTTTCAGTTCTTCTAAACAGCTGTTCTTATTCTTATATATTAAAAATTCAATACAATAGCTCTAGTAGTTTCTATGGAAACCTGTTTCAAATTTTTATCTTACGAATTTCCAACGCCCCAGAGCTAAGATATATCCTTGTCAAAAATTTACAAACAGGCGTGACTACAAAATGACGAAACACGAGTGTCTAATATGACAAAGGAACACCTGTTAAGTAATATTATGAAAGGATTATGAATAACGTAATAGGGACAGGCATCAGGAGAAAACTTAAAATCTACATATTTCTGCAATACTAATTTCAATCCAAAAGTTTTATCTATAAAAATTAACTTTCTTTCTTCTTCTTCTTGAACTGCCAAATTTTAGTGTCCACAGCGGTTGACATTCAAGTACGTTGATATATTTTGAAAATGTAAACATTGAAAGCTAGGAAGTTGACGGGGCGTAGCTTGAGGGGATTTTAAGGAAATGAATATGCCTATGTGTTGCATGTGTTGAGTCTACCTTTATGTAAAATTTCAAAACGGTCGGTTCAGTATTATTCGCGTTTAGTTTTCACAACAGGCATACAAACAAACAAACATACAGAAACCACCTCTTCTTTATAATATTACAGATCGCTATTATCTTTTGAAATGACGACCTATCTAGATAGGTATTTTAATCCAAGTACGAATGAGAAATTAGTGTATGATTTTGGCACGATCTTGCAGTCTTGTTAGTAACAGGACTACAAGATCGTGTAGAACTGACATATTCCTTAGACAGGACTGTTAATTAATTAATGACCAATAGCTGGTAGAATCTCAGGGAACAACAGTTTGACGTGGAATTAAAACCACTGGTCTAATCATGAGGATGGTCTTTGTGGATGGACGTAGTATTCAATAGTGCGAACGTTAATCCACACCAAGGAATATAACACCTACCACCGCTCATAACCATCCACAGTTTGTGACTTCCAAGTAGCTCGATTACAGGACACACCATCGACCCAGTCGATACTCGGCTTAGCGATTTGACACAGAACACATCAAACACTATAACCAGTTAATTTATTTATATTTATCGGGCCTTTAAACTAACTAATAACATGGAAACACTATGTATGAAAACAATATGATTAAGAGTCACTATATTAGTGACTTAACGAGCCTGATAAAAATATCTGTGCTGTTTTTCGCGTGTTTCACTAAAAAAACACTAGAGTAAACCGCAAGAAAGTAGTCCGATGTGGTCTTGGACACCTGGTTCCCCCCTCACCCTCTCTTTCCCAGCAGTGTTGCCATTTTTGACATGGATATGTCTTAGCTCTGGGGGGGGGGTGTTGGCGATTTTTAAGATGGAAAACATGTAACAGGTTTCCATAGAAACTCCAGAGCTATTGTACCGTATTTAATTTTTTATATAAGAGAATAAGAACAGCTGTTTAGATGGACTGAAAACATTCCCTTTAGACATATCCATGATTTAACCTATCTCCCAGAGGGAAGTAAATAATAACATTTTTTTAAGATGAAAAACACGTAACAGGTTTCCATAGAAACTACCAGTAACTATTATTGTATTGAATTTTAAATATAAAATAATAAGAACAGCTGTTTAGATGAACTTAAAAGATTCACTTTAGACATATCCATGATCTAACCTATTTCCCACAGGGAAGTAAATACAAACATTTTTTCATTTATGCAGGCTCTTCGAACTTTTTGCTGATGAGAGTCTGGATTCCCATTAGTTAGTCGGGCCGTCCTAACTAAGAATCGGGGGACGGGGGGGGGGGTGGGGGGGGGGGGGGGGGGGGGGGTGGGGGGGGGGGGGGGGGGGGGGGGGGGTGGGGGGGGTTGGGTGGGGCGATTTGGCAACACCACACTAACCACATAGGGTTCATTGGACTATTTTCGTGCGATTTACTCTAGTGAAAAAAACTTGTGTTTTCAATGTGTTCCTTGTAAAATTTAAGTATCTAACAAATTTTCCTGATCGTGTTAAGAAAATTGAAAATAAATCTACGACACTCTAAAAATCCAGTGGTAGAAACATGGATTCATTTATAAGGTGTTGAAGTAAGCCCAAACCATCATAACGTTTATAAAAATCCGACCCACTCTGGTATATATTTTATCATAAGTGCAGGGCAAGTATGATGGCCTACGAAGAATCACACAATTTTGTTGAACCCTGATGAACCAGTACCTTAATTACGAAAGGCACAATAGTCACTGAACTACTAACGAGGCAATGTTTCTACTAATTGTTTACATCGTCCTACCTTTTGTATTGGTGGGCCGTCCCACCATCTCTGTTTTGGTCTTCCACGAGATCTTCTTCTTATAGGGTAATCTTCAGTCGAGACCCTTTTACTCTTCTTAGAACATGCCCAGCCCATCTTAGTCTTCAACTCTTAACCGCACTCTCAATGCCTGCTGTATTATACAGGTCTAATTTCTCTATTGTGTTTACTCTACCACACCCCTTGGTCCATATATTTTCCTCAAGACCTTATTTCGAAGTCAATTAGTTTCTTTTTTTCTTAATTAATATCCAAGTTACAGTAAAACCGGAACAAAAGTTGCTTTATACAACCTAATTTTCCTTTTGTGTGACAGGGAATATGATGAAAATAATCTATTGCATGCATATAAACATCTGTTTGCTAAATCTCGATTTCCTGAGAATTTTTGTTATATATTGTGACTCCGAGGTATTTGAATTCTTACACTTGTTCAAATTCATGATCATCAACTCGAATAAGGCCTGTTGGGTGATTCTGGTCTCTTGTGAAAGTTCATATTTTGTCTTTGGATCGTTTGTCTTCAGCTCTATCATTTCTGCTTCTCTTATAAATATATTGGTCGAAGTAGTTCAATCCTCTAGCTTTTCTGCCAATATAGCTTCGTCGTCTACAAATGCTATAATATATTTGGAAACAATCATTCAGTTTGTTTCCAACTTTGATACCCAGGCCCATTTCTACTGATTTTGAAGTGTTCTTTTTGACAAAAGGCTGTCTGTCTGTCTGTGACGTCCCAAGAGGCATTTTACGCCGTATTCTCGGAAAAAAAACAGGAGAACTGTTGACAAGGAAACTTATGTCATGCATTCTCTACATTCCACAGAATGTATTTCAAAGCTTGAAGTTGTCCGCCGCCCTTGAAAAGTAAATTACGAGTGAAAAACCCCAATTTTTTACTTTCTCCCCTTATAGTATATGGAGAAAGTATTGTTTTCGTCAAAATTTTCGAATTTGAGTTGAGGGTGGATATATCCGTTTTGGGGTCCCCTGAATCCAAAAAAGTGGGTTTTGACGTGATGTCTGTCCGTCCGTGTGTGTGTGTGTGTGTGTGTCTGGATGTGTACAGTGCCACAGCCTACCCCGTTGGTCCTATTTAGATGAAATTTGGCATGTATATATAGTCACCGTATCTCCAGGTGTTTTTTTCATTTTTTGAATTTTTGATTTTTAAGGGTAGTTTACCCCTAAAACCCCTTAAAAACGTGAAAAATCCAATTTTCTCAAAAACGGCTCTAACGATTTTGATTAAAATGTGATCGTTTATAGTGCAAAGAGTACTAAATAATTTGACACCACCCGCATGTCTGTAAAAATGACGGTTCAAATGTTATGGACTTTTAAATGTAAAAAAAAATCAAATTTTTAAATTTTCTACGAAAAAAATAAAAGTAAAGTATAGCTTGACTGGTATCATTGAAACCAGCTTAAAAAACTAAACAAATTAGTACCTTGAATTATTTGTCTACGACTAACGGTTCCAGAGAAAAGTTAAATTTACTGTCCACGATAAACGCAGTACGTTGTCTGAAAGCGCCCAATGTTATTCTTATGGAGAATATAAAAAATCAATTTCTTCCTTACTTTCCAACCATTTTCCATGAAACTTGGTATGAAGTGTAAGGTCAAATCACCGAACAAAACCAGCTCAAAAATGCTTGGTATTACCGGGGGGGGGGGGGTTCCCTCATACAATTTGAACAATAAATTATTAAATGATATTTAGAATAACTTTGTAGAACAAGATAGTTTTATTACAGATTGTCTTTTTTAAATTTACTTAAGGGAGAAAGTATGTGTCAGTCCACTGGTTTATTAAGTTCATTTTCATCTCAATTATTAATGAACCACCTACTGGTAATAATCAGCTGTCTTTGTACTTTAATGATTTAATAGAAAGAAAAACAAACAGGTGTCAAATTAAAATAAATATAACTAATATTTATTTTAATTTGGCAGATTATATTGGTCATTAATTTTAAATCCATTTCAAAATCATAATATATTAAAAAGTAATTTTAACATATAACTAATTTTAATAATGGTATAAAAATATTCTAATCTGTGTAATTGTAAAGTAATGCTAAATAATAACGTTGGGTATTTATTTATTTTCTTTTGTACTGATATGTTTAGGATATCAGATGTTATTATGATGATCTTTCTTCTTTAAAGTGAATCCTACATCCCGTACAAAGGACGGGCTTACTGCAAGTTTATAATAATATTGTTTCCTGGTTTTAATTTGCAAAGAATTTGTTTACATTTGACTTATCTTTACTTGTTTAGTTTTGAGTTTAAGGAAATATTGTTAATTTTATCCCATTTATTTCAAGAATAATTGTAGACAATTGTAATCTGTATTTGGCTGTATTGTTATTATTTATTTACTAAAAGGGGTTTATTCTAATGTACATTGCTCAAATGGATTTAGCTCTGCAGAGCCTATTCTTGATTATAGAAAAATCTGATGGATGAAAAATCTCTGTCTTTCGAGCTAACTTGGTTTACTCAAACTTGATACGACTTAATACAAATTTTAGGCTATTTTTTCAAAAGCTAGATGTATTATTAGCATTCTTAACGAAATTTTTATCAGTAAAATAATTTATATTTTAGTATTATTTTTATTTTAGCATAAAAATCATAAAGTTTTAAGATCAGAATCTTCTATAGCTTCGAATTAGCAACATTGAAACATTTTTGTTTTTGATAAACAAATTTTTGTCTAATAATGCTTGGAGTTTGATTAGAGATGTATAGCCATCAAATGATACAACATATTAGGATTTGAAAGAGCAAAAATGACGAGAGAGAATTTGTTTGTTTCAAAAATCGTGTAATGAATGATAAACCATCTCTCACTTTAGAGAGGTCATAGACCATTCGATTTCAAAATAAATGAGTTATTTTCAATCTTTTCTTATCAAACATTAATTAAAATAAACTACCTCTACCTATACATTACATAATGCACAATGTAAAATATTTATATAGCTAAAGAATTAATAAAACGTTACATGGGAATCATTTGTCTAAATTAAAAATTTATTTAAGTTGTAATAATTAATTATATTACAACGAGTGACTTTTAAAAATTTGATATTTGATAAAAACCGCATAGTGCTATGAGATGTATTTTAAGTAGTGAAAAAATAAAATAAACACCCAAAACATGAGTCATCCCAAACACATTTCTGAATAATTCAGTTAATCTCTGCTTGACTTTAATGTAAGGTGTTAAGATTTAGTTAAGGAATATTATGAAATTGTATTTAATCGTCAACACATCTAAGTCCTTACAAATACAACTCACTATAAACTGCACAAGTACGTAGATAAACCGTCCAAAATACAGGAAAGATTTCTTAAATAAATTAATATACCAAATTCACAAGTCGCACATTACACAATCACAAGTCACACTGTATTGACGGCCATCCTAATCTACTGGTTAATATAGATAAGAGCCGAATCATCATTTAATCTATCGGCTACTCACCACCAAAATCAAAAGGGTTAAAAAAGGGAGTTTTAAGTGAGCCATGGTTTCTTTTGGCCAGGGGTACCCACGATATCACTCCATGCTTCTCCTGCTATCAGCGCAAATAATGTTAACGGATGGTTAATAAATAAGGAGAAGTGTTATCGGTCGTGATATGATAACCACACAGGCAGTCGAACGTAGACTCTCCTGGTGTTCAGGTCGTGCCGACGATCCAACTGTGCTTTTATTCTAAAATTGCATCATTTGCAAAATTGTAAGATTAATAAATTGTATCAGTGGACTGACACATACTTTCTCTTTTAAGTAAATCTAAAAAGGAAAATCTGTAATTAAACTATCATATTCTTTAAAGTTCATCTGAAATACCGTTTAATGATTAATTAATTGTTTCAAAAATAATCATAAAATTTATTGTTAGATCAGACTGGAATGGTGGAGTAGTTATTGTGGATAATTGTGAACAATGGTAGGTGGGTGTAAATGTTCTTGTGTATTTCAAAATGTACCACGCACTATGAAAAAATTATATCCTCTCAAATATTCTAATGAACATGTAATCTATAAAAATGGTTTAGTAAAAAGAAACAACCACAGCCTGTCAAATTGAAACCAATATTAGTTTGTTTAAATTTAATATGTATTAAAACATTTTCATGACTGTTAAAGGATTTTAATGATGTCACAAATTTTCTAATCTCATCGAAGTTATCTGATTTTAAATTAATGCTGACTAATGACGGTTTACGAATACTCAGAGCTAAGACATATAAATGTCAAAACCAAGTAAATCTTGATCCATACTCTGTTCACTAGGACAGAAGAAACATAAGCTGTTTCATGCCTTAATTCGTTTGTGAATTTTGTGAATTGAACTCCAAGGTCAGTTCAGAAAACACACGCATAGCCTTGATGGTGACTCTGTATGACTATGAAAGGAAGGCGAAGTAATCACCGCGTTTCCACCTGGAATGTAAATCTTCGAACAAGAAGGAGATTCTTTAGAATTTTAAAATCAATTTATCTAATCTCTATGTCACATAATTGATATTAACAGATGATTTTTTATTTTTTATATTTTAAAATATATAATTTAGATGGTACGCAGCTTACCAGTGAAGAAATGAGGATTTTTGCCGAAGCCATGGGTTTCAAGATTGTCCTAAATACCCACAATCAAATTGTCTTGCTGAATTGGCACTAAACCAGCCAATATAATTCTAACAAAGTACCAAGATTTAGATAGTGGTCCCCTGTCACACCGATCAGCACATCTGGAAATTAGCTATTACTGATTCCGGGCCAAAATCTCCAAAATCAAAATCACCAAATCCGTAATTCTTGGAAAAACAGTGTAAAATCACCAACAGAATTTACGGATGATTGCACATGATAATGAGGTGTTTGAAGAGGGTTGTAGAGCAGGTAGTCGGGATGTGCCTACCCTGTGATGGTGCAACCGGACCGGCGCATGCGGGATTATCTACCCCTCCTACTTACTAGGTCTATAAAATACTTCAAAATATTATTCATTTCATCGAATTTATCATAGTGAATAAGTTATATAATTACCGTAGGCAGCATGGTAAGAGTTAATATTCTGGTTTTTAGCGAATTTCCCATAGGGAAGAAGCTATTACCGTAGGTCTCATGGCAAGAGTTAAGCCCGAGACCATGTTATTTTTTCTTCTTTAGGTGCCCAGAGACCAAAAACAATAGTCGTTAAAATTTATATATATATATATATATATATATATATATATGTGTCTGTGAACACGATAACTCTCATAAAAAAGGTCCGATCGAGACCAAATTTGGTAGAGACGTGTATTCCTACAAATGCTCGGACAAGTTCGTAAACCAGACATATCGGTCAATGGGAACGGGTAGTTTGGGGGGTTTTGTACCCCAAAATGGGGTTTTTTGCGTTTTTCACAAGTAGTTTCTAAAAATTTCTAATTTTATATTTCACCATTGCATTCAGCTTAAAAAACTACACAATTAAGTTCCTTAAAGTTTTTCTCTATCTTCAACGGTTACCGAGATATAAAAAAATCTAAACACAGTACGTTGTATTTTTGAGGCTCCAATGTTAATCTTATGGAGGATTAAAAAAAATTAATTTTTCACTTATTATCTAATATTTTTGGATGAAACTTGATATTTAGCTTCATGTGGTTGAGATCCATACATTTGTGCTAAAAAATCATAGTTTATGTGTTTATCATGGCAGCAAACCTGCATACTCTTTTCCCATGTTAATCATATGGAGATTAGGCAAACTCCTTTATTTATGGACAGATGTTGATGAAAGTTGGTATAAATGTTAAGATAAAAATTATTTATGGTATAAATGGCTACTTTCAGTGTTCCTCACAGCAGCAAACCTGCACACTCTTTGCCATGTTAATCTTATGGAGAATAGGCAAAAATTCTCATGTTTATCGACAGATTTTGACCAAACTTGTCATATATTATTATTATTATATTATTGATTTGGAAATTCGCTGAGTACGCAGGTCTGCTGCGACGGGGGTATTCTTCTCTTTCAGCGAATTTCCCACAGAGAAGAAGCTATTACCGTAAGTCTCATCGCAAGACTTAAGCCCGGGACCATGTTACTTTTCCGTTTTGAGGTTCCTAGGGACCAAAAACCATAGCCATTAACATTTTTATTTATATATATATTTATTTTATATTTAACTACATCTGGTTGAAATCCGTCAATGTATGCTTCAAAATATCAATTAATTTCCCATACTTAGCCCTTTTATGCTGTTATTGGCAGGACAAATCTCATAGTTTGTGGTTTACATTACCCATTATAGATTTATTCATTTCTCGTGAAATGATACGCATATATTCATATATTATTTCAGATATGTGATTAAGAATTCGCTCCTATTCTGCAATCTGGGTTTAAACTTTTGACTAAAGTTCCTGACTACACAGACTGTAAGAACACTACATGGCCCCCGTGGGTTCAGTCGAGGGGATGTATACCTGTCAAGCGGGCGCTGCAGATGGCCAATTATCGATTCGTGGAATTTGGTGGTTTTAGCACTTGGTGATTTTGGCACGACACGGAAATACTAATGGGATGGGAGATAAGGAGTACAGTTCCAATCTAAAAGGACGTTTTAAAGTCGTACTTACTAGAAATTTTTTTGTGGCAGGTGTTAACTATTTATGTGTACCCCGCTCCTACGAGGGTTATGTGGTGACTCCACCGGTATACCCAAACTAAACTCACCTTCCCCCATCCGTCCGCTTACCAGACAGAAAATTACAAGACTGAGAAAAAAATTAAAATTAGGATGACTGCACGATTTGACCAACACCATAGAACACGTGATCTTCCAAACTAGACCCTGGTTGTACTGTTTAGATTCCTGATTTGAAGAGGAAAGGTGCCGTGATATAAAAAATAAAAGTCACGATCCTACCTCGTTGAATTGGACAATGGCGTTCGACTTCGGAGAATCAAAGGGCAACTCGTTCCCTTGAAATCCATTGTTCACTAACATCCAAAATAAACGGTATCAGTGGACTGACCCATACTTTCTCCCTAAGTAAATTTAAAAAAGACAATCTGTAATAAAACTATAATGTTCTTCAAAGTTTATCTAAATATCATTTAATAATTCATTGTTTAAAATATATAATCACCTCATTTCTGAAAATAAAAACTAGAGAGACGAAGTTAAATTGATTGTTCGAATTGTATGGGTGAACCTCCCCCCCTCCGGTAATACCAAGCTTTTTTGAGTTGGTTTTGTTTGGTGATTTGACCTAACGCTTCATACCTTAAGTTTCATGAAAACGGTCATAAAATAAGGAAGAAATTGATTTTTTAATATTCTCCATAAGAATAACATTGTACGCTTTCAGACAACGTACTGTAAATTTAACTTTTCTCTGGAAACATTAGTCATAGACAAATAATTCAAAATACTAATTTGTTTAGTTTTTAAGCTGGTTTCAATGGTATCAGTCAAGTTATACTTTACTTTTATTGTTTTGGCTGAAAATTTAAAAATTTGATTTTTTTGACATTTAGAACCCCATAACTTTTGAACCGTCAATTTTACAGACATGTGGGTGGTGTATAATTATTTAATTCAGTAAGCACTAGAAACTGTCAAAGTTTAACCAAAATCGTTAGAGCCCTTTTTGAGAAATTTTGATTTTTCATGTTTTTTAAGGGTTTTTAGGGGTGAACTACCCTTAAAAATCTAAAATTTAAAAAAATGAAAAAAAAACTCTTGGAGATACCGTGAATATATACATACATCCAGGACACGACAAAACACACGGACAGAGGACAGACATTACGTCGAAACCCACTTTTTTGGATTCAGGGGACCCCAAAATAGTTATATCCACTGTCAACTCAAATTCGAAAGTTTTTACGAAAACAAGACTTTCTCCATATACTATGTATAAAGAGAGAAAGTAAAAAGGAGAATGCCATATGATTGATGATTAACATATGGCATTTTCTAATGTTTATGTGTATGTTATTCATATATTTATATAATTTAGCTTGTAATCTATCGTGCAGTTATTTAATTATTATCTCTTCCATATAGTCAACTCACTATTTAGTCAACCTACAAGGTGAACTACTTATACAAGGATCTAGTTTCTGAGACAGCAAATGTTATGTTACATAGCAGTAGTTTAATAATCCGTTGATCACAGACTCTGGCACATGTCTTTGATATGTAGCTCCCGAAAAACTATGATCAAGAATAGGTAATAAAGGCTGACATCCTGGAGTTGTGGGGGTATTGACAATCCGTCAGACCAAAATATGAAACGGAAATGATGTTATATGGTTATAAGGATTGCTGTTTAGAGGAACAGTAAAGATTTTCTTAAACATATTCATGGTCTAAGCTATTTCCCAAAGGGGAGTTAGTAACTTCCATTAAATTTAACTTCCATTTTGGAAATAAAATGTAATCTAGCTATTCGAAGGTCACGAATTGTGGATAGTTGTGAGCGATGGTCGGTGGATGTAGTGTTCTCTTGTGTGGATTAACGTCCGCACTATTGAATACTACGCTAATCCGCAAAGACCATCCTCATAACTGAACCAACTCGTAATTAATTCAGAGGCCGTTGTTCGGACTCTGCGTTAAACTGTAGGTCCTTAGTTGTCATAAGCTGTAGCGTTATTAATTAACGTTCCTGTCTAAGGAGCATGTCAGCCTTAGTCAGTAACAAGACTTCAAGATCGCGCCACAATCATCTTACACCCAATCCTCAATCATACTTGACTTAAAATACCTAACTTGTGGTATGGTCGCCTTTTCAATAATCTAATCTAATCATTCCATAAGGTTAACACAAGAAAGAGTGTGCAGGTTTGACTGCCATGATATGAGTAAACACATAAACTACTATTAGTATATTTTAACGACTCTCAACCACACTAGGATAAATTCAAAGTTTCATCAAGATATAAGTAAATAAGTGAAAAATAAAATTTATTTGTCCTCCATAAGATTAAGATTGGAGTCCCAAATTACAACATACAGTACTGTGTTTAGTTTTTAATAATACCAGGAGACTGAGCATGGCATTGCATCGTATAGAACAAAACAAATATTAGGTAAGTTAATTAGCTAAGTTAAAAAAAACTAATTTCTTAAGTACACAATGTAAACACACATTTTAAAACTCCTATTTTTTAAAATTGATTTTTGGTAGGAAATAAGTGAGTTAAAAGCCAACTTGAATGTTTATTGGACTTCATTTTCTTATATTGATAAAATAAGTCTAAAAGCTTGGTACACTTATTCCGAAACACACTGTATATTATTGTATTTTCATACGCGATCTAGTCTTCTATCTTTATTTTTTATCCATTCACTTCGTAGTCGATTGAAACTTCATAGTTGGTCCCATGTGTGTAGTATGTGAAAGTTGTATAATCTTTGCTGTGATTGAATTCATTTTAATTTTACTTTGCATTATAATCAATAAACTATTTACATTTTATAGGAAATATATTTAAAAACTATATTAGTAGAAACTACTAAAAGACTTCTCCCAAGTCTTCGCTGAATTCATCATACCCACGGTAATATCTTAGTTCTTATAACCACTAAAACCACAAAATAAAAATAAAAAACATGTCTTTATTATTTTGTATTTTATTTTATTAACAAAAATAATAAACTAACAGATGCAGTACGTTTATTTTAGATGTGTATCCAACCAATGTTTACTAAATATTTGCAAATTAGCCACACTCATTGGTCTAGGGTTTTTGGTTTTCATCCGTTAAACGCGTTTCCTAACACCCGGCCTCCAAGAGCCTGGAGGAGGCCGTAGACTAGACCGGCGACGAGCCCCAGGAGGGCGGCGACGACTGTGGCGATGATGTCGGGCTTGTAGTGGGGCTCCGGTGAAGGGGATGGTGCAGGCTCAGGGCCGGGGGAGCCATCAACCCCCAGGAGACAGCCCTGCGGAGAACATAAAAACTATAGTAATTAACCAATTTAAAGAACACCTGCCTAGAAAATCCTCCAAGTCTGCTTATTCTAATCATTTAGTAAATAACTAGCCAAAGTACCCGTTCTTCGCACGGGTAAAAAAGGCAGAGAGGTGTAGGCTCTATAGATACATTTAAGTTATTGATAATTAATTCTTTATTGTTTACAAAATGACAAAACACGTGTCTAAGTATATATCTAAACATGACAAAGTAACATATGTCAAATATTGGGAGAGGATAAGCATTAACGTAATAGAGGCAGGCATCGGGAGAAAATTAAAAATCTACCATTCCACTATTTCGAGCTAATAATAATTCACTAATTTCGATCCAGCAGTTTATGTGTAAAAATTAACTTTATTTCTTTTTCTTCCCGAACTGTCAAAATGTAAAGTAAACGGATGTTGACATTAAAAACTGTAAACATTGAATCCCAGGGTATTTACAGCAACCATGTCTTCTGCTTCTCGAACTGTCAAATTTTAGTGTTCACAGCTGTTGACATTCAAGTTATTTTATGTTTTCATTTTCTAAAAATGTAAACATTGAAACTTAGGACGTTCACAGGGCGTAGCCCGAGAGGATTTTAAGGAAATGAGTATGCCTATGTGTTGCATGAGTTTAAGATCTGTCTTTGTGTAAAATTTCAAACTGTTTGGTTCAGTATTTTTTGCGTTCACTTGCCACAACAAACCCACAAACCCACAAACACACAAACCCACAAACATACAGAAACCACCTCTTCTTTATAATATTATAGATAACCATGATTACACCGACATTAACACTGGTACGGTGGCGACGTCCTGGAATCCAGCTACTTGGAGGTCACGAATTATGAATAGTTGTGAGCGATGGTCGGTGGATGTAGTGTTCTCTTGTGTGCATCAACGTCCGCACTATTGAATACTACGTTAATCCACAAAGAGCATCCTCATAATTAGGCCAATTCATAATTCAGAGGGCTTGGTTCGGATTCCACGTTAAACTGTAGGTCCCTTAGTTGCCATCGGCTGTTGGGCTATTAATTAACAGGCCTGTCTAAGAAATATGTCAGCCTTTGTCAGTAACAAGACTACAAGATCGTGCCACAATCATCCTACACTCATTTCTCATTCATACTTGGCTTAAAATACCTACCTGGGTAGGTTGCCATTTCAATAATCTAATCTAATCTAATCTAGAAATATTACACTATTGCAGGAAAGGATACTAATACAATCGAAGAATTCGAAATATATCGTTCAGGTAAAGATATAAAGATATCATGATTGGGAATGAGTTGTTACATCATGGTTATACGTTCGACTTGCTCAACCAGTCATGACTCACCGTTCGCCACGCTCTCGCCCTAAATTCATAATTTGGCCAAATTAAATGTATCGATGTTTCCGTGTGTGTAAGTGTTTTGAAGACGACTCATCACTACGTCAGTGTTGAGGATAAATTTTATTACCTAATATTGGTATTCTGACTTGATAATGGACTTTTAAGTCCGAAACCATTGGTCGTCAGCACCTTAATAATTGAAGATCACGACAGTACTACAGGTATTTTAACCTTTAATTAAATATAATTAATATATTAATAAATTAACTTAAAAGAAACAGGATCGCACGCAGCATGCTGGCGTGAATCATATACCTTTAACTGAAATGGTAACCTTCCCAGGTAGGTATTTAAATCCAAGTATGAATGAGAAACGATTGTAAGATGATTGTGACGCGATCTTGTAGTCTTGTCACTGACTAAGGTTGACATGCTTCTTAGAAAGAACTGTTAATTAATAACCCAATATCTAAGGGACCTACAGTTTAACGTGGAATCCGAACCACTGAATCTGAATTACGAACTGGTCTAATTATGAGGATGGTCTTTGCGGATTTACGTAGTATTAAATAGTGTGGACGTTAATGCACGCAAGAGAACACAGCACCCAATGACCATCGCTCACAACTATCCACAATTCTTGACCTCTACATGCTGTATAAACAGGCTGTTAACTAGGAAGAAACGCACACAATTGTTTAAAAAATTATGTCTTTAATTAAGCGAGTTACACCAATTAATTAATCTATTCTCCATAATAATTACTTGGGGAATGAGTACGTAGGTTTGCTACCGTAAGAAACATTAAAATTGGAGCTTTTATGGATTTAATGATAAAAATTAACTAGATGAACTTGCATACCAAATTTGGAAGAACATTTTTGTAAATAAGTGAGTTATTGACTTTTAGTTATTCCCCATAAGAGTTAACATTAGACAACGTACTGTGTTTACCATCTCGCATATCTCAGTAACCAATTAACCTAGAGTCATGATTCAAAATACTAAATTGTGTGTTTTTTGCCTTAATCCAAGGGTAAAACGAAAAATATTATATTTTAAAAAAATTACACAAATTAATTGAAACCCCCCATATTTGGGGTACAATCCTTCAAAAGTGTAGTTAATGTAGTCTGATTAATTTGCCCAATGAATTCATACCAGATATTACAGAAAGGAACAATTCCACCAAATAATGAAACAATAATTGCGACCCTTATCGTGTCGACACATATATATGCTTATATAAATTTATATACACGTACATAACTTTTGAATGACCCCCAAACCGTGTTCCAGAGGTTGAGTTTTGAACTTATATCATGGTCCCGGGCTTAAATTTCACCATGTGGGTCATGTGAATTGCCCACTTTTCCATGGAAATTCACTAATAAACAGCATCAGTGGACAAAGTCATACGTATTCCCTCAAGGTGCGTCTCCAACGTGGTGCGTGGTAACGTGGTTCGGATTCCACGTTAAACTGTTGATCCCTTAGTTGCCACCTGTTGTTGGGCTATTAATTAATAGTCCTGTCTAAGGAACATGTCAGCCTTAGTCAGTAACAAGACTACAAGATCGCGCCCCAATCATCTTACACTCAATCCTCATTCATACTTGGATTTAAATACCTACATTGTGTATGGTTGCCATTTCAATAATCTAATCTAATCCACCAACCGAACATTTTCGCTTAATATTATAAATGGTATAATTTAATTGACACAAACTTTTTCCTGAGCTTCCTAACTTTCTCTCAAACTATGTACGAAATCCATTATGTATGCATAAATATTCAAGATATCGAATTTAACTTATACGTCAATCATTGGAAAATGTACTACGTTGTCCAAAACACTACTTCTGAAACATTAAACATAGCGTACACCTTGCGGCCAGTCGTTTTAGTACCCGGTGGATTTTGTCACAAGTACATGCAAAAACAATGTTTTCCCAATTTAAAATACATGGAAGCTCCGATGAGGACCTTCTTCCCTTAAGGAGTCAATTAAAAAAAAAACTTTCAGCAAAGAATGTCAAAGTGTTTTAATGTACTCGTGTTTTAGAAAGTTTTTAAATACAACTACCTTTGTTTCGCATTTAAAAAAACAGTACTACAAATAATTTACCTTGGATGGATTTCAACCTACTCGTATACAAGGTGTGGAGTTTTTCTCAATTAATTTTTGAGCATGCATAACTTAAATCATTAATAAATATTTCTTTTTCAATAATACTATATTTTTGTTTTGACCTAATTTGTTAAGTATAATATTAATAATGAATTAAGTAAACATTTAAAATTGACTGAAATAGTACTCTATGGTAAAAAGTCAATATTTGCAGTAAAATAAGTACATGATAATTTACATACATTTGCAAATGTTTGTTTATTTTAAACATCATACAAGAAGGCTTTCCTAAATTGTATACTTTTCAGGTGGGATTCCCAGTTACAAGATTCATATTTACGATATTTGAACAAGTAATGTGTCAGTGGAGTGAACAGAGCTATATTCTAAAGTTTAAATATACTGAAAGGACAATATTTTCACTAAGTCTGAACCAATAATTATTGAAAATTTACAAAAATATATTTGAAAGTAAAAAATATTAGGAAATAGTTTAAGGGTTTTTAGGGGTGAACTACCCTTAAAAATCAAAAGTTCAAAAAAATGAAAAAAACGCCTGGAGATACCATGAATGCCAAACATGCCAAATTTTATTTAAATCGGACCAACGGGGTAGGCTGTGGCACTGTACACATCCAGACACACACACAGACAGACACACACACGGACGGACAGACATCACCTCCAAACCCACTTTTTTGGATTCAGGGGACCCCAAAACGGATATATCCACCCTCAACTCAAATTCGAAAATTTTGACGAAAACAATACTTTCTCCATATACTACGTATAAGGGGAGAAAGTAAAAGGAAATCTAAAAACTAAGAAAGGATTAAGACAACCTCGATGCTTCCACTCCTAGAACTCTGTTAGCTGTGTTTTAGGTAAACTTATAATTTTGCTTTACTTGTATATATTTTATAATTCAGTTAAAACTTTGTAATCAATAAATACTACCTTTTACGAAGGATTTATTAATTTTAAGAACCGTAAATAACCTCTAAAATGTCAATATCCTAAGTCGTAAACTGACGAAAGCTACTTTTTAACTGGACGATGTTAAAGGCAATGTAAAACACACTTTAAAGTTGTAAACACTTTTGAAAACTTAAACAATAGGTTTACAAGGTCATTTAGTTTTACATTAATTTAAAACCAAAACTAATAATATAAATGGAAACTCTGAAGAATAAAAAGACCAAACGGGTGTAAATTTTATAAAATAACAACTGTGTTAACTAAGAAGCCTGACATAAAACAAAAACAGCTATAAAAGTGTAAATTTCTAATTTTCCTTTAAGTGACTATGAATAAAAGTGATCGAATAGAAACTCTAATAATTTACACCTAGCTAAAGATTTAATAAGAAATCTAAATATAAAATGTACATTATTTACCCCCCTGTAGGAAATAGGTTACACCACGGATATGACTGAATATTTTCAGTTTCTCTAACTATTGCCCTAACCAAACGACGTTACTTCCGTAACATTTTTTGCACCCCGAAAATTGCTAATTCCTGTTTGAGGTAACACATGTCAAAAATAAATTTGGTTAAAAATTCAGTCCAGGTATAAATGTAAATGAACCTTTAGACAGATAAATAAACTATGATTAAAAAGTTATAAAACAATTTTTAAATC
This sequence comes from Nephotettix cincticeps, assembly GCA_023375725.1. Lineage (NCBI taxonomy): Eukaryota > Metazoa > Arthropoda > Insecta > Hemiptera > Cicadellidae > Nephotettix > Nephotettix cincticeps. The sequence continues at coordinate 3,804,373 of CM041787.1, forward strand.
TCTTCCCCTTATTTTTAAATATTCTACGATCCGGACATAACAATGTTGAATACTCACCTGGTAAAAAACACAATATCCGATTATTTCCCACTAAAATAATTTTCCACGTCAAGTTCACCAGTGAACAGGGGGCTGAGTCCCAGGCCCAGCCAATGGGGAGAGGGGTGGGAGTGGGGCGTCACCAGATTATGACTAAGTCTTACCAAAGATAAGGCGAGCAAAGCCGCGGCGAAGTGGAGCTTCATATGGGCCATCTTCGGAGATGAATCCATCCCGGCAACGTGTCATATCGGTGTTATCACTGGGCAAACTGCGCGACGACACCAGTGATAACAGACAATAAATAACCAGGTCAGTCGCAGCACTCGGCACTCCCGGAGGTGGAGGTGCCGTCACGTCTCCGACCGGGGCAATTTAGAGGAAAACACACTGTAGAGAAAGCAATAACTATCCTGGGTATTGTGATCAGCTGTTATTGAATCATACAGAGCTCTTGGGGCGGTGGCGTGTCCTGTAATCTAGAGGAAAACACACTGTAGAGAAAGCAATAACTATCCTGGGTATTGTGATCAGCTGTTATTGAATCATACAGAGAGCTCTTGAGGCGGTAACGTGTCCTGTAATCTAGAGGAAAACATACTGTGGAGAAAGAAATAACTAGCCTTAGTATTGTCTTGGCTCTTGGAATAACTTAATTTTCAAGCTTTCTCAGTGACTTTTGTAGGATGGTTGACTCTATGTTGAAGGTTCTGAATAAATTAAAATACGTTACATCCTTCTTGATGCAGCCAAGCTAGAGATCGTTCGGCCAATTATTTGCCATATTATTTATTGTATAATTCCTGTTTTTGGAAAAGTATGTCCGGTGCAAATCTTTAGCTACTCACCATGCTACAAAATCGCGCTTTACGATTTGTATATAACCTGAAGAACAAATTTGTGAATTTAGAGAAAGAAAGAATTTTAGCAAAATGATTCAATGCTGCCACATTCAAACAGCTCTGCTTGTCCTGGAGCGAGGTAAACCCGCGAAGTACCAGACTTAGAGAGTAGACTTTGAAGGTCGCTGGATAATAAATACGTTATGAGAGCAGTAAAACAATATAAACACACAGATCGTGCCTACTTTCGACTATTTAAAATTTTTGATTATTTTTAATACCCAAACAGCAGTTGAAATATCATAGTGATATATATTTTTTATTATGAATAAACGTTTTTGATAAATAAACACTTTCTACGTATGAGGAGGCGTTTCCTGAAATCCAGCTACTTGGAGACCACAGATTTTGGGTAGTTATAAACGATTGTCCCTGGATTTGATAATCCCTGGTGTGGATTAACGTCCACACTAGTGAATACTACATGCATCCGCAATTCATCCGCATAATTAGACCAGCTCGTAATTCAGAGGTAAAATTATGGTGCGGATTTAAAGTAAGGTCAAGGTTTAAAAAATTATTTGAATTTGCTTCAACCTCTTATAATACTGAGGGATATCCCCAAAAGGGTTTACTCGAAGTGGTAAATGTTAGCAATAGGATTTCCTTACTACACCAAGTATACATAAATATGGAAAGTACCAGATTTTTGCAACAATAATAAAGAAGGTACGGGTTCTTTAAGGCACTGATGTCCCAGACAAAACTTCTACTAAACTAACAATGTGAGCCCAGGTTTTTGTTTAAGATACGGAATACACAGCAACTAATGAGACGGTGGTGACGTCCTGTAATCCAGCTACTTGGAGGTCACGAATTGTGGATAGTTGTGAGCGATGGTGGGTGGGTGTAGTGTTCTCTTGTGTGAATACTACGTTAATCCGCAAAGACCATCCTGATAATTAGACTAATTCAGAGGCTGTGGTTCGAATTCCACGTTAAACTGTAGGTCCCTTAGTTGCCACTGGCTGTTGGGCTATTAATTAACAGTCCTGTCTAAGGAACATGTCAGCCTTAGTCAGTAACAAGACCATAAGATCGCGCCACAATCACCTTAAACTCAATCCTCATTCATAATTGGCTTAAAATACCTAACTGGGTAGGCTGCCATTTCAATAATCTCATCTAATCTAATCTAATGGTGACTCAGAAACCACGCCAGAGTTTTTCATCCCTAAGATGGATAGGAATATACCTTGGGTAAAGTGATAAGCGATAAATAATTTAATATACTGTAGTATTGAACACGTAACGGGGTAGGAGGTTATTAAGTAATATATGCACATAAAAAGCAACGATGCTTTTAACATTATTGTATATTGATTCACCACAATTATGAATTAAAAAACGCATTCAATTTTTTGTTTCACTTAGTTAGTCAATCTATTTTAATGGTAGTATAGTAAGCGGATTTTGGTTTAGTTTTTTTTAATTTTGACAAAAATATGGGGAGCCCCAAAGATACTTGAAAATAAAACCTGGAGTCCTGGTCCGTAACTTGATTTTAAAAAATCCCCTACACCAATTTTTTTAGACCACCCAATTACAAAATGGACGATCTCAGGACTCGTCTGAAAGGCTGCAGCAAGTGTTGTGTTTTTCCATACACAGGAAATGCATCCATCTTGAGGTATGGTAATCCCTAGGGTTCAATTCTGGACCCACTCTTATTCAGAGTTAAAGGTAAAGTTTTAAGATCTGTGGTTCCTAGAAGTAAAATTGTCCGATAAGTTCAACATGAACTAAGGAAACCTCAACTGTGCGACATTTTTGTCAAGCAATACTTGCACTGACGGCTGTTCTGTTGCGATGTGGGACGTGTTTTCGGATGACCCACAGGGATAAAATTGTCGATTTTTGCAACAACTTATTCCGTAATTAATAATATCATCATCATTTAAAACAAATTTCATACAAATCGCTTGAGTTTGACTTGTTTTATAAAACTTTATATGAAACAATGCACCGTTTAAAGTACCCTCTAATGTCAACCAGATTTTAAAATAATTGTGATTCTCCTAAAGGGAAATTTTCTTTTCTTAGGAACAAAAACACACACAAAAAAGGCACACTTTGACCCGGGTGTTTGGCGAAGTTCTACAGGTTAAATTTTATTCTATGTAAAAATTTACTTTTGAAAGACAATTAAAAAAAATAATTCATTAGTTTTAAAACAAATTCAAAACCCCTAAGCCTAATATCTCTTACAGTTTTTGAGAAAAAGGGACATAAAGTTAACATAATTACAACTCTTCTAAAGGACTTGGAGAGACATTAAACCCTCCTTGAGGTACACCATTGACTTCAAGGTCATTCAGTTGAAGTGACATGAGTCTGTACTTTGTTCTGAGATTAGTGTATTCCACAATAACACTGACCCTATATTTTCCATCCTAATGAATACTTTCCGGTGAAAAACAATCGAAAGGCTGTACTGGATAGTAAATCTAACAATCGAATGACTTCAACCGCTTTGTAGTTGAGTTTCTCGCGACGAAGCTGCAAATGATCACACTTCGTTATCGACCCTGCCAGGAAAGTGATTTACAAGTAATGAACTTTACTGTCTTGTTATCAGAGATTACGGCCCGAGGAAAGTCGCTTGTGAGGTGGCAAGTCGTCCTCTGGAGAACCAACAGATTTTAGGATGGAGAAATTTACGATTTTTGTCATAACCACTTTGACGCTGCTCGTGGTAAGATGATCCGGTGGTGATAAGCTAGAGATAAGCTAGCCAGTTGCCTAGTGATATGTGTCTACTAGTGTCAAGTGATCGTGTTGAGGGGTGAAGTAATTTTCATTTTTGTACGTTAAGTTGTGCTGCGTTTTGACATTGGATTACTTTTGTGTCCGAATACGTAAATATTGATTGTTTTTTTTATTGTTGGTTTTACACTTTTAGTAAATCGTAAGCTATATTATGCAAGTTTGTGTTGTGTCTCATTTCCATTTTACGACAGTTGTACTTTTTAATGTAGATTTTACTTTTGGATTCACATCGGTGTTCTATTTATTTTGTAAATTTTAAAATGGAAAACATATTTTAAAAATTACCAGAGTTTTGTTATAATTTTTAATAATTTTATTAGAATGACTCTTCTGCTCTTTAGCATCTCATAATAATAATTTACGTTTTATTTGTTGATATTAAAATAAATATTGTGAAATATTATTATTATTTATCTAAACCTAAATTGTTTTTTGATAATGAAATTGTTTGGACAACCTAGTTATGAGAGGTTCAGACATAAAAATAGTAACGTGTTAAATAAAATATTTAAAAAACCTAATAGAAATAATAAATTTATTATTGACAAAACTAAAAAAACGGAGAAATTTTTCAGCATTAATATCTTTCAAAGTGAGAAATTAATGACAATAATTTGTAATATACTAAATCATTTAATCCATCAATTCATTCTAACATAAAATCTGTTCGTTAACAGTGGCCTTAAATTAAAAAAAACTCGATTTTTATATAAATTTTAAAAAGGGCGTTGTATATAATAAATGTCTGTTGACAAAGTTTTCATTTGATTTCCAAAAGATAAAAATACAATATATTGAAAAATAATGAAAGGACATTTTTAACTTTGAACCAACAAAACTGTTTAATTTTTCATCTAATATATGAGAAGTTTTAAATTATATTATAAATGATTAAAATCTGATTTTGTACGATTTTATAGCTAATTTATAATAAAACTAGTTTACCTTTCGCGCCGTGCTGCGATGAACAAAACAGATCAATTAGGTTTAGGTTCAACGGCAAATATGAAACACAATATAAATATTATTACCTTTCTTAAATGGTGACTTACCAAGGTATTTAAACAAAATAAATCACACGAAATGAGTGTTTTCAAGTAGACTTTAAATATTGAAACATTTATGAAAATGGAGACAGACTTTATAATATTACAGCCTAGGGCCCACTCACAATTCTGTTTTTCTTAAAAAGTTTTTCTCTGTTTTTCTCGATAAATTTTCTTTGGGTGGTATTTAAATAAGAAAATTGAACATTCACTTATCAAATTCAGGTCTAACTTTAACTCCAAATTTTAAATGTTAAATGAGCAAAAGGTACTAAAATATTAAAAGTAGTATTCAATAGTGCGGAGGTTAGTACTAAACCTTGATTACTACTTTGTATCTGCAAATTTTGACATTTTCAGGTTATGGTATATTATGAAAGAGGAGAACCATATTTCTCTAGTTCTAATACCTCATAAAGCAATTCCTACTCTAAATATGTATTTAAAAGCATTTAAAATGCCTCGTATCTTGCAGTTGGTAAATCTTACTTCTAATAACTCGTATCTTGCATATAATATTCAGCCAGAAACAGCTGATATTTGACTGATTTTTTTAGGGTTATGTTTGTTTTTATTTCCTGATGGTTTTGTTTAATAACCTTAATTAGGATGTTTACTACTCGATAACATCTACTATGTAATATGTTTTCTAAATACTACTGTTTAATTATTGTTTAAAGTGGAGTTAAAGATACGTATTAGAACTTAAGTTTAGTTTTAATCATTTTGAGATAAATGTGATTAGACCAATGATCTCTAGTTTATTTATTAGTAACTAACCAAAGGACATACAAGTTGTTACTTTTTATAGTTATTTTCATTTTTATAATGGATACATGGCCTACAAGTAGCTAGAATACAGCATACACCGCATTCCCAGTAACACAGGGATAGTGTGATTATGTTTAGTGAAAGATATAGAATCATTTAATAGTTTTATGCGGACATGTTATTGAAGTTGATTGTCCTTTGTCCAGGGAGTATGTCTTGCCGCCCCTGCCCCCGCCCCCCAGAGTGAGAGATTATTCACTAACTACCCTATCATCCAGCCCATCTTCGACATCTTGGCCAAGCTCATAGCATTAATCACAGGACTGCTCGGGGAGATCTTGAACCTCTCTCTGATTGGCGGTCTACTAGAGAGCTTGCTGGCGCTAGGAAACGAAGGTATGTAACAGTAATGGAATCGATACTCATGAATAAAACACTTTTTCGTCATACTGCTTCAAAAACAGGTGATTTAGGAGTTGAAGAACAAAAGTTCTTCTTTTTTCTAGGACTAAACCTATTATTATTTATTTATTTATTTAATTACACACATAAAGGATACAGGCTAGTGCCTAAAATAGCCATTTGAAAACATAATAAGCTAAAACTAAATAATGAATAATAAGAGTACAAGAATAGCAAACTTATAACTAACTATAGTAGGCAAATACAAAAGAAAGAGTAACGTGTGTGTTTAACAAAATGAAAACAAACTTAAGGTATTAAAACTACTATGTTAATAATCTAATTGGTTCACAAATAAATTAAAATTATAACGAAACGAATCAATATCATCCCTATGTAAATTTAATAAAGATTGATAAATTGTAATGTTGAACAGTGTGGCAACGAGGAACAGAAAAAACTAATGAGGGTCGTAGATTACTCGCTGTCAACTAAATTATGAAGTAATTTAAACAAAAACAAAAGAGCCAATTTACTTCTTCTTGTTAAAAGAGAATCAAAAGAAAATAAATGTCTCAGGACAACAGTTGACAGTTGCCTAATAATTAAAAATTAATTCTTTTAAAATATAAATACCTTAAAAATGAATTTCGGATTATTTCCAAAGATGAAATGGTAGTAATGGAAAAGGGATCCCAAACTAACGAGCAATATTCTAGCTTGCTTCTGGCAAAAAAATACAACATACTGATTGAATGTATAATTATAATGATTGTTTGAGTCCTAGGCTGCAAAAGATCAGTGTTAATGATACTTTTGATTCGTGAATATTCACTATACATTTGTTGTGTATTTTGGACATTTTGGGTATCGATTGTAAAACTAGTAATTGACTATTAAATCGAACTATCGAATGACTTGATTGAACTATCGATAATAATAACTGACATAACCTAAACAACCAATCGGGAATCAAGAAATAACTGCTACACCGTAGGTAACATAACAGCTGATTAGTCTAAAGCGACAAAAATGGTCGACTACTATTGATACTAAATCAGATAATAAAATTTATGTTTTACGAGTTTGTTTCATTTTATTTGCAATATATCGAAAGAACGAATAAAGTTGAAACATAAAAACAGCTGTTCAGATGTACTAAAACATTCCCTTTGGTCATATCCATGATCTAACCTGTTTCCCAAAGGGAAGTAAAAACCCACAGGTTTTACAACGAATGCGAATTCACATTTTTCGATAGAGGTTTTGAAGATCACGGCTTTGATTATTTATGGTTTACTAAGCTATTGGGGATTTTTTTCAACACGACTTATGTTTTCCGTGGGTGGAACTCCTTCCATTTAAAAGTGGCTAATTTCTAACTCTTCGTTCCCAGAGGTCCCGGGTTCAATCCCGTCAGTCACCAATAGCTTTTCGCTACCTGATTACGTCACAACTCATTATGTCTAGACTGAAGAGTTCTAAGTGGTGGCCAGTAAAGTTCTAACTCTATAGTAAAATCGTTTTCATTCTAGTTCAAAATGATTGTGTATCTAGCCTTATCTTAGTCGTGTAATTGATATTTCCATTTTTATTTACTGTCATTATCCTTTTGCTTTTCACTTCTCACGGTGTTTATTTTCATTTCACAACGAACAATATTGTTAATATAGTAAACCTGAACTTATTGTTTAGTAAAATTGAGAATGGGGATTGTAATAAGGGGTTTAACTGTGTCAAGTCTAAAGGAAAGTGTTATTTAAAAAGCTTGACTTTATTTTTTACACACGTAATAATGATGAACAGTTCTATATTTTGGTTTGTAACCTGTTGTAAACTAATAATGAATAAAAGATTTTCACGCATAATTAGAGAACTGGGCAAAGTATGCACAGCATAATTTGCATGAAACAATGTATTACGATTATTTCATAGTAAAAAGTTATTTTTTTCGGAGGGAAACCTCCCAAAAATCTGCGTTTAAATCTCGTACTAACTTGTATAAAGAAGTTGTGTGAGACAGTTTGATGACTTTTATAGAAGTTTGAAACTCTTTTATAGAATCTCCTAAGACTGTTCACTGACAGGTTTTTAATTAGTGGACTTGCCACTAATTTTAATACCCACTCGTATTTTAGTCTAGAAGTTAATAGCCATTAAAAACGTATGACTCTCTTTTATTATTTGTTTTATGTGAATTTGTGTGCTTTAAAGTCCCATATACATTACGTCAATTCTCCGTTACATTATATTTTAACTAAATTCGTTCTTTTTCAGGTCCTGACGGCAGAAGGAGGTAGAAGAACTTACACAACGCTGCTAAAGAAGTCTAAAGTCCCCTCTCAGAAACTAAAATTTTTAATTTGGACTTATAAAATCGAAAATTCTGATAAATCAGAATATAATTAAATATACACATATTTTTAATATCATACGTAAAAGAACACCTTCATAAATGAGACGGATTACAATCTGTGTACGGATTATTTATAATGAAAGATATAAAGAAACTTTTATATTTAATGGATATGCTTAACCATGAAACCTGGGTTTATTTAATGTAAGTTATGTTAAAAAAGAGAATGATAAAGATATCGTTAATAAATATTTTTTACTTTTTTAATTCATCGCCTTTTTATAATTTTTTATAGTATTCGCTCTTATATATTTTACTACACTATTTTTTCAGAGTTTCTTAAAAAATACTCTTTGATTGCTTTTTTTATATCTGTAATATTAATATTTTTTACCTTTTTCCTTTATTTCAACATATATGACTCCATATTCAGCTATAAGATATACAAATATAACATTTTTAATCTCTTTGTATGGCCAAACGATTCATCCACTATTACAAGCAAGCCTATATAGAGAGTACTAATTAAAAAAATAGATTCAATAAGAATTTGGATGAATATGAAATATTTAAATTATTTATACATTTGGTAAACAAATAATATTCTAAAGGCGAAATTATTCAAGTGAATAAAATTAAAAATATATGGAATTCGCAATGATAGTTTCAGTTTTAAAAGTTATAATTTCCCTTTAATTTTTTCTTAGAATTTAAATCAGGTATAGTTGACATTTGGACCGTCCTGTCTCAGTAACTAAAGTGAAATGGAGCAAGAATAATTTTGAATACACGTTCTCAAAAGTTTACATGTAGTTATACATCGATTACTTTTCTCAATCTATTCAAACCATAGTGAAACATCGACAGTGGGAGTACACTGTTCATTCTACTGCCTTTGACTTTACAGAGGAGACTCTAAAGACCTATTGCCAGCAAATTTTTGGCTTGTTAAAATTAAAATGGAGTATGGTCGAGAAGATCTCTTAAAACACGAAGTTATTTGTTTGTTGAGTTAAAATATATACATATAAATTATTTAACTTTATATTTACTACTAGCAGTAAGCCCGTCTTTAGTACGGGTTGTAGGATTCAGTTTAACGAAGAAAGATCATCATAACAAAATGTAAACCTGAAATCCTAATCAAATCAATACAAAGAAAATAAATCAATACTCAGCCTTATTATTTAGCATTACTTTACAATTGAATGGATTAGAACATTTGTACCATTATCATTATTATTTACACGCTAAAATAACTTTTTAACTTAGTATGATGTCGAAATGGGTTTAAATGAATGGCCAATATAAACTAACTAATATTGATTTGACAGCTGTTTGTGTTTATCCAATACTATAATACGAGCAAGGTTTATATATATATATATATATATATATATATATATATATATATATATATGTATATATAATATATATAGTACCTGGTGACCGAGCTTTGCTCGTATAGAATAAGACATTTATTATAAAAATTAATTAGAAAAATTAAAACACATTTATTACTCAATGAAAACATTTATGTGGATGGAACTCGCGGCCTATAGTTCTTGAGGCCGACACGCTACAACTCGGCTACGACGTTAGTCAATTGAGCAATGTCGTTTAACGTCTTTTAGCCAAAGCCGATCATTTACGTTTAATTCCGTTAAATTACGTTTATTACGTAATTACGTTTAATTACCCATACCGTTATTATTAGCCTGTGATCAACTGATTTTGTTGTAAACGGAATGAGGATTGAAAAGCAAAAGAGAAATTTGATTTACATCAATTAATTGGTTTGTTACAGTGGCTTCAAGCAATACAACGAATACGTTTTCTATCAAAACACGGAAGATTTTGGAAATACTTTTTTCTGCTTTTATTTCGCACAGCTATGTTATCCTTAAGTTTTTACAAATTGTTTAGTAACCTGATAATTTTGCATTTATTTAATTCATAAAATAAATATTAATGCATAACCTCTATATTGTTCCCACAGTCTTCAATCAAGAACTGTCAAACGGTTATAAACAGCTGTTTTGGTTTGTATTGTTTACATTTTATTCTCCATAAGCGTAATGTTAAATTTTTAGATTTTAAACTTAATATTACAGTAAAACACGAATTTTCCTGGACATTAGACCTATCTAGAACTTATTTTCTACTCGGAAATTAGTTATTTCCAAAATTTAAAGAAATTCCTCGGTGCCGTTTTCGAGATCCGTGTGCAAATATATATATATATATATATATATATATATATATATATATATATATATATATATATATATACAAACCTTGCTCGTATTATAGTATTGGATATATATATATATATATATATATATATATATATATATATATATTTGCACACGGATCTCGAAAACGGTACCGAGGATTTTCTTTAAATTTTTGAAATAACTAATTTCCGAGTAAAAAATAAGTTCTAGATAGGTCTAATGTCCAGGAAAATTCGTGTTTCTTGTAATATTAAGTTTAAAATCTAAAAATTTAACATTACGCTTATGGAGAATAAAATGTAAACAATACAAACCAAAACAGCTGTTTATAACCGTTTGACAGTTCTTGATTGAAGACTGCGGGGAACAATATAGAGGTTATGCATTAATATTTATTTTATGAATTAAATAAATGCAAAATTATCAGGTTACTAAACAATTTGTAAAAACTTAAGGATAACATAGCTGTGCGAAATAAAAGCAGGAAAAAGTATTTCCAAAATCTTCCGTGTTTTGATAGAAAACGTATTTGTTGTATTGCAATAAACTAAAATTTAAAAGTTCAATAATATATACATCTATATTTATGTAGACCTTAGATGCCTACAGAGAAATTAATGTAAATAATCAACCAACATACCCTCTGTACGTAAACAATCAAACAGAATCTAAAGAAAATAAAAATTTATATACTTCTAAGGGAAATGTTTTTCTTTTAATATCAGCATAAAAGTTTTAGTTTTAATTATTTCTTACCGGTATTTAAAATATATAAAACTACATTATTTAAAACGGCACATTTCATCATAGAATCTCATGATCCAATGCAAATATAGTATTAATTGTCCAGCTTCGAGCAAACAGACACATATTTATACTGTTAGAAGCCGAAACTAGAATTGATAAACTCAGAATGTTAGAAGTTTTTGTAATTTTTGGAAATAAATATTCATTCAGTATTTATGAGAAATATACATCCTATATACATACATAACTTTACTAGATCCTAGATACATAATTTTGCCAATGGAGCTTGTGGTTATTTTTGGTAAAATAAAGTAAATTTAAATTTATGCGATAATTATGTAATAAAAAGTAATAAGTAAGTAATAGAAGTGTACGTGATACGATTATCACGAAATACCTATATAATTACAAATTTTTACTACTGGAAAAAGTTTAGTAAATTAATTAATAATTAATACATTTTTATTTATCTTGAAAAATAAATCAAAACTTAATCACCATCAATGGCACTTAACCCTAAAAACTTCGGTGATGAAACTTGGGTATTATATAATTGGTGGTTCTTTACAAGGAAGTGTACAAAATCCGTGCGTCAAAATGAAATACTTAAATATAACGGATATGGATTAAGAAAAAAATGTTTCTAAATGTACATTCTAAATGTAGGATTAGAATGGATTAGATTAGATAGTTGAAATGGCAACCATTACAATGTAGGTATTTTAAGGCAAGTATGAAAGAAGATTGAGTGTAAGATGATTGTGGCGCGATCTTGTAGTCGTGTTACTGACAAAGGCTAACATGTTCCTTAGACAGAACTGTTAATTAATAGCCCAACAACAGGTGGCAACTAATGGACCGACAGTTTAACATGGAATCCGAACCACGGCCTCTAAATTACGAATTGGTGTAATTATGAGGATGGCCTTTGCGGATTAACGTAATACTAGCGTACCTGGCGCACGAAATCGTGCGCTGTCAAGGAGACAATCTGTCCACCAATAACTATGATTAGAAACTAAGTTTATATTTTCCCAACAGATTTTCATTTTGGTTATGTTTTGGTTTTATGCAAATAAAAACTGGTGTTTTTGCCAGCTGTACGATGATGTCGTCATTAAACGAAAAAAGACAGAAGCATGTTAAACTGTCAGATTTGATTTGTTTATTTAACCACTTCCTTAAATAAACAGCTGATTTTCGATCGTCGGTGTTTACCTCCAGATTAATTTTATGGGGAAAATCGCGACTTTGACCCCATTATTTTCCATGACTACGGTGAATTTTCAAAATTGTTTTAATTGATGGCAAAACTACATGCTAAGACCTTTATAACGACACCTTGGACATGGTGATTGGTAGCACCACCGCTCCAAAACAATTATCACAAAAATAGGCCTAGTGTATTAAATATATACTAGCGTACCTGGCGCACGAAATCGTGCGCTGTCAAGGAGACAATCTGTCCACCAATAACTATGTTTAGAAACTAAGTTTAGATTTTCCCAACAGATTTTCATTTTGGTTATGTTTTGGTTTTATGCAAATAAAAACTGGTGTTTTGTTGGCAGCTGTACGATGAGGTTTTCATTAAACGAAAAAAGAAAGAACCATGTTTAACTGTCAGATTTGATTTGTTTATTTAACCACTTCCTTAAATAAACAGCTGATTTCTCGATCGTCGGTGTTTATATGGGGAAAATTTGACCCCATTATTTTCCATGACCACGGTGAATTTTCAAAATTTTTTTAATTGATGGCAAAACTGCATGCTAAGACCTTTGTAATGACACCTTGGACATGGTGATTGGTAGCACCACCGCTCCAAAACAATTATCACAAAAATAGGCCTAGTGTATTAAATATATAAGATATAAGATTCACACAAGATAACACAACATCCACCGACCATCGCTCACAACTATCCACAATTCGTGACCTCCAAGTAGCTGGATAACAAGACGTCGCCACCAACCCATTTAATAAAAGTTCCACATGTATTATTAAATTGTTTATATTTATAGTAACAAAAATTTGTTTTTATTAAGCAGAGAATGTAATTTCCTGTGTTTGAAATCGTTGAATTACGATAACAAATCAAAATCAATGTTAGACATAAACATTTTATTTAAACACTGAATCACATTACAAGAATGTTCTATTGTGCCTTTTTTCAGGTTTCAGTTCTATTAAGATGAAAAAATTTAAAGAATCATTAGTTGAACTACGGTTACTATTGTGAGTATGTATATTTTTATACCAAACAATAATCCGGACTTGTAATATCAACCTACTAAGAAGTAGATTTAATTTCAAAGGGAACGAATCTTAAATCATGGAAAATAGTGACCAACATATCAACAGTTGTTTTTACCTCAAACTATCTCCATTTTGTAGTTTTTACATTTTTCTAAAATCTACTGTACTAATAAAGTTCACCCCCTGTTTGATTAACGTGATGAAAATATTATTTTTAGTTGATCTTGAAAGTCTTTTATACTTTCTACCACAAATATTGAAACTTTTTTGAAACTTCTTTTTGGCATATAGAATGTTTTTGGGTTGAGTACCTATATAAAGTTAGTGAAGCTGGTTTTTAAGTTCTCTTAATAATAAATTCCTAACAGAATTTTGTAATTGGTTAACACTGGGCTCAATTTTCGTTTTAATCGTTGGTATATTAGGTACTGATCATGGTAAACCAATTCTCTAGTCTTTATCAGTAATAAATATAAACAATTCTGGAAACAAATAAAGCTACATTATGTCCACAAATCTATGGTCACTTATAAAATCATCAAATCATGATTTTTTAAGTATAGAAGTATAGATAGAAAGTTTCTAGGTCAGGTGTCCTGGTGACTTGGCGGGAATCCTAGCGTGACTTTGACGGGGGTGACCGAACCCCCACGAATATTTTGGGTTCTGGTGAAGGGTCGAACTTTAACGCTCATTAGAGGGAATTAAGAAGGGTCAACTAGGAGCCCCCGAGAATGATCAACTCCCACGGCCGCCCGGCCAGATAGCGGCCTCAAAACGAGGGAAAAAGGGAATTTTGAATTTCCAGGCAACCCACATGTATAAGATTTGTGATTTGATAAGACATGTATAAGGAAATAATATGTTACGGATTAGTACGTTGAGAACGATTTAAGAGCCATATATAATTATTTTCATAACAATATTAGCCAACAAAATGAATGTTTATATTATTACTACCTGGTGAGCGAGCATTGTTCGGTGAAATATATAGGGACTAGACCTAAACGTATATTTAAAAATAACCCAATCTTTAAATAATATTTAATATATAAATATTTAAATAATCTATCAAGAAATCACCGAATTGGTAGTTCTCCAATCCAGACACAGCGGCCGCTTGGGCCAGTGAGTTTAGGTAATTTTAACTGGCCTTGCTCTATTCTTTTTGGATAATATATATTACTTTGCTTTTATTTCATACAGTTATTCCAACACCATTTAGTTCCGACAAATTGTACTAGGCTTACTGATTTGTTCAGTACTGTATTAGCATTTTTCATTTATTACACACACATATTTTAGATTTTCCATGTTCTGAAGTCGAATAGCATTACAGCTTCGTTGTGAAAGATTAGATATTCTGGATCGTGGCATAGTTAATAACAATACCGATACGATAAGACATATTAATAACATTGCCACAACACAATTAAATCTGAGTGGATTGATTCACAGTTTTCTAATCTAATTTTAACCCAAACCAAACCTAACTGTAATACGGCTTTTATAGGAAAAATTGAATTTTCTGAATCGCAGCATTTTTTATAATAATACTCGCGTAATCTATAACATCCAAAATGGAATAAAAAATCAATGATCATTAAAATCTGTCCAGCCATTCTTGAGTTAAAAAAGGTGTAGCTAACAGGACTTTTTTCTATATCTAGATATATGACAGCTGAATATTATAATAAACATAATATGTATAAACATTGTAACTATTTTTTATGTAGCCAACATATAAACACGTAACATTTAATCAGATAGAAAATAAAAAATATAATAACATAACCCCCTAAAACCGTAAACTATTAACGTGGCGAATAAAGCTGTTGATTCTGTACATTACATATTTACTTCTTAGTTTTACATTAATGAAGTATTCAGATGACATTAGATTCAGATGACATTAGATAGTAAAGCATATTGCTAAAAGAAAGTAAACCAACAGCTGTAGCTTAAGAAATCAAATGTTTTGATTGTACAAAATTTGTAAACAAACTTATTCTCCATGAGATTATTTTTAGAAAGTTAAAACGCAATAAAATGAAAACTTGTGGGTTATAAAATGTATAATGAATAAAATGAATACTAGTTTGACAACGCATAAAGGACATACATACATTCTTTTTTATATACAGAGATTTGAAGTACACCATGAAATTGACAGATTGAACATAAACGAAATGAAAGAAATTTGTAAGTGCATCTGAGTTAATATTCACATGAATGTTCAGTTTTATTGAAGGACCTCAACATTGTTTATTTTATTTATTTTATTTTTCACGGTGACACCCTTTTTTACATTTGTTTAACAATATGGAAAGAGTATGGTACCATATATATTTATACATGCATTATCCAATAGTCACAAAACTATGATAAATTAGATATGAGATCGAAATGAGCTGAAATATAACAGATATCACACAAACAATAATAAATAACGATAAATATCATTATTGGTAACAAAATGAGTATATTATAACAAAGGTTTATTTAGATTAAGCTAAAGGACTTGCTAAAAGGAACAAGCTGAGATACTGAGATAATTTTTGGTTAATCAACAAGGTGCTTTTCTTTCCAACTCGGTATGAAAGACCACCATCAATATAAGAGCAACCTAGGATAATTACAATAAATAAGTAATAGTATAAAAGACAAATACGATACATTACATGGCTAACCCACATTACTTTGGCAAAGGAGTGATATGATTCTTGAGCGTAAATTTATAAATGTATGTGGAAAGAGGTTGTACACAATTTGTTTGAAATCATTGTTGAAACCTAATCTTTAAGCGGACAAAATGGTGAGGAATAACCAAAGCCGGATGCGAAAACAATAAAGGATATGGAAACAATAAAGTGCGAGTCTCCAACTTATTCAAGCGCCCAGGTCAGGTTACGGAATTGTTGCATTCTTCGAAATAGATCAACGTCTGGAGAATGAATGGAGACGGACTTTTCCGGAAGCAAATGAACGACGGACACTCACCCACGTGTGATGACAAGGTGCGGGGACAAAATAATTCCCCTTCTCCCCCTAAAGGACACAACCTGATTGTTCCTACCTGGCCGGGCGGCCGTGGAAGTTGATCATTCTCGGGGGCTCCTAGTTGACCCTTCTTAATCCCCTCTAATGATCATTTAAGTTCGACCCTTCACCAGAACCCAAAATATTCGTGGGGATTTGGCTACGGCCGACTTTGACTTCTGGTAAGAAAGCCACTTCCTGAATGAAGGTCTGCAGATGCAACGACTCCAGGACTACCGCAGAGACCTACCTGCTCTCTCTCTGTAGGTATGTATACATACAGAGTGAGTGATCATGTTGTAGAAGTGTGGTGGGCCGGATAGGCGTCTTGAAACCTAACGAGAACCTTACGGGTGACTGGACTATCAGATATGAGAGGCGCCCTCTGAAGGAGGGTCTGGAGCTTCTTCAACTCCCACAGTTCCGCAAGGACTTGCCTACGGTGGTCTTCATCCACGGCTTCTCAGGCTCCGTCGAAAGACACAGCGAATGCCTCATAGGTAACGTATTATATCTATATATTCCTTCAATATAAGAGCTAATCCAAATAAACGGTAACAATGGGCTGACACATAACTTCTACCTCAAGTAGATTTAAAAACTGAATACCATTAATAAAACTATCATATTTTTTATATTTATTTTAATATTACTTCAACATTTACTGTTTTCAAAATAATCATTCATTTTATTTAACAACGAAAACCAAGTTCAAAGGATTGTTAGAATTTTCGGCGCTTGATCCCAATTGCATACCAATTTAAATTAAAATAAGTTAAGAATAAGATTGTAATGGAAATATATTCTCAAATATGCTGCCTGTAATATTGTAAGTATTATCAACGGCTTGACGAGCCTCCCGATGCACGGTGGGAGTTTGAAAACTTAAATTTCATATACGTCATGGCCGGTAATAGAACCAAGGCCTTTTGGGTGTAGGCTAGTACCCTACCCACTCAGTTATTCCTGGCACTACTTAGTCTGTAGACCAAGCTGATTTAGAAGGATGTAGAGTTTTTAATGGAGAGTTTTATAGCTTCTTCTGTACTTAATGTTCTTGTTTTCAGCAATGCTCCTCAACGGGTATGGGAATAGATTCAACATAATAGCCCCCAACATTCGTTATTTCGGGCTGCACAAACACCCTCCTTTTTACCGGCCCGTCGAGAGTCAGGTAGGCCACAAAAAAGTAAATGTATTTGAAGGGTAGACAGGAAGAATAATCATGGGTCAAAAAAGTGTTTTTAAGAAAGCATTTTTAAGGTTTAACTGTAGCTTCTATTCATTTGAAGTTTACCAACACATTTTGACATGGATATGTCTTAGCTCTGGGGGGAGGGGGGTGTTGGTGATTTTTAAGATGAAAAATATGTAACAGGTTTCCATAGAAACTGCCAGGTCTATTGTATTGATTTTTTAATATAAAAGAATAAGAACAGCTGTTTAGATTAACTGAAAACATTCCCTTTGGACATATCCATGATCTAACCTATTTCACACAGGGAAGTAAATACAAAAGTTTTTTATTGGAACATATGCACAAGGGTTTAGATCTATTCCTTCAAAATGACAAACAATTACGAATTTTTTGTCGATTTTGTAATCTTTTGATAGTGTTAGAGTTTAGGCCTACCCTTTAAGTTACAGGTATCTTAATACAACAAATATATAACCAATGAAAAAAGCACAACTTAAGCTATGTAGACATGATTATTAGATCTTACCCTTTCTAAGAGTTTTTAATTTTTAAGGGAACAACATCCATTTAAATCATTACGGATTGAACAGCTTAAGAATTATTTAACCGTCCTGTTTCTAAGTTTTTTATCCGTATAGCTTGTGGGTGAGGCATTAGGCGAGCTGGTCAAGAAGGCTGTCCAGCAGGGGCTACTGGTAGCAGGAAAGGTGCACTTGATTGGCTACTCGATGGGCGCCCAAGCGGCGGGCTACATCGCACGGACCGTCCCTGACGTTGTAGCCACCATCGTAGGTTAGTAGTATTTTCAATAACTTCTTGATTAGAATTATACATGTTGGAATTACTATAGGATGAAGTTCCCAATAGACCTGCTAGCACAAGAAAAGAAAACTATCTGGGTGCGTGAGCCAGTGGTAGAACGAGCTGAAGCAGCTGAGCTGGCTCGTGGCCAAACAATGGCCACATGGCAGCGTCGATGGGATGATGGGACAACCAGAAGGTGGGCATGGCGCCCCATTGGGAACTTGGAACCATGGATTTGCCGCACCCATGGGGAGGTAAACTTCTATCTCACTTAGTTCCTGACAGGGCATGGTTATTTCCGCCAGTATCTGCACAGAATGGGTAAAGTAGACTCTTCTAGGTGCAGATACTGTGAAGACAGCGTAGATGATGTCTGTCGTCAATTTCAAGAAGATCGTACAGCCCTTGCAAACACAGTTGGTGGTGATCTGACCCCTGAGAATATTGTGGGAAAGATGTTGCAGGGTGATGAAAAATGGATGGCTGTGAGCGACTTCGTATTGTCCATACTGCGAAGGAAAAAAAGGACGGTTGCCTTGAGAAGAGCTACAAGTAAGATATTCTGATACAGAATAAAGGCCACTCACTGTGATGGCGCAATGAGCTCATAGCTCGGGACGATTGTAGTGGTGTGGTGCTACCACCGGGGTTTTAGTGTTTTGCCACATTAGGGGCCTCTGTAAACAGAGCTCCTGGGGTATTTTCACACTGTTCCTCTTTCCCGGAATGGAAAGAGGTTTGTGCGTCGAGCATTTCCCCGGTATTGAGCCAAAGCAAGGGAGACGATCCCTTTGAGGCTAAAAAAAACAAAAAAAGACTGTAGGATGAAGAAATAACTCACGTCTTCCAACACTAATTAATATATTTCGATTTCGCGATCGATTTCGTCCAGTTTCACCGAACAGCATCAGGCCCAAATGGAGACTGAAAGAAACAAGATGGCGTGCCTGCTTGAATACTACTGGCTACCGGAAGTCCCTGTCATGGCGTCATAGGTAGCATTTATTGCCTGGCTGAGTTCCGGAAATAGAATTTTTATACGTTCTTGCAAAATCAAAATGTATTTGTTCATTTATTAATTTTGTGTAACGATCAAGACCTCAAGATTATCAAAACTTTTAAAAAAGGAAATGGAATGAATGCATGGGAAGAGTTATTTATTTTTAAAGAAAAATGTAAAGATAAAACATAATTAATAAATGAACAAATACATTTTGATTATGCAAAAACGTATAAAAATCTTTTTCCGGACCTGAGCAAGCCAATAAATGCTACCTAAGACGCCATTACAGGAACTTACGGTAGCCAGTAGTATTCAAGCAGGGACGCCATCTTGTTTATTTCAGTCTCCATTTGGGCCTGATAATTTTCGGTGTAATTTGAGAAATCGATCGCCAATTTAACAACTTTTGTATATATTTTCCGTTATATATATTTACAAGATAAAACAAAATCAATAAATGAACAAATACATTTTGATTCTGCAAGAACGTATAAATAGCTATTTCCGGAACTAAAAAACAGCCAATAAATGCTACTTATGACGCCATGACAGGAACTTCCAGTAGCCAGTAGTATTTAAGCAGGGACGCCATCTTGTTTATTTCAGTTTCCATTTGGGCCTGATAATTTTCGGTGTAACTCGACGAAATCGATCGCCAATTTAACAACTTTTGTATATATTTACCGTTGTGTATTTTTACAATATAAGTGTAAATATATTAAGTAGTGTTGGAAGACGTGAGTTTTTACTTCATCCTGTAGTATTTTCAATCTTATGTTGGAACGTATCCAACATTTTTGACACTCAACAGTACACTCCCATCAGTAGATTTCATGCTTCAAGTTATGAGTGAGGGATCTAATCTTTCGGTGTTAGGTAATAATAGTTTTATGTTAAATTGCACTTTAGGTTGTCAAGTGAACTTACAGCTTAACGTATTCCAAACTACGTTTGCTATTGAATGACGAACTGGTCTAACTACGCTAACTATGGGGGTAGTCTTTGTGTACTCCTCAACGTGCTATTTAATAATGCATACGTTATTCTCAAGATAATTCCAATATGTCATTTTAAAGTGTTTACGAACAACCTTACACCACAAAAATGTTCCAGCCCTTGATCCTGCTGGGCCCGGGTTCAAAGGCAAGCCTGAGGACAACTACCGGCTGAAATCCATGTCCAAGACTGAGTCACTGCAGCCCGTTTCCGAGACTGACTCACTGCAGCCCGTATACAGGACTGACTCACTGCAGCCCGTGTCCAAGACTGACGCCCCTATTGTCGTCGCAATCCACACCAGCAGTAGAACCCTGGGGAACACCATGAGGGATGCGACGGTAGACATCCTTGTCAACGGTGGATCGTACCAACCACGTTGTTCGCAGGGAAATCTTGGTGAGTAGGATGAAGACACCAACCCATAGACACCACCTGTCTACAGATGGGTGTTTCATGAAGACTTTGTCTCCCTTGGTATATTGAAGTTGTACTCTTCTCTATTGTTTTAATTGG
Organism: Nephotettix cincticeps; assembly: GCA_023375725.1. Classification (NCBI taxonomy): domain Eukaryota; kingdom Metazoa; phylum Arthropoda; class Insecta; order Hemiptera; family Cicadellidae; genus Nephotettix; species Nephotettix cincticeps. The sequence continues at coordinate 3,825,457 of CM041787.1, forward strand.
TATGATAAGACTTCTTGTTCGACTATCAAGGCACATTAAAGGTTTTGCATTATGTCCATATGCTGTGTTTTCGATTTTGTAGACAAGTTTCAAGAACTATTCGTGGCTCTCCTACCCTATATTCTAAAAACGTTTGAGTAAACTGTTACACAAAAAACTATTTCTGTCCGTTTTCTCTAACCTCAAACATTTTTATATGATGACTACTGAACAACCTTTAAAGTATCTGTGCAGAAAACGTTTGCAGTGAGTTTTTTTTCTCTTAATCAGTATCCGTATGATTGCAGGATGCAGCCATAGAAGATCGAGACGTGTATTCGCTCAGGTTGTTCGCCGACCTCACCTTTTCGTGGCACGGAACTGTGACAGCGCAATCAGATTTTACAGATGTAAATGTAATACGGGAGACACCTATGATTTAAGTTACCCTCCCTTACAACCAAAGTAAGTAGCTCCTAATGACGCATTCCTGAATAGTGTCCGGCTTAAGCATTAAGTTTTTATGTGCGACAATGAAACATTTTCTGATTACTGATCTTTAGACAGTAATATGCCGTTTCCAGATTCCCGCTCTCTGCGTGGCAATCACCAATTTCTAGATTCCTGCTCTGTACTAGGCAATCACAAAATTCTAGATTCTTGCTCTGTACATGGCAATCACCAATTTCCAGATTCCTGCTCTGTACGTAGCGATTATCAATTTCCATATTCCTGTTATCTACGTGGCGATCACCAATTTCCAGATTCCTTCTCCGTACGCGGCAATCACCATTTTCCAGATTCCTGCTCTGTACGTGGCAATCACCAATTCTTAGATTCCTATTCTCTAGGTGGCAATCACCAATTTCTAGATTCCTGCTCTGTACGCGGCAACCACCATTTTCCAGATTCCTGCTCTGTACGTGGCAATCACCAATTTCAAGACTTCTGCTTTGTACGTAGCAAATGTAAATTTCTAGATCGCTACGTGGCAATCACCAATTTCCAGATTCCTGCTCTGTACGTGGCAATAACCCAGTTCTAGATTACTGCTATATATGCAGCTATAAGACATTTCTAGTTTACTGTACTGACGCGTTACATTTCGGAAGCCCCGGGAGAATCAAGCAGTCTTTGTCAACATTAAGGAATGGTGCCACTAGTTAGAAATAGTTATATAGCTGTACTCCTGGTAAATATCATCTGCTATCTACCGGGGAATGTTATCCAGGAGTATCATGTTTGAATAGCTAGCACTCGAGGCCTGGCTGAAGTCCCAAGAGAGAGGGGTCACATCTCACCTTATTTTCATGGCCAGGCGAATGAACCTGACCTTAACAACCTGATTCTTAACTCTTTGAGACAATAACGACTAATTACGAAATGTGAATTTTTTGGTAACTTGCTGAAACCTATACCAAAAGCTTTATGAAGGAATCGGCTTCATTTATTCGTATTACGTTATGTTTTCTGCCATGAAACCGGTAGTAAAGAAATAATATAGTAAAAGTTGTACTTCCCGGGTTGATATTTAACAGTTTTCCAGGTTTATGTACCTGTTTTTTTTATTTCGTGTCTAGTTAAATGTCAAATGTTAGTAAATGCCATGGTTTAAAAAATTACATCTAAATATAACTTGAGAACGGCTGGACCGATTTTAATGACCTTAGATTCTTTGGATTCGTCTCTGCTCCGAGCAGGCTTTAGGCGTATTCACTTTTTGTATCTATCTTAAGGCTAAGCCCCACTGGACTGCCAAATTTGCATATGTTTCTATGAGGAAAAGACTTAATGCATTTTGATCACATACATACATCAATAATGTTTTATTAACAGCCGATTTTTTGTTGCTTTATTTTCACCAGTCGACAGCTAACGTCATAGTGCGTCATTTTCAGCAAATTTTTATAATTGTTTTAAAAAAATCTATAGATTACTAGTTGATTTGTTTGTCCAAGGGTGATTTTAGTTTTTTTGTTTTGTGCGAGTGGAATTAACGAATGTTGGATTACGCGAGTATTATTATAATCAATGTCGTGATTCAGAAAATTCAATTTTATTTATAAAAGCCGTATCGCAGTTAAGTTTGGTTTGAGTTTAGGTTGGATTGGAAAACTTATAGCTTGGTACGTGTATGACTATTAATAGAACCTATTTTTGTGAATAGTACCGGTATCAAATTTATACTTTTACCATTTCAACTTTTACTTGTAACTTTTACTACTGTAAAATTGAGATGTTTGTTATTTTTGTTAAAAACCTGTTAAGATGTTACATTTTTTGAGGAAGTTATATTTTGCAACTTTTTTATGTTCGGCTTTTTGTTGTAAATCCTATGGTTTTTGAGTTAGTGAGCTTTGAAAAATCTAAAATCTGAAATAGTGCATAGTAGAAATTTGATACACACAAAATATATCCATTAGTACTCATACACGTAACAAGTTTGAAGTTAATGCCTCAAGTGGTTCTAAAAATATAGCAATTTAATTTTTTAAAAAACATAGGCCTACTCACCGACAGACGGAAAACGGAGCGAGATAGGCCATATGTTCAAAGACATTTTTGTATGTTTTGACCTCAGGAACAATATCCCAAAGTATTTTGGTGTATTTTAGATACACCTGTATCTTGAGTACCAATTTCTGGTTGGGTTCACGAGGTAATACATAGTATGGACCTAATTCCAAATCTTGGCCATAGTGTTGTTTTTTAAGTATCAAATACATTTAGCCTATTCATACATTTTTCAGATCAGAAGGAAAATACATCTTGAGGACTTCCGGAAAATTTCCTTACGGAATAGGCCTGGTTGGAGCGTCCTGCAGGAGGAGGGAAGAAGTGTCAATTTGGCTTTGGATGTATAAGATGTGGCGTAAAGATGCGCATAGTCCTGCCCTTGACAAGGAAGACGACGAGAATACAGATAGTATAAGTGGAACAAATTTGGAGTCGAGAACTGACGAGAACGACGACGATAGCACGTCAGTAGATTCAATAGATGATTCGAATCCAAAACTAGACAACGGGGATAGTGATGATTAGCATTAGTGCAGCGACGGCTGTTTGGATAAGACATTAGCTGCACACTCGTTAAATGCGTATTTTATGAAAAATAAACGTACCTGTCTACAAGTCGTTTAGTATTATACCTTTGACGCATCCTTAATCGTAGACGAAAATCGATCACTTCTAGGTTACCAATGTTACATTATAATTTAAAACTACTAATGCATTGTCAGTAATATATAAACAAAAGAAAAACTCCCATCAAAAGTATAGGAGAACTCTGTATCGAAACGTTTTCTATATTAAAAAATACCCCCGTTGCAGCAGTCCTGCGTACTCAGAGAATTTCCAATTCGATGATGTAATAATAATAATATATGACAATTTTTATCAATATCTGTCGATAAATATGAGAGTTTTATGTCAATTCTCTGTAAGATTAACATGAGAAAGAGTATGCAGGTTTGCTGCATGGAGCAACATTGAAATTATAACACCTTTTCATATATAAAGGAGTTTGCCTATTCTCTATTATGATTAAGATGGGAAATGATTATGTGGGTTAGCTGCTATGATAAACACATAAACTATGATTTTTAAGCATAAATGGATAAATGGGATACCTCAAGCACATGTACTTATACTTTATACTTTTAACTGAAATGGCGACCTACCCAGGTAGGTATTTTAAGCCAAGTATGAATGAGGAATGAATGTAGGATGATTGTGGCGCGATCTTGTAGTCGTGTTACTGACTAAGGCTAACATGTTCCTTAGACAGGACTGTTAATTAATAGCCCAACAGCCGATGGCAACTAATGGACCTACAGTTTAACGTGGAATCCGTACCACGGCCTCTGAATTACGAATTGGTCTAATTATGAGGATGGTCTTTGTGGATTAACTCAGTATTGGAGAGTGCGGACGTTAATCCACACAAGAGAACACTACATCCACCGACCATTTCTCATAACTATCCACAATTCCTGACCTCCAAGTAGCTGGATTACAGGACGTCGCCACCGTCCCAGTTTGTAGCTAAATACAAAATGTCATCCAAAAATATTAATAATTAAGTGAAATATTAATTATTCCTCATGTGGAAAAATATGCATTGCAAGATTCCTGCAACTTTAGCAATGCTATTTTCAACGCTGACATGTACTGCGGTTAACCACTACAAGTTGACGGCGCTAGATAAAAACCGCACTGTAAGGTTAGTTACAGATAATGGGGGAATTCTTTTTTTTAAATCTTTGCTCTATCTCTCAAAATGTTTACATCAACAAGTTATAAATCATTATCCATAACAAGTTATACATCATTAACCATTAAGCTCTTTGACTGGGTTATAGTAGTCCAAAGATGGAAATTGGGATCATTAACGGGAAGATGTCACATTATTGGTAAGGCCTTTTGCCCTTGAACAGCTGTTTAGATGAACTAAAAACATTCCCTCTGGTCATATCCTTGATCTAACCTGTTTCCCAAAGGGAAGTAAATACCAACAGTTTTTACAACGAATGCTCATTTTTCGATAGAGGATTTGAAGATCACGGCTTTGATTATTTATGGTTTACTAAGCTCTTGGGGATTTTTTCAACACGACTTATGTTTTTCGTGGGTGAAACTCCTTCCATTTAAAAGTGGATTATTTCTAACTCTTCGTTCCCAGAGGTCCCAGGTTCAATCCCGTCGGTCACAAATAACTTTTCGCTACCTGATCATGTCACAACTCACTAGGTCTAGACTGAAGCGTTCTAAGTGGTGGCCAATAATGTTCTAACTCTACAGTAAAATAGTTTTCATTTTAGTTCAAAACTGGCTGACCCGGAGAACTTCGTAACGCCTAACAGAAAATAGATGTTAACTTTAAGATTGGCCATTTTGTGAAATCAAATCTCATTGCGGTTTCGTTGTGAAAGCTTTTAATATTCAACAGCTGATTATTATAATACACCTAATATATATAAACATTGTGATTATTTTATTTGGCAAACATATAAACACGTTACTTTTAATCATACAGAAAATAAAAAATATAAATACAGTACACAATTCCCCAAAACCGTAAACTATTAACGTGGTGAGTAATCCTGTTCATTTCGTTCAGCACATATTTACTTCATAGTTTTACATTTATGAATGATTCATATGGCATTGGATAGTAAAGCATATTGCTAACGGAGAATAAACCAACAGCTGTTTTAAGAAATCAAATGTTTTCATTTTAGAAAATTTGTAAACAAACTTATTCCCCATAAGGTTAACATTAGTAATTTAAAACGCAGTAAAATGGAAACTAATTGAATTTATGGAAACTGAAAATGTCTAAAGCATGACCGGAGCCGAGACGAATCCGAAAAATCAAAGATCATTTAAATCGGTCCAGCCGTTCTCGAGTTATAATGAGCGTAACTAACACGACTTTGTTTTATATATTTAGATGATTGTGTATCTAACTATATCTTAGTCGTGTGATTGATATTTCTTTTCTGTATTTACTGTCATAGTGCTTTTGCTTTTCACTTCTCACTGTGTTTATTTTCAGTTCACAATGAACATGTATTGTTAATACAGTAAACCTCAACTTATTGTTTAGTAAAATTGAGAATGGTAATTGTAATAGACTAACAATTATTACCACAATTATTTTTACAATTATTTTTCGTATGAAAAAAGTGAAGTATTATTTTAGAAGCTTGACTTTATTTTTTACACACGTAATAATTATAAACAGTTCTATATTTTGGTTTGTAACCTGTTGTAAACTAATAATAAATAAAAGATTTTTACGCATAATTAGAGAACTTGGCAAAGTATGCATAGCATGATTTGCATGAAACAATGCATTCCGATTATTACCATATAGTAAAAAGAGGGAAACCTCCCAAAAGTCTACGTTTAAATCTCGTACTAACTTGTATAAAGAAGGTGTGTGAGGCAGTTTGATGACTTTTTTAAGTTTGAAACTTTTTTATAGAAGCTCCTAAGACTGTTCACTGACAGGTTTTTAATTAGTGGACTTGCCACCAATTTTAATACCCACTCGTATTTTAGTCTAGAAGTTAATAGCCATTAAAAACGTATGACTCTCTTTTATTATTTGTTTTATGTGAATTTGTGTGCTTTAAAGTCCCATACATTACGTCAATTCTCCGTTACATTATATTTTAAATAGATTCGTTCTTTTTCAGATTCTGACGGCAGAAGGAGGTAGAAGAACTTACACAGTGCTGCTGGTATAACTAAGTATGTTCGGAGATGAAGTTAGTATCTGAATGTAAGATTGTATTCAGAGATCTTTCCAGCTAGATTAACACTAGAAATTGAGTTATATAAAACCAATAAATAAAATTTTTATATTTAAAAAAGTATATCAAGGTAACCTTTTGTACTTCAGCCATGTTATATGACAATATACTGAATACTTTTATATTTAAATATATTTTTATAGGGACAAACATATAACTGAAATACGAGGTAAACTATTTTAACTTTTTCTCGCCTATAAGATAAAGGATAGACTTTTTAAGTTATATGTGACAAAATTAATTTTTTGTGTCTGCGTACGAAATATTTGAAGTAGTGTGTGTAATCAATTTTTTCAAATTTATCATATTTATTTAGTAGTTTCTTTATTTTTTACCGCAATTAAATGTTTTTAAGTATTCTGGATCCTAAAGTTGATCCTGGGTTGGAACCTAGAACATAAAAAGATTAGATTAGATTATTGAAATGGCAACCATACCAAAAGGTAGGTATTTTAATCCAAGTATGGATGAGTAATGAGTGTAGGATGATTGTGGCGCGATCTTGTAGTCTTGTTACTGACTAAGGCTGACATGTTCCTTAGACAGGACTGTTAATTAATAGCCCAACCGCCGATGACAACTAATGGACCTACAGTTTAACGTGGAATCCGAACCACGGCTTCTGAATTACGAATTAGTCTAATTATGAGGATGGCCTTTGTGGATTAACGTAGTATTGAAGAGTGCGGACGTTAATCCACACAAGAGAACACTACACCCACCAACCATCTCTCACATCTATCCACAATTCTTGACCTTCATGTAGCTGGATTACGGGACGTCGCCACCGACCCAGTCAACAGATTACAATAATAGCTGTATATCGAATTAAACTTTACATTAATCAATGTACGTACATTTTTTTCAATAGCTTGTGTGCGAGACTTATGATTTACTGAGGATGTATGTTGCTGCATCCTGGGTTGCACTCGGGATGGTTATTATCAGTAAAGAACATTGTAATATAACATTTTGGCGAATTTCCCATAGGAAGAAGCTATAGCAAAGCTCTCAAAGTAGTCTTGTAGTCCCTTGTAGTCTTGTTACTGACTAAGGCTAACACGTTCCTTAGACAGGACTGTTAATTAATATCCCAACAGCTGATGGCAACAACTAAGATGCCGGATAAGATTTTACATCTTGATTCGTCGTGAAACTTTGAAATGTCTTTCTGAAAAATCTACGTAGTACAAAGTTTTAGTTACAAGCCATTTTGAATGATTTTTAATACATATATGTAGTGTTTCATTGAGTTTATTTCTCCGGGAGAGAGTAAATACATGTGTCATTTTTCAACGATATATATTATTTAGCCACCGTTTAGTAGCTCACGAGGCCATCTGAACGCGCTGCCATCATTTCGCAATACTCCCATAGATAATGACTATTTAACCAGCTGTCTCCCAACATGTTGGAAGCAGCAGTCATATTCGGAGTAATGAAGTACATTATTTTCTCTGTGATCCTCCTGTTTTCAGGTATGTGCACATTGTTACTAAATTTTAAATTTCTTGCAAACGTTTGACTTTATTCCTAGGGGGTTACAGAATTGACAGGTCGAGTTAGTTGTTTTTTATTTGTGTATCTACACGATAAACTAAAATTTAAAAGTTCAAAGAAAATCTATATTTATGTATAGACCTCAGATGCCTACTGAGAAATTAATGTAAATAAACAATCAAACAGAGAATCTAAAGAAAATAAAAATTTTTATACTTTTAAGGGAATTTTTTAATTTAAATAATAGCATAAAAGATTTGATAAGACTGTTAGAAGCCGAAACTAGAATTGATAAACTCAGAATGTTAGAAGTTTTTGTAATTTTTGGAAATAATTCAGTATTTATGAGAAATATACATCCTATATACATACATAACTTTACTAGATCCTAGATACATAATTTCGCCAATAGAGCTTGAGGTTATTTTTGGTAAAATAAAGTAAATTTAAATTTATGCGATAATTATGTAATAAAAAGTAATAAAAGTGTGCATAATACGTTTATCACGAAATACATATATAATTGGAAATTTTTACTACTGGAAAAGGTTTAGTAAATGAAGTAATAAATAAATTAATTTAAACAATAATTTAATTAATTAACTTTAATTAAAATTAAAATAAATTTTTATTTCTTCGTGAAAAATAAATCATTACTAAATCACCATCAATGGCACTTAACCCTAAAAACTTCGGTGATTAAACTTGGGTATTATATAATTGGCGGTTCTTAACAAGGAAGTGTACAAAATCCGTGTGTGAAAATGGAATACTTTAATATAATGGATATGGATTAAGAAAATGTAGAATTAGAATAGATTAGATTAGATAATTGAAATGGCAACCATACTACAATGTAGGTATTTTAAGCCAAGTATGAATGAGGAATGAGTGTATGATGATAGTGGCGCGATCTTGTAGTCGTGTTACTGACTAAGGCTGACATGTTCCTTAGACAGGACTGTTAATTAATAGCCCAACAACAGGTGGCAGCTAATGGACCGACTGTTTAACGTGGAATCCGAACCACGGCCTTTGAATTACGAATTTGTCTAATTATGAGAATGGTCTTTGCGGATATACGTAATATTCACACAAGATAACACAACATCCACCGACCGTCACTCACAACTATACACAATTCGAGACCTCCAAGTAGCTGGATAACAAGACGTCGCCACCAACCCATTCAATAAAAAGTTCCACATGTATTATTAAATTGTATATATAGTAACAAAAATTTGTTTTTATTAAGCAGAGAATGTAATTTCCTGTGTTTGAAATCGTTGAATAACATATTCAATTACGATAACAAATCAAAAACAATGTTAGACATAAACATTTTATTTAAACACTAAATCACATTACAAGAATGTTCTATTGTGCCTTTTTTCAGGTTTCAGTTCTATTAAAATGAAAAAATTTAAAGAATCGTCAGTAGAACTACGGTTACTATTGTGAGTATGTATATTTTTATACAAATCAATAATCTGTACAAATATATCAGACTACTAAGAAGTAGAATTACTTTCAAAGGGAACGAATCTTGAATCATGGAAAATAGTGACCAACATATCAACAGTTGTTTATACCTCAAAATATTGTAGGTATATATAAACATTTTGTAGATTTCACATTTTTCTAATATCTTCTGTACTAATAAAGTTTACCCCTTGTTTGATTAATGTGATGAAAATAATATTTGACATGGATATGTCTTAGCTCTGGGGGGGGTGTTGGCAATTTTTGGAAAACATGTAAAAGGTTTCCATATAAAATACTAAAGCTGTTTTATTGAATTTTTAATATAAAAGAATAACAGGTGTTGAGATAAATTGAAAACATTATCTTTAGACATATCCATGATCTAACCTATTTCCCACAGGGAAGTAAATACAAAATTTTTTAGTTGATCTTTTGGTTTTTAGTTTTTTAGTTGAAAAGCTTTTTGTTCTTCCTACCACAAAAATCTTTATTTTTTCAAACTTCTTTTTGGCATATAGAATGTTTTTGGGTTAAGTATCTATATAAAGTTAGTGAAGCTGGTTTTTAAGTTCTCTTAATAATAAATTCCTAACAGAATTTTGTAATTGGTTAACACTGGGCCCAATTTTTGTTTTAATCGTTGTAACATTAGATACTGATCATGGAAAATAAATTCTCTAGTCTTTATAAGTAATAAATATAGACAATTTGGGAAACAAATAAAGCTACATTATGTCCACAAATCTATGGACACATTTAAAATCATCAAATCATGATTTTTTTTTAAGTATAGATAAGGTTTCTAGGTCAGGTGTCCTGGTGACTTGGCGGGAATGCTAGCGTGACTTTAACTTATGGTATGAGAGCCACTTCCTGAAAGAGGATCTGCAGATGCAACGACTCCAGGACTACCGCAGGGACCTACCTACAGAGGTGTTTGGCCGAAGCCCAGGGGTCCCTCCTCCACCTCTGGATTAAGTCGGAGACTTATTCACCAGGCCGCTTTCCTGAAAAACTTCCACTTGTGTCTTCATATATGATTTTATCTCTTCCAGGCACTTTTCTAGTGCCCATTCAAGACACATACCCCTCACCTAGTACCAATGCACTAGGATCATCAGAATTTTGGTTACATTTTCCTTTCGTACTTCCTTCCTTTCATTTGTTTCAATGCTCTCTTTCAAAGTCGGTTTTGGCATTTCCTATTCTTCGGCACATTTTCGAAAACTCCAACGCTGAGTCTTTGTTACGGAGAAAGTTGATCTTCTCCCACGTCCACGCCTTTTATCGGAGGAACTCCCTCATTCCAGTTCATTCTTCTTCATAGAACCCGCACCCCATCAGCACGTGCTGCGATGTTTCGAATTCTCCACAGTGGGTGCAGCGGTCATTCTCCATGAGATTAAAGCTCCTAAGCATTGCCTTAAAGTTCCCGTGTCCGCTAACAAACTGCGTTGTGTAGTGGTCAGTCTCCCAATGCACGTTCTTTCTAACTCTCACATCTGGTACAAACGCGAATGTTTCCCTTCCATTGGTACTGACTTCCCATCTTCTTTGCCACTCATCCAGCGTTTCTTCTCTCCTGACACACTTGCTTTCTTTACTGCCAATACCACTTTCCTTGTCTCTTCTTCGCTCGATCTTTTCTTCGATCATCAAGTCAAGTGGAACTACTCCTGCAATTACTCTTACTGCATCATGCGATATCGTACTGTATCCTTTAATTACTCCTAACAATATCTTTCATTGAAGGCTCATCAGTTTCTATCTTTCTCCTCTTCCTTTCATCCTTTGACCCCACATCACACATCCATATAACACCATTGGTTCAAGCGCACCTATATAAAACCTTCGAAGATTCTCGCATCTCATACCATTGTTTGCCTTAGCCAGTCCTTTTAACTTTCCGAATGCCTTCATTGATCTGTCGTACACCTGATCATAGTGCCCCAAGAACTTCATTCCACTTCCCACCACCACTCCCAGATACTTCGTCTCCAATGAACACCTGATTGTGACTCCTCCCATATTTACTCGAATGAACCTCTCAACTAACTTTCCTTTCAGGAGCACCATCATGGTCTTCTCCTTCGAGATCGTCATCTTTCTTTTTTCTCCCCACCTGTTGACGAGGTCCAAAGCTCGTGTCGCCATCCTCATTAGATCCGGGCTCGAGTTAGACTTTACCAGAAGTAGTCCGTCGTCCGCATAGGCTCTCGCTGAGATTTCATCACCAAATGGTTAACGCAGAAATCCGTCAAAAAGATGTTCCACAACAGAGGGCCAACCGCTGACCCTTGGGGACAGCCTTTAGTGATTGTCTTGCTCACTTCTACGTTGTCAGCTCTTAAAGTCACGGTCCTGCCACGAAAGTAGTCTCTCACCAATCGGTAGATGTTGTTGGGACACCGCCACCCACGAAGAATTCTTAATATCTCCGGCCACCAAGCGGAATCAAAAGCTCCGGACATATCTAGGAACAATCCTAACACATATTTCTCTTCTGTTTCATCGACCTCTCTTCTAATGTAGAGAGAGAGAGAGAGAGAGAGATCATGTTGTAGACGCGTGGCTGGCCGGACAGGTGTCTGGTACCTTGGTGGGGCTTCTGGTATGAGAGCCACTTCCTGAATGAGGGTCTGCATCTGCAACGACTCCATGACCACCGCAGAGACCTACCTGCTCTCTCTCTGTATGTAGGTCCACATACAGAGTGAGTGATCATGTTCTAGAAGTGTGGAGGGCCGGACAGGCGTCTCGAGACCTCACGAGAACCTCACGCGTGACTGGACCATCAGATATGAGAGGCGCCCTCTGAAGGAGGGTCTGGAGCTTCTTCAACTCCCACAGTTCCGCAAGGACTTGCCTACAGTGATCTTCATCCACGGCTACGCAGGCACCGTCAAAAGACACGGCGAATGCCTCATTGGTAACGTACTATATCTATATATTCGATCCTTCGATATAAGAGCTAATCCAAATAAACGGTAACAACGGGCTGACTCATAACATCTCCCTCAAGTAGATTTAAAAACTAAATACCTTTAATAAAAATATCATATTTTGTATATTTATTTTAATATGTTACTTCAACTATTACTTCTACATTACTTATTACTTCAACATTTACTGTTTTCAAAATAATCATTCATTTTATTTAACAACGAAAACCAAGTTCAAAGGATTGTTAGAATTTTCGCACTTGAATCGGCACTTGATCCCAATTGCATATCAATTTAAAATAAGTTTAGAATAAGATTGTAATGGAAATATATTCTCAAATATGCTGCCTGTAATACTGTCAGTATTATCAACGGCTTGACGAGCCTCCCGATGCATGGTGGGAGTTTGAAAACTTGAATTTCATATGTGTCATGGCCGGTAATAGAACCAAGGCCTTTTGGGTGATAGGCTAGTACCCTACCCACTCAGCTATTCCTGGCACTACTTAGTCTTTAGACCAAGCGGATTTAGAAGGATGTAGAGTTTTTAATGGAGAGTTTTATTGCTTCTTCTGTACTGAATGTTCTTGTTTTCAGCAATGCTCCTCAACGGGTATGCGAATAGATTCAACATAATAGCCCCCTACATTCCTTATTTTGGGCTACAGGAACTGCCTCCCTTTTACCGGCCCGTCGAGAGTAAGGTAGGCTACAAAAGAGTAAATGTATTTGAAGGGTAGACAGAAAGAATAATCATGGGTCAAAAGTGTTTTATTTCAGAAAGCATTTTTAAAGTTTAAAATGACATACTATAGCTTCTATTCATTTGAAGTTTACCAACACATTTTGACATGGATATGTCTTAGCTCTAGGGGGGGTGTTGGTGATTTTTAAGATGGAAAACATGTAACAGGTTTCCATAGAAACTACCAGGGCTATTGTATTAATTTTTTAATATAAAAGAATAAGAACAGCTGTTTAGATGAATTGAAAAACATTCCCTTTAGACATGTCCATTTTCCACTTATTAACCTATTTCCCACGGTGAAGTAAATACAAACATTTTTGACATGGATATGTCTTAGCTCTGGGGGGGTGTTGGTGATTTTTAAGATGGAAAACATGTAACAGGTTTCCATAGAAACTACTAGAACTATTGTATTGAATTTGAAATATAAAAGAATAAGAACAGCTGTTTAGATGAACTGAAAAACATTTCCCTTTAGAGATATCCATGATCTAACCTATTTCCCACAGGGAAGTAAATACAAACATTTTTTATTAGAGCATCTGCACATGGTTTTAGATCTATTCCTTTTCGAATTTTTTGTCGATTTTGTGATCTTTTGATAGTTTTAGTGTGTAGGCCTACCCTTTAAGTTACAGGTATCTTAATACAAAAAATATATAACCAATGTAAATAGCACAATTTAACTTAGTTAAGTAGACATGATTATTAGATCTTACCCTTTTTAAGATTTTTACGGATTGAACAGATTGAGAATTATAACCGTCCTTTTTTAAGTTTTTTATCCGTTTAGCTTGTGGGTGAGGCAATAGGCGAGCTGGTGAAGAAGGCTGTACAGCAGGGGCTACTGGTAGCAGGAAAGGTGCACTTGGTGGGCTTCTCGATGGGCGCCCAAGCAGCGGGCTACATCGCACGGACCGTCCCTGGCGTCGTAGCCACCATCGTAGGTTAGTAGTATTTTCAATAACTTCTTCATTAGCATTATCTGAGTTGGAATTACTATAGCATGAAGTAAGAACTCACCTCTTCCAACACTACTTAATATATTTACAAGATAAAACAAAATCAATAAGTGAACAAATACATTTTGATTCTGCAAGAACGTATAAATAGCTATTTCCGGAACTCAGCCAGCCAATAAATGCTACCTATGACGCCGTGACAGGAACTTCCGGTAGCCAGAAGTATTCAAGCAGGGACGCCATCTTGTTTCTTTCAGTCTCCATTTGGGCCTGATAATTTTTGGTGTAACTCGACGAAATCGATCGCCAATTTAACAACTTTAGTATATATTTACCGTTGTATATATTTACAATATAAGTTTAAGTATATTAAGTAGTGTTGGAAGACGTGAGGTTTTAGTGAATTTTCCATAGGGAAGAAGCTATTACCGTAGGTCTCATGGTGAGACTTAAGCCCGGGACCATGTTATTTTTTTCTTCTTTAGGTGCCCAGAGTCCAAAAACAATAGTCGTTAAAATTTTTATATATATGGTGATACATATATATATATATATATATATATATATATATATATATGTGTGTGTGTGTGTGTGTGTCTGAAAACACGATAACTCTCGTAAAAATGGTCTGATCGAGACCAAATTTGGTAATGACGTGTATTCCTACAAATGCTCGGACAAGTTCATAAACCAGACATATCGGCCAATGGGAACGGGTAGTTTGGGGGGGTTTTGTACCCCAAAATGGGGTTTTTTGCGTTTTTCACATGTACTTTTTAAAAGTTTCTAATTCTATATTTCACCATTGGAATCAGCTTAAAAAACTACACAATTAAGTTCCTTAAAGTTTTTTTTCTATCTCCAACGGTTACCGAGATATTAAAAAATCTAAACACAGTACGTTGTATTTTGGGGCTCCAATGTTAAATCTTATGGAGGATAGGGAAAAATTAATATTTCCCATATTAATCAATATTTTTTTATATAAACTTGATATTTAGATTCATGTGGTTGAGATCTATTCATTTATGCTTAAAAATCATAGTTTATGTTTTTATCATGGCAGCAAACCTGCATACTCTTTCCCATGTTAAACATAAGGAGAATAGGCAAACTCCTTTATTTGTGGACAGATGTAGATGAAAGTTGGTATAATTGTTAAAAATAAAAATTGTTTATGGTAAAAAATGCCTACTCGCAGTGTTTCTCACAGCAGAAACCCTGCACATTCTTTCCCATGTTAATTTGATGGAGAATAGGCAAATCGTTCTCACGTTTATCGACAGATTTCGTCCAAACTTGTCTTATATTATTATTATTATATTATTGATTTGGAAATTCGCTGAGTATGCAGGTCTGCTGCGACGGGGGTATTTACTTCATCCTAAAGTATTTTCAATCTTATGTTGGAACGTATCCAAAATTTTTTGACACTCACCAGTACACTCCCATCTGTAGATTCCATACTTCAAGTTATGAGTGAGGGATCTACTCTTTCAGTGTTAGGTAATAATAGTTTTATGTTAAATTACACATCAGATATGATTTTGTTAAAAATGTATACATACGATCTATTCAGTTTTGTTGATTATTATTACCAGTATTACCTTTTGCAATCGAGATCTACTCAAGTAGGTATTTTAAGACAAGTAAGAATAATTGAGTGTAAGATGATTGTGGCGCGATCTTGTTTTGTTGCTGACTAAGGATGAAATGTTCTTTAGACGTAATTAATAGCCCAACAGATAATGACATCCAAAGACCTTACACCCTTTGAAAAAAAGGATTTTGCTTGGGCGACCTTCATTGATTTGAGTAAGGCGTTTGACTGTGTCGACCATGGCAGGTTGCTCCATAAGTTGGAATTTTACGGGATCAAAAACTCTGCACTTAATCTTTTTCGCACATACCTTGCTAACAGAAGACAGACTGTTTGCTGTGGTGGTTCATGGTCAAGGGTAGAAGTGAGTAACTGTGGTGTTCCACAGGGCTCTGTCCTTGGTCCCTTGCTTTTTTTAATCGCAATCAATGACTTGCCCCATTGTTTAAACAACTGTAGTGTGTATCTGTACGCAGATGATTCGACTTTGCTGACATGTAATAATGACATAGATGTTCCTGTTAATAATGCAAAGAGCTCTCTGAACACAGCAGCTGACTGGTTCTCAGCAAATAGCTTTGTATTAAATCAGGATAAGACTCAGACTGTCATTTTTGGGCTTAGGCAAATCCCTGATTTTTTGGACACGACACCAGTATGTGCTGTTAAATTTTTGGGAGTCCATATAGATCAAAAACTCACATGGACTTCTCACATACAACATCTTTGCATTAAACTCAGCAGGTTAACTTTTTTATTTCATAGATTGCGTGATGTTGTTCCTTTTAAATATTTGATAACAGCATATTATGGGTTATTTCAATCAGCCCTTAGCTATGGAATTATTTTTTGGGGCAACTCCTCTCACATTAAGGATCTGCTGTTAATACAAAAAAGGTTATGAGAATTGTGGTTAAGGCTGATCCACAGGAGCACTACCGCCCTATCTTTGTTAATTTAAGAATTTTAACTGTTATTAATTTATATATTTTTAATATCTTGTTAACTAGTTTTAAGAAATATAATTCTCATACCCTTAGAAGTAATATGCACAATTTTAACACGAGGAACAATTATAGAATTAATATACCTTATGTCCGATTGGAGAAATTTAAGTTAAGCCATGAGATTCTGGGGTTAAAATGTCTTAACAAACTGTCCAAAAAAATTCATGAGTCCCCATTTATTACTTTCAAACAAAAGATTTTGCAATGGCTGCTTGTGAACCCCTTCTACAATATTAATGAATTTTTCCACGCCAATCTAGAATTAAATTAAAAATTCTCCTCTTTTAATGCTGTGACACATTATTGCTTTTTCTGTACTTTTATCTATTATCTGTTTTGGTCCTCCTGCCGTTCTTGTTGATGTCTTTTCGTTATCTATTTAAATATCTATCTTGTACTTTCATTAATTTGTTAACTTTATTAATTTATTAACGTTTATTTATTGACTGTTGATTCCTCGACATTTTCTTTATATGACTTGTCAAAATGCATACACTGTATGTCTCTATGGAAATAAAGAAAACAACTACGTTTGCTATTAAGTGACGAACTGGTCTAACTATGCTAACTAAGGGGATAGTCTTTGTGTACTTCTTAACGTGCTAATAGTGCATTCGTTAATCCGCAATGTAATTCCAATATGTCATTTTAAAGTTTTTACCACCAACCTTACATCGCAAAAATGTTCCAGCCCTTGATCCTGCTGGGCCCGGGTTCAAAGGCAAGCCTGAGGACAACTACCGGCTGAAATCCATGTCGAAGACTGAGTCGCTGCAGCCCATTTCCGAGACTGACTTACTGCAGCCCGTATCCAAGAGTGACTCACTGCAGCATGTGTCCAAGACTGACGCCCCTATTGTCGTCGCAATCCACACCAGCAGTAATACCCTGGGGAACTCCATGAGGGGTGCGACAGTAGACATCCTAGTCAACGGTGGATCGTTCCAACTAGGCTGTTCGAAGGAAAATATTGGTGAGTAGGATGAAGACACCAACCCTTAGACACCACTAATCTACAGATGTATATTCCATGAAGACTTTGTGTCCCTTGGTATATTGGAATTGTACTCTTCTCTATTGTTTTAATTGGTATGATAAGACTTCTTGTTCGACTATCAAGGCACATTAAAGGTTTTGCATTATGTCCATATGCTGTGTTTTCAATTTTGTAGACGAGTTTCAAGAACTATTCGTGGCTCTCCTACCCTATATTCTAAAAGCCTTTGAGTAAATTGTTACACAAAAAACTATTTCTGTCCGTTTCCTATACCCACAAATATTTTTATATGATGACTACTGAACAACCTTTAAAGTATCTGTGCAGAAAACGTTTGCAGTAGGGGGTTTTCTCTTAATCGGTATCTGTATGATTGCAGCATGCAGCCATAGAAGAGCGAAACGTGTGTGCGCTCAGATTGTTCGCCGACCTCACCTTTTCGTGGCACGGAAATGCGACAACGCAATCAAATTTTACAAATGTAAATGTACAACGGAAGACACCTATGATTTAAGTTACCCTCCCTTGCAGCCAAAGTAAGTAGCTCCTAATGACGCATTCCTGAATAGTGTCCGGCTCAAGCATTAAGTTTTTATGTGCGACAATGATTGATTTTCTAATTACTGATCTTTAGACAGTAATATGCCGTTTCCAGATTCCTACTTTCTACATGGCAATTACCAATTTCAAGATTCCTGCTCTGCACGTGGCAATCACCAATTTCTAGATTCCTATTCTCTACGTGGCAATCACCAATTTCCAGATTCCTGCTCTGTACTAAGCAATCACCAATTTCTAGATTCCTGCTCTGTACGTGGAAATCACCAATTTCCATTAACTTATTCTCTACGTGGCAATCACCAATTTCCAGAATCCTGCACGGTGCGTGGCAACTTCCAATTTCCAGATTTCTGCTCTTTAAGTGGCAATCACCAATTTCCAGATTCCTGCTCTGTACATGACAATCACCCAGATTCCTTCTCTGTACGTGGCAATCACCAATTTCCAGATTCCTGCTCTGTACGTGGCAATCACCCAAATTACTGCTCTGGCTATATATGCAGCTATAAGACATTTCTAGTTTACTGTACTGACGCGTTACATTTCGGAAGCCCCGGGAGAATCAAGCAGTCTTTGTCAACATTAAGGAATGGTGCCACTAGTTAGAAATAGTTATATAGCTGTACTCCTGGTAAATATCATCTGCTATCTACCGGGGAATGTTATCCAGGAGTATCATGTTTGAATAGCTAGCACTCGAGGCCTGGCTGAAGTCCCAAGAGAGAGGGGTCACATCTCACCTTATTTTCATGGCCAGGCGAATGAACCTGACCTTAACAACCTGATTCTTAACTCTTTGAGACAATAACGACTAATTACGAAATGTGAATTTTTTGGTAACTTGCTGAAACCTATACCAAAAGCTTTATGAAGGAATCGGCTTCATTTATTCGTATTACGTTATGTTTTCTGCCATGAAACCGGTAGTAAAGAAATAATATAGTAAAAGTTGTACTTCCCGGGTTGATATTTAACAGTTTTCCAGGTTTATGTACCTGTTTTTTTTATTTCGTGTCTAGTTAAATGTCAAATGTTAGTAAATGCCATGGTTTAAAAAATTACATCTAAATATAACTTGAGAACGGCTGGACCGATTTTAATGACCTTAGATTCTTTGGATTCGTCTCTGCTCCGAGCAGGCTTTAGGCGTATTCACTTTTTGTATCTATCTTAAGGCTAAGCCCCACTGGACTGCCAAATTTGCATATGTTCTATGAGGAAAAGACTTAATGCATTTTGATCACATACATACATCAATAATGTTTTATTAACAGCCGATTTTTTGTTGCTTTATTTTCACCAGTCGACAGCTAACGTCATAGTGCGTCATTTTCAGCAAATTTTTATAATTGTTTTAAAAAAATCTATAGATTACTAGTTGATTTGTTTGTCCAAGGGTGATTTTAGTTTTTTTGTTTTGTGCGAGTGGAATTAACGAATGTTGGATTACGCGAGTATTATTATAATCAATGTCGTGATTCAGAAAATTCAATTTTATTTATAAAAGCCGTATCGCAGTTAAGTTTGGTTTGAGTTTAGGTTGGATTGGAAAACTTATAGCTTGGTACGTGTATGACTATTAATAGAACCTATTTTTGTGAATAGTACCGGTATCAAATTTATACTTTTACCATTTCAACTTTTACTTGTAACTTTTACTACTGTAAAATTGAGATGTTTGTTATTTTTGTTAAAAACCTGTTAAGATGTTACATTTTTTGAGGAAGTTATATTTTGCAACTTTTTTATGTTCGGCTTTTTGTTGTAAATCCTATGGTTTTTGAGTTAGTGAGCTTTGAAAAATCTAAAATCTGAAATAGTGCATAGTAGAAATTTGATACACACAAAATATATCCATTAGTACTCATACACGTAACAAGTTTGAAGTTAATGCCTCAAGTGGTTCTAAAAATATAGCAATTTAATTTTTTAAAAAACATAGGCCTACTCACCGACAGACGGAAAACGGAGCGAGATAGGCCATATGTTCAAAGACATTTTTGTATGTTTTGACCTCAGGAACAATATCCCAAAGTATTTTGGTGTATTTTAGATACACCTGTATCTTGAGTACCAATTTCTGGTTGGGTTCACGAGGTAATACATAGTATGGACCTAATTCCAAATCTTGGCCATAGTGTTGTTTTTTAAGTATCAAATACATTTAGCCTATTCATACATTTTTCAGATCAGAAGGAAAATACATCTTGAGGACTTCCGGAAAATTTCCTTACGGAATAGGCCTGGTTGGAGCGTCCTGCAGGAGGAGGGAAGAAGTGTCAATTTGGCTTTGGATGTATAAGATGTGGCGTAAAGATGCGCATAGTCCTGCCCTTGACAAGGAAGACGACGAGAATACAGATAGTATAAGTGGAACAAATTTGGAGTCGAGAACTGACGAGAACGACGACGATAGCACGTCAGTAGATTCAATAGATGATTCGAATCCAAAACTAGACAACGGGGATAGTGATGATTAGCATTAGTGCAGCGACGGCTGTTTGGATAAGACATTAGCTGCACACTCGTTAAATGCGTATTTTATGAAAAATAAACGTACCTGTCTACAAGTCGTTTAGTATTATACCTTTGACGCATCCTTAATCGTAGACGAAAATCGATCACTTCTAGGTTACCAATGTTACATTATAATTTAAAACTACTAATGCATTGTCAGTAATATATAAACAAAAGAAAAACTCCCATCAAAAGTATAGGAGAACTCTGTATCGAAACGTTTTCTATATTAAAAAATACCCCCGTTGCAGCAGTCCTGCGTACTCAGAGAATTTCCAATTCGATGATGTAATAATAATAATATATGACAATTTTTATCAATATCTGTCGATAAATATGAGAGTTTTATGTCAATTCTCTGTAAGATTAACATGAGAAAGAGTATGCAGGTTTGCTGCATGGAGCAACATTGAAATTATAACACCTTTTCATATATAAAGGAGTTTGCCTATTCTCTATTATGATTAAGATGGGAAATGATTATGTGGGTTAGCTGCTATGATAAACACATAAACTATGATTTTTAAGCATAAATGGATAAATGGGATACCTCAAGCACATGTACTTATACTTTATACTTTTAACTGAAATGGCGACCTACCCAGGTAGGTATTTTAAGCCAAGTATGAATGAGGAATGAATGTAGGATGATTGTGGCGCGATCTTGTAGTCGTGTTACTGACTAAGGCTAACATGTTCCTTAGACAGGACTGTTAATTAATAGCCCAACAGCCGATGGCAACTAATGGACCTACAGTTTAACGTGGAATCCGTACCACGGCCTCTGAATTACGAATTGGTCTAATTATGAGGATGGTCTTTGTGGATTAACTCAGTATTGGAGAGTGCGGACGTTAATCCACACAAGAGAACACTACATCCACCGACCATTTCTCATAACTATCCACAATTCCTGACCTCCAAGTAGCTGGATTACAGGACGTCGCCACCGTCCCAGTTTGTAGCTAAATACAAAATGTCATCCAAAAATATTAATAATTAAGTGAAATATTAATTATTCCTCATGTGGAAAAATATGCATTGCAAGATTCCTGCAACTTTAGCAATGCTATTTTCAACGCTGACATGTACTGCGGTTAACCACTACAAGTTGACGGCGCTAGATAAAAACCGCACTGTAAGGTTAGTTACAGATAATGGGGGAATTCTTTTTTTTAAATCTTTGCTCTATCTCTCAAAATGTTTACATCAACAAGTTATAAATCATTATCCATAACAAGTTATACATCATTAACCATTAAGCTCTTTGACTGGGTTATAGTAGTCCAAAGATGGAAATTGGGATCATTAACGGGAAGATGTCACATTATTGGTAAGGCCTTTTGCCCTTGAACAGCTGTTTAGATGAACTAAAAACATTCCCTCTGGTCATATCCTTGATCTAACCTGTTTCCCAAAGGGAAGTAAATACCAACAGTTTTTACAACGAATGCTCATTTTTCGATAGAGGATTTGAAGATCACGGCTTTGATTATTTATGGTTTACTAAGCTCTTGGGGATTTTTTCAACACGACTTATGTTTTTCGTGGGTGAAACTCCTTCCATTTAAAAGTGGATTATTTCTAACTCTTCGTTCCCAGAGGTCCCAGGTTCAATCCCGTCGGTCACAAATAACTTTTCGCTACCTGATCATGTCACAACTCACTAGGTCTAGACTGAAGCGTCTAAGTGGTGGCCAATAATGTTCTAACTCTACAGTAAAATAGTTTTCATTTTAGTTCAAAACTGGCTGACCCGGAGAACTTCGTAACGCCTAACAGAAAATAGATGTTAACTTTAAGATCGGCCATTTTGTGAAATAAAATCTCATCGCGGTTTCGTTGTGAAAGCTTTAAATATTCAACAGCTGATTATTATAATACACCTAATATATATATAAACATTGTGATTATTTTATTTGGCAAACATATAAACACGTTACTTTTAATCATACAGAAAATAAAAAATATAAATACAGTACACAATTCCCCAAAACCGTAAACTATTAACGTGGTGAGTAATCCTGTTCATTTCGTTCAGCACATATTTACTTCATAGTTTTACATTTATGAATGATTCATATGGCATTGGATAGTAAAGCATATTGCTAACGGAGAATAAACCAACAGCTGTTTTAAGAAATCAAATGTTTTCATTTTAGAAAATTTGTAAACAAACTTATTCCCCATAAGGTTAACATTAGTAATTTAAAACGCAGTAAAATGGAAACTAATTGAATTTATGGAAACTGAAAATGTCTAAAGCATGACCGGAGCCGAGACGAATCCGAAAAATCAAAGATCATTTAAATCGGTCCAGCCGTTCTCGAGTTATAATGAGCGTAACTAACACGACTTTGTTTTATATATTTAGATGATTGTGTATCTAACTATATCTTAGTCGTGTGATTGATATTTCTTTTCTGTATTTACTGTCATAGTGCTTTTGCTTTTCACTTCTCACTGTGTTTATTTTCAGTTCACAATGAACATGTATTGTTAATACAGTAAACCTCAACTTATTGTTTAGTAAAATTGAGAATGGTAATTGTAATAGACTAACAATTATTACCACAATTATTTTTACAATTATTTTTCGTATGAAAAAAGTGAAGTATTATTTTAGAAGCTTGACTTTATTTTTTACACACGTAATAATTATAAACAGTTCTATATTTTGGTTTGTAACCTGTTGTAAACTAATAATAAATAAAAGATTTTTACGCATAATTAGAGAACTTGGCAAAGTATGCATAGCATGATTTGCATGAAACAATGCATTCCGATTATTACCATATAGTAAAAAGAGGGAAACCTCCCAAAAGTCTACGTTTAAATCTCGTACTAACTTGTATAAAGAAGGTGTGTGAGGCAGTTTGATGACTTTTTTAAGTTTGAAACTTTTTTATAGAAGCTCCTAAGACTGTTCACTGACAGGTTTTTAATTAGTGGACTTGCCACCAATTTTAATACCCACTCGTATTTTAGTCTAGAAGTTAATAGCCATTAAAAACGTATGACTCTCTTTTATTATTTGTTTTATGTGAATTTGTGTGCTTTAAAGTCCCATATACATTACGTCAATTCTCCGTTACATTATATTTTAAATAGATTCGTTCTTTTTCAGATTCTGACGGCAGAAGGAGGTAGAAGAACTTACACAGTGCTGCTGGTATAACTAAGTATGTTCGGAGATGAAGTTAGTATCTGAATGTAAGATTGTATTCAGAGATCTTTCCAGCTAGATTAACACTAGAAATTGAGTTATATAAAACCAATAAATAAAATTTTTATATTTAAAAAAGTATATCAAGGTAACCTTTTGTACTTCAGCCATGTTATATGACAATATACTGAATACTTTTATATTTAAATATATTTTTATAGGGACAAACATATAACTGAAATACGAGGTAAACTATTTTAACTTTTTCTCGCCTATAAGATAAAGGATAGACTTTTTAAGTTATATGTGACAAAATTAATTTTTTGTGTCTGCGTACGAAATATTTGAAGTAGTGTGTGTAATCAATTTTTTCAAATTTATCATATTTATTTAGTAGTTTCTTTATTTTTTACCGCAATTAAATGTTTTTAAGTATTCTGGATCCTAAAGTTGATCCTGGGTTGGAACCTAGAACATAAAAAGATTAGATTAGATTATTGAAATGGCAACCATACCAAAAGGTAGGTATTTTAATCCAAGTATGGATGAGTAATGAGTGTAGGATGATTGTGGCGCGATCTTGTAGTCTTGTTACTGACTAAGGCTGACATGTTCCTTAGACAGGACTGTTAATTAATAGCCCAACCGCCGATGACAACTAATGGACCTACAGTTTAACGTGGAATCCGAACCACGGCTTCTGAATTACGAATTAGTCTAATTATGAGGATGGCCTTTGTGGATTAACGTAGTATTGAAGAGTGCGGACGTTAATCCACACAAGAGAACACTACACCCACCAACCATCTCTCACATCTATCCACAATTCTTGACCTTCATGTAGCTGGATTACGGGACGTCGCCACCGACCCAGTCAACAGATTACAATAATAGCTGTATATCGAATTAAACTTTACATTAATCAATGTACGTACATTTTTTTCAATAGCTTGTGTGCGAGACTTATGATTTACTGAGGATGTATGTTGCTGCATCCTGGGTTGCACTCGGGATGGTTATTATCAGTAGAGTACATTGTGATATGACATTTCCCATAGGAAGAAGCTATAGCAAAGCTCTCATAGTAGTCTTGTAGTCCCTTGTAGTCTTGTTACTGACTAAGGCTGACACGTTCCTTAGACAGGACTGTTAATTAATATCCCAACAGCTGATGGCAACAACTAAGATGCCGGATAAGATTTTAGATCTTGATTCGTCGTGAAACTTTGAAATGTCTTTCTGAAAAATCTACGTAGTATAAAGTTTTAGTTACAAGCCATTTTGAATGGTTTCTAATACATGTAAGTAGTATTTTATTAAGTTTATTTCCCTGGGAGAGAGTAAATACATGTGTCATTTTTCAACGATATATATTATTTAGCCACCGTTTAGTAGCTCACGAGGCCATCTGATCGCGCATCATTTCGCTATACTCCCATAGATAATGACTATTTAACCAGCTGTCTCCCAACATTTAAGCAGCAGTCATATTTGGAGAAATGAAGTACATTATTTTCTCTGTGATCCTCCTGTTTTCAGGTATGTGCACATTGTTACTAAATTTTAAATTTCTTGCAAACGTTTAACTTTATTGCCAGGTGGGTTACAGAATTGACAGGTCGAGTTAGTTGTTTTTTATTTGTGTATCTACACGATAAACTAAAATTTAAAAGTTCAAAGAAAATCTATATTTATGTATAGACCTCAGATGCCTACTGAGAAATTAATGTAAATAAACAATCAAACAGAGAATCTAAAGAAAATAAAAATTTTTATACTTTTAAGGGAATTTTTTAATTTAAATAATAGCATAAAAGATTTGATAAGACTGTTAGAAGCCGAAACTAGAATTGATAAACTCAGAATGTTAGAAGTTTTTGTAATTTTTGGAAATAATTCAGTATTTATGAGAAATATACATCCTATATACATACATAACTTTACTAGATCCTAGATACATAATTTCGCCAATAGAGCTTGAGGTTATTTTTGGTAAAATAAAGTAAATTTAAATTTATGCGATAATTATGTAATAAAAAGTAATAAAAGTGTGCATAATACGTTTATCACGAAATACATATATAATTGGAAATTTTTACTACTGGAAAAGGTTTAGTAAATGAAGTAATAAATAAATTAATTTAAACAATAATTTAATTAATTAACTTTAATTAAAATTAAAATAAATTTTTATTTCTTCGTGAAAAATAAATCATTACTAAATCACCATCAATGGCACTTAACCCTAAAAACTTCGGTGATTAAACTTGGGTATTATATAATTGGCGGTTCTTAACAAGGAAGTGTACAAAATCCGTGTGTGAAAATGGAATACTTTAATATAATGGATATGGATTAAGAAAATGTAGAATTAGAATAGATTAGATTAGATAATTGAAATGGCAACCATACTACAATGTAGGTATTTTAAGCCAAGTATGAATGAGGAATGAGTGTATGATGATAGTGGCGCGATCTTGTAGTCGTGTTACTGACTAAGGCTGACATGTTCCTTAGACAGGACTGTTAATTAATAGCCCAACAACAGGTGGCAGCTAATGGACCGACTGTTTAACGTGGAATCCGAACCACGGCCTTTGAATTACGAATTTGTCTAATTATGAGAATGGTCTTTGCGGATATACGTAATATTCACACAAGATAACACAACATCCACCGACCGTCACTCACAACTATACACAATTCGAGACCTCCAAGTAGCTGGATAACAAGACGTCGCCACCAACCCATTCAATAAAAAGTTCCACATGTATTATTAAATTGTATATATAGTAACAAAAATTTGTTTTTATTAAGCAGAGAATGTAATTTCCTGTGTTTGAAATCGTTGAATAACATATTCAATTACGATAACAAATCAAAAACAATGTTAGACATAAACATTTTATTTAAACACTAAATCACATTACAAGAATGTTCTATTGTGCCTTTTTTCAGGTTTCAGTTCTATTAAAATGAAAAAATTTAAAGAATCGTCAGTAGAACTACGGTTACTATTGTGAGTATGTATATTTTTATACAAATCAATAATCTGTACAAATATATCAGACTACTAAGAAGTAGAATTACTTTCAAAGGGAACGAATCTTGAATCATGGAAAATAGTGACCAACATATCAACAGTTGTTTATACCTCAAAATATTGTAGGTATATATAAACATTTTGTAGATTTCACATTTTTCTAATATCTTCTGTACTAATAAAGTTTACCCCTTGTTTGATTAATGTGATGAAAATAATATTTGACATGGATATGTCTTAGCTCTGGGGGGGGTGTTGGCAATTTTTGGAAAACATGTAAAAGGTTTCCATATAAAATACTAAAGCTGTTTTATTGAATTTTTAATATAAAAGAATAACAGGTGTTGAGATAAATTGAAAACATTATCTTTAGACATATCCATGATCTAACCTATTTCCCACAGGGAAGTAAATACAAAATTTTTTAGTTGATCTTTTGGTTTTTAGTTTTTTAGTTGAAAAGCTTTTTGTTCTTCCTACCACAAAAATCTTTATTTTTTCAAACTTCTTTTTGGCATATAGAATGTTTTTGGGTTAAGTATCTATATAAAGTTAGTGAAGCTGGTTTTTTAAGTTCTCTTAATAATAAATTCCTAACAGAATTTTGTAATTGGTTAACACTGGGCCCAATTTTTGTTTTAATCGTTGTAACATTAGATACTGATCATGGAAAATAAATTCTCTAGTCTTTATAAGTAATAAATATAGACAATTTGGGAAACAAATAAAGCTACATTATGTCCACAAATCTATGGACACATTTAAAATCATCAAATCATGATTTTTTTTTAAGTATAGATAAGGTTTCTAGGTCAGGTGTCCTGGTGACTTGGCGGGAATGCTAGCGTGACTTTAACTTATGGTATGAGAGCCACTTCCTGAAAGAGGATCTGCAGATGCAACGACTCCAGGACTACCGCAGGGACCTACCTACAGAGGTGTTTGGCCGAAGCCCAGGGGTCCCTCCTCCACCTCTGGATTAAGTCGGAGACTTATTCACCAGGCCGCTTTCCTGAAAAACTTCCACTTGTGTCTTCATATATGATTTTATCTCTTCCAGGCACTTTTCTAGTGCCCATTCAAGACACATACCCCTCACCTAGTACCAATGCACTAGGATCATCAGAATTTTGGTTACATTTTCCTTTCGTACTTCCTTCCTTTCATTTGTTTCAATGCTCTCTTTCAAAGTCGGTTTTGGCATTTCCTATTCTTCGGCACATTTTCGAAAACTCCAACGCTGAGTCTTTGTTACGGAGAAAGTTGATCTTCTCCCACGTCCACGCCTTTTATCGGAGGAACTCCCTCATTCCAGTTCATTCTTCTTCATAGAACCCGCACCCCATCAGCACGTGCTGCGATGTTTCGAATTCTCCACAGTGGGTGCAGCGGTCATTCTCCATGAGATTAAAGCTCCTAAGCATTGCCTTAAAGTTCCCGTGTCCGCTAACAAACTGCGTTGTGTAGTGGTCAGTCTCCCAATGCACGTTCTTTCTAACTCTCACATCTGGTACAAACGCGAATGTTTCCCTTCCATTGGTACTGACTTCCCATCTTCTTTGCCACTCATCCAGCGTTTCTTCTCTCCTGACACACTTGCTTTCTTTACTGCCAATACCACTTTCCTTGTCTCTTCTTCGCTCGATCTTTTCTTCGATCATCAAGTCAAGTGGAACTACTCCTGCAATTACTCTTACTGCATCATGCGATATCGTACTGTATCCTTTAATTACTCCTAACAATATCTTTCATTGAAGGCTCATCAGTTTCTATCTTTCTCCTCTTCCTTTCATCCTTTGACCCCACATCACACATCCATATAACACCATTGGTTCAAGCGCACCTATATAAAACCTTCGAAGATTCTCGCATCTCATACCATTGTTTGCCTTAGCCAGTCCTTTTAACTTTCCGAATGCCTTCATTGATCTGTCGTACACCTGATCATAGTGCCCCAAGAACTTCATTCCACTTCCCACCACCACTCCCAGATACTTCGTCTCCAATGAACACCTGATTGTGACTCCTCCCATATTTACTCGAATGAACCTCTCAACTAACTTTCCTTTCAGGAGCACCATCATGGTCTTCTCCTTCGAGATCGTCATCTTTCTTTTTTCTCCCCACCTGTTGACGAGGTCCAAAGCTCGTGTCGCCATCCTCATTAGATCCGGGCTCGAGTTAGACTTTACCAGAAGTAGTCCGTCGTCCGCATAGGCTCTCGCTGAGATTTCATCACCAAATGGTTAACGCAGAAATCCGTCAAAAAGATGTTCCACAACAGAGGGCCAACCGCTGACCCTTGGGGACAGCCTTTAGTGATTGTCTTGCTCACTTCTACGTTGTCAGCTCTTAAAGTCACGGTCCTGCCACGAAAGTAGTCTCTCACCAATCGGTAGATGTTGTTGGGACACCGCCACCCACGAAGAATTCTTAATATCTCCGGCCACCAAGCGGAATCAAAAGCTCCGGACATATCTAGGAACAATCCTAACACATATTTCTCTTCTGTTTCATCGACCTCTCTTCTAATGTAGAGAGAGAGAGAGAGAGAGAGATCATGTTGTAGACGCGTGGCTGGCCGGACAGGTGTCTGGTACCTTGGTGGGGCTTCTGGTATGAGAGCCACTTCCTGAATGAGGGTCTGCATCTGCAACGACTCCATGACCACCGCAGAGACCTACCTGCTCTCTCTCTGTATGTAGGTCCACATACAGAGTGAGTGATCATGTTCTAGAAGTGTGGAGGGCCGGACAGGCGTCTCGAGACCTCACGAGAACCTCACGCGTGACTGGACCATCAGATATGAGAGGCGCCCTCTGAAGGAGGGTCTGGAGCTTCTTCAACTCCCACAGTTCCGCAAGGACTTGCCTACAGTGATCTTCATCCACGGCTACGCAGGCACCGTCAAAAGACACGGCGAATGCCTCATTGGTAACGTAC
The DNA here is from genome assembly GCA_023375725.1 of Nephotettix cincticeps. Classification (NCBI taxonomy): domain Eukaryota; kingdom Metazoa; phylum Arthropoda; class Insecta; order Hemiptera; family Cicadellidae; genus Nephotettix; species Nephotettix cincticeps. Next base: position 3,855,227 of record CM041787.1, read on the forward strand.
TATATCTATATATTCGATCCTTCGATATAAGAGCTAATCCAAATAAACGGTAACAACGGGCTGACTCATAACATCTCCCTCAAGTAGATTTAAAAACTAAATACCTTTAATAAAAATATCATATTTTGTATATTTATTTTAATATGTTACTTCAACTATTACTTCTACATTACTTATTACTTCAACATTTACTGTTTTCAAAATAATCATTCATTTTATTTAACAACGAAAACCAAGTTCAAAGGATTGTTAGAATTTTCGGCACTTGATCCCAATTGCATATCAATTTAAAATAAGTTTAGAATAAGATTGTAATGGAAATATATTCTCAAATATGCTGCCTGTAATACTGTCAGTATTATCAACGGCTTGACGAGCCTCCCGATGCATGGTGGGAGTTTGAAAACTTGAATTTCATATGTGTCATGGCCGGTAATAGAACCAAGGCCTTTTGGGTGATAGGCTAGTACCCTACCCACTCAGCTATTCCTGGCACTACTTAGTCTTTAGACCAAGCGGATTTAGAAGGATGTAGAGTTTTTAATGGAGAGTTTTATTGCTTCTTCTGTACTGAATGTTCTTGTTTTCAGCAATGCTCCTCAACGGGTATGCGAATAGATTCAACATAATAGCCCCTTACATTCCTTATTTTGGGCTACAGGAACTGCCTCCCTTTTACCGGCCCGTCGAGAGTAAGGTGGGCTACAAAAGAGTAAATGTGTTTGAACGGTAGACAGGAAGAATAATCATGTGTCAAAATACCCCCGTCACAGCAGACCTGCGTACTCAGCGAATTTCCAAATCAATAATTTAATATATGACGTTTTATAAAAATATGTCCATAAACATGAGAATTATTTGCCTATTCTCCATAAGATTAACATAGGAAAGAGTGTGGAGGTTAGCTGCTGTGAGGAACACTGAAATAAGTCATTTCTACCATGAATAATTTTTATCTTAATATTTATACCAACTTTCATCAACATCTGTCCATAAATAAAGGACTTTGCCTATTCCCTATATGATTAACATGGGAAAAGAGTATGCAGGTTTGCTACCATGATAAACACATAAACTATGATTTTTAAGCATAAACTTATGGGTCCCAACCACATGAAGGTAAATATCAAGTTTTATACAAAAATATTGATTAATATGGGAAATATTAATTTTTAACTATCCTCCATAAGATTAACATTGGAGCCCCACAATACAATGTACTGTGTTTAGATTTTTTAATATCTCGGTAACCATTGGAGATAGAGAAAAACTTTAAGGAACTTAATTGTGTAGTTTTTTAAGCTGATTCTAATGGTGAAATATAAAATTATAAATTTTTTAAAATTACATGTGAAAAGCGCAAAAAACCTGATTTTGGGGTACAAAACCCCCCCAAACTATCCGTTCCCATTGACCGATATGTCTGGTTTACGAACTCGTACAAGCATTTGTAGGAATACACGTCTCTACCAAATTTGGTCTCGATCGGACCATTTTTAAGAGAGTTATCGTGTTAACAGACACATATATGTATATATATATATATACATATATACATATATACATATATACATATATACATATATACATATATACATATATACATATATACATATATACATATATACATATATATATATATATATATATATAAATTTTAACGACTATTGTTTTTGGACTCTGGGCACCTAAAGACGAAAAAATAACATGGTCTCGGGCTTAAGTCTTACCATGAGACCTACGGTAATAGCTACTTCCCTATGGGAAATTCGCTAAAAGAGTTTTTAAGAAAACATTTTTAAAGTTTAAAATAGTATGTCATTTTAAACTTATTCATTATAGCTTATAACTTATACCTTCTATTCATTTGAAGTTTACCAACACATTTTGACATGGATATGTTTTAGCTCTGTGGGGGGGTAGTTGGTGATTTTTAAGATGGAAAACATGTAACAGGTTTCCATAGAAACTACCAGGGCTATTGTATTAATTTTTTAATATAAAAGAATAAGAACAGCTGTTTAGATGAATAGAAAAACATTCCCTTTAGACATATCCATTTTCCACCTATTAACCTATTTCCCACGGAGAAGTAAATTCAAACATTTTTGACATGGATATGTCTTAGCTCTGGGGAGGTGTTATTTTTAAGATGGAAAACATGTAACAGGTTTCCATAGAAACTACTAGAACTAGTGTATTGAAGTACCAGTACCTGGTGACCGAGCTTTGCTCGGATAGAATAAGATATGTTTTTACAAGTTAATCATATACTGAATTTTAATGTCCATACAGTTTGTTATTATTATCCTGTGATCAACTGATTTTGCTAGAAAAGGAATGAGGATTGAAAAGCAAAAGATAAATTTAATTTACACCAGTTAATTGGTGGTTTGTTACAGTGGCTTCAAGCAATAGAATAAATAAGTTTTCTTTCAAAACACAAAAGATTTTGGAAATAATTTTCTCTGCTTTTATTTCACACAGTTATTTTACCCTTTAGTTTTTACAAATTGTTTAGTAATTTGATAGTTTTTCATTTATTACATACATAAAATAAAAATATATTAATGCAAAACCTCTATTCACAGATTGTTTGCCACCATCTTCAATCAAGAACTGTCAAACGGTTGTAAACAGCTGTTTTGATTTGTATTGTTTACCTTTGATTCTCCATAAGCAATGTTAAATTTTTAGATGTTAAACTTAATATTACAAGAAAACAAGAATTTTCCTGGACATTAGACCTATCTAGAACTTATTTTCTACTCAGAAATTAGTTTTCTAGTTAGTTAGAAAATCCTAAGTGCCGTTTTCGAGATCCGTGTGCAAATATATATATACACAAACCTTGCTTGTATTATAGTATTGGATTGGATTTGAAATATAAAAGAATAAGAACAGCTGTTTAGATGAACTGAAAACATTCCCTTTAGAGATATCTATGATCTAACCTATTTCCCACAGGGTAGTAAATACAAACATTTTTGACATGGATATGTCTTAGCTCTGGGGGGGTGTTGGTGATTTTTAAGATGGAAAACATGTAACAGGTTTCCATAGAAACTACTAGAACTATTGTATTGAATTTGAAATATAAAAGAATAAGAACAGCTGTTTATATGAACTGAAAACATTCCCTTTAGAGATATCCATGATCTAACCTATTTCCCACAGGGAAGTAAATACAAACATTTTTTATTAGAGCATCTGCACATGGTTTTAGATCTATTCCTTTTCGAATTTTTTGTCGATGTTGTGATCTTTTGATAGTTTTAGTGTGTAGGCCTACCCTTTAAGTTACAGGTATCTTAATACGAAAAATATATAACCAATGTAAATAGCACAATTTAACTTAGTTAAGTAGACATGATTATTAGATCTTACCCTTTTTAAGATTTTTACGGATTGAACAGATTGAGAATTATAACCGTCCTTTTTTAAGTTTTTTATCCGTTTAGCTTGTGGGTGAGGCAATAGGCGAGCTGGTGAAGAAGGCTGTACAGCAGGGGCTACTGGTAGCAGGAAAGGTGCACTTGGTGGGCTTCTCGATGGGCGCCCAAGCAGCGGGCTACATCGCACGGACCGTCCCTGGCGTCGTAGCCACCATCGTAGGTTAGTAGTATTTTCAATAACTTCTTCATTAGCATTATCTGAGTTGGAATTACTATAGCATGAAGTAAGAACTCACCTCTTCCAACACTACCTACTTAATATATTTACAAGATAAAACAAAATCAATAAGTGAACAAATACATTTTGATTCTGCAAGAACGTATAAATAGCTATTTCCGGAACTCAGCCAGCCAATAAATGCTACCTATGACGCCGTGACAGGAACTTCCGGTAGCCAGAAGTATTCAAGCAGGGACGCCATCTTGTTTCTTTCAGTCTCCATTTGGGCCTGATAATTTTTGGTGTAACTCGACGAAATCGATCGCCAATTTAACAACTTTAGTATATATTTACCGTTGTATATATTTACAATATAAGTTTAAGTATATTAAGTAGTGTTGGAAGACGTGAGGTTTTAGTGAATTTTCCATAGGGAAGAAGCTATTACCGTAGGTCTCATGGTGAGACTTAAGCCCGGGACCATGTTATTTTTTTCTTCTTTAGGTGCCCAGAGTCCAAAAACAATAGTCGTTAAAATTTTTATATATATGGTGATATATATATATATATATATATATATATATGTGTGTGTGTGTGTGTGTGTCTGAAAACACGATAACTCTCGTAAAAATGGTCTGATCGAGACCAAATTTGGTAATGACGTGTATTCCTACAAATGCTCGGACAAGTTCATAAACCAGACATATCGGCCAATGGGAACGGGTAGTTTGGGGGGGTTTTGTACCCCAAAATGGGGTTTTTTGCGTTTTTCACATGTACTTTTTAAAAGTTTCTAATTCTATATTTCACCATTGGAATCAGCTTAAAAAACTACACAATTAAGTTCCTTAAAGTTTTTTTTCTATCTGCAACGGTTACCGAGATATTAAAAAATCTAAACACAGTACATTGTATTGTGGGGCTCCAATGTTAAATCTTATGGAGGATAGGGAAAAATTAATATTTCCCATATTAATCAATATTTTTTTATAAAACTTGATATTTAGATTCATGTGGTTGAGATCTATTCATTTATGCTTAAAAATCATAGTTTATGTTTTTATCATGGCAGCAAACCTGCATACTCTTTCCCATGTTAAACATAAGGAGAATAGGCAAACTCCTTTATTTGTGGACAGATGTAGATGAAAGTTGGTATAATTGTTAAAAATAAAAATTGTTTATGGTAAAAATGCCTACTCGCAGTGTTTCTCACAGCAACAAACCTGCACATTCTTTCCCATGTTAATTTGATGGAGAATAGGCAAATCGTTCTCACGTTTATCGACAGATTTCGTCCAAACTTGTCTTATATTATTATTATTATATTATTGATTTGGAAATTTGCTGAGTATGCAGGTCTGCTGCGACTGGGGTATTTACTTCATCCTAAAGTATTTTCAATCTTATGTTGGAATGTATCCAAAATTTTTTGACACTCACCAGTACACTCCCATCTGTAGATTCCATACTTCAAGTTATGAGTGAGGGATCTACTCTTTCAGTGTTAGGTAATAATAGTTTTATGTTAAATTACACATCAGATATGATTTTGTTAAAAATGTATACATACGATCTATTCAGTTTTGTTGATTATTATTACCAGTATTACCTTTTGCAATCGAGATCTACTCAAGTAGGTATTTTAAGACAAGTAAGAATAATTGAGTGTAAGATGATTGTGGCGCGATCTTGTTTTGTTGCTGACTAAGGATGAAATGTTCTTTAGACGTAATTAATAGCCCAACAGATAATGACATCCAAAGACCTTACACCCTTTGAAAAAAAGGATTTTGCTTGGGCGACCTTCATTGATTTGAGTAAGGCGTTTGACTGTGTCGACCATGGCAGGTTGCTCCATAAGTTGGAATTTTACGGGATCAAAAACTCTGCACTTAATCTTTTTCGCACATACCTTGCTAACAGAAGACAGACTGTTTGCTGTGGTGGTTCATGGTCAAGGGTAGAAGTGAGTAACTGTGGTGTTCCACAGGGCTCTGTCCTTGGTCCCTTGCTTTTTTTAATCGCAATCAATGACTTGCCCCATTGTTTAAACAACTGTAGTGTGTATCTGTACGCAGATGATTCGACTTTGCTGACATGTAATAATGACATAGATGTTCCTGTTAATAATGTAAAGAGCTCTCTGAACACAGCAGCTGACTGGTTCTCAGCAAATAGCTTTGTATTAAATCAGGATAAGACTCAGACTGTCATTTTTGGGCTTAGGCAAATTCCTGATTTTTTGGACACGACACCAGTATGTGCTGTTAAATTTTTGGGAGTCCATATAGATCAAAAACTCACATGGACTTCTCACATACAACATACAACATCTTTGCATTAAACTCAGCAGGTTAACTTTTTTATTTCATAGATTGTGTGATGTTGTTCCTTTTAAATATTTGATAACAGCATATTATGGGTTATTTCAATCAGCCCTTAGCTATGGAATTATTTTTTGGGGCAACTCCTCTCACATTAAGGATCTGCTGTTAATACAAAAAAGGTTATGAGAATTGTGGTTAAGGCTGATCCACAGGAGCACTACCGCCCTATCTTTGTTAATTTAAGAATTTTAACTGTTATTAATTTATATATTTTTAATATCTTGTTAACTAGTTTTAAGAAATATAATTCTCATACCCTTAGAAGTAATATGCACAATTTTAACACGAGGAACAATTATAGAATTAATATACCTTATGTCCGATTGGAGAAATTTAAGTTAAGCCATGAGATTCTGGGGTTAAAATGTCTTAACAAACTGTCCAAAAAAATTCATGAGTCCCCATTTATTACTTTCAAACAAAAGATTTTGCAATGGCTGCTGGTGAACCCCTTCTACAATATTAATGAATTTTTCCACGCCAATCTAGAATTAAATTAAAAATTCTCCTCTTTTAATACTGTGACACATTATTGCTTTTTCTGTACTTTTATCTATTATCTGTTTTGGTCCTCCTGCCATTCTTGTTGATGTCTTTTCGTTATCTATTTAAATATCTATCTTGTACTTTCATTAATTTGTTAACTTTACTAATTTATTAACGTTTATTTATTGACTGTTGATTCCTCGACATTTTCTTTATATGACTTGTCAAAATGCATACACTGTCTCTATGGAAATAAAGAAAACAACTACGTTTGCTATTAAGTGACGAACTGGTCTAACTATGCTAACTAAGGGGATAGTCTTTGTGTACTTCTTAACGTGCTAATAGTGCATTCGTTAATCCGCAATGTAATTCCAATATGTCATTTTAAAGTTTTTACCACCAACCTTACATCGCAAAAATGTTCCAGCCCTTGATCCTGCTGGGCCCGGGTTCAAAGGCAAGCCTGAGGACAACTACCGGCTGAAATCCATGTCGAAGACTGAGTCGCTGCAGCCCATTTCCGAGACTGACTTACTGCAGCCCGTATCCAAGAGTGACTCACTGCAGCATGTGTCCAAGACTGACGCCCCTATTGTCGTCGCAATCCACACCAGCAGTAATACCCTGGGGAACTCCATGAGGGGTGCGACAGTAGACATCCTAGTCAACGGTGGATCGTTCCAACTAGGCTGTTCGAAGGAAAATATTGGTGAGTAGGATGAAGACACCAACCCTTAGACACCACTAATCTACAGATGTATATTCCATGAAGACTTTGTGTCCCTTGGTATATTGGAATTGTACTCTTCTCTATTGTTTTAATTGGTATGATAAGACTTCTTGTTCGACTATCAAGGCACATTAAAGGTTTTGCATTATGTCCATATGCTGTGTTTTCAATTTTGTAGACGAGTTTCAAGAACTATTCGTGGCTCTCCTACCCTATATTCTAAAAACCTTTGAGTAAATTGTTACACAAAAAACTATTTCTGTCCGCTTCCTATACCCACAAATATTTTTATATGATGACTACTGAACAACCTTTAAAGTATCTGTGCAGAAAACGTTTGCAGTAGGGGGTTTTCTCTTAATCGGTATCTGTATGATTGCAGCATGCAGCCATAGAAGAGCGAAACGTGTGTGCGCTCAGATTGTTCGCCGACCTCACCTTTTCGTGGCACGGAAATGCGACAACGCAATCAAATTTTACAAATGTAAATGTACAACGGAAGACACCTATGATTTAAGTTACCCTCCCTTGCAGCCAAAGTAAGTAGCTCCTAATGACGCATTCCTGAATAGTGTCCGGCTCAAGCATTAAGTTTTTATGTGCGACAATGATTGATTTTCTAATTACTGATCTTTAGACAATAATATGCCGTTTCCAGATTCCTACTTTCTACATGGCAATTACCAATTTCAAGATTCCTGCTCTGCACGTGGCAATCACCAATTTCTAGATTCCTATTCTCTACGTGGCAATCACCAATTTCCAGATTCCTGCTCTGTACTAAGCAATCACCAATTTCTAGATTCCTGCTCTGTACGTGGAAATCACCAATTTCCATTAACTTATTCTCTACGTGGCAATCACCAATTTCCAGAATCCTGCACGGTGCGTGGCAACTTCCAATTTCCAGATTTCTGCTCTTTAAGTGGCAATCACCAATTTCCAGATTCCTGCTCTGTACATGACAATCACCCAGATTCCTGCTCTGTAAGTGGCAATCACCAATTTCCAGATTCCTGCTCTGTACGTGGCAATCACCCAAATTACTGCTCTGTCCGTAGCAATTGTCAATTTCTAGATCCCTGTTCTCTACGTGGCAATCACAAATTTCCAGAATCCTGCTCTGTAAGTAGCAATTGTCAATTTCTAGATTCCTGTTCTAAACGTGGCAATCATTAAGTTCTAGATTCCTGTTCTCTACGTGGCAATCACCAATTTCCAGATTCCTGCTCTGTACGTAACAAATTGTCAATTTCTAGATTCCTGTTCTGTACGTGGCAATCACCAATTTCTAGATTCCTGCTCTGTACGTAACAAATTGTCAATTTCTAGATTCCTATTCTCTATGTGACAATAACCAATTTCCAGATTCCTGTTCTGTATGTGGAAATCACCAATTTATAGATTCCTGTTCTCTACGTGGTAATCGCCAATTTCCAGATTCCTGCTCTGTACGTAACAATTGTCAATTTATAGATTCCTGTTCTCTACGTGGCAATCACCAATTTCCAGATTCCTGCTCTGTACGTGGCAATAACCCAGTTCTAGATTACTGCTATGTATGCAGCTATAAGCCATTTCTAGTTTACAGTACTGACGTGTTACCTTTCGGAAGCCCCGGGAGAATCAAGCAGTCTTTGTCAGTCCAGATACAGCCCCAATATTAGGGAACATTAAGGAATGGTGCCACTAGTTAGGCCTAGTTATATAGCTGTACTCCTGGTAAACATCATCTGCTATCTACCGGGGATTATTATCCAGGAGTATTATGTTCGAATACCTAACACTCGAGGCCTGGCTGGAGTCCCAAGAGGGAGGGGTCACATCTCACCTTAATTATTAAGGTCAGGCGTTGAACCTGACCTTAACATCCTGATTCTTAACCCTTTGAGTGACGAGCGTCTATTACTAATATGACTATGTTTTTTTTTTGTAACTGGCTGAAATTTATACCAAAAACCTTATAAAGAAATTAGCTTCAATTTCTTTGTATTACGTTATGGTTTCTACCATGTTGACCGGAAGCAAATAAATACTGTAGAAAAGGTTTTACTTGCCAGGTTGGTTACAACACTTACAACTTGAGAACGGCTGGACCGATTTTAATGATCTTTGATTCTTTGGATTCGTCTCTGCTCCTAGCAGGCTTTAGGCATGCGTATTCATTTTTGTATTCATCCTTAGGCCTAAACACCACTGGCTTGTAAAATTTGTTTATGTTAAGCTTATGAGGAAAGGACTTAATAGGTTTTGATCACATGCATACATCAATAATGTGAATATTTTATTAACAGCTGATTTTTTGTTGCTTTATATTCACCAGTCGACAGCTAACGTCATTGTGCGTTATTTTCAGCAAATTTTTATAATTGTTTAAAAAATAGATTACTGGTTGTTTATCCATAGATTACTGGTTGATTTGTTTGTCCAAGGGTGATTTTATTATTTTTTTTGTTGTGCGAGTGGAATTAACGAATGTTGGATTACGCGAGTATTATTATAAACAATGTCAAAGATTCAGAAAATTTAACATTTTTATAATAGCCGTATCGCAGTTAGGTTTGGTTTGGGTTTAGGTTGGATTGGACAACTTATAGCTTGGTACGTGTATGAATATTAATAGAACCTATTTTTGTGCATAGTATCAAATTTCTACTTTTACCATTTCAAATGGCTGCCATTCAAATTTTCAAAGCTCAATAACTCAAAACCAATGTGAATTACAACAAAACAACTAAAAACCTGCAAAATTTTCTTTTCTTTTATTTGTTTCTAGAAACATTTAAAAAATTTAATAGAGCTAAAAAACAAATAAAGGGGGAAAATGCGTTTCTTTAAAGCTGCAACCGTCAATTAATTATTGCTTTAATGGCCAATTTGTAAGTAAATGGTAAGTTGTAAATTGCAAATTATTGTAAGTAGTAACTTTTACTACGGTAAAATTATCTTTGTTTTTTTCGTTATGGTTTCCCGTGGTTTTTGAGTTAGTGAGCTTTGGAAAATCTGAAATCTGAAATAGTGCATAGTAGAAATTTTATACAAACACAAAATATGTCCTATTAGTTCTCATACACGTAATAATTTTGAAGTTAGTGCCTCAAGTGATTCTAAATAAACGGTACCAGTGGACTGACACATACTTTCTCCCTTAAGTAAATTTAAAAAAGACAATCTGTAATAAAACTATCATGTTCTACAAAGTTATTCTAAATATCATTTAATAATTTATTGTTCAAATTGCATGAGGGAACCCCCCCCCCCCCCCCGGTAATACCAAGCTTTTTTGAGCTTGTTTTGTTCAGTGATTTGAGCTTACACTTAATACCAAGTTTCATGGAAAACGGTTGGAAAGTAAGGAAGAAATTGATTTTTTTATATTCTCCATAAGAATAACATTGGGCGCTTTCAGAAAACGTACTGCGTTTATCGTGGACAGTAAATTTAACTTTTCTCTGGAACCGTTAGTCGTAGACAAATAATTCAAATTACTAATTTGTTTAGTTTTTTAAGCTGGTTTCAATAGTACCAGTCAAGTTATACTTTACTTTAATTGTTTTCGCTGAAAATTTAAAAATTTGATTTTTTTGACATTTCAAAGCCCATAACTTTTAAACCGTCATTTTTACAGACATGCGGGTGGTGTAAAATTATTTATTACTCTGTGCACTATAAGCTATCAAATTTTAATCAAAATCGTTAGAGCCGTTTTTGAGAAAATTGTATTTTTCACGCTTTTTTAAGGTTTTTAGGGGTGAACTACCCTTAAAAATAAAAAATTCAAAAAAATGAAAAAAACGCCTGGAGATACGGTGGCTATATATATATACATGCCAAATTTCATCTAAACCGGGCCAACGGGGTAGGCTGTGGCACTGTACACATCCAGACACACACACACACACACACAGACACACGGACGGACAGACATCACGTCAAAACCCACTTTTTTGGATTCAGGGGACCCCAAAACGGATATATCCAACCTCAACTCAAATTCTAAAATTTTGACGAAAACAATACTTTCTCCATATACCGTACTGTGTATAAGGGGAGAAAGTAAATATAGCAAGTTAATTAAAAAAAACACATACACACCAACAAACGGAAAACGGAGCCAGATGGGCCATATGTCCAAAGACATTTTTGTTTGTTTTGACCTCAGGAACAATATCCCAAAGTATTTTAGTGTATTTCAGATACACCTGTATCATGAGTATCTATATCATATTTCTGGTTAGTAGATGTGGTCTGAGGGTCCTGGACCAGAATCGGCATTTTCACCATTTTTAATTATTGAAAAATACCATTTTAAGCCCAAAATTGTCACATTTTTCGCACATTATAGGCCATAAACCATCATTTTTAACCCAAAATTAGCCCATTTTTCCCATTTTAATAGAAAACCCCCCGTTTTAAGCTCAAAATAATTTTGGGAGCATTTTTGCACGGAGCAAAATTAAGAGCATTTTTGCACAGATTGAACATCCCCAAACCTTTATTCATATCAAATCTATTGCTTGATACTATACAACAACACGTAAATAAACAATTTAACACATTACATACCTTACAGAGACCCTCTGACACTGTACATACCACCGTCCGCGTATCATACCAGCTCCAGGCGTAACAGCTGCGAGCCGTCCGGGGCTTGTGAATGAACGCGTTCACGAGGTAATACAAAGTATGAATCTAATTCAAAATCTTGGCCATAGTGTTGTTTTTTAAGTAAAAAGTAAAGTTCCGTGTAACCTTCTGGCCAAGGTTTAATGTTAGAGTTTTCAGGTCGCTCTACTGCCTCTAACGTAACCTAACGACTACTTATGTAGCCGGGACCAACGGCTTAACGTGCCTTCCTTAGCACGGTGGCAGTCTGAGAAATTAAATTTCATGTGTCATGACCGGGAATTGAACCAGGATTTTTTTCGGGTGGTAGGCCAGTACTCTACCCACCCAGCTATGACTGCCGACTGTTTTTTAAGTAGCAAATATATTCATACATTTTTCAGATCAGAAGGAACATACGTCTTGAGGACTTCAGGAAGATTTCCTTACGGAATAGGCCTGGATGGAGCGTCCTGCAGGAGGAGGGAGGGAGTGTCAATTTGGAGTTGGATATATAACATGTGGCGTAAAGATGCGCATAGTCCTGCCACTGACGAGAAAGATGACGATAGCGCGGCAGTAGATTCAATAGATGATTCGATTCAAGAAATAAACATTGAGGATAGTGATGATTAGCATTAGTGCAGCGACGGCTGTTTGGATAAGACATTAGCTGCAACACTCGTTAAATGCGTATTTTATGAAAAATAAACGTACCTGTCTACAAGTCGTTTAGTATTGTACCTTTGACCTTTGTACCTATTGTAATCGTAGACGAAAATCGTTCGCTTCTAGGTTACCAATGTTTTATATATATATATATATAGGCCCCTATAATTAGTTTTGTCTGTTCATTGCTCGGAATAATTATTCATTTTTAGTTATTTTACGTTTCTTGCGTTAGAATTTGCGTCTGTTTGTCTGTGACGCTCAAAAGCAATTTACGCCGTCTTCTCCGAAAAACGGGAGAACTGACAGCAATGAAACTTATTTCATGCACTTTCAATACTTGAAATCGTCCACCGCCCCTTGAAAAGTAAATAACCCATTAAAATAACATTTAAAACCCATTTTTTACGCGATATTACTCACAATTTGTTTCAGTTTTCAACAAATAACCTACTTGTAATAATCAGCTGTCTTAGTAGTTTAATGACTTAATAGAAAGAAAAAACAGCTGTCAAATATTAGTTAGTTTATATCGGTCATTGATTTTGAACTCATATCGAAATCATATTATATTAAAAAGTTATTTTAACGTATAACTAATTATAATAATGGTATAAATGTTGTAATCTATTTAATTGTAAAGTAATGCTAATTAATTGTATGTAACTTAATTGTAAGTAATAATAAAGCTGGGTAATGATTTATTTTATTTATATTGATTTGTTTAGGATTTCAGGTTTACATTTTGGTATGATAATCTTTCTTCTTTAAACTGAATCCAACAACCCGTACAAAGGTCGGGCTTAATGCTAGTTGTTGTAATGTAAAACTACTTATACATTGTCAGTAGTGTTTAAACGAAAGGAAAAATCCCAACAAAAGTATAAGAAAGAACATGTAGTGAAACATTTGCTGTAATAAAAAATACCCCCGTCGCAGCAGACCTGCGTACTGAGAAAATTTCCAAATCAATGATATAATAATATATGATAATTTTTATCAATATATATCGATAAATATGAGAGTTGTTGTCTATTCTCTAAAAGATTAACATGAGAAAAGGTATGCAGGTTTGCTGCTGTGAGGAACATTGAAAGATCATTTATATCCAAGGTGTTTCATAAACATCTGTCCATATATAAAGGAATGCTCCTATTCTCTTTATGATTAACACGGGAAAAGAGTATGCAGGTTAGCTGCCATGATAAATACATAAACTATGGTTTTTAAGCATAAATGGACATATCTCAAGCACATGAAGCTAAATACAAAATTTCATCCAAAAATATTGATAGATAAGTGAAATATTAATTTTTCCTCATGTGTGGGTAAATGTGCATTGCAAGACTCCTGCAACTTTAGCAATGCTATTTTCAACGCTGACATGTACTGCGGTTAACCATTAAAAGTTGAAGGCGCTAGATAAAAGCCGCACTGTACGGTTAGTTACAGATAATGGGGGGAATTCTTTTATTTAAATTTTTTCTTTATTTCTCAAAATTTGTAGGTACGCTTTTATACATCAACAAGTTATTACTCATTATCCATAACAAGTTATACATCATTAACCATTAGGCTCTTTGACTGGGTTTTAGTAGTCCAAAGATCGAATTGGGATCATTAACGGGGAGATGTCCCATTATTGGTAAGCCCTTTTGCCCTTCGGTGTAACGCACTCCCTTGTACTTTTTGGTACTCCTGGATGAGCGTGGGGCCTCGTAGAGTGGCTTCTGATTAGTCGAAGATAGCTCGACTGGGACAGTGGCGTGTCCTGTAATCCAGCTACTTGGAGTTCACGAATTGTGGTTATTTATGAGCGATGGTCGTTGGATGTGATATTCTCAGGTGTGGATTAACGTACGCTGTATCATACCCAAAGACCATCCTCATTAGACCAGTTCGTAATTCAGCGGCAAAAGTGGTTCGGATCCCAGGTGTTAAACTAACACCTAACTAATAATGAACAGTCCTGTCTAAGGAATATTGTCAGGCTTAGTCAGTAACAAGAATACAACATTGCTCCACAACCATCTTACACTCATATCCATTCGCACTCAACTACCGTAATACCTAGCACTATAATACCTACCTGGGTAGGCCACTGTAATACCTAACTATGTAGGTCACCATAATTCCTACCTGGGTAGTTTACCGTAATACCTAACTGGTTGAGTCAACGTTATACCTACCTGGGTAGGTCACCGTAATACCTACCTGGGTAGTTTACCGTACCAGCTACCTGGGTAGGTCACCGTAATACCTACCTGGGTAGTTTACCGTACCAGCTACCTGGGTAGGTCACCGTAATACCTACCTGGGTAGGTCACCTTAATACCTACCTGGGTAGTTTGCCTCAATACCTACCTGGGTTCTTTTGAAAGACATATTTTTCTTTATGGTGAGGTGGATATTATGATAAAAAGTTAGGAGGATCCCTGGGTTGCTTTAGGTATTTTAGTAACAATCCCCGTTGGGAAAAACTACAAAACAAGGTGAGAGAACCCCAATAAATTTTTGTCACCTACCTGGGTAGTTCGCCGCAATACCTTTGTGGGTAACACCGTAATACCTACCAGGGTTGGTCGCTGTAATACCTACCTGGGTAGGTCAAGGAAATACCTAACTGGGTAGGTCAACGTAATACCTGGGCAGAAGTAATTACATTATTAAAATTTTATTATTTTATGTAATGTAAAAATATTATTCAATTATACTTTGATAAATTAAAAAGTATAATAAAACTACTGTTGAAACAAATTATGATAACACAATAAGAAAAAGAATGTAATGCTTGGATTACTGTTTAAAGTTTAATTTTATTATTGATAAAGGTGTAAAGGTGTAAGTATCTAAACATAAATTTTTATTTTCACGACAATTGCAACCAGTATGTCATAAATATAAGATATTCCATAAGGGACTAAAATCCAATGTTGCGGTACCGAAGTACTTGAGAAATTTCATTCAAAAATACTGGTCTCTTTATTCAAAAATTAAATTGTAAACAGTTGAACAACGGGAAATACAGGTTGGCCTACCTGTCGGTGCGACGGAAACACAGGTTGGTACCCCTGTCGGAACGGCGGGAGACTTGGCGGCAGCGCTGCCTAGCGTCAAAACTCCGCACCCGACTGACAATCCACTTGTGACCGTAGGAGCGGCTCGGGCGATGCTAGGTCTAGGGTCTAGGTGTTAAACGTCGTGTCCCGGTGAAGTGACAGTGCCATGAGTTGGTGACTTAAAACTCATCTTGACATCGGGTTCCGAGGAGTGTGCGTGTCAGTGCGCGTGTGTAGACCTTCCATGCCGTTCGGCCCCTTACAACAGAGCCTTGTGGATACTGTGTGGGATTAATTTTGAATTTGGAAACAGACAAAATCAAGGTACGTTAAAAATAGCGATCTAATTTTAAAAATACAAAACAAATCTTGAATCTTTATGTACCGAAGATGTATATTTTGTAGTTTCAAATTACAGTATTTTATTTAGTAAATTTTATAATACACTTATGTTTAAATTTACTTTTTTAATCGTGTTATCCAAATATTTGTATAGATAAAAATGCCACATTGCACGTCTTGTGAAACCCAAAGTTGCGATAAGGCTGGCCCGTTAGTTGGGAGATGGCGAGGAACCGGTTTGTCAGTTGCCAGTTGGGCCGTTGGGCGATGCGTCGTGGTTCGCGCGCGTCTTCAAACAGGCCTCAACACAGCACGCACAGGCAGCCGGCAGTAAACATCGATAGCAAGTTGTCTTATTGGTACTTTAGTTCCCACTGCAATTAAAAAATACTTCCAGTATCCCCCAGAAGAAAGCAGTATGAAAAATACTGGGGTAGAAAGCACAAAAACACAACTCTTATAGTCACATCAACCTGAATCCTAGAACTCATACGATACATAAACCTCATCAAGTAACATACAGATATGAATGTCACAAATGAGCTAAGAGTCCTCCTCACACCTGCAGAAACACGAAACACGCGCCATGGTATTCCCTTGCATCGGATGAAATGAGTATATGTGTAATGTTTAAGCCTTTTTTTGAGTTACAAATAGAAAAATCAGTTGTGTTAGTACAAATAAATCTTAAAGGTAACGAAAATTTTGTATGTCATTTTAATTTTTTGAGGTAGAGTTCTCTTATATAGTTGCGTTCGAAGCGGGGGACAAAAATAACATGTTTCGTCTGAAAAGCCGGCCGGCTGATGGGACCAACTCTACTACTGACAAAGGTGAAGAAGACCTTTAGAGACAAATAAAACTCATAATATAAATAGGCTCCAAAAAACTGGTCCAACCCCAAAAATTACACACATAAGTACATACAAATCCCGCGTCGTCCTGGTTGAAGTTACTTGGCATAGGACCAGTCAAGTTATCTTAACAATTCTAATTTCAATCTTCAATTCTCCGCACATCTTTTCAATGCTGTCATATTGTATCAGTAGACATAGAAGGCAGAAATACTCATGGAGGGTCGTTAGGTTGGGCTATATTAGACTAGGCCATGGATCGGTTAAGAAATTGTCTAAGTCAGGTAAAAATAGAATTCATAAAAGTGCTGTTCATATAATTTTTTTGGAGCTCACATCTGAATGTAGTCAGGGTACTTTCAAAGAATTTCAATTTGTATAACACAGAGTGATTGAAATTTCTATTTATAGTATTGTAATAAAGATCGTGAGCTCTAACAATATTGCGTTCGTTATTAAAATAACTAATTACTTGGAACGGTTAAAATTTGCAATTCTTAAAAAACAAAAAAATGAATCTGAGAGCTTAAGGATATAATGACTGGGATCGTGGCGAGTCCTTTAATCCAGCCACAAATTTGAGAGATGGTCAGTGTGTGTAGTGTTCTCTTGTGTGGATTAAGGTCGTCACAATTGAATACTACGTTAATCCGCGAAGACCATCCTCATAATTAGACCAGTTCGTAATTCAGAGGAAGTGGTTCAAACTGTACGTCCCTTAGATATGCCATTGACCGCTGGGCTATTAATTTAACAGTTCTGTCTATGTCAGCCTTAGTCAGTAACAAGACTACAAGATCTCGCTACAATCATCTTACACTCATTTCTCATTCATACTTGGCTTAAAATACCTACCGGGGTAGGTTGCCATTTCAGTTAAAAATATGAAGTATAAGTATAAAGTAAAAAGATTGCGATGAAAACTGCGTGGTAATGGTAATGTTAATCCTAAAAACGTTCTTCTATGGATTCAGAATTAAAGTAGTGATCTCCATGGCTTCACCTTGGCGCTACAAAATAACATTTTCCCGTGTTATTTTTGTGCATAACATTTCTTCCTTATTTTACATGTGATTAAGCCTTGTTTGAACCACTAAAAATAATTTCCAAATAAAAAAAATCACTTTTTTTACATTTACTATTACATTTTTGAGATCTGTGATCGTTTCATTGTAGGGCAGTTTCCAAAAATTTAGTGAAAACTATTTAAAAAAACTGTCATTAATGCTAAAAGTTCAAGCTAAAGATGTTATCCGGCAATAATTAAGTCATGAAATGAAAAGATAATGGTAAAATCCACATTTGAGTTACTGTTAATTGAGAGTTCGAATTATTCAGATACAATATTGTAAATTAAGGGAATTAATTTCATTAAACCTTGTTTGATTTTGCATCATACTATTTCACTTTATATAATTTACATGCTTAGATGGTGTTTAGTGAAAATAATTATTGTAAAC
The DNA here is from genome assembly GCA_023375725.1 of Nephotettix cincticeps. Taxonomy (NCBI): domain Eukaryota; kingdom Metazoa; phylum Arthropoda; class Insecta; order Hemiptera; family Cicadellidae; genus Nephotettix; species Nephotettix cincticeps. The sequence continues at coordinate 3,873,440 of CM041787.1, forward strand.
TTCCAATGTACAGTAATAAAGTAAAAACCCCTCTTCTATGAAAACTTTTTTTAACCGTTATATTTCACTTTATGATCCAGCATTTATAAGTTCAAGAATCATGAATTCGTTAAAATTACATCATACAAAATAACAAAGTTAAAAATCATTAATCTTGCAGAACCTTCTGATCGTATTTAAACTGAGTAAAGTTTTGGAAAGGTTAATCTATGTCAATACTGTCAGTACTGCAGTGGCGAAATATATCGTTTTAGTCCCTTAAGAACAATGTTACTTTTGTGACAACAACAATCGAATGATCAGTAACTCTGTCACAAAACTAACATTGTTCTGGGGGACTAAACCCCAAGATGGTGGAGGTACTCCAGAATTTTAAAACACAAATAATATTTTTGGTGTCCAAATCCCCCTTGTGCAGGGCTAACCTGGGGTAGACCCTTACACATTCCATGCCCTCGCCAAGGTCGAGTCTAAGCCTTAGGCACCAGTCTTTATGAGCTATTGTCAGTTTTTTACCCGACCCTTCTCAGAACATTCAATAGAGAAGAAGGTGGTTAGGCTATTGTGTCTGCAGGTTCTATTGTGATGGGTTACTGACATGAATACATGTGTACGTTTGATTTTATAATAAGAGTCTTTATAAGAGCCGCCATATTGGATTTTTGTAAAACAAAACAGTGATTAACCATTTTTTTTCAAAATACAGGTTGTTTATTAAATTGCGTCTTAATGTAAAAACTAAAATAAATATGACTGTACCGTTGATGGAGTCGGAGTTTCATAAATAAATTTACATGAAATAGTATCAAGTAGATTACATACAGTATACGTTGCAAATTAAATAAGCAATGTTCTTATTGTCTATTTACATTGCAGTATACATCAGAATTTGCCCGATGATATTCCTGAACGTCGTAGAAGACACCTTTTACGCTCCTCTCAAACGCCCTAGCACAGTTCTCCCTTCAGCTCAAAGGCAGAGCGTTGAATAATTTTATGCCAGAACAATTCAAATGTTTTTCGAAAACATTTTTCGAAAATTGTTTTTCTGTGTCATGGAATTTATATTAAATTTATATTTATTAAGTTATGGGAATGAGTAGAGTTGTTACTAATGATAAAACTGAAATGTATTTTCACGAATTTTAAATACTGAAAAATGTACAGACAAAAAATGCGATTATTTGATTTAAAAAAAATCTCTTTTCAAGAACGACGGTAAGGTAAATTAAAAACTGCCTTTATTGCCCAGGGACTGGTGAATGCTTAGCGGAAGATCGTTTACAAAGAGTATAAATAAAAGAGGACCCAACACAGAACCTTGGGGTACACCTATATCAGACATTAATTCATCGACTGGCACATACTTTTTCCCTTAGGTAAATTTAAAAACGACACTCTATTGAAATATCATTCAATAGTTTATCGTTTAAAAATAATCATAACACTTTTAAAAATAACAACGAGAGAAACAAAGTTAAATTTATTGTTAAAATTTAATAGGGAGCCCCTTCCTTCCTCGGTAATATTAAACTATTTTGAGTGTGTTTTGTTAGGTGATATGACCCTACGATACATACCAAGTTTTGAAACACCATTTTACATATATGCAGGTGGTGTCATGCTGTTTTGTACTCTATGCACTATAAACTATCAAATTTTAATCAAAATCGTTTTGAGAAATTTGGATTTTTCACGTTTTTAATGGGTCCTGGAGATACGTTGAATATATACATACCAAATTTCATATAAATCGGACCAACGGGATAGGCTGTGGCTCTGTACACAGACAGACATCACGTCGAAGCCCACTTTTTGGATTCAGGGGACCCTCAAAACTAATATATCCACTCTCAACTTAAAATGAAAATTTTTTACGAAAGCAATACTTTCTCCATATAAGGAGAAAATGTGAAACCAAAGTAAATTTAATGATCCTTTTGCGAGGATTAAAGCCTTACTACAGTTAGATTTGGTTTGGGTTTAGGTTGGATTAGAAAATTGTGAATCAATCCACTTAGATTTATTTGTTTGGTAGGAATGTTAATAATATGTCTTATCGTTTCAGTATTGTTAGGTGTATTATAAACCTTTCACAATGAAGCCGTAATGCTATACAAATGCAGAACTTGGCCAATCTTAAAGTTAATATGTATTTACTGTTAGGCGTTACGAAGTTCGCTAGGTCAGCTAGTATCGTTAATAATAGGCCTACTGTATTCTTAACGACTGGCTGTTGTCGGAGGTTAGCCTACAATGCATGCAGAGTATTAGCAGAGCATCAGGCCTGATCTCAGTTATGGGATTGACAATGTCGGAGGTTGTACTGCTTCTGTCGATTGTTTCTCAACTCTAGAAGCTCTTCATTCTCAACCATCCATCGTTGCCCATTGGTCGATAATCCTACTCTATAATTAAGTTATAAAACGAGATCACACGCAGCACGCTGGCGTGAGCAGAGCGAATTTCATCATTCCGATCATAGTAATCAAAATCAATGGTAGGTTTACTGCAATACGGATTGTTTTACATGGTAATTTGCTTTAATTAAGGCTGTTTGCAAAGTAATAACACACTCAATATTTGCTCAAATAATATAATAATAATTTTCTGCCGTAAAAAAATTTAATTTGGCGTTTTTTTAATGTATCAATAAAGCACTATATTGAAGTGCATACCAAAATTTTTGAGAATATTTTAATAAATAATGAGTGATTTTTAGATTTAATAAAAAAAATTAACACTGCACAATGTACTGCGTTCACCATGTGATTGCTAGTATGTAAGAGTCATGATTCAAAATATTAAATTCGTTTGTTTTTGAGCTTAATTCAATATTAAAAGTACAATTAGATTTTTCAGGAACTATACAAGTAAACTGAAAACTCCATTTTGGGGTGGACTCCATCCCCAAAAGTGTAGTTATAGTTATATATTATAGTCCAATTGCGTTGTCCAACGTACTCGTCCAAGATATTGCAGAAAGGAAAAAACCCCGCCGAATTTTATAATAATCAGACAATAATGACGTGTTAAAAAGTGCTAAGGGAGTTGAGTTATGAACTTCTATCATGGTCCCGGGCTTAACTGTCACCATGAGGCTCATGTGAATAGCTCACTTTTCCATAGAAAATTCGCAAATGAAACGTTATTTCGAACACTAGTTCAATCGAAATTCTTGTAAAGGTTATATATTTTCATTCGGAGCAGCAAAATCTACACTAAAAATAATTGTTTCCCTGTGGGAAATAGCTAGATCATAGATAGCCCCATGTCTGAGGGGAATGATTTCACTTCCTCTAAACAGCTGTTCTCAAAGCCAAATAACGTCAATTCGGTTTCACCTTTTGCGTCCTTTTGTGACTGAGATGATGGCGACGTCCTGTAATCCAGCAACTTGGAGGTTACGAATTGTGGATAGTTGTAAGCGATGGTCGGTGGGTGTAGTGTTCTCTTGTGTGGGTTGAATACTACGTTAATCCACAAAGACCATCCTCATAATTAGACCAATTCGTAGTTCAGACGCAGTGGTTCGGATTCCACGTTAAACTGTAGGTTCCTTAGTTGCCATCGGCTGTTGGGCTATTAATTAACAGTCCTGTCTAAGGAACATGTCAGCCTTAGTCAGTAACAAGACTACAAGATCGCGCCACAATCATCCTACACTCATTTCTTATTCATACTTTGCTTAAAATACCTACCTGGGAAGGTTGCCATTTCAACAATCTAATCCAATAAAATCTCGCAAATTACTAACCTCCCAGATCTTTTACATATCCATGCCAATGATAAGAGGTCCAACTAATACTGCCCCTAAGCACAGAAGGTAGCTGGAGATATGCAATGCAGTTGATTGAAGGCACTCAGCACTCCTGTAATATTAAACCGTTTTCTCTATCAACCCCTTACCAAACATTCTTCTTTTATCCGACCGTTATCTTAAGTTATATGGTTTGATCCCCACCGGAAACGGCGGTTCCACCCACAACGCTCTGTATTGATTAACCCACCGGAAGAAACCGAAAGCCCCTCATCAGCTGTTGATCTGACGGGCAACGGTCGCCGCGATGGGCCGGCAGGTGCCGTAACGGTCGCATCCTCCATTGCTCTACGCGTCGCGTTTACTTGGCTCATAGGAAATGTAGGTGCCTCAGGAATCAGCATGAACCGTTATCATCGAAATAGAGAAATTCGATTTTGAAGGATCTGAAGACGTGAAAATTATTACACATCTTCTCATTCTTCAAACGCAGGCTTTTGCGGCCGGTGTCAACAATGACATTCTTTATGTTCTTCATCTTCTTCACCGAAAGAGTAAATACATAAGTTTGGAAAGTATAGTTACTTCTTAAGTCAAACATCCTGTACACTCCTACATAGTTTAGGCTTGAGCATAATCAAAGTGAAATGCCACGAAATTATTAGGTGGTCTCAGCGAATCTGGCTAGACACTGCGTGTACACAGCAATGCGGAGTGTGACCACCTCCAACCGATGAAGAGTCTTAGACCCAGGGAACAGATGTTGGACTCCGACCGTGTAGCACTCCAAACAGGCGTGGAGGTAAGACCAGGTATAGAGAAGGGCAGAGACAAAGTGGTGTAGGACTTATATTCAACTAAACTAAACCGAGTTTTGGGGAAACTTTTTTGGATTGTTTATTAATTTATTTATTTATAATGTCTACTTTATATTCATTTACAACTGCTATATGCTTTTAATGTTCCAAAATTCAACTTTTGGACTTCAAAATCAAGTCAAAGATCCTAGGTATGTCCTAGATGAAAGTGTGATTTAGGCATTATAAAAACTTACAAAACAGTAAAAATGTTACAAAACATTTTTAAAGTTAGACATTGATGTTGAGTGAGAGGGGGCTCAAAAATGGCCCGGGGTCTTGCAGTATGTGGGACACTTTCGTAATGTCTGAAACGACCTTCGTAGTCGATCGTTCACTTACAACTCTGAATAACGCCCTCTAACACTTGGGAACGATGGACAATTCTCTTGTCTCCAGACTGTACACAATTGAAACAGATTATTTGTCTGCCTAAATTGCTGTGACCTACAAAATTGTAAACTTGTAAATCTGTAAATTGAAATCTAAAGACGCTTATGAATAACGCCACATTAGAAATGAATTTTTAAAAACCTCATGGTTTCTCCATATTTACTTCGATAACCATTTCCATTGTTTTTTAAATGTGCTTTTCTGTTAACCATTGAAATGAGTCACATTTGAGCTGGATAGTCTTGGCTACATGTGTTATAAAGCCGGATTATAGGAACCATATTGGGAAATGTTGGCTGGATCATCTTAGGAATTTTAGTTAACCCAAAGATTATCGAGTATAATTAGAACAAATATTGTAAGATTTTTTGTGAGGTAAATACAGATTAAATAACTTCCAGAAAATGTGGTAATGAGTATCACAAGCTTTAACGAAGATTAATGTAAATATCTGAATCTTTAGACGATAAAGTTATATATTATAAACTATGTTCCATATCCAATGCAAAATGTCTTCAAGAAGATTCCTCATGGTTACTCCAAAATACAGAAAATTACTTCACATTTCTTAACTTAAATTTACTACCTGGTAAAGATGGGAAACGGATTTTTGGCAACCGCCCAGCCCCTACCGAGGGTCGGAACCCTAATTAGCCCTCGACAGCGGCCTATTGGCAACCTCAGTTTCATCCCAAAAATTCTCCCTTTTCTCTCTGAAAATCCCTGTCGTTATTTAATACAATATATCACTTATCCCTTAAAGTTCCCTCGCAATGGCAGTATTCACGACTAAACGTATGAATGACCAAGTCCTTTGAACTAATACCATTATTTCACAATACGTTACAATGTACGGCTAGATAATTGGATTTTCCAAGTAGAATGTTTGAAAGACAATGATACAAAAGACAAGACACACCAACAAATATAGGTAATATGGTGAACTGTTGAAGTGCTACGATATCGTCAACAGAAATTTTTTTTACAAAGTCCTAAATATTAATAAACTTCATTTCATGCAACTTATTCATAAACTTCATATTCAAACTTATTTATATAGTTATAAATTAACTCAAGTCTTATTATTTCAAAGAAATATAAATCGTTAATTCTTTCCTCATTTTAAGTATATAAGTTAATACAATTATAATTTGTACCTTAAACATACTTAAACTTAACAACAGATGGAAATTATTAGACGTTAGTAATCACAATTTAAAAAATGTTATCAGCCGTTGTGATTTATTCTTTTTTGGTTTATGTTTCTAGGGTTTTTATAAAATAAAAAATAAATAAAAAATGAAAACGCTTTGTGACATTTTATCTCTTCATACAATTAGGCATAAAATCCAGACCCGGTAAAGATGTACCAAGAACAACGACCCTTCTAGCTGAACGACCTATTTCTGAGAAAACTCTTTACGAATTTACAATCCTTCTCTTGCTGTTCCTTGCGACTGTTTGGTACAGTAATCAGCGTTTTGTAAGTAATGAAATCACTCGATCCACCTTAAAGTAAAGCGACAAATACTTAAAAATGGTAATGATCAATTAAAGTTCCCTTGTGAATATTCACTTTATTAATATTTACTCCGAGTAATTCATTAAAGAACCGCTCTGTGACCGCGATCTCGCGGGATAATTGCAGAGTTAACGTCCGTTGGTCACAGACATGGCTTGTCGTGGCGTGAAACTTCTGGGCTGAGAGCCGCATAGAAGCGCTGGTAGGAGTTGAAGACAACAAGAAGAAACTAGGGCTGAACAGGAATTCATTAATCAATTCCTTAGTAATTTAACTCTCTCAATGTCGAGAGATGCACACTGGCAAGAATGGCCGTGGTACAGCGCATCTTGAAGCTATAATAAGTATTCTGGTTACGATGACAGAAGAATGACTCATCGACTTCAGTATTTATAAACTCAGCCTTGGAGAGAGGCGTTGGCGTTGGTAACGCTGTGTAAACACATTACGTCTAATCTGTGACATAGAGATAAATCACGCATTTGCTCAGCTTCAGTTTTGTCACGCTAGGGCGCGCTAGAGCACGACTACTCTTCCGTTAAAACCATCGTCAAAACTATCGCCCTTCCGGTAAACAGCTGATTCACAAAAATTCAATTCACACAATGCACTAATATCGAAAGAAGAATGTAAAATTGTGAAAACTGTTTTGGGTCCATGGTCATTTAGATTGATTCTGATTACAAAACTTTGTACCTCAAGGATATCGCCATTCAAACGTTTCTGGGTCGAAAGCAGAAGCTGGCGAATCCTGTCAGATGATAAGCGGTTACTTATTAACTGACGTCGTAAAACAAGTAATATTGACTGAGATGGTGGCGTCATCCTGTAATCCAGCTACTTGGAGGTCACGAATTGTGGATAGTTGTGAGCGATGGTCGGTGGGTGTAGTGTTCTGTTGAGTGGATTAACGTCCACACTATCGAATACTACGTTAATCCGCAAAGACCATCATCATAATTAGACCAATTCGTAATTCAGAGGTCGTGGTTCGGATTCCACGTTAAACTGTAGGTCCCTTAGTTGCCATTCACTGTTGGGATATTAATTAACAGTCCTGTCTAAGGTACATGTCAGCCTTAGTCAGTAACAAGACTACAAGATCGCGCCACAATCATCTTACATCCAATCCTCAATCATACTTGGCTTAAAATACCTACCTTGTGGTATGGTCGCCATTTCAAATAATCTAATCTAATCTAATATATTGCTCAACTAAACTGATTCTACATAGAATATATTATTTAAATAACATTTTAAGAGTTGTTAGAACTGAATTATAACAGCGAGTATATTCTAATCAAGAGGTTATATTCTGATTGTAATACGTTGTTAAACAGGTTATGCAACCCAAGCTGATAAAACGCTTTATAACGTGTACAATTTGTACAATGATATAAACGAAAATGGATGCATAAAGCAAGTTCGTTCAAAAGTACTGTCGTTTTATTTTTAACTCTCAGACGTTTGGTTCGGCAAACTGTGACAAAAAACAGGTGTTCATTTAGTTGGTAAACACAGGCGGTGAACGACCGCCACCCCACTTCCGAAGTTAAATCAGCTGTCACGTTTGGAAACCGGTTTCGTTCACTTTGAGCTTTTCTACCAACTTAAGATACAGAGAGACTCATGCTAATCTTGGACGTAAAGCAGTTGTTTTAAATAGAGAAAACTCCTTCAAAGAAACACATTATCATTTTTAGGAACTATCTTTTGAGTCGATCAATAAATCAATTCGATTAATGCCACCAAACAATAAATTGCATAAGCATACGTCACAATGTAGGTACAAACATATGATTAAATATGCATCACATTATTATTTAAGAAGTTCTTAATGCTGTCAAATGGTGAACTCACGATCCATTGAACGAACCGAACATAATGGCTACACCTACTGACGGAGCTAACCATCGTGTGGTCGCTGAGGTCAATGTTGGGTCCCTCACCGATATCAAGGTCCTAGTGCCAGTAATTGCCGCAGTTCCCACCAGGGCGCGCCTGGGAGCCTGTTTAGGCGGCAATTATTGGAACAGTCCGGAAGTTGGTCACCCGCGACCTCAAACGCACCAAAGCCGAACTCCATTCAGCTACAGAGTTCCCATGTATGATGTTAACGTAGGAGTAAGAAAAATTGTGAGCTAAAATAACGTAGTGCTGGCGTATGACAGCAGAGCCCGCCACGAGTATTACCGTGTATAGTAAAGTCCGTTTTATCCGGATAAAAGAACATCCGGATAGTGCGTTATCACGCATTCGCTTCACACTTGCCGCGTCCAGCAAGGTACTGCGGTTGTGTTAAGATTTTGAAGAAGCTTGAGATAAAACTCACATCTTAACTGTTATTTATATTTTTTTGTCAAAACCCGATCCGGATAAACCGAACTTTACTGTAGTTTAAAGTACGATGCGTGTATTCGCACGTCAAATACATACTGATACTTGGGTTAGTGTTCTTTGTATTTTATAAAATACAACTTCAACCAATTCGGCAAAAGAGGAACCTCTACTGTTCTAATAAATATTTACGTCATTAGGGACGGACGTGTGCGGTAACAACACACATTTGACATGTGAATAGCTTCAGCCTAGATTATTGTGGTATAAATTGGCTATCAATATATTTGAACTCACAACATTCTCATTGGGTTCTACACCTAGTTATAACAATGTATTTACTCCCCTATGGTAAATAGTTTAGTTCTCGGATATACCTAAAGGGTCTGATTTAAGTTCCTCTAAACAGCCGTCCTTCTATGACGTCATTTCCGTCTCAATTTTGCGTGACCCGAATTGCTAACACCCCAAGCTTAGACATATCCATGTCAAAAACATCCACAGTAATAGATCACACAGTGGCTATTTGCATTTCTTAAATTTTCATTGTTACTTAATCCAGACCGACGAATAGTTGAATATTTTTTAAATTATTAGCATTTCCAATTTGTTGCAATAGTCATAATTTCAGTATAAGTTACCGGATTAACCTTAATTAAAAAAAACATCGTCAATGGAACAGCTCGTGCTAATGTCTACATTATTGTCTAGTTCATACTTATTGCAGCAAATGATTAGTTTTAAACTGTGTTTTTTTTAATAAAGACGTTTAGTTAATTAATATTTTGAGGAACATATAGCTGCCTTTTTAGCGTGTTCTGCATCATCAGCTGCTCTTAATGGAGTCACGGGCAGCGACGTGTCGGAACAAAAGCGAACCCAAAGCAGCACCTTGGAGCATTCCTTTGCAACCTCAAGTCATTGTCCTGTGGTGTGAAGAACACTTGAGGAAAAAATATTTATGGCGGTTAATTTAGCATGATATTTACGTGGTTTTTAGGTTAGGTGGAATGAATTTTTATTATGTACATGGTGATATCAAAGTCTGGGAGCTGATTGGAGTTTTTTACTCTTGTACTCGTAGTTTACCAAATTAAAGTCGATTTTCCATTGGATTGAGTTAAATTTTGAAATACGATGGCGTCGTCCTGTAATCCAGCTACTTGAAGGTCACGAATTGTGGATAGTTGTGAGCGATGATCGTTGGGTGTAGTTTTGTCTTGTGTGGATGAACGTCCGCACTATTGAATACTACGTTAATCCGCAAAGACCATCCTCATAATTAGACCAGTATGTAATTCAGAGGCAAATTTTGTGTTTCGGATCCCACGTTGTAGGTCCCTTAGATATGCTATTGACTGTTGGGCTATTAATTAAAAGTTCTGTTTAAGGAACACGTCAGCCTTAGTCAGTTACAAGACTACAAGATCGCGCTACAATCATCCTACACTCATTTCTCATTCATACTCGCCTTAAAATACCTACCTTGTGGTACGGTCACCATTTCAATAATCTAATCTAATATGATTGCTTTATTTATGGTTCTACGATCAACGCGCCACTTCATCTCATTATTCAGAGTATGAGTGGATTTTAGTTGACAGTTCCAAGTAAATTTTTAGTAAACGTGGTTTATGATCGTCGACTGGTAGTTTCATGAAATCATGGATAGTTTGCTGTTATTGTTAAGTCTCCAGTTCGTAGATTTTATACGCGGCAATGATGAGACAAGTTTGAGAAATTATTCCGCTTCCCACACATTGTGATTTACAACAGGATATTGATGTCGTCTGCTATAATTTATGAAACAACGGATCTCTATTGTGGAGATTCTTGATTGCTCTAGTGTAGTGATTTTTGATTGTTACTATAAACTGTTGTGATTGTTTTTTCTATAATAAATCTTTATTTCTCATCAAATTGTACATCATTTAGTTACACGCACAGCTACGACTATACAAAATAAACATTACAATTAATATACATATACATCCAGGCTGCCCTTCACTATCATGTTTTCAATTTAGGCAAAGCCTGAGTACAGGCAAACACAGTTTCTAAGTTTCCAATGTGACAGAAGCCAAAACTGTCTCTTTGTTTAGAATAAAAAAACCAAAACTACAAAAGTTTATAGATAATAAAATAAAAATAACATCAATAAAAGCCATCATATAGTTAAAATAGAAAAGAGTATTAAAGAGTAGTAATAGCAGTGTAACTATACCTAAACTTTAAAAATAAATTATATTCATAAATTACCAACAAAGAAAAAATCACTACACACAATGCCACTCAAACAATACAAAACAGAGTCAAACTAAAACTTTGACAAGTAATAACAATATAGATATAATGATAATAATAGCTTTGATGGATAATAGATAATTACCAATAAAATACAGTACAGTTATCCTACCAAAGAATGAGGATACGAGAGCAGCATAGGCGAAAAAAGTGTGTTAACAAAAACAAAAAAAGTCGTAAACAAGTATGTTAGAAAGACTACATTCATTTTCATTGGGACTAAATAACCAGTGACGGACCTTTCTCAAGAAACGGTTTAGATTATTTTTCTCTTTTACATGATCAGTAGTTGTAGATTTTGGACCTAAACAGCTGTTCGTCATCGTAAAAGAGTGCAAGTTGGTCTTGGAATGCCAAAGTTGTCTCTGCTCCTCAATTTATCTTTGTATTTTCCTGTCTTCAATACCTTGAGCTTACGTAAAATAGTTTCAATATTTTTAATATTTAGTTTGCAGCTGGATGTGATTGTTGGCTGTGTGATTGTCGTGGTGATTGTCTATTATCGATGTTCCAGGACATGAGTGATCGTCGGCGGTGAGCGGCTCAGCACGATGGATCTTCAGCTGCTACGGTCCAGCAACAGCCCGAGTCCGGGCCCCTCATCATGCTGAAGCATCTCAGGTAGGTTCTTCTCATTTTGGACAGATAAAACAGAAAGAAGCTACAGGAGAGGAAACAATATTATTGTCCTGTGTAAAATCCCCTTCTGAGAGCGCACTTTTTAATTGACGAACTTTTTTACGTACGTAGGTTTTACTTTGATCAACTGAATTAAGATCTTAACTGAATGCTTCCCAAACTATTTAACGCAAGTAACAAGTTCTTTGTTTAGTTTTATGATATTGTCTTCTCGGATCAGCTGATTTTCTAGCTACCTTTTTAGCAAAACATCAAAAGAGTTTCTTTCAGGTATCTTCTTGATGGAAGAGAATCTTCGTTCTCAACAATTAGAGTGATTTCATTCAGAGAATTCAGCCTATAACCTTTATGTAGATCTAGTAGAAAAGAAACTCTTCAAGGTTTTGAGCTTTAATCCCTGTAATGATGGTTCAGTTGGTGGTATGGGGCTCTATATCTGCATAATACCTTGCCGGTGCCACTCTTACGGTCTATATCTGCAGTGTTGGGACCTGCAGACCCATCAACCGTTCATGTTCCAGAAGTAATGGCGGCCTGGCACATTGCGGACCGCGCGGACTAAACCAATCCTTCCCGGGACCTGGGACTCGAGCCAACCACAATCACATCGGTCACAACCACAACCATATCCACAGCCATAGTCTGAACGTCTCCACCCTCTCCACCTCCAAACACTCGCTAGGCGGCAGCAGCGTCGCTAATGGACCCAAGATCGCCAATGGAGGTCTGCACATATCTACCAACTACGATGCTTACTCCAACAATAGGTATTGTAGATCCGTCAGTCTTTTAGTACTAGTGCGTTTAATTTGTTTTGACATGTATGTGAAGCTCTGAAGATGTTAGCAATTCGTGTCACGAAAAAATGAGTTCAGCTTTTTCATAAAGAAAAGAAAATATAGTTCGTCAGGTTTCCTATGAGCCCTGATGCACAGTAGACTACGACGCAAATATGGTGGTGGGAAAGAACGGTTGATTTGTTGTTTACTTACCAACTGAAAAAGAAATAAAATTAATCCAAAAATAAACATAAACGGAACCCCACCACGGTTCCTTTACCTCCCCTCTCTTTCATCTCAGGGCTCAGATAAAACTTGACGAACCGCACGTTACATTTAAAATTTATTTTCGTCAATCAAATTAAAAGAAGAACATTTTATTTTCTTCAGGGTTCTTATAGCTATTCATAAGTTTTATTATTCACGAGACACCGTTCAATCGACTTGGGTAATTTAAGTTAAACATAAATGACGGGTGATTAGGATGATAAGCGTCAAAGACCATGTAAATTAAAAAAAATATTTGAGCTTGAACTGTGTCCAGTATTCCTTTCGAGTATCTGATTTGTCATGTGTTAATTCGGAGTGTAACATTTGTATTTCCAACAAAATGGACCAAAGACGTCATCGACAGATCAAATGCTTTTCAGCCACACTAAGGATGGTTCTGTAGTTGTGGTGTCTCCGCAGGTCGCCCGCCCCGGCGCCGCCTCCTGCCCAGCCACTCTCGGTCGAGGGTCGTCTCTCCCAGACGCCCGGGGTCCGCGAGATGCTCTCCTCCCTGGGCCTGCTCTGCCTGGTGTCTCTCCTGCTGGCACTCCTCTCACTCATCTTCCTCCTCCGCATCTCGCCCGTCACGCCCGCCGATGTCCGCGAGCTCATGAGGGTCGACCAACTCACACTCATCTCCCCCGAGGAGTACGTCATCGTCTACGAGGTCACGCTGACGCTGTGCGCGCTCTCTCTCTCGCTCAACCTGTGCTGCGTCCTCGTCTGTGCCGTGCAGTTCATCTTTGCCGTCAAACTCGTCAGGGACTCGCCTGGCGGCGAAAGGTGAGTCGAGATCAAACCAGAATCAAGTCTAGGTGGTGGGTTATTAACCTTCAATTTGGATCATTATTTTTTAACTCTAAGTTTGAAAAAATTTGCGTTTTAGCACAACCCCTCTGTGTCTGATTTTCGATCATAAATCAAAGTTTGTTGGCTATCCAACTTTACGGTCTTCCCTTTCAACTAATTTCTTTCTTGCCTCTCCTTAGGGCTTGACTTCTGTCTGAGCGTCAGTACACATACTAATCTCAGGGAGTCACGTCTGTAAATGGGATGAAATAATATTCCATGGAGAAAATATACTTCCTTGTCATATTCTTGGGGCTTTCTGAACAGGGGTGTGAGGTTCATGGCTTCTGGGGTTAACCTCCCTTGTCCATTGAACTGGGAAGGTTGTTGGATTATAGCATTTATCTTACAAGGGTATGCTTTGGCCAAATCCCGATATGAATAGGCGTTCCATGAGATATATTTTCCATTCTGACCATGCTGGTGTTTTAAGGAGTTTATCTGAAGTAAATTAAGGTTTACAATGTAAAATTAAAAGTGCTAAATATATAAGATAACGGAGGTACTGCAGACTGGCGGTCTATGCTTTATGAAAAAGAAGTAGTTTTCGTAAAGGATAGATAGCCTCTTGCAGAGAAACATCCGTGTTCAGTGTTCTGCTGGTGGTCTGTACCGACAGTATACACGCCGGATGGGGTCCGAGTCCAGCGGAGATCATCGGATCACCGGAGCGAGGTTCAGAGTGAGCAGAGCGCAGAGAGCGTAACCAGTTGAAACTACAACAATGGGTCGGCTCCACGCCACCTGGGTAGAGGCTAGAATTACGTCGGGCTAAACTGTGTTTAAATCGCACTACGTATCTGCCGGAAGAAGACGCTTCTCTGAAACCTCTGGGAGAATCGTTTGAAGCATTCCACAATGGAAGAAATAGACCGATGTCGGACCTCAGGGCCTGAAATTGTTCAATATTGATAAATGATTTTACCTAACGACATTCATTGACAGCCCAGATTGCAACTTGAAAGTTAAGAACATCAGACGTTAAACTGTAGGTCCCTTAGATATGCCATTAGCTGTTCGGCTATTAATTAACAGTTCTGTCTAAGGAACATGCCAACCTTAGTCAGTAACAAGACTACAAGATCTCCCCACAATCATGTTACACTCGTTTCTCATTTGTACTTGGTTGAAATGGCTACATTGTGGTACGATCGCCATTTCAATGTTCTAATTTAATAGAGCAGACATGGTATTGTAATGAGGCCCGGGGGCGAGGACGAGCGTCGCGTGAAAGGACACAAGAATGCGTCACGCCAAGGCCTATCCGGACAAGTTCCACAGCTGAAAGTTGTTACACCCACAGAGACCCTCTTCTGAAATACTCATTTGTTTTTTAAATCCCTTTCGATTTTTCATAACTCTATCTCCGATTTCATTCAGGTTTAGTTGAAACATCGTTATCTACAATGACTATTTCTTCCTCAAAGAAATGTATTCCAAATTGTAATACTACTTGTTTCAGGTAACTTGGATTGAACTGGATTTGCATGATTGTCGGCAGTAATTCATGTTAACGTCTACATCCCATCCCGATCTTTAGGGGCAAGTTTTTTGTAGTAAATGTTAAGTGTTTTAGACTCTTGAAGATACGGAGGCCCGATTAGAGCCGGTTAGACATGTATTCCTGTGGAATATTTTATAGCCGGTGAAAAAAAAGGATTCGTAAGGATGGGAGACCTCCAACCCAATTCCGATACGAACTCAAACTGCAATCACCCTAATAGGATTTTTGTTTCCTAGTCTACTGGACAATAAAAGGATTACCCCAGGGAGCTTGGCGAGGGATGAGCCAAGCATCCAAGGAAGTAACAATCTACGGGGAACTCACTCATCCCAGATAATATACCGGAAATACACCCCTTCTCTTTCTTCTGAAGGCTGAAAGAGGAGAGACACAAGGGATTTGGAAATCCGTCCCTGAACTAAGTCGCAAATCGCAATGCCGACTGGGGAGAAAATAAAATCAAAATATAGATACACGCTCTTATAGCGGCTGCCAGAAGCGGACTGGCGATAGTCAGTGATTCGCACGTTGGCGCGTCCGCGGGAACGACCTTGCCCAGGAATGCGGCTGCGGCGCGACGCGACCCTCGCCCTTCACGCGCATGCGCACAGCTCATTACACTTCCCGCCCGCAGCGCTACCTCGTGGCGACTGGCGAGACGAGGTGATCACCGAACTAGTTACACTCGTGTCGTCCATACCAGACCCAGATGATTGTATATGGCATTCAGTTGTAGACAGCTGTTGTGCTGTCTCAAGAAGAGACAGTGCCCCATGGTGTCCCGCAGGGATCGATCCTTGGGCCGATTTTTTTTATTTATGTAAATAATTTGAGGCAGTATATCCAGAATGGGAGTCTGTTCAAAACGCTGACGACACGACTCTATGTTTCAAAGCTAAAAGTATGTCTGAAATAGAAGTCAGCTTTTTAGACTTAAATTCAAACATCATTTTTTTCTAGAATTAATTTGAAATCAAACACCTCCAAATCGAGCATTCTAAATTTCTGCTTGAGAAATAAAAATGATGAATCCAGACCGATGGTCCTAATGGACGATGCCTTCTTGGAAGAAGCTGAAATCCACAAAGTTCCTAGGAATGATCCTTGATCGAGGACTGGACCAGGAGGATCATATTGACAGCCTCTGCTCAAAGGTTACCTCAGACATTTATGTCTTACATAACCTGTTGTGCCTCTGCTCCCAAGATATCTTGAAGATGGCTATACCCCCACCTAGCCAATGAGTAGTCATAATGATTAAAACAAGTTAAAACCTCCTGAAACTAAATTTTGTATAAACGCCCAGTTTTTGCACTTTGAATCGCTTTGAGCAAATGCCTATGAATATGCCTATTTTTAAACGATCAGCCCACTGGACATTTGCCTGGGCCACATCATAAGGTACAAGTCATACAAATCCAAGTTAAAAAGAGCAGAAACGCTTAATTATGCCAGTCAACACTGTTAAGGCCAACGCACAGAGCAACAGACGCACGTGTGCAGACAGACAGAAAAAAAATCGCTTCCCAGGTGATTAGATGTAAACATCTGCTTGCAGATTTCGGCAGACATACAGACGTCTGTGTGCGTTGCAACATCTAATAACCTGGGGAGCGATTTTTCTTCCGTCCATCTGCATACGTGCCTCTGTTGCTGTTTGTGTTGGCCTTTAGAGAAGGACCTTTACATACCACATTAGGTCGGTGTCTTACCTATGAATATGAATACACTTGTATTTGATTTAGCAAGTCTGCCAGAATTTCAAAATATGTCAATAAAATAAATAAATAAAAAACATTCCCTCAATCATTTACTCAAGTCAAGTGTGTCCTTGTAGATGTCTACAAAGTATAACAATTTGACAGTTAACAATTTTGATTTAAAGCAATCACAGAATGTAGTATCGTCATCAATAAATTCATCTTTGGTTTACCTACTTAATGTATCTAATGAAGCTATCTCTTCACTTTGAAGCGTAGTTCCAATATAGTTTTCATATTATTGTCATTATTATTACCTTCCTAAAATGGTGACCTACCCAAGGAGGTATTTAAAGTCAAGTATGAATGAGAAATGAGTGTAAAATGATTGTGATACGATCTTGTAATCTTGTTGCTAAAATATTCCTCAGACAAGACTGTTAATTAATAGCACAAAAGCAAATGGCATCTTGGGACCTACAGTTTAACGAGGAATCTGAACCACAGTTTTTCCTCTGAACTACAGAATTACATAAACTTAAAAATGTTTTCTAATATACCATGGACTAAGCTGTTTTTCCTCCAACCTCCTGTACGGCTCAAGGTGCTCCTAGAAGGAATATTATATAGAATATACATTTAAAAAAATTTTTGTTGTTTCAGAACCAACAAATTTCTAAAGAAGAGTTCGATCACAAGGGTTTGTGCTGTCGGAGGGTTCTTCGTTTCTATTCCAGTATTCCTGACAGGTGAGTGGTCGCAAATCAAATTATATAAAAGACAAAAGTTGAATTTGTCAGGTTGTAGCTCAAACAGTGGCTTGATTCTAGAAGGTTAGTTTTCTCTGTAGGGTAGTCAAAATTCCTACCAGGGATTGACTGGGTCGTACTTAAGGGTGCAAACCTTGGGTTCAAGGACTCCTACAGATGGGGGGTCTGAGGTCTGGGATACCCCCCAAGTGAGGTGGTCCAGAGTTCCTCTCCCTGCAAATCTTAAAAAAATTGCTTTAATTTGGATATATTTATTATTATATTTCATTTTAAGTTGTTACTGAGCATTTTTTGCATTAAAATTCAATTACTTTGCGACATTGTACAACGAGCCAGTGAGCATTGTGGGATTGATAGGGGGTGTGTGACAACATCTTGGCCCGGGTGACAATAAAGGCAGAGGCTGTTCACACATCGATGTGAGCGGTTAACGTGCATGTCAAAAAATCCTCATAGCCACAAAGGGACTAACCTGAGACTGTTTAGCACATTATGTGGTCTAGTCCTCTTGACCTTGGATTGTTACGGATTACTTGTAGACCTAAAGTAGATATTCAATCAGATCGGATGCCTTACTCTTCAGAATTCATTCAGCAAAGCTGATGATATGGTTTCAGTTCTCTAGAGAACGGAGCAGGATCTCAAAAAGGTCTGGAAAAGAAGGCCCGACATTGGTTACAAGAGAAACTCTGCAGTATTGGTGGCAATTGAATGCGTTCAGAAACTTTTGGAAGTAGCCACAAAAGAAATTGAGAACTCTCCTTACTTACATTCGTCCATGGACGAATGTTGGGAATCAACCTAATGCTCCACTTTCTGACTCCCAGGATTCCTACTTCTCAATAAGAGTACGTTTCTTCTTCAAGGCGACAGTTGTTCTATCACCCTGATATCTACGGTGATAATTAGCCTAGTGCTTGTGTGTCAAAAGATAAATAAAAATAACCCCAGCAATCACAAAAGCAAATAGCTCGGAGTCAGTGCAATACTGGGACGACTCAGTACTCAAGTGTACTAAACTTACTGAGGACATATGTCCTAACTTAAGCTCCTTTCAGGACAGGGTTGACTGAAGAAATGAGCATTGCTACTTGTTGAAACGTGGTCTACTGATAGTAGCCACTACTGACTACTGACTTCTGGCTAGCCTCAGTAGTGTAATTATTAGAGTAACAGTATCCTTACTGGGACTTTTCTTACCATCCAGTCCCATGATATTGTTTTGCTATCCCTAAATGCCGTCACAGAAGATAATCCGAAAGCTACACATTTACTTACAGCACACAATTAAGTCAATGTGTGGATTGTCTACGCTAATCAGACCAAAGCAAAATCAATGACACCCTCTAACTGTCCATCTTCAATGTTTGCAGCGGAGATGGTCTTCATCAAGGAAATAAACATTCAGTAGTCTTGAAAAAGAAGTCCAAATGTTCATGTTGGTCATTCACATTTCAGGAGTTTTTTAGAAGTGTGGTGAATTGTGAAAGTTTGTTTTATATGGCCTGTTTAAAAAATGCAGATTAAATTCACTGTCCACCATACACTTGGACACTTGATATTAGTGTGGTGTCAATAAATGTGTGGCTCAAAGATTGTTTGTCTGTCTTCGTTCTGTGATGGGATGCAGTGTTGGCAAATCAACACCGTGAGGCAGGACGGTACAAATAGGTGCTAGAGGGATACTGTTACTCAGACTAAGAGGAAGTCGAATAAGTAGTAACAGCAGTCTCTGTGGAATGAAGTAGAAGGGAGACACAACATAACTAAAAAAAGGTTCCATAATCATTCCATTTCTCTCCAGTAGCTATATCTCCTGTAGCTGAGCGTCCTACCATGCTATTTGAGTTCTGCCTGTTTTGTGTTTCCATACACTTAATTGAATATCTTGTTGTCAACCACTGAATCAAGGTGATCAAGGTGATTCCGAATATTAGTTCTAATTAGTAACTGTAGTTTCAATTCAAATAGAACCAAAATCAAGAAGGAGGTTGTACTTAAGTTAAGAATGGAAGGCAAGACATTCTCCCTAAATATCTGAATTGAAAATTCAGTCTTGCTAGTATAAGAACACTTTTACTGTAAGGTATGTAAACTATTAACCATGAACCATTAACTGATGGGTACAGTAACTCCAGATTATGGAGTAGGTATTTGATTAGAATATCAAATAAATAAAATCCTCAAATTCTATTTTATATTCATCATTGTTTACTGCATTGATGTTTTAATTTCAATTGTGATAATTAGTTTTATACAGTGGTGTAGTCTTAAAAAAAGCGATAGAATAGGCCAATGTTTCTTAGTGTAATGGGTATTCAAATGTCTGCAAGTTCAAAAGATCATGTGGTCAAACGCAAGAATTGTGGATGTTTATCTATTTATAAAGATTACATACAAGTTTAAATTTTGTAAACACTTTGATTCGTTATCTGTTGTTAATCATACAAAGTATTGCATTTGATACTGTTTTTGTGATGCGGTTTCTTTTTCAACACAAACTGGTGAGTGCAGGTCAAGGAGACAGATATTGTAGATGAGTTTAAACATAATGGAGGTCTCATATCTTTGTAAAAAACATGCTTCATCGAAACTAACTGTTAGTATATGTTTAAATAAAATCTTAGTTCGGATAATATAATGAAATAGGATTTAGTTTGAAGTTTAAAAAATTCAAAATCTCAACCACTTAACTGCTCAAGTTGATTTAAAAAAATAATATTTTTTTAAAAAATATAATGGTCTTCATAACCCTTGGGTTTGCTGGTGTATTGTTAGGTTTTAATATGAAACGCAAACTTTCTCGATAGGTTGATTAAATGACAGTAACTGGTTTATTTTTATTAAAAGGCAAGTATTGAATAAAAATTTGAAATTTTGATGCTCAGTATGTTTATATGCTGACTTTTAATTAACTTGCTAAGTTATTAAATAATTAATGTGTTGTGAGTTCACGTGGAGGGGGTGGATTTTGCGGCAATTTGCACTTCAGCCGAGGGCACCCAGAGCCGCCAGACTACCACTGATTAACACACATTTGGTTTGTCTAGGACTCATCCTGTACACATTCATACAGTTTCACTCAACTCCTGCCATTGTCACCAGCATCATGATTGGAGTCGGAATTGTGTTCTGCGGATGCGCCATGGTTCATAACGTCTTTGTTTGGCAGAAGGTACTTTAATATGAAATATTACTAATTAATTAGATTAGATTAGATTATTTGAAATGGAGACCATACCACAAGGTAGGTATTTTAAGCCAAGTATGAATGAGGATTGAATGTAAGATGATTGTGGCGCGATCTTGTAGTCTTGTTACTGACTAAGGCTGACATGTTCCTTAGACAGGACTGTTAATTAATAGCCCAACAGCCGATGGCAACTAAGGGACCTACAGTTTAACGTGGAATCCGAACCACGGCTTCTGAATTACGAATTGGTCTAATTATGATGATGGTCTTTGCGGATTAACGTAGTATTCAATAGTGCGGACGTTAATCCATAAAATAGAACACCACACCCACCGACCATCTCTCATAACTATCCTCAATTCATGACCTCCAAGTAGCTGGATTACAGGATGACGCCACCATCCCAGTACATTATGTTAAAACATTATGTAGCAACTTTTGGATTGAATTTAGAATTCCCAGAACACGACGTGACTGTTTGGCATTTTTAAACAATAATGTTTCTTAAAATCTGTTATGATTTTGTCAATTCCAATCTTCAAGAAGAAAATATCAGCACAACCCCTAGAAGTGTTGAACCACAAAAAAGTTTTACCACACAATGTTTATAGAAATATAATTTCACAACAGGCTAAGCGTTTTGCCACACATCACATTTCTTTGTCCCCTTTAATCTTCTGTCAGAAAACTATCTGACAGTTGCCCTACGTACTTTTACCCAATCTAGTAGTGCAATCCTATATCAAAAATGCTAATTCTCAAGACTTCCATGATGTAAATGGTCCAATAATTTAAAAAGCAAAATGTTTAGTTGGGTATTTTAAATTATGAAAAACTATTGCACAGATATAAAAAAACTGTAACAAGTGGGCAGTTCTACCAAGTTCAATCCATCCTTTCTGCTTCTGGAGGGATATGGACCAATAAATCTAGGACTGAATGTAGTGGAAGTCATTGAAGACCATAGCCAAATGAGATGACAGATTTTTCAATGATATTTTGTCAAAGAACTTTGTTATTTTTATTCAATCAGCATTGATAAAAATCCAGAAACAAAGTCAGCATGAGTCTGCTGTCCTCAGTGTCCATACCATCTAGCAGTGATGGATGGGGAATGAAGGTGGGCACCAAAATAGGGTCACTGAGGAAAACAGTGTACAGGTGTAGAGCGATCATGAAACTAGAGCTGATTGGAGGTCACGAGTTGTGGATAGTTGTAAGCGATGTTCGGTGGATGTAGTGTTCTCTTGTGTGGATTAACATACACGCTATTGAATACAACGTTACTCCACAAAGACCATCCTCATAGTTTACGAACTGGTCTAACTACTCAGAGGCAGTGTTTCAGACTTCACATCAAACTGTAGGACCCTTAGATGCCATCGCCTGTTGGGCTATTAATTAACAGTTCTGTCTAAGGAACGTGTCAGACTTAGTCAGTAACAAGACTGCAAGATCGCACCACAATCATCCAAAACTTATTTCCCATTCATACTTGGCTTGAACTAAACCTAAATTTGATGATTTTTATGCTTGGCTGAACATACCTACATGGGTAGGCCTGAAATGGTGAATTTCAGAAAGCTAATAAATGTAAGGTAAAGTAGTTAAAGTTAGAGAAAAATAGTTGTCTGAGTGCATTCCACAATTATTTGGAGACATACTATACTTAATGTGGACAATTTCTTCAATCCAGTTCATCTACTTTCAAAATTTTAAATTGAAATGGAATTTTATATGAAATGGGTGAGTGATGAGTAGAAAGACTAGTGTTTAGTGATTTATAGTTTGAAGTTCGCCGGTTTGATCTTGAGCAAGATTTTCCACAAGCACAAGATTTAATTAATTACTAATTTTTTATTGGATACATGACCTGGAGTGAAGAGAAACCTCTTCACTCAGTTTAGCAGCTTCAGTGACAAGAGTCAGTGAGGGTGATATAAGAGACATTGCCTTTGTTCTTGAGGTTCTTTACACAATTTTGCCAGTAACAGTTATTTTTCTTTCTCCAAAGATATTTGTTTGTGTTTACATTCTAATTATGTAAAAGCCAAGAAAATGCTTGGAGGGCATAATATAAGAAGGTCTGAGACCATGATCAGGCTTAAGAAAAACAATTTAAGGGTGCTGACAGGTTTTCTAACTGGACACTGTAGGCTCAGGGGTCATCTGAGTAAGATGGGCATTGTTCAAGAGGGTGACTGTCGCTTCTGTCAATCAGGGGAGGAAACACCTAGACACCTACTGGCCGAGTGTGAGGCAATAGGTCAGAAGAGAGCCAGAAGCTTGGGAACACACCAGGTGGCAGTGGGAGATTTCCCAAAGCTAGAACCCCACATAATACTAAACTTCACTAAGGCATTAGGACTAGAGGGGGTTCTCTAGGCAAGAACTGGAGACTAGTCTGGGGGGCACAATAGATCTCATAGGTCGCAGTGCAATCTTAACCCCAGGTTTTATCAGTATCAGTACATTCTAATAATTTTTCCAGGAGAAGACCAATGCAGTTCGAGCCCTAGCCCAGCAACAGAGGTTACAACACCAGTTGTCGCACCTGGAAATACCCAAGCCCGGAAGCAGTGTCAGCCCTGGTAGCATTCCCCATGCCACCCTGGATCTCAGTAGTGCCACCACGACACCACACGAACTCTCTACACTGGTGTAGGGTCAATAAAAAAAACTCTTTACTGATATCAGTATATTAAACCACTTGACAGTTACTGTGTAGATTGTCTTTTTGCAGCAACTAACACACCATATTACATACTGACTTCCTTGAAACATAACAAAAGTACATTGTTGAAGGATATTGAAAGCTATTGAAACTACCAAACATTTTTATACTGTTCGAGCCATTACACACAAAAGTCTCTTCGCCATTGTAGCCTTTCCTCTGTAAAATGTTCCATATTGGTGAAGATACTAGACAATCTTATCATCAGAAAATGACAAACTCAAAATTACCGTGGTCTTTGCTCTTGATACCAAAGAGGACTACAGACCATAATGAGTTGAATTTTCTACTTGAATAAATTACATGATGACCCTACAAAGATCTATACTTCAGACAACCTTAACTCCACAAAATGTTTCTACCCTCTTTGAGACCATAGACAACTTAAATGCCACAAAATCTGATTGTCCATATGTTGCCTAGTTCACAGTTCTACCCCAGTTTTTTCAAGTAGTTTACAATCTTAGAATTCTTTATCTTGTAAAAGATTAACCAAGTTCGATGGGAATCATGCGTAATTTCTTCACATCGCTTCCATCCCATATGCGGATGATGCGTAAGTGCGTTCACACAATTTTCACTGGTTATGGAGCCATGAACCAGTTTGAAGGTTATGTTTGAATGTGAATGTTGTCTGTAGTTGTTCCTTCACCGTATATGTGTATAATACTTCGTTCATGATTTTAATGTTTAAAAGATATTTTTTTAAACGAGTAACAAAAACCCTAAAACTCTTTAGCACAGGGCTTGGCATACATAAAAATTATGAGCATTGAACATGCTAAACCTTGAAACCCTGGTGTGTTTAAAATAGATCTCGATTACGACATGTGATGACAATGCAATTATTAAAAGTACTAAATCTAACTTTTAAGTATTATTATATTTATTCAGTAAAACCAAGTTCTTGCCTTGAATGTTTCCTATTTTTAGAGTAATACTTAGTAGTATTTATTGTACTTAATGCGAGTGATTTCTTAAATTATAAGTGCTTTGACATTTTTACTAAACCGATTCAACTCTCTTATGCAGCAAATATTTTCACAAATTATCGAAATAACTGTCTTAAATCTTTTATATATTTCTTTAATAATTTAACTGCTAATGAAACAATATTCTGATTTTGACCACTCTATACAACAGTGTATTACAAACCTGTAGTTTAATTATATTCCAAGGGGAGATACCTTTTAAACTCCTTATATTAATTATGAGGTCTGTATTTAATTTGACCAACATAAGATCTCATTTTATAATAAATGTAACTTGTTTAAGAATTGTTTAAGAGAGGAAACTGAAATTTTGTTACTAACCCTTCTACATGGGTGTTTTTTTCTGTTCACATAAAATAATTTACACTAAATATAGACTATAACTTTTGAACCTTTGACTTTAATAGTTTCAAATATTTTTTAACCGAGTTACAACCAACCAAATCAGTCTATCAATCTAGCAAATGAGATTTCTGGATAGAAGACTGTTTTTATTTCACCAACTTCCCGCCAAATATTGTTAAAAGCATTGACATTGAAAATAAACTCAAATGTAAACCATACAGTCAAAGGTTTAGAGGTCAGCATTTATGATTCATTTGTAAATCATCCATGCTATTTCAAGAAATATGTATTGAGATGGATCAAATACACATATTCCATGAAAAACAATCTGTACAAATCAAGCATGTAAAAAGGATTTTGTATTCTATGTCAATTATAGTCCAATGAAAATTTGTAATCTTGCCTTTTGTAAATAAATTGTTATTTATACTCTTTGTTATATAATATATTGAGGTTGCAATATTTAGGGGTTATGTCACATATCTCTAGGTGAAGTTATTTAAGATTTTGGAAATGTCATAATAGATTGTCAAAAACATTAAGTAATAAGACATAGTGCTTTAGATAAAGAATAATGTACTAATTTTAAGGAAATTGTATAAACAATGCTAAACATCACTTGTTTCTGTGAATCAAAGGGGAGATGATAAAATAAAATTCATTTTTTAGATCACATATTGAAAAATAACCTGAACATGACTACATTTAAAAAAAGTTCATTTAATTGACAAAGACATTTCCAAAACATACAGTAAATTTTGAATTCAGTAAAAAACTTATTGACTATTGAGTTTTTTAGCAATTTTTTTTAGTTTAGGAGAAATACTTTTACCACAATCATTTATGATTTATCCTTAAAATTTAAAAAATATATACACCAAATTACCGTAAAAAATCTTTAACTTTTACTTACAGATATGTGGCTTGAATTACGTTTAAGAAGTTTTAAGAGAAACAATATATTTGTAAATAGTTAAAAGTCAAACTAAACAGGCTTAAGGTATTAATTGAATGTATAAATAGTTATATATATTTTTAGAATACAACGTTTATATATTATAAAGTTTGTAACTGTTATTTATGTAAATAATTTAGGTTTTTTACAGTCTAAGAATAAGTGGGTAGAAAAGATGAATTAGTAAATTTTTTTATCGTCATTAGTTGAATGTATAGTATGCTTTTGTATGTGAAACATTAGTTTTTGTATTTGAACTTCTCTTACAAAAAATATATCTTTCTTATTGATTCTTACTGCTCTGTCCTAGTATTTATTTTAATTAGGCATTCAAATCTCTATTTTCTGTAGAAATCTGTGTTTGTAAATCATTATTTCTTTTAATATTCTTTTGTAGTCTGCATTTTTCAAATTAATTAGTTTTTAATTTTACAAAATGTAAAATTTATGCTTCTCAGTTCTCTCAATCTTAAAATTTCATCGTTAAAAAATTTCTTTGAATGCTTCAGTAGCAAATATGTTTATATGACAAGTGATGTTTTTCTTGTCAATGTTTTCACTGATGGTTGAAGTATTAAGTTTTCAATAAAATAGTTTTTTATTGGAAATATTTGTTTGTGTCAGTCACCTTTTTATTTGATAAGATTTATTTGAATGGAATGTGTGACAGCTATACGTGGAATTTATTTTAAATAATTATTTATTTAATTTTTTGGACATTTCCTTACGCGTCAAGTGCTTAACTACACTACGTTTTGGGAGGTAAGGAAACTCCTATTGTTATCAAGTGAACCTAATTAAAATCTACATTACTCTACTTAAACTACTTTTTTTCTATTTTTTTGATAAACATTATATATTCATACACATGGAACACGCTTACAAAATTCACACTGTTACATATACTTACTACAAATCTAAAATACCCCCGTCGCAGCAGACCTGCGTACTCAGCAAATTTCCAAATCAATAATATAATAATAATAATATACGAAAAGTCAAGTGGTCAAAATCTGCCGATGAACATGAGAATTATTTGCCTACTCTCCATAGGATTAACATGGGAAAGAGTGTGAAGGTTTGCTGCTGTGAGGAACACTGAGATTAGGCATTTATACCTTCAAAAACATTTATTTTTAACATGCATACCAACGTTCATCAACATCTGTCCATAAATAAAGGAGTTTGCCTATTCTCCTTATGATTAACATGGGACAAGAGTATGCAGGTTTGCTGCCATGATAAACACATAAACTATGATTTTTAAGCATAAATGGATGAACCTCAACTACATAAAGCTAAAAATAAATTTATATCCAAAAATATTGGTTAATAAGTGAAATATTAATTTTTCCTTATCCTCCAAAAGATTAAAATTGGAGCCTCAAAATACAACATTCTGTGTTTAGATTTTTTTATATCTCGGTAACCGTTGGAGATAGAGAAACACTTTAAGGAACTTAATTGTGTAGTTTTAAGCTGATTTTAATGGTGTAGAATGAAATCTAAAAATTTTTTAAATTACATAACGAAAAATGCAAAAAATCCCATTTTGGGGTACAAAACCCCCCCAAACTACCTGTTCCCATTGACCGATGTGTCTGGTTTACGAACTCGTCCGAGCATTTGTAGGAATACACGTCCATACCAAATTTGGTCTCGATCGGACCATTTTTACGAGAGTTATCGTGTTCACAGACACACACACACACACTCACACACACACACATATATATATATATATATATATATATATATATATATATATATATATATATTTATATATATATATAAATTTTAACGACTATTGTTTTTGGTCTCTAGGCACCTAAAGAAGAAAAAATAACATGGTCCCGGGCTTAAGTCTTGCCATGAGACCTACGGTAATAGGTTCTTCCCTATGGGAAATTCGCTAAAAGTGGTAAGAAACAAAACAATACTAGTTAAAATATATACCTGTACCTGGTGTGAATTTTTGTACGCATGTTCCATGTATGAATTTATGAATGGATGATGTTTATCATAAAGAAAAGTAGATTAAGTAGAGTAATGTAGATTCAAATTAGGGTCACTTCATAACGGGAGATGTTTCCTTATCTCTCGAAACGTAGTGTAGTTAAACACTTGGAAGGAAAAGTCAAAAAAATTAAATAAATAATTACAAATCCTCCACTATATAAGTTTTAAAAATATTTCAACTAATTCATATCTGGGGATGAACTTTAAGAGATAAAGTGTATGTAAATGTTCTCATTCAAAAGTAAATTATTTGTTTACATACACAGAGTACATATGTCAATCAACATCAGTATTGTGCTTTTTGAGTATTTATTTTTGATGCATAAAGCAGACCCAAATATCTCAGTTAAAAAAAAAGTACCTGGTGACCGAGCTTTGCTCGGATAGAATAAGACATGTTTTTACAAGTTAATTAGCAAAATAAAACAAATTTACTGCTCAATAATAACATTTATGTGGTTTAAATAAAACCGTTTTCATACCCCTTAATTAATATGGCATAAATACTGAACAAGAATTGTTTAGTAATTTGATAATTTTTAATTTATTACATGCATAAAATAAATATTAATGCAAAACCTCTATTCACATAGGTATTGTTTGCAACCATCTTCAATCAACAACTGTCAAACGGTTATAAACAGCTGTTTTGGGTTGTATTGTTTACATTTGATTCTCCATAAGCGTAATGTTAAATTTTTAGATTTTAAACTTAATATTACAAGAAAACACGAATTTTCCTGGACATTAGACTTATCTAGAACTTATTTTCTACTCGGAAATTAGTTATTTCCACAATTTAAAGAAATTCCGTAGTGCCGTTTTCGAGATCCGTGTGCAAATATATATATACAAACCTTGCTCGTATTATAGTATTGGATTACAAATTTAATTTTTTATAATTGTAGAAAACATTATAAATTTTTTAGGGTGTCTTTTCAAATTTTTCTATTAACCCTTCAATGTGGTAGTTTTTAAAGGCCGCCTGACCCTGCTGCAGTACAAAGCTTGGGTGAAGTTCACTTCTTCCTCCTCACTCTCATCTGATAATAACCCTCCATCATCTGGGTCTAGTCAGGTCTATTTCAATAGATCTAGCTCATCATAAAAACTACTGAAATTAATAAATAATAGTCTGAAAACTAGTGACCGAATTTTCAGTTACACTTCAACACAAAAGAGTCTCTAACAAACACATCACTAATTTACATTTTCAAACAAAAAGAAAGACACAATAAAACTTAATTATCTAGGTAACAGCTTAAAATGTAATTTGTCGTCAGTTTACATTGTAAATATTATAAATATACGCAAAAAACTACATTAAACAGGGCGAATGAACACCAAGTCAACGCAACGACCAAAGACAAATCAGCTAAGTTTATAAACAACATACCTCTGTGACACTCACAGCTGTTTAAAATTGGTTGGATTGGTTGGAAAATGTAGAAAAATGTTTTTATTTACTTCCCTGTGGGAAATAGGTTAGATCGTGCATATGTCTAAAGGGAATGTTTTCAGTTCATCTAAACAGCTGTTCTTATTTTTTTACATTAAAAATTCAATACAATAGCTCTAGTAGTTTCTACGGATACCTGTTACATATTTTCTATCTTAAAAATCACCAACACCTCCCCCAGAGCTTAGACGTATCCATGTCAAAAATTCATAAGCAATATTCTCCACACAGTGTGAGTTCGCAAAAGTTCACTAGAACGTCGCTAGAATGTGCCAGCTGTATTGATGAGAAGCTCACGTCAAACCGCCTTGAAGGGTTAAATTAAATACGGATAATTACAAATTTACTTTTAAATTTTATTGCACCAATTACATGAACTTTTAAAATGCATCAAAATCTAAGTTTTATCAGTTTGTTGTGGTCAGTTTCTCTCCTTTTAACATCCGGATTGTACAAAAACTATTTCTTAGCTTATTATTATTTTTTATAATAATAATAAAATCCCCCTCATAGATTCGATACTTCAAATACATAATGGTGTCAAATATATATTGACCAAAGATTGTAACTACCTTTCATTTCTTAAAATATTTTGTGTTGGATTTTCTGTAAGGTAATTTTAAATTTATTTTAATGTATTTCTTTGGAATTTCAAAAACAAAGCAGTTGGAGCATAAAACATTGATGTTATATGATTTTGATATTTCCCTGATCGTGAATAAACCTGAATTTTATTAAAAACTAAAAAATTAATTTTTATATGTTAATCCCAACTTAATTTGTTGCCCACGATAAGCGTTAAAATATACATAGTTGAATCTTTTCTATATTATCATGTTTGAATTTAATTGTTAGATTTGTATCATACCTAATTTGTTTTATTTTGAAAATTATACTTCTAATTAGTTTTGGATGTACTGATATGTAAGTTTTGATTTTAAAAGAAATGGTCTTGATTTTTTATTCAAAATTTGCTATGGTTTCTACAAGTAAGTCCTACATAGTTTTTCTTAGTTTATATAGTCAATTTATTGACTGTAATAATTCCACCAACCCCAAGATATTGTAATCAGTTTAAGTTGTCTTCTTGAAGAATTAATGCTATTATTCTCTCACTGTAGAAGATATTATCGAGATGACAGCGTTTATAATGCCCCTTAATCTGTTGGGATGCTGCTGCCATCTCCGCCGCAAGATTTACAATAAGCTCCCCTCATTGTATCTGGTTATTTATTTTCCCAACAGATGTCTCTCAAGTTGCTGATTTATTCTTCAAGACCCAAGGAACTTTTTTTGAGGTATTGATAAATGGGCTTAGTTATTAGGTTTTAATAGAGGGAGTGGTTTTTGCTTTTAAATTTAGAAATATCTATGGTAATTTTTTTGTTAACAACATAAAAAAGTAAATTACCAATAGAGAAAATAAAATTGAAAAAGATGTAACAAACCTAGAAACAATATCTTAAATTATTCAATTTCGTATTTAATAGTCTATTACTAAATACTTTGTGTAATGTCTATTAATTCACATTTATTTTGTTTATAAACTAAATAAAAACAATCATAAAGAGAGATTAAGGTAATAAATAAAAACTATAATAAAATGTATCAATTATTTTTTATTTTTGAGGGAAAACAATAAAAACCAAATATTGACAATTGTATTGGAATTCAATCTATGACGAAATGAGAATGAAAACCATAACTGAATGTACAGACTGATATCAGTTTTATCTATTTTAATTTCTGTTTTTACACTAGTTTATTAGTCATTCTGCAGCCATCAAAAAAATTAAGTTTTGTATTTTTTTACACATTCAAATCAATTTTATTTTATTTTTCAATATTCACAGTACATAGACTGATATTAATGCACACTATGTAAACATATAGTTGGCATAAAAGCAGCGACTATACCAGGTGTCCCACGAAGAGGTCCCTATTTTTGAGTCGGTGAAAAAGAAATACCCCCGAGTATCAGTTAATTCTGATACATTAGGACAAAATGGCGAGATATTAAAGAAAAAGTACCGTTTTGGTTAAAATAGTTTTATTTACTTAAGTGTTACAGCATAATTAGTTCATAGACTGGCCCCAAAGGTCTCCAGACCTGACTGTTTGTGACTTTTTTCTGTGGATTTAGAAGAAGAAGGTTTATTGTCATAACATTGCGACAGGCAATGAACCAAAGAGGTTGATTGAAGACGAACTGTTGTTAATACCTCGAGAGTTGTTTCTGTTTCTATTTCGTTGCTATCAGTGCATTGCGATCGATGGACATCAGTTTGAATAAGGTTTATGGATCAAATAGATTTAATTTATTTATGAGTTACTTATATCTTCAATTCCCTAACGTTGTTCAGTGCTTAGTAATATCGTTAAAATTAAGTAATTATGTTGTAACACTTAAGCAAATAAAACTATTTTAATGAAAAGGTATTATTTCTTTAATATTCCACCATTTTGTCTTAATGTGTCAGAATTAACTGATACTCGAGGTATTTCTTTTTCACATGTGTATGTTAGGACTGTTGAATCCTAGGTCCGACACACCAACTCAAAAATAGGGACCTCTTCGTGGGACACCCGGTATATTAATATATGCAGTTTCACATAATACAAAATAATTAAATATAATATTTAAAGTTATTCTTTGTACAGTGTAACAGGTTGGCATCACTGGAGAAGTAAAAAGAAGAACTCATTATAATAATAACAGGAGAAACATAAAATAACCATAAGTTGTGTGGTTGATTTATTAAATTGGCTCAATATGAAATCACTTTACCCAACTTTTAATTAAAAATGTTATAAACATGTTTTAGCCATTTTCACACATCCCTTCAAAGTTGTTCCTGGTACGTGAGGTCAGAAAGCATTGAAAAGTATTTTGCTTAATTTTATAAGCATTATTAAACACTCAACATATATAATGAATGTTTAAAAATATGACTTCTTTTTCTTCACATCGATCGCTCATGAAGTTTATTCAGTAAAACAGAAGTAGAAGTAAAACATTTTGATGATAAGAAGCCAATATACAACGTTCGTGTTTCGTGTATATCTACGCCAGAGGCAATTTTTACATTTTGATAGGGAACGCTTCAAACTCTTGTCTTGTTGCTATCATATATTGACATGTTATTATTTAATTAATTGCTCAATTCCTAATGACGACCGTGTCCAGCATTGAACAGTCGACCCTTGGTTTACAAGGTTAGCACTTTATTTAAGCCAAGTGAATGAAGAATGAGAAATAAGTGTAAGATGATTGTGGTGCGATCTTGTAGTCTTTTTACTGACTAAAGCTGTCATGTTCGTTAGACAGGACTGTTAATTTATAGCCCAACAACCAACAGTTAATGATATCTTAAGGACCTGTAGTTTAACGTGGCTGTTTCTGAACCACGGATCGGTCTAATAATGAGGATGATCTTTACGGATAACTTAGAATGTACGTTAATCCACCAGGGAACATCACATGCACCGACTACCAAACATACCTATCCACAATTCGTGACCTCCACGTACAGTATCTAGATTACAGGACACGTCACTGTACCAGTTAACTCTGACCTAACCAGCTATAAAATAATATTAAAACGTTGTAAGTATTAAGAAGTATAATGTTAAGTATTAGTAGTTTTTATCATGTACATCAGAGGAATTTTCATTGAGATACGAAATGATATCACAATAAAGCTTATTGGGAATTTGGCGCAAACTCAGTATTAGTACAGTATTAAGTTAATGGTTCGATGTAACACGAGTTTTAACTGCATATCTGTATTGAAAATGATTTTCAAAATAGGTTAGCTTTAAAATGTGAAGCTCAGAGATAAAACAGGGTTTATTATTTTTCAAAAGTTTACTAATCAGCATTTTCAATTTTTCATTGCTTGTCGCGTCTATTTATAGTACATGTATAAAACTTGCAGCCTCCTCTTTGGTTTATGCTTTCATCCTCTCTGTGCCTGATCAGTGAACACAGTATTGCTGTGAAACAGACCGGAATAAGCTTCCAGCTAAACAACAGGCGTGACAGGGAAGACTTCCGGGGAACAGTGCAACCGGAAGTGAAGCGAACTTCCCCAATCAAAGCTACTCGCCCGCGCTCTACCGGATATTTAATCAAGCTTCAGATTTGTTCATGAAACCATTCTCTTGCATTTTATGAGCTAATTGAGTGAATTTGTAATTCATGTAACAATTAATATTGTGATGTTTATTCTTAATTTTTGTAATGGGGTGATTCTCTAAATATTCACAATGTTTCCAGTTCAATTTTGTGAAATTCTATTAGAATGATTTAAAATTCAAATCATCATTGCTAAACCGAAATGTGTGAATCATATTCTCCAATACAAATTATTAATGGTTTATTTGGGTTTGTCTTAAATCCATTTTCTTATACTATTCCGAGGGACATTTTCGTAAGTACACCAGAGTCCGGGTAATCCGAAAGTCCGGATAATCCGAACTACCTGATGGGGAAAAATGTTACTGAGTTTAAATTAAAAACGAAGCAGTGTAATCCAAATTGTAAAACTTAAATCTACAGCACGTCATCATTAACTGTTTAGTAGTACCACATATTATACAATGTCAATCAAACACAATAACTTACTTTTCGGAACATAAGAATTCAGTTATCGTCTTTTAACGTTTCAAAAAAATCCTGTTAACTAATACAAAGTTCTACCATCGTGTCATAAAGATCAAGTATGCGGATGTAGCAGTACACTGTTGCTCGAGATAGCGTAGGGAGATGTATAGACACACACAGTACATCACAATAGACTCAATCCTTTACGCATTTCCGGATAATCCGAACAAGTTTCATCTCATTTAATTCGGATTACTGGGACTCTGGTGTAATAAAAATCATCAGATAATGATATGACTTTTAAAATAACGAGTATTTTAAATGGTAAAAAGCTGTAGTATAGAGGTTTGTATAATACTCCTTTATTAAAACAAATAGGGAAAAATTAAGGAAATATTGTTCATAAAAAACTCGAAAATCTACAACTGTGTACAATTTCCACAAAACAACCCTTCCAGTTCATTTCTTCACTTGAAATTCAACTCTATAAATCAAAGCGGGAAGATACCGAGGAGTCCTAGCCCCCCCTAACCCCCCCTTTATCCTTCACCATCCCCATAAAAGTATGATATTCCGCTCAACACTCGTGCCAGAATCCTGTCAATTGTTGTCCAAAACAAAACAACCTGCGGTGGAGGGGGAGATAGGGGTTGTGATTGGCTGGGACCCACCCCTCCCCTCCTACCCCTCTTGCGGCTACACCCCCACCCCCGCCTTGTCATCGCTGATCGCCAACATTTGCATACATCAGGTGCCATCGCCGACTGTCCTATGGGGTCCCATATCGAGCAGAATGTGAGTGTTATGACATTTTTTTGAACTTACTACAATTTTTTTAAATTATAAATATATTCTCATTATTACTATAATACATGAATTTTTATCATAGTCTACTAATAATTTTTCAAACTTTTTATTTTTTAACTTTTACAAGTTTCTTATTCTATTTAGTCTAATATTTGTTATGACAAGTTTTTGTATAATTTTGTAAAAGTTTTGCTAAAGGGTGTTTTATTATTTCTCACTTCCTTCGCAAAATGTATAAAACACGCTAAAAGTACAATCAATTTCAATAGTGAAGACGAAAACAATAAATAAAGTACAATGATTAGTAAAGGAACCGGTTTAGGGGTTTTTTAACTAGAAATACTTAACTTAATTAAAGGTTGTTTGGTATTTACGTTTTAGAAATCTTTCAAGAAGTTTCGCGCGCGCTTTCATGGAGGCGGCGGTCAAAATCCCTTATGGTGCTACGAAATACCATTACTAAGGAAAACAAGATTTTTCAGTGGTTGCAAAGAATGTTTTGATCGCCCCACGTAATCATGTTGGCTGTGCATTACAGGGGATTTAATTAGGGATAGCACAATTTATTATCGCTGATATGTTCTACTTAAATAATAAAGGTATCGGTGGACTGACACATACTTATCCCCTTAAGTAAATTTAAAAACGGTCAATCTGTAAAAACTATCATATTCTGTTATGTTTATCTAAACATATTTTAATAATTTATTGTTTCAAAAATAATCATCAAATTTTTCGAAAAAAAAATAATTGTAAGAATTTTATGGGGGGACAACCCCCCTTAAAATCAAATTAAGTGCTCTCACACTGCATACCAAGTTTCATGGAAAACAGTTGGGAAATAAGTAAGAAATTGATACGCTCTAAGACAACGTACTGCGTTTACCAAGAACAGTAAATTTAACTTTTCTCTGGAAACGTTAGTCGTAAACAAATAATTCAAGATACTAATTTGTTTAGTTTTTAAGCTGGTTTTAATGGTGGTAGTCAAATTATACTTTACCATTATTGTTTTTGACATATAAAAGCCCATAGCTTTTGAACTGTTCTTTACAGCCATGCCAGTGGTATCATATAATTTAGTACTCTATGCACTATATAAACTATTAAATTGTAATCAAAATATTTATAGCCATTTTTGAGAAATTTGGGGTTTTCACGTTTTTGGGTTTGGATTTTAGGGGTGAACAATTATTTTAATTTTGTGGCGTAAAAATCAAAAATCAAAAATTTTAAAATATATTAATATTGTTTTAATAGTCTATATTGTCATCTACAATAAACAAATAAAATATTTATTTCTTTATAAGTTGTGGTAAATAATTTTTATCCTCTTATTATTCTAAATTTTAGTTTTCTGGAAATAAAATATGTTACAGCTAGAATATTTGTATTATAAGATATTAAACAGTCATATTGGAAAAACTGTCCAAAATATTCCTTAAAGTATTTTCATTCATTTATAATATTAGATGGTAACAGTTTAAGTAAAATGTTTATTTGCTGCCAAATTCTGTTTATTGTGCTTTTCTGATAAAACTGACGTGTTCTAAAAATGTTTATTTTAAACTTTATTGTATGCAAAATGTTTCACCATTTTATAATATTATACACGAATAGTTCATCGTAATAATTTATAGGGGGTTTATCAAAGGTAATAATGTCTTGTCAAAACTGCTATAACTAAGTTAAATAGTTTCGTGCAATTTGTTTTATCATGAAATGTGTTGCAACTTACAAGTAGGATAAAGTTATGTGGCTATGATTAAAAAAATCCCAAACACGTATAATTTTTACATTATACATTATTAATAATTATCTATAAAATAGATATAGTTTTCATTGATAATCAAACACTGGTAGTAGGCCTAAGATAGGGCCTACATCTCTTGACGTTCATAAATATCAAACAAAGAAATAAATAAAAATCCGTGTACGGAATCAAAATAAAATAGTAACAATAATAAAAAACATATTAACAAGTAAATAATATATTAAAACTATAACCTAACAATATATACAAGAAGTAACTCATAAAAATAGGAAAATAATAGTGACAGGATAAAAGTCAAAATTAAGTTTTAGATATAGTTGTTTTTTTAATATGCACAGTTTATTAGTGTATATTTAGAGAAAAGTGCAAGAGAATTCATGAAGTTATTTATCTATAGCTTTGTAATATTTTCTTCTGAATTTGCTTGGATGAAAAAAACTATTTTGTTTAAGTGCTCTGATTTTATGTTATAATTAAAGGATCATTAAAAACTAAACTAAAACGGAGCAGCCAATGGGAATACTTTTACTCCTCTAGTGGTTACACCCTCAAAAGTATTTTCAGCTATCTGAACTTATAATTTAACCAATTTTAGAATTGTTCACAGTCAAACAATGATCTTAAAAATCAAAGAGACAAAATGAGCGTTGATCGGATTTGAAAAAATGATTCCACAATGCGGAATACCGTAAAATTATGATCTATTATTTAATTATAGATAAAATACCAAAACTGGAAGGACTTAACTTCAGATATTTTAGTATTTTCAGTTTTCCATGTCTGTTTTTGAGATTGCATTGCAAAACAGCCTTCTCATACGCAAAACGCAAAATCTCTTCACGTATTAATTACTTTTTCATCAGTTACGCAAAACTTGGCTATCAAATAATAAATTTGCGGAAGGAATTATGCTTTGTGTTAGTATAATATTTCCTGGGTTTACTGTTTTGACAAAGACATCATTTTCCAATTGCTAAAACTATACCAAAGAACATCTCCAGCATATCTAGTTGAGGTGATATTTTTAAAATTTGTGTAAATGCGTTGCTAGGGTAGTTTAACGGTTTTTTGGAAATGTAGAGAAAAAATTCTCTTTCGACACCCAACCGTATCGGTTCTAACCCTTTAGAACATCCAGAACTCCTTTAGAACTCGGTGACGTTACATTTGCCCAACGGGGAGTACTGAGTTCGGGGCTTGCTTCAAATTTGCTGAAGAAATGTTTTAAAATTAAATATCTATGATTAAAACTAAGAGTACTTTCAGTGAACCATTGGAAAATAGTTAAGATTATCATTAATATTATTATACAATGAATCCCGGAGATAACCAATAAACTTTTGACTTCTGTTGTAAGAAAATATCTTAACTAATTACTTACTATGTAGTATGTACTTTTTATAGGGACCAAAAAGGTAGTGCATTCTTATCCCATTTATAGTCTATTGGTTGATAGGGCATTTGAAACGTAACTGTAAACATAGATAATATTGAGCTTATTGTTTTTCCTTGTAATAAGCCTATGTTTTACTGTGTATTTCGATACAATTGGTATGATGTTTAAAAAATATTTTCCTTTATCTAGATAACAGCATAAAATTTTAAAAATTAAAAAATGTTTGCTACTTTTTCACCCTTTTCTGGACTGGCACATATAACATGGGAAAATAAATTTTTCTTAATACTCAACCAACTAAAAAGATTAAAATGTATGAAATAAAACAACATACTACAAAATACAGAGTTGTGTACCGGTAATTTTTCTATACGTATTTAAATTCGTTTAAATTATACTATCAGAGTATCCAGTAACTTTAGATTTTTATACAGTTGAAATTACTTATTATATACAAGGAAAGCTGTTCTCGGTCTGTAGAATCTGCCGAGGGTGGCGGGGGGGGGGAGACACGGATTTGGTTTTAAGAGCGTCGAAATCCGGACACCTGGGGTTTACATCGCTTACCACATTATGAGCTTACGTCTCCCAAAACAATCCCTCGAGAAATCAGTATTTATTTTGACAATTACTTCCAGACTAAAGTGCGGTTGGGATTTCGAAATTTTGAAAGTGATAGAAAATATTTCGCACAATTAAGTCATGATGAAATAGAATTATTTATTCACTTTTTGTTCGATATCAGTTAAAAATAAGTTTTGTGTTATATTATATTGATTCGTTTGATTATATTAAAACCTTTTCAAAATTACATGCCAGGAAAAGTAAAAAGGGAAAATCAACAAATATACTCAATTAAAAATTTAATTACATAGCTTAATTAGCTTTAATAGATATCAAAACAACATTTAATCAATGTATAGACACTTATTACAATATTAATTGCATATTATTGATGTAGGGAAGTACAGTATTGTATTTACTTCCCCGTGAGAAATAGGTTAGATCATGAACATATGACATCACTTCTGCAAAAAAGTTTGTATTTACTTCCCTGTGGGAAATATGTTAGATCATGGATATGTCTAAAGGGAATAATCTCAGTTAATCTAAACAGCTGTTCTTATTCTTTTACATTAAAAATACAATACAATAGCTCTGGTAGTTTCTATGGAAACCTGTTACATGTTTTCAATCTTAAAAATCGCCAACACCCCCCCAGAGCTAAGACATATCCATGTCAAAATTTTGCGTCCCGCAAATTGCTAACACCCCCCAGAGCTTAGACATATCCATAATCCATGTCAAAAAAAGAATCTGTGGAGTCCTGGAAAAGTTGTACAACCTGAAAATAATACGTACATTCACATACTACCAAACTACGAGAATATAGGGTTCTTGGTGTGAAATAAAATATCCGGTTAATGATTTAATTATATCAACGTCAGGAAGTAAGAAAATAATTTGAAAAAGAATTATCTAAAAAATCCTATTTATTACGAAATTTTTTATTTTTTCTATAAATAAAGAGACTTCGTAATAAAAACAACATTTTCACAAAATATGTTTTTCTTAATTTTTATTTATTAGGAATTGTCTGAAAGGTTATGAAACTTATATCACAATAGAATAATTTTAAGCAGTTTCCATAGCCACTATATCGTATTTATTAACAATAATAGGTCTGAAAGTTTTACTTGCTCAAAAACTGCAGAAATGTTTAAACGTCTATTGTGAAGTATTTGAAGTCACAATCATCTGGTAAATTTCTCAAAAAAACTTGTCCATGTAATAAGCTTCAATTTGATATAAAAAAGTCCTTGTTTCCATTGGTAAAAGTTTATAAAAACAAAACTTTTAACTTTTTTAAACAAAAAAAGGTATTTAATGACTAAGTAATTGTTTTACAACAAATTTTGGGTTAATAGAAAACCATTTTAAACATTGGCAGGTATAATCTCTATGTATAAATGTTAGTAATTATTACAAAGGAAATGCTTAAACCTTTTTAGAATCATTTACAAGTCATTCTCAAACTGCCGGTCTCGTTCTCTACCATACCGCTCCAACTGAAACCTTGTAAGATAATGTTCCACGAAGTTTCTCAGATGCTGCTGCTATTTTTCAACGAAGTGTACTCCACACCTGTGAACACAGAACCAGAACTGATAATAAAAGCAGTATTCGAGAAATTTCGCCAAACATTATCTTCCAAAATTTGTCGTGAAACAATCACCATTTTTGTTTAAAAACGCCATGATTTTATAAACTTAATTTTCCCTCAAATTTTACAAATGGAGACAAGGAATTTATTATAAAAAATTTTACTTTATTCTATGGACAAGGTTTTGAGAAATTTACCAGTTGATTGTCACTTTAAACACATCACAATAGACGTTTAAACATTTCTGCAGTTTTTGAACAAATAAAACTTTCTAACTTATCATTGTTAATAAATACGATATAGTGGCTATGGAAACTGCTTATGAGTCTCCATCAGTGGTAGCCATCTTGAATTTTAGTCCCGTAAGAGCAATGTTAAATTCTGGCGGAACATACCTTCACTTTGGCGTCTGTAGTGGCGTTAATTATCAAAGTATCAATGTAAAAATTTGGAAGTGCATTGATGAGATGTGACTCCTTTTAATATGTTCAAAAATTTAACTTGATATAAAAACAAAAATCCAGGAATATTTTACAAAATAAATCATTATTATTTTTTTATTGAGAGCGAAAATAAGAAGTTCTGTTAGTTGGCCCTGGAGGACTGTAATACCTTTAATTTCACACCTCTTACGTTAATAATTTATGACAATAGGTCAAGGAGATATAGGCGCCTGAATTTAACATTGCTCTTACGGGACTAAAATCCAAGATGGCTACCACTGATGCAGACTCTTAAAATGATCCTATTGTGATCTAAATTTATTAGATCTCAGAAAATATTTATTAAAAAAATATTAAGAAAACCAATTTGGTGAAAAAATGTTGTTTTTATCAAAAAGTCATTAAATTCATGGAAATTTCTTGGATTTTTTTACACCAAAAGCCAATCGCTCTGCATAAGCCTAGTCATTTTAACTGTACTATCAAACAACACAATGTATTTCACAATGTAGAATGTATTTCAAACAAAGAAGTGAACACACATGTTTGAAAAACTATTTGGAAGTCGATGAAGTGCAATGCTAAAAAGTAAACGAATGTAAGAAATATGGTTCTGCAGGGGTGTATGTCAGTATCGACCCAGTTCAATAATTCATCCCCTAATCACTACGGGGTTCCGACAAAGGGTTGCGGTCCGGGGTGGTTTTTATCAGTCGTTTCTTCGCATTTCATCCCCTTCGTCGCCGATGACGAGCACACGTTGAAAATTAATCAATTTCAGTTCTGGATACGCGTCGATTTTACACAATAAACAATAACTAATAAAGTGGTTTTTTAATTTCCTTTCTGTCGCAATCAAACTAGTTTTGACCTATTTCATTACGTAATCTATAGTATTATAAAGAAGAGGTGGTTTCTGTATGTTTGTTTGTGGGTTTGTTGTGGCAAGTAAATGCGAAAAATACTGAACCGACCGGTTTGAAATTTTACACAAAGGTAGATCTTAAACTCATGCAACACATAGGCATACTCATTTCCTTAAAATCCTCTCGGGCTACGCCCTGTGAACGTCCTATGTTTCAATGTTTACATTTTTAGAGAATGAAAACATAAAATTACTTGAATGTCAACAGCTGTGAAAACTAAAATTTGCCAGTTTGAGAAACAGACGACATGGTTGCTGTAAATACCCTGGGATTCAATGTTTACAGTTTTTAATGTCAACATCCGTTTACTTTACATTTTGACAGTTCGGGAAGAAGAAGAAATAAAGTTGATTTTTCAGATAAACTGCTGGATCGAAATTAGTGAATTATTTGAAATAGTGGAATGGAAGATTTTAAGTTTTTTTCCGACGACTGTCTCTATTACATTAATCCTTATCCTCTCCCAATATTTGACAGATGTTACTTTGAAATGTTGTAGACATTCGTGTTTTGTCATTTTGTAAACAATGAAGAATTAATTAACAATAACTTAAATGTATCAGTAGAGCCTACACCTTTCAGCCTTTTTAACCCTTGCGAAGAACGGGTACTTTGGCTAGTCAGTGGTAAAAGGATGAAATATACGCTTAGTATCTAGGTCATAATATAAAAATTATTGTATTTTTTCCTGTGGGAAAGAGGTTAGATTATGGATATGCCTAAAGGGAATGTTTACAATTACTCTAATAAGCCGTCCTTAAAACCATATGACAACACTAACCAAATAACATCACCAAAATGACGTCACTGTTTCACATTATAAAATAAAAAACATATTTCATAATGTTTGTAATAATGTCATAATGTTACATTATGTTCCCATTTTAACTCTTTAAAATTCAAAAACCCATTTTAATTCAGAGTAATTGTAAAGATGGATTTTAAACAAGTAAAATCTTTAAAAAGGTTTATCCAACACTAAGTTGATTGACAGGTTGTAACTAATTAATCACTAATCACTAAATCCGGTGAATTCAGAAAAAAAACAATATTTCGCGTCTTATGAATTAATTACAAAGAAATTACTCAGCTACAATTTATTAGTGGAAAGAAACTTCCGGTGGAAGTAAAGCACCAAACTTGAAGAAAATGTCTTTCCGCTTGTAAAAGTTTCAGAATAACTTTCTGTAAATAACTCTTTCGGTACGTCTAACTTTTATTTTCAATTACAAAAAAAATGTGGACTGGAAAAGAATTTGTTTTATCTGGTGGTTATTATTCGGGTTTACAAGAGATCCATTTATGAACTCTTAAGGTATTCAAATATGTGTTCGTATTAACGTAGATCCATTTATGAACTCTTAAGGTATTCAAATATGTGTTCGTATTAACGTAGATCCATTTATGAACTCTTAAGGTATTCAAATATGTGTTCGTATTAACGTAGATCCATTTATGAACTCTTAAGGTATTCAAATATGTGTTCGTATTAACGTAGATCCATTTATGAACTCTTAAGGTATTCAAATATGTGTTCGTATTAACGTAGATCCATTTATGAACTCTTAAGGTATTCAAATATGTGTTCGTATTAACGTAGACTCAAAATCGGCGAAATCTCAGGGAACTTTATGGAATCGTTGAAAATCTTGAAAATGCAAATTTACTAAAAGGTTCGCCCGCTCGAATTCACAGAGGCTGTAAATGAAACAGAATATGCATCGGGATATCCCGTGAGGGGAAGAGGGGCTTTACAGGGGGGGGGAGGTGGGGAACTCAAAAATCAAACAGCGGTGTGTAATGTGATCTGCATATTTTAAAATGGGACGCTGATGGTGGATATACTTTGATCAATGTTTGCTTAAATCCTGGAGGTTTTCGTCAATAACCTGTCACTTCTTCACTTTTGAATTTTACATGAAGCCTGTGTTGAATATTTTCAGTTTCAAGATTAAAGGGATGAGAGATTTATTTTATAAACGATTTACCAATTATATGTAAAGTTATATTAGGAATTTCTTTGTAATTCTACAATCTAAAGTAATAAAATTGTTTATTGTTAACAGATTGCAAAAAAATAAACAGCTAGAAAAAATACATTTTTTAAAATACACATTTATGTTCTCAAAAATTAAAAAAAGAAATCAAAACGATTGGTTTTTCATTTTTAGATCTCTAGGGATACACCACTGTCAAAGATTATCAAAAAATAAATTGAAAAAAAATGGTTTAACAGATAGCAAATCCCCTTAATTTAAATAAATTGCATAACAGACTTCATAGCAGAATCTTAAAGAGCGTGTGTGAGATTAAGTCTATAACAAGTGAAAACGCCTACATAGTGTAACAAATTCATCTCAAAATTACATTTATTCTCTTGACACATTCAAAGTAGCTTGCAAGTCTGGAAGTAGAAGTTTCCGCCAACTTATTGTACTATAGAAGACATGGATCACAATATTGGAATTCTTCATCAAAACCGGCTCAGAAGAGACTTGCATGAATGGGCTGCGTCACCGGGATTTGCCCCCCTTTCGCAGCCCCCCCCCATTGTCAACCGAACAGTTATTAACAACGGTAGATCTCTGCCAAATTACCAACTTGAGTCGTTAAGTTGCACACCAGTCGACGGATAACATAGTTGACGTTTCAACTACTTTAGTAACTATAAAAAATATAGTAATAATAATTTATTGCTTTTACAATAATAGAATTGCACAGCGTACATGTTTTCTTAAATTTAAAATAATACTAATAATTTTTATTTTTTTACAAAATTACATAGCTTCTTTTTTGACATGGATATGTTTTAGCTCTGGGGGAGTGTTGGTGATTTTTAAGATGTA
Organism: Nephotettix cincticeps; assembly: GCA_023375725.1. NCBI lineage: Eukaryota > Metazoa > Arthropoda > Insecta > Hemiptera > Cicadellidae > Nephotettix > Nephotettix cincticeps. The sequence continues at coordinate 3,917,783 of CM041787.1, forward strand.
AAATATGTAACAGGTTTCCATAGAAACTACCAGAGCAAATGCATTGAATTTTTAATATAAAAGAATAAGAACAGCTGTCTAGATGAACTGAGACCATTCCCTTTAGACATATTCATGATCTAACCTATTTCCCACAGGGAAGTAAATATAAACTTTTTTCTTCAAAGTCTTCTATTTTGTGCACGGTTTTTACAGCAGTATGTTCTTAATTCGTTTTTTGAAAATTGTGATGTTTTTTATTTTGATTGTATATATAATAAAAATTGGAATAAACGCTAATACTCCCTTATTAGCAAGGCTCCTTTCAAACCATTCCCATAATTAGACCAGTTTGTAATTCAGAGGCAGTGGTTTGGACTCTACGTTAAACTGTAGGTCCCTTAGATATGCAATTGACTGTTGTGCTATTAATTAACAGTCCTATCTATGGAACATGTCAGCCTTAGAACAAGTTTACAAGATCGCGTTACAATCATTTTACACTCATTTCTCATTTTTAATCCCCGGTTTAAAATAGCTACCTGGGTAGGTTGCCATTTTAAATGGTAATTTAGTTGTGTTGAATTACTACGTCAATCCTCATAATTTGTGCACTTCGTTATTCATAGATAAAAGTGGTTTGGATCCCATGTTACACTTTACGTTCTTAGATGTCATTGCTGTTGTTCCAGTATAAGAAAAATGTCAGTCTTAGTCAGAGGTCAGAGATTGCGACAAAATCATCTTTCGCTCATTTTTTATTCATTCTTGGCTTAAAATACCTTCCTGGCTAGGTATAAATTTCAAAAGGTAAAAAAATAGTAGTGAGGACCATTTGCATGCTGTCTAGCTTTATGTTTTCCTAATTAACTTCACGTTTTTAAAATCGACTCTATGTAAAAACTCAAAAATGGTTCGTGATGTACTTAAACTATAGTAATTTATTACCTATTGTAAACATTTCATATTGATGATAAGAGTTTTTCTATTGTGGTAAATATAAAATACAGGGGATTATACAGATTAGTAAAAATACGCTGAACAGCCCATATCCCAGATAAACTGAGGTCCATTTCCACCGAAGGCTATTGCAATGTATCACTGAAGTGCATTACTTAATGAAGGGCAGGGGTTGGGGAGGGGGTAAATGGGGGCTATATAGCGTTAATCGTTGGCCACTTTATAAACAGAAACCCGAGGTCCGAACCATTTACTACTCATATTTATGTGGTTTTGAAATAATGTTTCGTGTTGACTTATGTGGTGTACACTTCGCCACAAAGTAAATGTTATTTTGTGAATATGTTGTACATTTACACTGTTTAAAAACCTTTACAGCTGGTATTTTAAATTTTTAAACACATTGTTCTAATGTATTTTCAACTCCAAGTGTATTTTTTGCGAATTTTCTATAAGAAATAGAGTTATTACCCTGGTTGTATATTTGTTATTTAAATTTATAGTAAAGTAAAAATCAATTACTAATAATAATTCTGTCAAATGAATACTCTGGTCTTAGCTAGAAATAAATAAAAAAATAATCAAGAAGTTATTCAGAAATAAATCCACGCTGGCGTGAGTAGAGCGAATTTCGCAGAACTTATAATATTATTCCCATCATCCAATCTATCATAGTAATCGAATAGTACTGAGTATGCAGATTTGTTGCATTAAGGGTTATTTTACATGGTGATATGTATATATTATTGCTGGTACCTTAGTAAAATCATATACCAAATGTTATCAAATTATGTCAAAACTAAGTGAGTTATACCAATTTATCTGCTACGCTCTAAGAATCACATGGGCAATGAGTGCGTAGGTTTGCTGACATAAGAGACATAAAATTTGGGGTTTTTTGGTTGTATTGATAAACCTTAACTAGATAGACCTGCATACTAAATTTTGAAAGAATATTTAAGTAAATAAGAGAGTTATTGATTTTTAGTTATTTTCCATTTACATTAGCTTATCGTACTATGATTACCATTTTGATTATCTCAGTAACCACTAGACTTAAAGACATCATTTAAAATACTAAATGTGGGGTTTTGAGCTGAACCCAATAGTAAAATGAAGAATTAGATTTTATTTTATTTTAGATAGGGGTACAAAACCCCTACAAAAGTTTAGTTAGTGTAGTCCAATTGCGTTGCCCAACGAAATAATCATGATATTACAGAAATATCATGAACAACTCCAATTAATTTTATTTAACAATCAGGCAATAATTGTGTCCGTTATATTGTCGACACACATATATATGTTTATATATTAAAAACTTTTGAAATATGTTCAAAACGTGTACAGGGGGTGAGTTAAGAACTTCTATCATGGTCCCTGGCTTAACTTTCACCAAGCGGGTCTTGCGAATAGCTAACTTTTTCATAAGAAATTAGCTAAGACTATCACGCATAATAATTTGCTAGAAAAAGAGTTTTTCTATAAAAAATATTTTTTTAGTAAAAAGAAAGTATTTGTATCTGCGTAAGTACAACAGAGAATAAACAAGAGTTTCAGCGTCTATCGTGAAATAAGAAACGACAAGTAATTTCAAAATTAATATACTTAAGCAGCTTTAGAACATTTTTGAAAGTTTACCCAGAAAGCAAAGACAAGCTTGGGAGACAAACCAAAGCTCCCGACGCTTAATCAAATCCGACGTCTATAAACAACGACGGCTCCAGATGTTTATTAACGACGCAAGACGGATGACGAAAATCTTAATTTATAAACGCTTCAGTTGGCATTCCTGATTTACCCGGATATCGTCGGTTGGCAGGATTGTTATTCTTTGTACTTTGGTTTCTTGCATCAACTCCCTTATTAGAGGAATGTTTAAACACAGAACTTCTAAATCGTGTTAATTTACAGTAAGTTGGATTAGGCATTCACGACTCTAAAAGTGATACATTTGTATTTATATTTATAGAAATATGAGGTATTTTATTTATTCAATATACTCTTTTCTTAATTTAACATATATCATAGTAGTTAACCAGTTTATTTCATCACTTTTTCTTCTTTGTCTGCATAATGTACTTTATTGTGTACATACTGTTAGTTTTGTTTATCTTCATTTGCACAGCCAATATATTTGTTAAAACTTTAATTTATTAATTTCAGATGATGACTTAACCTAATATGCTATCTTAAAACATTTTATTAAAAACTAGCTGACCTGGCGAACTTCGTAACGCCTAACAGTAAATACATGTTAACTTTAAGATTGGTTATGTTTTGAAGCCAAATAGCATTGCGTCTTCGTTGTGAAAGCTTTAAATATTCAACAGCTGATTATTATAATAAACCTAATATGTATAAACATTGTAATTATTTTATTTGGCAAACATATAAACACGCCACTTTTAATCAGACAGATAATAAAAATATAAATACACAATCTCCAAAACCGTAAACTATTAACGTGGCGAACAAAGCTGTTCATTTTATACAGCTAAGTACCTGGTGACCCGATAGCTTTGCTACCGGATAGATAACATAAGATATTTTACTAGTTAAATAGTTTTTTGGCCAACCTCCCATTAATTTAATATTATCAACTTACCAAATTGTGTATCTGCCTTTCAAGAGAGTATATTTTTTTAAAATATTCCATTTACGGAACCGGTTATTACGGTCCGTTAAACCGGACCATCTCAATCAACTCCATTCTAAACAGTGGTATCACTCTTTTAATTGTTTTTTGAGCTACACCTATACTGGAATTTAAAAATGTCCATAACTTTTATTTGTTATTAGCTAAGACTATCCTGTGATCAATGATTTTGTTAGAAACGGAATGAGGATTGAAAAAGCAAAAGATAAATTTAATTTACACCAATTATTTGGTTTGTTACAGTAGCTTCAAGCAATACAACGAATACGTTTTCTATCAAAACACGGAAGATTTTGGAAATACTCTTTCCTGCTTTTATTTCGCACAGTTATGTTACCCTAAAGTTTTTACAAATTGTTTAGTAACCTGATAATTTTTACATTTATTACATACATAAAATAAATATTTATGAAAAACCTCTATTCACATATTGTTCTTTGCCGTCTTCAATCAAGAACTGTCAAACGGTTATAAACAGCTGTTTTGGTTTGCATTGTTTACATTTGATTCTCCATAAGCGTAATGTTAAATTTTTAGATTTTAAACTTAATATTACAGGAAAACACGAATTTTCCTGGACATTAGACCTATCTAGAACTTATTTTCTACTCGGAAATTAGTTATTTCCAAAATTTAATTTAAGAAAAACGCATTGCCTCGGCTGCCGATTTTCGAGTTGGATCCGTGTGCAAATATATATATGATATCTAAAACTTGCTCGTATTATAGTATTAGGATATTTATTTTTAAACTATGTTAAACATTATGAATGTTAATTCAGATGAGATTGGATAGTAAAGCATTGGCCTACGGTGAGTAAATGAATAGCTGTTTTAAGAAATCACAAATGTTTTGATTTATAGAACCCAATTTGTAAACATTTCTTATTCATAATTTTTTTTCAAGATTAGAAGTTTAAAACGCATAATAGACAAATATAGAAGTTAACCAATTGAATTTCATGGAAACTTCTTATGCCTAAATATGACTGGAGCAGAGACGAACCCAAAAAATCAAAATCCAATATATTTGTTAAAACTTTAATTTATTAATTTCAGATGATGACTTAACCTAATATGCTATCTTAAAACATTTTATTAAAAATTTATCTACTTAAAAATCACGTATTGATCGATAACTGCTCGGTCCAGGGTCTAGATCTTATCATGACGAACACGGTAGTAATAGCTATATTTACTTTATAAAATTCACTTCTAGAACAAATTACAGTGTAGTAATTTTAATTCATAAATAAAATGTTTTTACATTTTTAACCCACTGAAATTCTTAGATGTGACCGAATATAAGTTTGATTTGGCGTTGAAGTCAGTTAGACATCTGGCTTCAAGAGGGGTGCTGTGGATAAGTGAGAAGGTATTGACAAGTGTGCAGTCAGACATCGTCAGACATCACTACTGTAACATTGTAATGCACCTACCACAGTAGGCCATAGCTTTGCAATATCCCTCAAAAATACTATTTGGGATGACCGTGTTCGATTCTATTTCAAGGTGTATTTAATCAATTTATGTATTGTTCCTCACTTCGTATCTTTCATCAAGTAATCTTAAACCTCCGGTACATAAGTGCTGTAAATAGTTTTTTTTCTGTTCGTTATTCCGAACTTCATATTCGTAACGACTACCGTAATTATTTTAATTGCTCTATTTCCAATATTTTTTTCTCTTCATTGATGTTTTCAACCCATTTCCCTTCATTACGTATGTCCAAACTAAACTCACCACATAAAAAGTTATATTTCTCCCATTAATTGGACATCAAAACACAACTCGTCAAGGTTCTTGTCCTTCCTCCCCCTGTTATCAATTATTCCCTCAACAACTGCTAGCAAGGGGACAAGGGTTTGGGAGGGAATTTCAATTACAATTATCCCACTCTAGATTGTGAACCTTACGAAATTCCATTCAAACGCCAAGCTTCCAACACCAAGTATATTATAGAAACTAAAGAGACCGACCTATCTAGTTATTGAAATTAATTATGATATACACCCTATGGTGTTAGTTTACGAGTATTTAGTTTTCAAATTTGACCTTCTCCTTTGACAAAGTGTTTTGTAGCAAAATTTAAATTAACCTAACCTTATTCATTTTATTATAGTCATATCGTTGCAGAAACGATTCGATATAATTGTGTCTTCGACGAAATATAATGAACTAGCTGACCCGGCGAACTTCGTAACGGCCTGCAGAAAATATATGTTAACTTTAACATTGGCCATGTTCTGAAATTCAAAGATTAGATATTCCGGGCCAGTTAATAACAATACTGAAACTATTAGACATATTAATAACATTCTCACAAAACAAATAAATCTGAGTGGATTGATTCACAATGTTCTAATCTATATAAATAAAATTAGAGTTTTGTCTGTACATTGGTCAGAATTATTCATTTTTTAGTTATTCTTACTTTACATGCGTTAGAGAAGTCTAAACCGGTCTGTGACGCTCCAGGATACATTTTACGCCGTCTTCTCCGAAAAAACGGGAGAACTGATTACAATGAAACTTATTTAATGTATTCCGCTACCATCATTAAGATATGAAAGTGGTTATGTTTATAAAAAATACGTCCACGTCTGAAAAAACAAGTAAGAATAATAAATATCCAAACAATACTTACAAATGTAAGGTTTTTATATTTATATGGACAAATGATGCTTTACATATGACACCGGAACAAGCCCTGTATAACAGGAGGGAGGTGCATATTCAATGTGTTAATCTTAGGTACCACAATCCCCGCTTTGCCCATATAATCCTACATATCCCTGACTGCTAATGCTTATTGTGTACAATGTGTTTGCCATGAACATGAGTGGATATGGGAATGTTTAGTGCAACTCAAAATTGCAATCGTAAATCAATATTATGTTACAATGGGAAATATTTATAAAAATATATTACGTGCAGGTAGACTGGCTGGGTTTTTGAGAAGTTATAAGGCCTGCCCTCAAAACTGAAGGTCATCAGATCGAGTGGTGCAAAGGTTCGAAACTGGACCCAGTTGCCATTTATCATCGGGGTATCAATTAATTATGCTCCTTAAAACAGGTCGACGTGTAGAAAAATAAATAAAGAAATCCGGAAAATTAGGAGCTTGCCTAGACAAGTGAGTTAATATCCTAGAATGCTGATTAAGGGTTTGGCTCGTTTTCCCCAAAAGTGTGTACGCAATATTACTACTTGGCTCTGTAAAAACTCTATTATCAAAGACACCAGCTAAATTGTACGTTAGGGCTTCCATTCCAATGGAATATTTCTGTAAAACCGTAAAGAATAGAGTAATAAGGATGAGAAAGGAGACTGAATGGATTCTGTGGTGCCTAACCTTTCGTTTGAGAGGACTATTCTAGGGCTCAAAACAGTGAATCCTGGAAACTCCAAAGTACGCTAAGCTTGCCCTTCTTCTTAATAATATTAGATTAGATTATTAAAATGGCAACTACCCAGGTAGGTATTTTAAGCCAAGTATAAATAAGAAATTAGTATAGGACGATTGTGGCGCGATCTTGAAGTCTTGTTACTGACTAATGCTAACATGTTCCTTAGACAGGACTGTTAAGGAATAGCCCAACATCTGACGGCAACTAAGGGACCTGCAGTTTAACGTGGAATCCGAACCACTGCCTCTGAATTAATTATGTGTATGGTCTTTGTGGATTAACGTAGTATTCAACAGTGCGTGCGTTAATCCACACAAGAGAACACTACACCCACCGACCATATCTTACAACTATCCACAATTCGTGACCTCCAAGTAGTTGGATTACAGGACGTCGCCACCGTCCCAGTCTAGGACATCCTTCCCAGATGGGTGAGTAAAAGGTTACACCACACTGCAAGAATTCGGGTCAGACTGGGCGTTCAGGTTTAGCCAGGATACAAGAAGAAATGAATATGATGTGGAAAACCACCAAAAATGTTCCTACCATTGTGATTGCTTGTTTTTAATGCGCCCAATTTTTATCCCTGAATATACTAAAACCAATCCTAAAACCGTCAGGGGTATTAGAAGACATTTTAAAACTGTTAGCTAGCTTGCCATTTTTGTTTAACATAAATAAATAATATAATAATTTAAATGCTACAATAATTTTATTTTTTATTTTCAAATCTAAGTTCTATTGGCTCCTTTATTTCGTATGTATTATTTTCATTTCTTGTTTACTAGTTTAACATTAAAAAACCTATTAATACTTTAGTCTTGGAAATGTTTTGATGCAGTTCATTCAGTTTGAGACCAAGAAGGGATATTTGATAATTATTCACTCAAAGGAAGACTGAGAACAAAGACTGAAGATGTTAAAGTTTCGAAAAGGAGTACCAACTGGGGCGGCAATAAATTAATATTTCTGCCATCCATTTCCTCCACGAAGTACCTATGCTAATAAACAGCTTTATGTTGGTTTCCTCCTTTAGTGACGGTCTTTATAACGATTCAAATCATTTTCTAGCCCTCATACATCTCTGATTTACTTTATCTTCAGATAAACTAATCTGTTAGGCAACTACCAATAGTCGGTTGGCTATATGTGGACATATTACGATAGACGTGATGGACATAATACGTTGGTGCGGGCGAAAAAATCAACTGTTCTAAAAACCATAATTTTAAACTTTATATGTTAATTTTATCGAACATATTTATGGTACGGTTAACTTTTTTATATTTTTCAAGTTTTAGGATGATAATTTCGGAAATTTATGCAAGGAATGGGAGAAAATTACTTATGCTTTTGATCTTAAATTTTGGGAACGTGGATGAATAACAGACCTTTTTTACGTAACCTAAATACAATTTTGATAAGAATAACATGTTGTGCACTACAGAAAATTAATTTTGAAAGACACATTTTTGATCCAAGAATCTTATAAAATATGTCATCTTGGAGGTTTAAAAAATTTTTAAATTTACCAAAAACGGAACTGTTATTTTAAACAGGTCACTCAGGAAGCTTGCATTAAATAGTCACATACGCGTAACGTATAGGTGACACTAGCGCTAACCTAGCGTATTTCCCTTGCTCAAAACGCCTGAATTAAGTTTCTGACTTAAGTTGTTACCCTAAAACACCTCACGTATATTTAGTTAATTTATTTTTCTTAAACTCTAAAAACGTAAAATAACGAATGTTATTTAATTTATGAAGGTTACGAATTATCTTATATACCATATCCTAGTTTTGGGGTATAGTAATTTGTATTAGTTAACTTCATATTAACTAGAGTAAATAGCTGTTAATCAGGAATACGTAATTCAAATATCTCCTAAAAACATCTGTTACTTTAAAAAATATATTATTTTATTTTTTCTATAATTTAGACCATGAATTTTCGCTTAGAGACTATTAAATCTTTAGGTTTTTTAGGGGGGGAGCTAGGTAGTTATTCATAAAGTAAAGTACTCCACTGTATGTTAAATTTTTTGGACTTAATGTTAATGATATTGCAGATAATGTATATCTCTACTGAGTATTGAAAGTACTGACATAGACAAGGGTTTCAGCAAATCACTCAGAAAAAAAGAGTTGATTTAATCCAAGTGGAACAGTGCTGGGGACGCTGAACATGGTAGAATTAACGGTATTTAAGGAGTGTAGCCTTTTACAATCCCAGGATCGTTTTCAGACCTCCCCTCTCCCCCTCCCCCCTCTGGAGGGATTACAATCGTCCCGCTGGAGCGAGATTCATTATCCCATCGTGTATATTGATTTTTGACATCGGCCCTTGATTGAGTTGTCTGCGTTTGGTTTACGGTTACGGTTTGTCCGCGTTTTTGAAAGCCTCAGCGCCCCCCTTGATCAGTCCATTGGAAATTAATAGAAATCTCTGTGTGAAAGTTAAAGGAGTTTCCACTTGGGAATGAGATTGTTTTAAATTAGATCATTGAAATGGCGTACTACAAATAGGTATTTTAAGCCAAGCATGAATGAGGATTGTGTGTAAGATGATTGTGGCGTGATCTTGTAGTCTTGTTATTGACTAAGGCTGACTTGTTACTTAGACAGGACTGTTAATTAATAGCTCAACAGCCGATGGTAACTAATAGGACCTAGGGTTAAGCGTAGAATCCGAACCACGGCCTCTGAATTACGAATTGGTCTAATTATAAGGATGGTCTTTGCGGATTAACGTAGTATGCAATAGTGCGGACGTTAATCCACTCAAGACGACACTACACACACCGACCATCGCTCACAACTATCCACAATTCGTAACCTCCAAGTAGCTGGATTACAGGACGTCGACACCGTCCCAGTTAATGTAACAGTGAAAAGTGGATTAATAAATCACGCGTTGTGTAATCTAAACACAATTATTTTATTAATACCGACGTTAAAGAAGTATAGGAAATATTTTGTTTTGTAGTCATTAGATTCTTCAACAAAGGTGCTTAAGTTTAACAGATTGGAGAGTTTATTTTCATCATGTCCTCCACTTGGGTGTGGTGTTTGCACTTTGAAGCAGTGATGTCATTTGGTTAGTTTTTTGTTTAGGGAGTGGCGGAAGAAATGCACACAGGTGGTCAGCCTGTAGTGTGGGACTCCCCTAAGAAAAAAATCCACTAAAAAACCTCCTCTACTCTTTAGGATTCTAACCTGGAATCGTTTGTCACATTACAACAGGCTAGGCCTAAATTTCGCTTCACTCCATGTCCAGGCACTTGTTTAGGTGATCTGGGCCTCTTCGCGGTCCAGATCGCTTTTCTTTCCTAGAACGACACCCCGAACGAACTGTGACAAACAATCCCAATTTCCCTCGTCCTCAATGATCTTGTGGCAGACCGTGACCACCCAGAAAACACAAAGTTTTCCTATTTGCTTAGTGACGTCATACAGAGTTTAACTAACATTTATTAACAATCTGTTCAGCACATATAGAAAATAAGTAAATACGATACATTAATTTAACATGATTTAGTGCCAAACTAGTATTTGCTGCAATGTCTGCAGCAGAACCCATTCCAAAAACACCAACCTCTAGTGGGTATATTTAAATGAATACGAGTGCAATAGATTTTACAAAAGGTCAGAGCAGCTGATTTATTTGTAATAACATTATGAACAAAGGTAGCTGGCTCCAGTACCGGACTATTTTAAATATTTTGACATTGATATGTCTTAGCTCTGGAGGGTGTTGATTTTTAAGATGGAAAATATGTAACAGGTTTCCATAGAAACTACCAGAGCTATTTTATTGAATTTTTAATATAAAAGAACAAGAACAGCTGTTTAGATGAACTGAATAACATTCCCTTAAGACATCCATGATCCAACCTATTTCCCACAGGGAAGTAAATACAACCATTTTTTAGCATCCTCACTCAGATTAAGAAGTAATATACTTTGTGGCGTGACAAATCACAAGCAATTCCTAAATGAATGGAAACTGGCCAAGTAAGGAGTATGGTGGTCTGCTGCAACGGGGATATTTTTAATAGACCAATCCTCACTCAGTGACGGGATGGTTTCGATTGCACGCGATTGTCTTACTCACAATCATCCCACCCTTGACGTGAGGGCAGGGATATGCAAGGGCATTGTCTGAGTGGACGAGCCCCTCGACGGAATAGAGAATGCAGTTCTGAGTGCAATTGTGCTTTTGAAACCTTCCAAGTATCATTATTCCAAAAGTGTGTTTTGTTTCCAATAATTGTTTGAGAAAAATGTACCCCGAGGTTATTCTTTAGAAATGGTAATTTATAACTTTTCATTCCCAGTTTCCCTCGTCCTCAATGATCTTGTGGCAGACCGTGACCACCCAGAAAACACCAAGTTTTTCTATTTGCTTAGTGACGTCACATAGAGTTTTAACTAACGTTTATTAACAATCTGTTCAGTACATGTATAAAATAAGTAAATACGATACATTAATTTAACATGAATTAGTACCAAACTAGTATTTTCTGCAACGTAATAAAATAATTTGAATCTTAAAATTTACTCTAAACGGACACCGAGGACCAGGAAAATGTGTATTTTGAGCTAAAATGTACATTCACAGTTGAGAGCTAAATAGTTTGGATGGTCTTCTAATTTTAAAGGATATATTTTTGGTCAATATTGATGTTTGATTTTTGTGTCTATATGGAGAACCTGATTAGCTATATACCAGGAAGTTTATTTAATCATCCGTAATTTTGACATGGATATGACTTAGCTTTGGGGGATGTTAGTGGTTTTTTAGATGGAAAACATGTAACAGGTTACCATAGAAACTAACAGGGTTATTGTGTTAAATCTTTAATATAAAAGAACAAGAACAGCTGTTTAGATGAACTGAATAACATTCCCTTAAGACATCCATGATCCAACCTATTTCCCACAGGGAAGTAAATACAACCATTTTTTAGCATCCTCACTCAGATTAAGAAGTAATATACTTTGTGGCGTGACAAATCACAAGCGATTCCTAAATGAATGGAAACTGGCCAATTAAGGAGTATGGAGATCTGCTGCAACTGGGGTATTTTTAATAGACCAATCCTCACTCAGTGACGGGATGGTTTCGATTGCACGCGATTGTCTTACTCACAATCATCCCGCCCTTGACGTGAGGGCAGGGATATGCAAGGGCATTGTCTGAGTGGACGAGCCCCTCGACGGAATAGAGAATGCAGTTCTGAGTGCAATTGTGCTTTTGAAACCTTCCAAGTATCATTATTCCAAAAGTGTGTTTTGTTTCCAATAATTGTTTCAGAAAAATGTACCCCGAGGTTATTCTTTAGAAATGGTAATTTATAACTTTTCATTCCCCATACTCGCAAAATTCAATAGGTTTCTAATGCGTCCGTAGTATTATAAATTAAAAATTTGGAAAAAGTTAAATACGTAATATTAATCAGTTAGGTTAAATTTTCTCGAAGTAAGAAATCATAACAATATTATGATATGGATTTAAGAATATTGTATGCATTTTACAAGCTTTTGAGGTTTACAAGCTACGAAGAAGCGTGGATTAGAATTTATAAACGAAGGGCAAAGTTTAAAATATAAAGTTATTAAGAGAAGAGGTGATGAATTTAATATTTGTAGGTATGAAGAAATTAGAATTTTTGAAGAAAATTTAAACATAATAAAGCTTGCTGAAAGGGCTACATATTTTTGTTTATTCTCCTGAGTGAGTAAACAAAAAAAGGAAATGTTTCAATTTTGGATGTCCAAAAAATGTATTGTATTATTACTTCCTAGATGGAAAATGAATATGTCAAAAGGGAAGGAACTCTAGGTTCTTGTTAACAGTTTTAATATCAAGTAAACAAAATTATTGCAGAATGGCAATACTTTAAGTCTTAATATATTGTCATTTTACTAATTACACATATGGTAATAATTCGAATCATCAATATGTTTTTAATGTTCATCTCGAGTCTATAGAGTAGATAAATGACGTCAGAGTGGTCTTGAATCATCTCATTAAAACAGGAAAGATTTTTGTGGTCGTTCTGTACATCCTATACATTCCCAATCTCTCAGTAGATTAACATAAATTGCAATGTTTGTTCAAAATTCTACAAAATAGTCCAGTACATGTAAATTAGAATTTTATATAGTTTCATAAAGTTTTAATTCGGTTCTTTTACTTTATAGTAAACCAAACTACTTATCCTCCATTAATAACAAATGATAACAAATAATACACAACCTCCAGGAAATAAATAGCTTGGTACCCTTAAAATTTTAAAACAAACCAGTTATATGAATTTGTTGGTGCTGTAAAAAAACAAATGACCTTTTATTATAAAATATAACATTGAAACAGATTTGGACTTTGGACAGATTTGGACGTTCTAAAATACTATTAGATTTTTTTAATTTTCGTTGTTCACGAATCTGTCAAGTTTCCAGGAAAAGAATCAGTAACTCATTAAACACTTGAAAGTTGGCGTTTATTGATTTTGACTGTCTCCCCCTCCACCCCACAGCCACCGCGATATCAGATCTGTATCAATCGGCACATTGTCACTACGATGAACTGTTTGGCGTCCCATCGCAATTCCCCTCCCCACAACATCACATCCCACAGAACACAGAACGCACCCCAACCCGACTCTACTGTTTTGGTTTTTTAAACTACGGATTTGTTTAGGTGTTTTACACAACCGCAATATAGTTAGAACATCCAACACAGTTGTTCGTCGATTGTCAATATAATCTGGGTTCTACACCCTAGCGAATTTTTGTGGCGATTCAAAAACGTTTTGCGACAGATGTGTTATCACGTAAAATTAGGTTTATTTATTTGTTTTCTAAATTCATTAACAAATAAAAATTTTGTTGTTTTACTTTTTGGATTGCATATATTCCAAGTAAACTAAAACATTTTATTCGTATTATTATATTGTTTATTAAAAAAAAATACAAAACCTGAACCAGAAATACCTGTTAAAGACATGAACCGTCAGAACAATAAAAAAAAATCTCTCAAATAATCTAACAAATTAGAGATTTTAATAAAGAAACCCATAGTGTATTTTTCACAAATTATTGAGAAGGTCTACTTATATCAAAACTAGTTTTAGAAAAACTAAAAATAACTCTAATTTTAGATGATTCAACATTTCGAAAACTCACAAATCCCAAACGGACATACAATAAACTGTAGTTGTGTTTACCACAGACTACACAGCATTGTGTTGTGGCAACACTGCATCCTTTTATTGTGACGTCAGTGAAAAGCCGGCCGATGAGTTTCCTGTTTTCATCCCCCGCGTACGACAGATGCTCAAGGTAGGGAGCGTCCATTACAATAATGGCCTGTTCCAGGAAGGAAGGGTTGAGGTGGTTTTGTTTTGAGACAATGCCGTCACGAGAATCAACGGGTGTTTTTTAAAATTATTCAAAAACTGCGAGGATTCTTCATTGTTAGTTATGGCGGCAGACTTGACTTTGTGTTTGGAAAAATTACCGGTATATATTCGTATTAAATATATCCACGACCTCCTGAATACTCTAATTTCTAATTGATCCAAAGTTTTCACTTTATTTACTTATTGACTTACATCTCAAACATACAGGAGAGGCCCAATTACAATTTGACAATAACAAATAACTGAGCCTCGCTGTTTTAACCATATAAAAAAATCGTAGTAGTTAAAACGACAAAAAATCTAAATTAAATTTACGTAACAAAAAACAATAAGTTAATCATTTTTATTGAATAATTCACATCAAAACAAAAGTTCTGGATTTATTTTTTTTGTATTATAAATATATAAAATTGTTTACTTAAAAATCACAATCTAATATTAAATTTCATTATAAAATCGCATCAACCAGTGAAAAGGAGATTTCGTTTGGGTCAAAGTACGCAAGGGTACAACAAATTAAGACATAGTTCTGCTGTTGAAGGCTGGAACACGAAATGATATGATTAACTCAGTAGTAATTCAGGGTTATTCAACCTTCCATTGGTCAATTTAAAAAGACTCATCAGACTGATCAATTTCCTTCTTACACAAAGGCGTTTGAAATTAAATAATAACAATAAATTTTAGTATGCAGAACTTAATGTGGATATACATAATAACATTTAAAATACACAAATCTGAAGAATTTAACTTGTAGCTTTTCAATTATTTTAGAAACAAATTTGGAAACGGGTGGGATTCCTGACAAAGGTAAAATGAAAACAGTATAGGGTTAAAATTTGAATAAGTGAACACTGCTACGAACTTGGACCCCAAGCAGTCTATCAGCTGATGCAACAATATTAATTATTTACTCTTGGAAACAGAGAGAACTGCTAAAAGTGACGCCCAAATCATTAGTTTCATCTACTCTCTTTATCTCAACTCTTACATAATTTATTGTTATCACAAATAATTAATTATTTGATAACGTTCTACAATAAAATTGTTGAGTTCCAGTTTTATTTTATCAAGAGTGAGCCATATCATTTTTGACAAACACAGGAAGATCAATAAATCGTACATTAACAAGATGAAAAATTAAAATTTTAAATATAACCTTTTATAACGATTTTAAACATAATGGCCTATGTTGAAGAGGGAGTTTTCTTTTGTTGAACAAATAATTTTGTGCTGAGACTTTGTATGTTGTTAAGATTTCTTTTAAGGTGTGAATTTTCCAAAATTAAATACATTTTTTACACATAAAGCATTTTTTTTAATCGCATTAGTATAAACGAAACTTTTACTTGTATTGAAATGATGACAATTTATTCAATTATTATTTATTATTTACAAAATAAAATAAACATAAAAGCTTTTCGGAAGAATACTCCTTATAAAATCATTTTGTGTGACACACAATCTATCAATTAAGTATGTGTGAGTTTTTTAAAACAAAATAAACCATATTGTATTTTTGAGTGTACAAAATCAAAATAAACTGAACGCCAATAGAGTGTATCACAGAAGTTTCTTAGAAAATAAAATTTGTGTATTTACCTTCTTATGTGTTTGTGCAACTCTTTTATATGAACTTCCCTGGAAATGATTTTAAATACACAATAAAAAACTATATCGTATCTGTAAACTCGTAACCACAGTTTGTAAAATATTTAAATTATATTATCTATGGACAAAAATCCTGGTATACCATAAAAGGCTGGTGGTCACGAATTTTAATTTTCCTCCCCGTCGGAGGTGCAACAGGTGAACCGAAGGGCGCCTCTTAACCTTCGATTCGCCCTTTAACTTCGCCCTTCGAGAAATCGTTTCTTTATTTATTACTCTCAATGTTCTGACACGACTTAACGCCATCTTTTCAAACTTCTATATCTCTACCAGTTTTTTTATTAGGTACACGCTATTAATTTTTGATGGAAATCATATTGATTATAAATTTATCCTAATTTTATAAACATTAAAAATACGCTTGCAAACGTTTAGTTAGATAGGACACCAAAGTGTTAGACTTAAAGGTAATTTTGGTATTTTTATTCAATACAGTAGTTTATAAGATCGTAGCAAAGTTATCACTATTATATTTTTCATTTATTTTGTTTTTAATCGACCAAAAACGATATAGTTAAATTTTGAATAAACCCTACTGAAATGATACAGATTCCTAAGTGATTAGAATTTGAAATATATTTTCCAATTTGTTCACAAACCTTTTTAATAAGTTTTTAATAAAAGTTGATTGGTAATAAATTGATTTGGTAATAGTTTATGCCACCAAAGGGTTTTTCAAATATAAAATTCGTCCAGCTAAAAGGTAGGAATGCTTGTATGTGGTAATTTATATTGAACATTCCCCATTCATTACAGTATAGTTTGAGGTAACTCACGTGCAGGTATATCATGCATAATACTAAATTTTCAGTAATGGATATTTAATGGAAAATATTGAAGATGTTGATTGATTATATCTTTTATTGGACTTTTTTAACCACACAACGTTTCTAGAGGTGGAGAAACTCCTCCCGTTTTCAAGTGATTACTTAATAATTTATTACGAACTTGTGTCATCAATAAAGTCGATTGAGTGTAATGTTTCACTAGAATATTTTATCAGATTAGTTTAAAAAAATTAAATTAAATAATCAACCTAGTGGCCTTATGTTAGTTTCTCTACCCGCCGATACCAACAAGATCGTTATGGTCGTTTCATATTCAAACACACATCCCTCACTGCATCAGCATCGTGTGAACAACGTTCGCCAAAGCCAACGAAATAAAGCTCGGCTTTGATACACAGAGCATGCAACACCCCCTGTAGCATGTAGCCATGTAATCCTCCTTGCTGATCAATACGTGTTTTCTGTTTTCCAAGAACAACTAATTTTAACCGTATCGTCGTTCTGACAAGTACTTTCCTCGTTTAAAAGTTACTCAAATAAAACAGTTTTTGAATTCATCTTTTAAAACTCACCTTACTAGTCCCGAACTGTATTTAAATTAAAAAATATAATAAGTTTATTTTCCGTTACATGTTTTGGCTTACGTCATTTTCAAACGATTCCAATCCATTAAATAAATAAAACCTACATAGCCTATACGACACATTACATAAGAAATATTAATTAAAATAATACACTTGTCACTAACTACTTCAAAAACAGACTGTCAGGAAATTTCAAATCAAAATCTACCCTCTGTGCTATTACCGGTCAGGTGATCTGCTGATATAGATAGTTTTACCTTCGAGAAGTGCGTCGAAAATATAATTTGATTTGAATTGGAGTCTATCATTTAAAATTAATCTGTAAAATCTTGGGTCTTGTGTGAGTTTTATATATTAAACCCGCTCTTAAAGATCGCATGTTCTATAAAACTTAGAAAAAATATTGCTCAAAACTGGGGTTTAATGTCGATATTGTATTTTTTATGTTTATTTATTTTTAAATAAAAGTATCTTATGTTCATTCTAATACCTTCGTAGATATATGAAAAAAACTTCATCATGATCGGCCTAGTAGTTCTCGTGTGAAAAAATATACTTTACAAAAAGCCAATTTTGGACCGTATGATGAATTATATTTTTCGTCATACGGCAAATTAAACTAGACAAACTCGTAAATCATAAACTATTACCTGATTTAGAGTACCAATTGTTGTCTACCATTTTTGTCACTTTACACTAATCAGCTGTTATGTTACTTAAGTTGTAGCAGTTCTTTCTTGATTCCTGATTGGTTGTTTAAGTTTGTTAGTGCTGACCTCGAATCAAAAGAACCATCAACAATATATTTGGCGGCATAGGACTCTAAATCATCACAATAATAAGTCTATTTCTAGGAAGAAAAAAACAACTTTTACTCTTAAACACATGTAACTAAAACAGCTGTTTTTTAAAGAAGTATGACGAAAACATATTTTTATTTGCAGCAACATAACATAATACACAAAGCGACGTCCCTTCATTTACGACGAGACCGGCCCTGTTGTCCATCAGTTGCTATTTTATGGGGTGGTTTATGGTGCGGTTAAGGGTGTTTTATGGAGCTACCCCACCGCAACCGAAATCATAATCATAGCCTAACACCGTTCTGGAGAATGTGTAAAGTTGGTTCCTTGTTTGAATAGGTTTACACATTTTACAAGTTTTGAGAATTTGTTTTTAGTTTCTTGTATATTTTTCAAATTCTAAGTGTAAAGCTACTCAAATAAAAAGGTTTAGAGATTTTTTAGTTTCACAGCTTCTTAAAAACTTATAATCGAACCATTCCATTCATATTATCATAAATAATGAGAAAATTATACATATTTATTTTTTAAATTCTAAGTTCCATTTCATTGAACTATAACTATCCCTTTTTACGAGTAAATATTTTTCTCTTCTACTTGTGAAAAAGCAACTGTCATTTGTTAATTTACACTTATTTTAAATTATCTAATAGCTTTATATGGACATTTAAACAATTTTCATCTGTTTTAACATGGATATGTCTTAGCTCTGGGGGATGTTGGCGATTTTTAAGATGGAAAACATGTAACAGGTTTCCATAGAAACTGCCAGAGCAATTGTATTGAATTTTTAATATATAAGAATAAAAACAGCTGTTTAGATAAACTGAAACCATTCCCTTTAGACACATCCATGATCTAACCTACTTTCCACTGGGAAGTAAATACAAACATTTTTGTGTTACATTTTATAAAAATATAATATTGTCAGTGTGTTTTACTACGTGGGAACTCTGATTCAGGAATAATTTTCAAGGATCACTCCAGATCCATCATCTTCTAAATATTTTCAACCATTTCCACGGAAAAAACCTTTTAAAACGTTTCCAAAATTAAAATTCTAGTAACAAACTTTCATAAATGGTCTCACGAAACATCTTGTATTTCTAGCTGGTTGTGTATACCTGACAATACAACCTGAAGCACAACTCAGCGATGACGGACTGAATTGATTAATTAATTCAAACATTCAACCGAGAAGGCCAAGACGGTGTTGTCGTAATTGGATTATGGTCTGGGGGGAGTGTTGGGGGGGGGTTGGAGGGGTAAGGGAGAGGCACAATACAAGACACCGCCCAGAACTGATTGTATACAGAAGTGTCGTGCATACCATCTTACACCGAACGATCTCATAACAGCCCAACACTCCCGGGGTCTGAGCTTTGCTAAGGAACGTCATTAGATGATTACCAAACATTGATTACATATGCGTTAAGGATGAAAATGAAGAGGGTGTTTTATTAATACTTAAAAAGTTTAATATGAATGACAAATAATTCGAGATGATTGTGGTGCGATTATTTTAGTCTAGTTACTGACTAAGTCCTACAGTTTAACGTGGGATTTGAATCTATTTTTGTCTCTGAACTATGGATTAGTCTAATTATAAGGATGACCTTTGCAGAGTGCGGACGTTAATCTTCACCAGGGAATATCGTATACCGACAATTTCTTATAAATATATATAACTACTATACAAGCACTTTAGAACTGTCGATTAAACCTTATGCTTCGATTCAAATGTTTAAAGACATGATTCCATTTGAGAGAAATAAAATAATACTTTTTAAAGTAGACTTCAGTCTAGTGTAAATGGCTCCAGTTGGTTAAGGGTTTGATTTCCGAGATGATTACAATCATTTTAAGGGTTTCATTAGATTTTTTCAAATTTGGTGTTATATTGTGTTACCCATACCAACTCCAAAGCATTACGACCATGCAAGGTTTACTAGTGAATATACTTATTACATTGATTTCAACGTTTGAAGTATTATCAGATTCGTACTATAATAATGTGACATTTTTTGTCTTCAACTTAAAAAATCAGATCATATCAGTGAGTGCAGATCTTAAGGAAACATTTTGACAGTTAAACAATGCTGTGACCTTCAAACCAATGTCATAGTTCACGGTCAGAAAAGAATTGGGAAGGAAAGACCATTTTCTACTTCGAACCCCAAACCTACAATATCCTTCCAACTGACCTGAAAATAGCAAATTTGTAAAGGTTTAAAAGGAAACTACAAGACTTACTTGTTTTAATTAATAGCCATATTAGCAATGTACCGCAAATATATGTGTATGTAACTAAATAATTAATCATTCACTCATTGAAATATTTTACTTGTAGAAAGCATTTATAAATATCCAAACGCGGATCTTTTATGACAACCGAAATATCTTGCAGATTATTTACTCTGTAAAACTTTGAATATCGAAAACAATTTGCTTTACGGAAAAAAATTCTACAAAATTCAGCCCAGTATTCGTTCACGTGGAGGGATGGGTGCGTGCGTGGAGGCATGGAGGCAGAGAAATGAGTTCTGGGGACTTTGATATCCGGACCGAACGTAAAATAAAACATTGCAGCCTGCGGGGTGCACTCGGTTCTCTTATGGTCTGCTATGTTGGTCCCTACCACATGTTCATCTGAAAATTCATTGCTTATCAAATTATTTGCTATGGATAATATTACGAAAAATAAATTTTATCTTTAAAATTTGTATGTATTTCCTGTAAAGAGTTTGTAAATTCAATAATTGAATTGGGACGGTGGAGACGTCCTGTAATCCAGCTACTTGGAGGTCACGAATTGTGGATGGTTGTGACAGATGGTCGGTGTGGATTAACGTCTGCGCTATTGAATACTTCGTTAATCCGCAAAAACCATCCTCATAATTAGACCAATTCGTAATTCAGAGGCCGTGGTTCGGATTCCACGTTAAACTGTAGGTCCATTAGTTGCCATCGGTTGTTGGGCTATTAATTAACAGTCCTGTCTAAAGAGTATGTCAGCCTTAGTCAGTAACAAGACTACAAGATCACACCACAATCATCTTACACTCAATCCTCATTCATACTCGACTTAAAATACCTACTTTGTAGGAGAGTTGCCATTTCAATAGTCTAATCTAATCATGAAAGAAACGATTATAAAATTAAAACTTACTTACTGAATGGCTCTTGATACACAAGGTGACATCGTCTCTCCAACACTCTTTCTCCAGATTTCTCGATCCATTGCTTTTCCTTAGCCTCCCAAAGGCTTTTCTTACTTTATCTCACAGCTTTTGCCTTCCGGGAGGTCTTATAATCTTAGGGTTGTTGGTTAGGATGGTTTAACTAAGTAACCCTATTCTTTTCTAAACGTATCTCAATCTTCTTATTCTCACCTCGGCCACTACATTTAGATCTTCGTACAACTTTTTCAACTCCTTATCGTGCTCTATTAACTATTTTCTATTTCCAAAGGATAATCCATAGATTTGTCTAAGGTTTTCAAAAACCTTTATCCGTTTTTCCGTTTTTTTAAATGGTACCCAATTTTCTTAGAAAACCTATAGCACTAAAACTAAATAGTAAATGGAAATTAGTCACAAGATTTTATATACTTTTTTTACGTTCAATTTTCTTTATTATATTGCTGTAAAGTCCTGATCAGAAGCTTTGTTTTTGTTGGAAAGTTCTAAAGGACTATAAGGCTTATTTTTTTTAAATATTATTGAAATAACCTAGTTTATGATTACTGGTAGTAATAACTTTTTTAAACGTTAAATTAGTAGACTACTACAAGAAAGGGGATTATCAAATATAGAGAATGCGACAAACAAAGACGAAAGTAAGATTAAACCCCCCCCATCACCCTCCCCTCACCAGAGGCAATTTAAATCATCAGAATATCTTCTCAGAAAAACTTCTTTGCCAAATTAGAGCGACAAAGGCTACTGAGAAACGTCTTGGATTTAATTGTCTTACTTTCATAACGCTATTTAGAGGACTTTGAAATTGTTATACATCACAGTCTTTGAATCGAAACAAATTTAAGACCCTTTTCAGTCGGAATTTATTCAAAAGAATATTCACACCCCATATTCCCCAGCATTCTATTATTCTTTAATATTTAAAAATTCAAAAACCTTTCTCTCCTTATTGAGCGTGATTTTCTTAAATATGACTCTTCATACATTTTAAAAATAAACTCTGTATACTCTAATAAACTAGTTTTGTACAGCTTAAAATATTTAAAAGATCCTTCTAAAAAGCCAATGTCTCTCTATACTTGCCATCTATTGAACATCTAATGTTCATGTTTTAAATTAGATAAACGTAGCTTATGTTAAAAAAATATGTACTTAGTGAAAAATAATATAATTACACGTAAGTTTCTTGTTTTTCACCTCCTATAAATGATTGTACATTATTTACTTCCCTGTGAGAAATTGGTTAGATTATGGATATGTTTACAGGGAATGTTTATCTAAACAGCTGTTCTTATATATGACGGCACTTCCGTTAAACACTTCCTCTGCACTTTTTGTTTTCCAAAAATCTGCTAATACACCACAGAGATGCTGTATGCTTCATTCTGGTTAGGCTGCATGCCACATACAACATAGGCTCTATACTATTTAGGCTACATGCTTAAAAACTACATGTGATAAACAAGACGACTCCAGTTTGAGCGACATATTTGGAACGAGGACAGGGAAATCAGACACGCAACAATGGATATTCAACTGTTGAGTGAGAGTGATGGAGATAGGAAGGGTGAAGTGGGGGGGACTTGGGGGGACGTGGGGGGGAATTTGGCGATACGACTTTGCTATGACGATTGTGACGGTCTATCTTGTCGGAGAAACATGCATGCAATATGTCGTCATACTGAGAGCAAACCACATTCAACAATTTTTTTATTATTTCTAATCTATATCAATGAGTTGTTTTATAGGTTATTTTTACGTTTTTTACCCCCAGAAAATCCGAAATGGGACTTATCATAATTTCTGTCATTCTGATTTTTCTGAAAAGCAAACTAATTTTAGATTTGCTCCATGAGAATATCTAAATTCAGACTATCGTTGTTTCTATATTTACGAAACAATAATGGAAGACGAACATCTTTAACTCCAACGATGGAGAAATCTTCATACTCGATCTTCTAAACAGATGGAATAAAACATCTTATAAATGAGCCTAATTCTTCATCACTGTCTGAAAATTTTAAAAAATGTTCCAGAAAGGAAACTCATCCCAAAACTAAAAACCTTGCTACAACAACGTCCATTACAGTATTCGAGTCCCTAATCCGAAATTCTGATTCCAATCCTGAATCTCATCTCACGAAGTGACGTCAGCTTCCCCCCGTCTCAAATCTTGGGAATCAACCCTCATTATGCACTTCACAGTTCGTGCTTATTGATTCTCATGAACGTCTCTTTTATGTCTTCCCCTCCTCCATTTGTTGAGTTTTGAGCCATTCTAGCTTCACTTATAAAGTTTCGTTTTTAGTTTATGTATTTAGACGTTCATAATGCATAATACATGCATAAAACCCTTTCCAAAAAAGAAAGAAAATTAAATTCAAATTACTTTTAGAAAAAAAAGTACTGAGGGTGCATTTAAATTTATTTCCATTTTAGAAAAATATGGTTTTTTTCAAAACCATTAATTTTGTTACGTTGTAACTGTATTTTAATTTACGTTATATCCAACGTGAACTTTACTGAAACTGAAAACAGTTTATGCCAGTCTGATGAGTGAATGTCAGTTTATAGCAGTGGTTTATGTCGAGGGGTAGATAGTCGTTTATACTCAAGTCTAGTGTTCTCTTTTGTTGCTTGAATTACAAAGCTCTGAGGTGACAAAATATTAATGATAATTTTCGTTATTTAAATTATTAATTTTAATTTTGGAATACTTTATTTTTGATCCTGCACTGTGTGCGTTTCATCAATGACCCACAAAAAGTAAAGAAGAGCTATTGTGATGTGCATAGCTCACTTTGTAAAGTCCACTTACAGTATGTTGTGGTTTCTTTTATCTGCATATGTCCTACTGTGCAAAAGAATGCTCTTAAGATCGTTCTAGGTCTCAAAAGTACAGAAAACAGAAATTTATATCAATAAAAATCTCTGCTAAATATAAATTAATTATAAATTAGACTCCTGTCCGTCACTCTTCAAATCCATAAACTTGCTGACTGTCCCTTGTATTTACATTGTGGAAAGCTTAATATTTTTTAAACGTAATTGTCATCTTTTTACTTCCCATACACATCCTTGCCACAACTACAACTTATGCAATAGAAATAGAATACCTCCACCTCCCCACCACACCACTTTCTCCAAAAAAATATGCAACAATCTTGTATAAATATTTTTAATGTCCTTCCCTCTGAGCTTAAAAAATAGCTAAGTATAAAACATTAAGCATGGCTTGAGAAGGTTTTAGCTGGAGTATGGATTTCTACTTAGTAGGATGTGCCATTAAATATATGATTTTTTCAGGAAGACTTTTGTTTGTTTATTTTTTATTAGTCTTGGTTAGGTGTAAGTTTTTTATTTATGTATTTTGACAACCACCCATGAAGTGTAAAATTTTATATGGAAAATAAAGAACTTTCAACTTTATATTGCATTTTAAAATAGTTGGCCAAAAATTCATTGGCAATTACTGAAACTTTTATTTATAAGGAATGATCACTGATGATCTTTCACAAACTGTCATGACGTCCGTCTCAAAGGGTTGCTCGGTGGAGGGGGGGAATCTGTGTTAACAATAAGCTCTCCCTCAGTTGCCGGGTTCCATCTCGCTTCCCCGTCTCAATGTTCTAATTTCTCAGTCTATTATATGCGTTAATGACATAATGACAAACAAGCGTTCATCATTGGCTAGCAGCGCTTCATTGTTTTTTATGTGTCTAGAATTTGTAATTTGTAAAAAATATACAATTCTAATTACGATATGAGTTACTCAGAGGCACTTAACAACTTAAGAATCGAAGCTACTTTTGTGTATATCTTTATTCCCAACTAGCCTTCTTCGCACGGGTTAAAAAGGCTGAAAGGTGTAGGCTCTACTGATACATTTAAGTTATTGTTAATTAATTCTTCATTGTTTACAAAATGACAAAACATGAGTGTCTACAACATTTCAAAGTAACATCTGTCAAATATTGGGAGAGGATAAGGATTAATGTAATAGAGACAGTCGTCGGAAAAAAACTTAAAATCTACCATTCCACTATTTCAAATAATTCACTAATTTCGATCCAGCAGTTTATCTGAAAAATCAACTTTATTTCTTCTTCTTGAACTGTCAAAATATAGTGCAAATGGATGTTGTCATTAGAAAATGTAAACATTGAAACCTAGGACGGTCACGGCAGCTCTTTCTTCTTCTTCTCCTTCTTCTCGAACTGTCAAATTTTAGTATTCACAGCTGTTGACATTCAAGTAATTTTATGTTTTCATTCTCTAAAAATGTAAACATTGAAATTTAGGACGTTCATGGGGCGTAGCCTTAGGGGAATTTAAGGGAACTAATATGCCTATGTGTTGCATGAGTTTAAGATCTACCTTTCTGTAAAATTTCAAACCGGTCGGTTCAGTATTTCTCGCATTTACTTGCCACAACAAACCCACAAACAAACCTACAGAAACCACCTCTTCTTTATAATATTATAGATAGATGATAAACACCCCATAAATAGCATGTTGATAGGACAAAAGAAGATAGCTAGTATGATGAACTGATATGCACACATCAACTAATAATATTAAAAACTTTTTTGTCACTGACTTTCAATTATACATCCCACCTACTATTTTAAAATCCACGAATCCATGAGTTTTGTAAATCCCTGAAAGTGTTATACATTTTAAACGCTCTACTACTTTCAAAAGGTTTACATTACCGCTGTCTGTCTGGCATAAAAATAGTTTTAACTCACTTTATATATTTTTAAAGTTTTTTTTATTAAAAAACACTATATTATTTTCTCAATTTCGGTACACCTTTGACCTTATTTTTAAGCTACACTACCTTCTGTACAGTACTCCAGAGTAATTTAATCGACTATTAAAAAAATGTATCATTAAATTTTGCTTTTCAATCAATGATTAATATACTGGGAAAATTTAAACTCATTCCTGATTTTAAAACGAAACTTTCAAAGTTTTTAAAGTTTGAAATTCACAAAATTGAAATACATCCGCTCTTATAATCTTAAGGAGAATTTCGAATTATTTTTTGCGAGTGACGTCATTTCCCCAAAAGCACAATGGAGAAGATCAAATCAGTTTTGGGTCGTCAGGTGTCCCCCTTCCTCATTATACCCTAACAAAGACCACTGTGAAAGAATAACAACAAAGGTGATCATTAAATGACGTGTTATCTGCCTTGTTTGCTTCAGGGTTTGGTTAAAAAAACCACAACTAAGGAAAAGTGCTTATATTTTGTCTACCATCGATGTTTAGAACTTAAAACATATTTCATATAATTTGAAATATTAATGTCGTCCTCATGGCAAGATCTAGGGCGGGAAACATTTTTATGTGTTTTGGTTTTAGGATGGGATCCCAACATTTTAAAAACACCATTAGTTCGAAACTGTAAATAAAGTTGTATACGATAATTTTCGTAAAAGTGACCCGATCTTTATGAAATTTGCTGCATACGTGTACAGATAAAGAAAGGGTAAAAGGGAGGTTAGTACCCCAAAAAGAGTTATGAAAACTATAAACATTTTTCTCGACCTAATTCCAGGAGATTTTATGGAATTTTCGCAGTTTAAAATATTATAAACAGAAGCCTTGAATAGATGTTATAGGTTTGATGATATTATTATACAACAATATAGAGATTCACTGAGGACGCTAGTCTGTTTTGTATTTAAATGTTTTTGTATTTACCTCCCTGTGGGAAATAGGTTAGATCATGGATATGTCTAAAGGAAACGTTTTCAGTTGCCCTAAAAACCTGTCATTCTAGCCAAAATTTGGTCTCACAAAGTGGCAACAACCCAAGCTAGAGCTAAGACATACTCACTTCAACATGTATTAGTTTATAATTTAGTAAACCCTAAGTTTTATTTTACTGCATTTATGTCAATATACCATAGCGTTAAATAATATATTTTTAACAAAGAGATTTAGCTGATAGTAATAATAATATTTATTTATCTTCAATATTACAAAGTGTCACAAAATGTAGTTGGCTGTTGAAATTGATTAGTTCTGAGGTACAATAATATAAAACAATAAGAAACCTAACAATAAAGATAAATAATTCACACCCAAGCTCTTTGTCTTAACTCTGGAGTGGGGGTGTTGGCAATTTGTGCCACCAGAATTTGGAACAGTGACGTCATATAAAGAACAGCTGTTTAGATGAAATGAAAAATTACCCTTTAGTCATATCCATGATCTAACCTATTCCCCACAGGGAAGTAAATACAAACATTTCTTACTAATGCGGTACAAAAATTTAGTTTACGTCTTGCACAGAATGGTCTGGCACCCGAAGCAGGACGTGTCTTGGACTTGACACTTAATGAATCACCTCCTGGCACTCCTCCTTACATTAATCATATAGCCTTGCGAATGACCGCCACAACCCCACTGATAATTTACTCGAATTGACAAGATCCCCAGTTTTTATCCTGAATATCCTCTGATTTAATCATTCCGTTTTACTAGTATACACTGGTACAATACTGTAATAGTATATTTCATCACTAGGACCAAAAACGGGCGTACGAGCACAAGTTTGACAGCCGAGGCTTTTACATACTTAGGCAAAAAATACAAATTAAAAAAAATAAAATATTTTTTGAGTTTCGATAAAAAACCTCTGCTCTGTTAAAGTTAAAGGTCAACACCTTAAATATATGAAAGTTTTGTGTACATATCTAAAGTGGTTGTTAAGATAAAGTAAATAAATATGTATAATTTAACATGTGTGGGATAGGACCATTAGACTCCCCTTAAGCCAAGTATGAATGAGAAATAAATGTAAGATTATTATGGCGCAATCTTGTAGTCTTTTAACAGACTATGACTGACATGTTCCTTAGAGATGATTTTGAATTAATTAATAGCTCACCATCAATTGGCATTAAGGAACCTACAATTTAACGTGAAATCCGATCCACAATTTTGCCTCTGAATTACGGACTAGTCTAACAATGAGAATGGTCTTGGCAGACGTTAATCCACACCAGAGAATATCACATTAACTGACCATCGCTCACAGCTATCCACAAATAATGCGCTACCTCCATGTAGCTGGATTACAGGACAATAATAGTTACGAAATGCAATCTTTCCCCCTTCTTTTATCACATCGGAACCTTTATTGTAACTAAATATTACACGAAACACTAGTAACATTACAAAATAATAGCAATTTTCATTGGAATTTATCGATGACTAAATGAATTCTGAGATAAAAAACAGAATTAATGTTACTCCAGCACTCTGATGATCCAAATCATCTCTGCTGCACATAAATATTTTACCATCACCTTAATAAGTCCCCCCCGCCGCGACCCCACCCCCGCTGTGTTGGGCAAAGGGACATCATTTATCCCACTTTTTCATGTTTTTTTCTTGACGCCGCAGATTTCTCATTATTCTAAAAGCACAGTTCGCGATTCTTGATCAAAGATCTGTTTAATGGATTCGTTCGTTTGAGAAACACGCTGGGGTTAACTGTGGCTTCGTCTGTTGTTCTTCTTTTTTACGTTGAAAAGAATATGCAATTTAACTAATGTTATAGGTAATCTGTATTTATAAAATAGCATGTTTATATATATAAATATATTTGTATGTTTGAAGTTTATACACTCGAACACCGTTGGACGATTTACCATTAAAAGTGGTACACTTACGTAAAATTTCATGGAGAAGGTTTGTGGATCATCAATTTTATTGTAGCTCAATTGTGTTTCTCTTTAGAAGCCCAAAAGAATCTCACATTATGGAACAAGAACTTTGTTTATATTACACAAATACTTTATTTTCAACAGCTGATTGCTTTACTATATCTGTTAGTTGAAGATATAAACCACAGATCAAATCACTTGTATTTGTTTATGTTTTTTTATTGGTTTAAATTTTGGTTTTAGGGTTATGCGAGTGACTAAACAGTTTACATTTTGACATGGATATGTCTTAGCTCTGGGTGGGTGTTAGTGATTTTTAAGATCGAAAACATGTAACAGGTTTCCATAGAAACTACCAGTGCAATTGTATTGAATTTTTATATACAAGAATAAAAACAGCTGTTTAGATGAATTAAAAACATTCTCTTTAGACATATCCATGAACTAACCTATTTCCCACAGGGAAGTAAATACAAACATTTTTACTAAGGACTGCCGACAACAACCACGGGGGCCTGCGACCTGCGAGCGAAGCTAGTGAAACATAAATGGAAATCAGATGCGCGTGATGCACATGGTTTCTTACTTTTTGGTACGGAAGCTACTTGCTGAAATGATGTCCACTATGCTTTTGACCGCTTTTCCAAAATGGTGGTTTTGATAACTAATTAATCACAATTTTTGGTTGAGAATACATAATATAAAGGCCGATGTACACTAGGACAATATTATAATAGCGTCCAGTAAAAGCAAACATGATTTTTTTTACTGACGGCCACTAGCAACAACTGTCCGTTGAAGCGTCTGGTACGCCTGCCTATACACGAAGACAATGGATAGTGGCCGCCATTACTGGACGCCACTATTGACCTCGTGTTCAGCGACCTTAATCCTCAAGAATATCCTCATTTGACATCTAGAATCATCGGTACTCCCAATATACCTCACTTACTCACTGTAAAGGGAGTCAATTAAGTCTTAGGACAACTTATAAGGCAAGCATAGGTTGATACGTACATCAAAATAAAGGTCTTGTTAAACTAAAATCAATGCCGCAAATCGGACCTCAAAAAGGTTGATTCAGTCTTGACAACCGGTTAGGATATTGT
Organism: Nephotettix cincticeps; assembly: GCA_023375725.1. Taxonomy (NCBI): domain Eukaryota; kingdom Metazoa; phylum Arthropoda; class Insecta; order Hemiptera; family Cicadellidae; genus Nephotettix; species Nephotettix cincticeps. The sequence goes on from CM041787.1 coordinate 3,948,057, forward strand.
ATGAGTCCAATGGGGATGAAGATCAGCAAACGTTGCCTTCAACTTATAGCTTTTTGCTATTCATAACGGTGGCGACGTCCTGTAATCCAGCTACTTGGAGGTCACGAATTGTGGATAGTTGTGATAGATGGTCGGTGGGTGTAGTGTTCCCTTGTGTGGATTAACGTCCGCACTATTGAATACTACGTTAATCCACAAAGACCATCCTCATAATTAGACCAATTCGTAATTCAGAGGCCGTGGTTAGGATTCCACGTTAAACTGTAGGTCCATTAGTTGCCATCGGCTGTTGGGCTATTAATTAACAGTCCTGTCTAAGGAACATGTCAGCCTTAGTCAGTAACAAGACTACAAGATCGCGTCGTTTCAAAGCAGCGTATTGTTACCCTGCATGTGGTAAATAAAATGTCTGGTATAGATAATCAAAATCCAAAACCGCTGTGTGTAATAAATATAACTTTGACTGTTACTAAACTGTAACCTAAATACAGTACAAATCGATGTCACTTGTGTACTCTATGGCATAAAGTTCGCACCACAGAGCTCGGTTTATTAGATTTCACGGATTGTTGAACTGTCGCATAGCAACGTCAAATCTCCGCGTGAAAACATGTGTAGCTCTCTCTAACGACAATGGCTCGAAACTCCAACACCAGCCAGCGGTCGATGCGTGACGTGGAGTGTAATCTTCGATTGAAAACTATTAGAGGAGATAGTACAAGCTATATTAAATTTGTAAGCAATAAATGCTTATTGTATGTTAATGCAACATAAATGAAAGATTAGATTATTGAAATGACGACCATACCACAAGGTAGGTATTTTAAGCCAAGTATGAATGAGGATTGAGTGTAAGATGATTGTGGCGCGATCTTGTAGTCTTGATTGACAACAGCTAACAGCCAATGATAACTAAGGGACCTACAGTTTAACGTGGAATCCAAACAACAGCCTCTGAGTTACGAATTGATCTAATTTTTAGTATGGCCACCGTCCATCGCTCACAACTATCCACGATTCGTGACCTCCAAGTAGCTGGATTACAGGACACACCACCGTCCCAGTCAAGAAAACTGGATGGCTCAAATAACTACAAAATTTAGTACTCTAAAGTTTTTCTTTATCTCCAACGGTTACCGAGGTATTAAAAATACTAAACACAGTACGTTGTATTTTGGAGCTACAATGTTAATCGTGTGGAGAATGTGAAAATTTTATATTTCACTTATACTAACCAATATTTTTGGATGAAACTTGGTATTTAGCTTAATGTGGTTGACATCATCCATTTATACTAAAAAATGGTTTTAAAAAGGCAAACTCTTTAATTTGTGCGCATATATTGATAAAACATAGTACATGGTAAAATGTAGTTTATGGTAAAAAGCCTACTTTTAGTGTTCCTCACAGCAGCAAACCTGCATACTCTTTTCCATGTTAATCCTATAGAGAATAGGCAAACTATCTTACTTATTAGGGATGTAGATCAAATATGTTACATATTATCTTTACGTATTTATTTTTGATTTGATTTTTAGGTGTGCTTTGGCAGGGGTATTTTTTTATAAGAGCATTTTCCTTTTTCACCTAGAATCTGAACATGTTTTTTTATCGTAATGATATATCTAAAAATTTGCAGATTTGTGCGTGTAAATACTAATTTAATTATAAGTGCTGGATGGCATTTGTTACTTGTACTAAAATTTCGGTAAATTACGACAATTTTTGTGAATGACCTACGATAATTTTGTTTTAAAACCTGGGAACTATGGGTGATACAGTACCTAGTGAGCACGACGAAAGAAGACAGGAATGCCCAGCTGTGAGTGGACGTCAAAAGGACAATCATTGTATAATTGTCGGGTTGCAGGGTAGAGGTTGAGAGGATCGAGGGCCCTCCAACCCTCTAAACCCTGCAACCCTTCGCCTGATGACTCTTCTGAGCCCTTCACAACCGTCAATACATTATTCAATACGTTAAAAATCATCACTCCTGCAAATTTTTACTTTAATTCTTTTTATTTCATTCCATAATTTCAGGATACAAGTAAATTCCATATCCTTTGGTAACTTAATTTTTTATTGATTTTTCTGAATTTTCCATTTTGTGCTTTTTCTACAGCACTGCTATTCTTGCTATAAGGAACTAGCTAACAGAAAATACATGTTAACTTTAAGATTTGCCATGTTCTGAAGTCACATAGCATTGCGGCTTCGTTGTGAAAGCTTTAATCATTCAACAGCTGATTTTTATAATAACCCTAATATATATAAACATTGTAATTATTTTATTTGGCCAACATATAAACACGTGACTTTTAATCGGACAGAAAATAAAAATAAAAATACATAATCCCCCAAAACCGTAAACTATTAACGTGGCAAATAAAACTGTTCATTTTGTACAGCACATATTTACTTCATAGTTTTACATTAATGAATGATTCAGATGGCATTGGATAGTAAAGCATATTGCTAATGGAAAGTAAACCAATCAGCTGTAGCTAAGAAATCAAATGTTTTCATTGTAGAAAATTTGTAAACAAACTTACTCTCCATAAGTTTAACATTAGAAATTTAAAACGCCATAAAATGGAAACTTATGGGGTTTTCGAAAATATTTTTTCACTAAAACCTTCCCGGACACATATAGAGCAACTTTCTAAAATTTCATGGCGATCGGATGAGTAGTTTGGCAACGCATAAAGGACATACAGACATACATACATACATTCAATTTTATATATAGAGATGGCTCTAGCTCTGGTCTTGTTACTGCTTATTGTTTACCTGTTATGAGATAGCTAATTCATTAATAGCCAAATTTCAAATGGTGACCAGGGCCGGAATCAAATCATAGTTTTTTAAATGGATATGTCTAAGCTCTGGGGGGTGTTATCAGATTTGTGGAACGCAAAATGTTCAGCGGAAGTAATAAAGTGCCGTCATAAGGTTATAAGAACAGCTGTTTAGATGAACTGAAAACATTCCCTTTAGATATGTCCATGATCTAACCTATTTCCCACACAAAATCTAATGGTAGAGCTAATCAGCTGATTGTATAACCTAAAGCACTGCCAATGACGTCACATGTTGTTTTACGACAAAAGTCGTCGTTTGAGACATCTGCAGGCGGAATGGAAGGCAGCAGGTGAGCGATCAAAGTTTCTGGTCTCGCAGGAAGATGTCATTAGGCAGATTGTGGCGGGATTGTTTAAAAATAATGACGTCCCGTTTGCGACGCGACGGCAACTGGAACCATTTGTCGTCACGTCTCGGTAATTCAGACTTTGAAATATGCACTTTTTGAACAAGTAAACAAAAACAAAGTTCCCTTAATTTAATGGGGTCGTGAGGGCTACGACGAAATAATATTTATATAGTAGTATATTTTATGTAGAAACAGAACACACCGCTCCTTCGTACGTATTGTATATTGTTTGTGTAATCTAATATAATCTTGAAATAAGTTTAAAAAATATATAAATGAGTGTAAACTCTCTTCCCGCTCCAAAACGAGGGATGGGGGCATAGGAAATCCGTCAGACCAAAATACGGTTATAAGAACAGCTGTTTAGATGAACTGAAAACATTCCCTTTAAACCCATCCATGATCTAACCTATTTCCGACAGGGAAGTAAATACAACCATTTTTATAAGATTTGGGTCGGTTCAAAGTTTACAAAAACCTTCTCCAAAAGGTATAGAATGGTAAAAATAAATATTATTGTAGTGAGTGCCACGGAGGAACGTTGCAAAGAAATCTGTTTTAGCGTTTCAGGAAGACAGCCAGACAAAAATTGAGATAACACTTCGTAATACTTCGTACCAAATCAGCTGTTTGAATCTATGCTGTGCCTAAAAAACAAATAAAAATACTATTTAGATATTTCATAAATAAAACTTAAATTTCAACCCCATTAGTTGGTATGGTAGAAATAGTTTTAACATGGATATGTCTTAGCTCTGGGGATGTTGGTAATTTTTAAGACGGAAAATACGTAACAGGTTTCCATAGAAACTACCAGAGCTATTAATTAATTGTATTGAATTTTCAATATAAAAAAATAAGAACAGCTGTTTAGATGAACTGAAACCATTCCCTTTAGACATATCTATGATCTAACCTATTTCACACAGAAAAGTAAATACAAATATTTTGTACATATTCTTAAAATCAGGAAAGAGCTGTTTTCAATAAAATACCATAAAGTTTATGATTCTTGTGACATTCTATGAATTGGATAGCTAAAAAATATTTAAATTTCATTGAATGGTAATTAAGATAAAATTATTTTGAAACTTATTTAAATGATTATATTCAGCAGTATTTTATTACATTTTCACGTTTGTTATTTTTTATATTACAGTATTTACAAATCTATCAACCAGAAATATACATTAAAAATTCCTCATTATTCAGTATATTTATGTTTTCGACAAGTAAAAGGTTCTTAACGCAACAGTCATGGACAGAAAATAATATATTACATCTTAAAAATTATAATTAAACACGAGCGAAGACGCGCTGAGCGCTGCGTCTAACGGGCGTATATAAAATACCTGGAACTATTAATTTTAAAGATTGTTTTGTCTAATTTCTTAACCTAGATTTTTTATTGAGAAGTATCAATGAAAAAATTAATTTGATAAATTTAAAACTACTGTAATCGGCTGTGAAAATCATAGTGAGCAAAAGTAGTGTAAAAATCGCCCGCATTCAGGACAACGCAAAATGGATGCAGCTATCATGTTGCCAACTAGCGCTGTACGGCGCTGTTGTCGACATGACTGTTAAAGAATCCTAGCGCTGTACGTAAGAAGACTGCTCATTTTGTAACAGTATTACTGTCGATACGATATTCATTAAAATACGTTCAAGGATCCGAATTAAAAGTAACATGGTTATCTAGGGAACTATATATGGCCTAATTTCATTTATTTCTATCTATTATAATGGACCAAAACCAAAATGTTTTACCTCTAAGGCAGGATTTCGTCTATTACTGTTTGAACAGAATAATGTTGAAAAAACAATTTCCATTCATTAGAATAGTTTTAATTTTATTGTATTCAATACTTCGATATATTTATACTTTAATATATTCAATTATATAGTACACAAATAAACTTTTCTCAACTTTAACTTCCTTTTGTCCTATCCAATATTGTTACTAGTAACAAATGTTGTAAGATACATTTAGAATCGTACTTGAGTGTGTTTACGTATTGGTTCATATAAAATTCTAGAAAGCTTAAAATAGGTAGACTGGGACTGTGGTGATGTTCTGTAATCCAGCTACTTGGACGTAACGAATTGTGGATAGTGGTTAGCGATGGTCGGTGGATGTAGATTAACGTCCGCACTATTGAATACTACGTTAATCCGTACAGGACATCCTCAGTATTAGACCAGTCCGTAGTTTAGAGGCAGTGGTTTTACTCTACGTTAAACTGTACATCCCTTAGATTTGTTATTGACTGTTGGGCTATTAATTAACAGTCCTAAGGAACATTTCAACCTTAGTTAGTAACAAGACTACAATATCGCACCACAATCATCATACACTCATTTCTCATTCATACTTGGCTTAAAATACCTACCTTGATAGGTTGCTATTTCAGTATAAAGTTTAATGTGGTAAAGTTAAAGAATATATTGGTATAATTAACGTCCACTGACTGACTCTTGTCATGTGTTGCAGGTCACCACCGGGGAGAGCTCCCTCAAGTCCCCTGCAGACCTTCGCCCCGCCGACCTAGTGTCTCGGCTGCTCGCCGCCACGCCCCCGTACCTCTACACGATGCCACTCACCAACAGCTTCTTCTTCAGCGAGATGCTCCGCAGTTTCGTGCAAGCCCGCACCTCCCCCCAGGGAGCCCCGCGGCGTGGTCGCAAACGGACCTGGAAAGAAGCTCGTCCCTCCCCTTGTGACAAACCTTTAGAGCTCACTACCAACCCTAAACCGCCACCTTCACCACCCAAAGCTCCAGAAACACCTCCAAAAGAACCCCAAAACCTTCTCCTCCCTCCGTGTAATCTTTTACCTCCGATACCCAACAACGAGCCGATCCTCCCGCCGCCGACTGCTCCACTCTGGTACCCCCCGATGAACATGTACCCCCCTCCACCACCCCAGTGCTTCGACCCGCACTACTTCGTCGACCTCCGGGTGTCGGGGCACATCTGGGACAGGAAGACTGAGAAGGATTCCCCTCCGTTGGAACCGCTGAATTTGCAAACCGATGAGAAAAAAAACGGTCTTAATTTGTGCTTTCGGAAACACAATTCAGCCTTCAGCGTTCCACAGCCTAGAGACCATCCTGAGAGAAAATGTGAGAAATCCCCGTGCGGTACCAACTATGTTCTGCAGAACCTGGATAAAATATATAAGGATGTGAAGACGAAGCAGGAAAAAGAAGAGAAGGATAAAGATGAGGAGGAGTTGACTCCGGAAGAGAAGAAAGTTAGGGATCTGCGCGCCTTGATTGGCCTGGAGCTGGTTGTGGATTATGTGAAACAGGAAGACTCCCCGGAAGGTCACCCTGAGGACAAAGAAGACGAAGAATGTTCAAGGATGAGTGAGACATCCGACTCCAACGAGGAGCCTCTGGTCATGGACTGAGCAATACGTCTTCAGGACAAATACATCTTTCCGAGTGAACCACTTGACCACCTAACAAGAACACTATCTTTTGTGCTGACCTAAATCTTCTACCTCATTCCATTTTTGAGACATTTTACATAAGTAATCTAACCCTATAGAACACCCTGTAGAATAGTCATTCTTTACAGATCTAATTTATGTATTTCAGATATAGAATGAATGTCAAATATATAACATTTTACATAGACTTTCCATTTATGACTTTAAACTAAACAGAGTATTCAAAAACTGTAGAGTTTAATGGACAGAATTTTATTTTTAGATTTTCAGTTTATGTTTTCAATAAACTTTTAAATTTGGGGTGTTTTGCGGATTGGTTTTTCCAGACGAACAACGTATGAGAACTTAAAGAAGTAGATTAAAAACACATATCTTTGATTCACAGCTACTTCCTCGTCCCAAAAATACCTCATAAAATTTATAAAAGTATGATCTTATAGTTAACTACAGTATAATAATAAATTTCACTAATAAGAAATTACAAGATTGATACACTGGATTAATGGATTGAAAAAGGAACATATTCAATAATTTTTATTTATTAAATAATTTACTATTACACTTTTTTATATTGTATCTATGTTACACTCAGATTAAGTACGAGTAGTTTCATATTCTTATTTATTTTACAGATTCTGATAAAAATATCAGTAAATAAGGTATCATTTCCACACGTTTTGCAATATAATTAAATGTACAATGCTGTTGCATAGTCAACTTTCATAAAATAAACAGGAATAGAATTTTGTTCTAAAGTATGTCCATACAAAATTGTCATTTTTAAAGTTATTAATTTGATGTATAATTGACAGAGGGTCATATTTTTCAAAACATGGATATTCTGTCAATGTAATTGCTATATTTTTAAATCATACTTGAATGGTTCTCTAATATCTTTAAAACTTTAAATAATTCATAGCATTGATAAATTTAGCCAGGAAACAGTATTGCTAATCTCAGTACTTAACTGCAAAATAATAAATAGTTTAATGAACTGCAAGAAAAAAGTTGTTATTCGATTTATGTGTTTCGTTAAATTAATATTTTATGTATATAATATACAATTGTTACCATCCAAAAATTGTAAATATTCTCATTTGTCTATAAATTATAAAATCAATTCGTGATATTAAAAATACTGATAACCAACTGTGGTGTTTCATTGTCCTCTTGAATAGATTAGATTTGATTATTGAAATGGCGACCATACTATAAGGTAGATATTTTAAGACAATGATGAATAAAGATTGAGTATAAGATAATTGTGGTGTGATCTTGTAGTCTTGTTACTGACATGTTCCTTAGACAGAACTGTTAATTAATAGCCCAACAGTCGATGGCAACAACTATGGAACCTACAGTTTGGAATCCGAACCACAGCCTCTGAATTACGAATTGGTCTAATTATAAGGATTGTCTTAATCCACACACAAGAGAACACTACTCCTATCGACTATCGCTCACAACTATTATATTGAATATAAATATTATATTCAATATTATACCTATGATAAACCAATCAAAGTTGTAATATTTTAGAAGAACCTTGATTGGTTTATTATAGAATAAATGTTAGTATCAACTATGAAAATTTTAAACTTAAATCTGAGACTTAAATGTGGTCTTTTTCATGCAGCGTTCCCTCCCTAGGTGTGATATAGGGTGTTAATTGAAGCGTTATGTATATTCATGTGGCGGTGGCATTTGCGTCCCTCCCTCACACCCCCCCACAGCCTCCTAAATCTGCTGTGGATCAAGATGACAATGAATCTGCCATCCCATGATCACAGATTTTCGCATGAATGTTCAAACTCAAAGAGAGGTTTATGGTCTATGAAGCTGAAAGGAATATTGTATGAAATATGAGAAAAAATATGAAATATTTCTCCCGTTCAAAGATTTTTGTATGGTTAGTTTGTGTCATTTAGTTTTTATACTTAATCTAAAATAAAATGATAGGTACACTGTTCTTAGCTTTTCATGTTCCGATTTTGTGGACATTTACGTCTATATCACAAAATGATATATCACTTTATATCACAAAGTGTTTTTATTCAATAATTAGAATATACCTAAATATTGAAGTAATGTATGAATTAGAAATAAGTGTAAGATGATTGTGGCACAAACTTGTGGTCTTGTTACTGACTAAGTTAGCCTCAGCCAGTAGGCCTACTGTTAATGATAATAGCTCAACAGCCGATTTGTGACCCAAATCAATTTTTCCTCTGAATTACGAATTGGTCTAATTATGAGAATGGTCTTTTGCGGATTCAATATATAATTCAATAGTGCGGACTTTAATCCACATCAGGGAATATCAGCATCCACCGACCACCACTCATAGCCATCCACAACCTTTTGTGACCTACAAGTAACTGTATTATAGGATAAGCCACTGTCCCAGTCGTTTATAATGTATATACCACACACACATATGATTTATATACCACTGCTCTATAAATACAAGGATGATAAATCATGTGAACTTGTACTACAATGGGTACTAGACTGTGGATGAACTGCTTGAACATTGAGTGGTTTGACGACACTGAAGTTAATTTACCTATTGTTAAACAATATTTCGTTCTAAATACTCCGAGAAATCTTACTAAAATATCCAAAATACCTACAAATCTTCAGAATGTTATTTTTGTAAAAAGTATACAAAAATTGTATAAGGGTAAATCCGCTCATATCATAAAAGCGTAGGTATTGTACACTAAAAAGGTACAGTAGGAGAAAAAGTAATTATGTATAAGTTATTTAAATGAAACCTTAAAAAAAGATAGGGGTTTGAAAGACGTCTTTCTTAAATTAGATAACAAATCACAATGATTTTCCTTCGCTTTTGACTAGTATTTACGAGAACCACCCGTAAACACTCTCTAAGCAAAGTGCTTTCAACTAGGTACATAGACTATTTAAACTCATTTTCACATTATTTTGCATCTATAATATCAAGTTGAACTACTATTATGGAGTGAGCCTCAAGGGCGTAAGCCAAATTTAGCCCTAGCCTGTTGTAATGTAACAAACGGTTCCAGGGTAGAATCCTAAAGAGTAAAGCAGTTTTTTAGAGGGTAACCCCGTTTTTTAGGGGAGTCCCACACTACAGGCTTGCCCCCAGAATTTCTTCCGCCTCTCCCTAAAAAATATTATTATTATTATTATTACTACTACTATTAGCCCATATGTCCTCTAAACATTTTACTGAGATTAGAAAATCACTAAAACCAAAACTATATCCAAAATTGTATCAGTAAAAATAAATCAATGAACCTTATGAATGTAAATTGTGTGTTTTGTGTATTTGTATCTGAAATAAACATACATGTGTACTGTGATAATATGTTAAAATAAAAATGTTTGTTATGTTGGCTATCTGTCAAAGTTGTCTTCCTCTGTTGCAGAAAAATGAAACAATATGGCAGCTCCCTTAAGGCTGATGACGCTTTCGGCCTGTGCTGATGAAGTTAGTAGTTCTTATTCGTTTATTGAAGTTTTTGTAACTAACTGTTGTTATTAAACCAGTTCGCTTAGGATTTTAATAGTTCACTCTCAACATGAGCAGACGAAGACCTCATGAAGAAGATGATGGATATGGTAAATACTGTTATTTATTTGTTTAACAAATTTGTGCTAGCCTAACTTAGATAGCCTAGTTTTGAGGCTAAGTATCAATAAAATTATATTTCACTATTATTAGTTACATGTATTTTCAATGTCTATTTGATGTTTGGCAAATATATCACCTGTTATTTTTTCTATTCTGTTTAAGATATTAAAACTGTATCTCTGTAAATATATATTTTGATGACAGCAGCCAAACTTAATGTAAGGAGACCAAGGCTTAAATTGTATAATTTTTCAGACAAACCCAAATCAGTAGTAGGCCTACGTAATTTCATTTCAAAATTAGATAGAAAATGCGTTTGAATTCAATCACAAAGCATTTTACGCCACTGTGAAATCAGTAAATCAGGCAGAGATAAAACATGCCAGCATCACCACATCACACTCATGAAATAAATAAATGTCAATTTAGTGAATAGGCCTATCTGTATCCACTCTCTACCCAAAATCATGCTGCCAAATACACATTATTAGGCTATAAGTTATTAACCTCAACTTGTGTAATCAGCCAAAGACCCCAAACCACCAATATGCTTGGTTTTTGCTTAGAGTCTTGCATAAATGCAATTCTGTTAAGAGGACTGCATCCTTGGTTGTCATATTATAAGTGGTAGCTAATTAAGCTAGGCCTAATTTTCTTTAAAACGGCCAAATATAATCTTGATCAACCAAATTATTAAGATCAAGCAGATGCTACGTATCTCCCTTTCATCCCTCATGTGTATAATGGCTTTCACCTCATCAGTCTAGCAGCCTCTTAACTGGAAAAGAGGATTGATAAATAAACTTACCATCTAGGAGCGCTTGTTTTAGGTTGCTTAACTTTTGTATTTGCTCGGTATAATTTGTCTTTTACATTTATTTTCAGAAAGAACCTACAGGAAGAGGAGAAGAGTTTCAGAAAATCAGGAAATTGAAGATAGATTGGAATCACTCATCCTTAGAGTTGGTGAAAAGGTATGAAGAAGTAGAACTCCATCAATTAGGTCTAGTGAATACATTATCACCAACTAACTAACTGGTTCGTTTGTATTAGGAGAAATCATTGTTTTTATCAAAATCTTTTAATCTGAGATTTCACATTTTCATTTTTGTAGCCTAGCTTCCATGTGATTTTGGGTCCACTGAACCAGAAATTGTTTTACAAGAGATAACTGTCTGTTTTTGCCGCAAAGTGTGTGTAGGTTTGTGGATGGGAACAGAGCCACAGCCTTCACCATGGTCAGATTTTGTCTACTGTATGTAGCCAATATCATATCATGTCTCTTGGAAGTTTATTTTTTGATAAAAAATGCCCTTAGGCCTCTTCTACAGTATATTAAATCCCAGATAATAAATTTTTTACCAAATAGTCTATATAGTGGTACCGTACAATGTTACCTCAGATGAGTGGGAATATTTCGGAATTCTCCCTAATTATTTAATCTCATTGAAAATATTTCTCAATAAGTTATAACTTACAGAACAATAGGCCCTACAATATTATAATTTCTCAAGTTCTCAAGTTTTTCAAGTTTATATCAAAGTTAAGAGTTCTAATAAATAAAAGTTCAAACTGCAAGTTTGTTCTTCATTTTGTTATTAGATATTTAACAGATAACACTATCATAACTTCAATTCAGATTTATAGTTTTTAACTGATTTTGTTACAGAGTACTTCCTCTTTGGAGAGCAATTTAGAGGGCCTGGCCAGTGTATTAGAAGCAGATTTATCAACTTTCAGGGCGAAGGTTCTGAGAATTTTGACAGATTGTGCGATTAAAATGCCTGAGAAATGTTCCATTTACACTACTCTTGTCGGGTTATTAAATGCCAAGAACTACAATTTTGGTGGCGAGGTATGTGATAGAAATTGTCATCCAGTCAGTCAGTAATATTAAGTTTAGACCTTTTTAACCCTACAAGTTTACTATCCCAATGTGCAGTTGTTCCGTTTTTTGTTTCAGAAACTAGCAAATGAAATTTGAACTTTCAAGTCGTATTTCAACTAGCCTATTATTATATGGGATTAGTAAATGCCAATTATTATTATTTCCTGTTTGTATATTTAAGAAACCAATAAAGTGGTTGACCATCCGAAACAGTTCTAACTCATTAACTGAAAAACTAATAGCTTTTCTTATTTAAAATTTTAACTTTAGTTTTAAAAAAGATTAAAGGACCTGTGTTGTGCCTAGCATGATATAGGCCTAGGTAGGCCAAACCATTTCAGTACAATTATCTCAGTAGTGAAGCCATCTAGTTTTATATAAGTAACCTAGATGTTTAACTTGAGTTGTTTCCTCCAGTTTGTGGAACACATGGTTCGAACACTCAAAGACTCGCTCAAAGCCTGTAATTGGGACGCGGCCCGATACGCTCTCCGGTTCCTGGCAGATCTAGTCAACTGTTATGTGATCGCCGCCAACTCCCTACTGCAGCTGTTGGATAACTTATTGGATGTGGCCAAGGAGGATGGTGGTCCTAGTGTAAGTGTTGAGGCGGGTGATGGTAACAAATTAGTTTGAAACAATAACTTACCTTTGAAAACTAAAACTCTTATCACACCAACTGAACTTGCAAACATTTTAAAATTGATATCAATCCGGTTTGTAACACTTACATATAGCTGACTGTTAGGTTTATAGGATTTAAAAAAATTATGTTTCACGTAACTTTCTTTCCAAGGTCTTGTGTCAGAGTTTTCAGTTTGAATTAGTGCCTTCTAACATGACCTAACGACTATCCGGGAGAAACGGCTTAATTTGCCGTCTAAGACATGGTGACAGTCTGAGTTATAAATTTGATATGTCATGACCGGAATTGAACCTGGATGGTAGGCCAGTACTCTACTTAGCTTTAACTGTCACAGGATGTTAGCTAAGAGTTTTTTTAACGAATTTAAGATTTAGATCAGTTAAAATTAGTTACTAAAACACCTTTTAGTTACTTATGAGCTTGTTTTAGATCATTCTCTATATTCATATTCTTGGCTATAGAAAATATAATACAGTAGAACCTCGATTAACCGTCACCCTTTTAACCGTCAGTCTCTATTAACCGCCACCCCCGCTAGCGCAAACAAAATTATGTTTCCGCGTCAGTGCTGGCCTGGATCGTCTGTTGAGGCTCTATGATGAGTAGTGACGAATGTACTGTACATCTGCAACGTGCGTGAATCATTGGCGGTAAGGGTAGTGACCCAGCTGGTTAATCCCTTACACTGTCTTCTGCATTCCACTGCTACTGATTCATTTCAGTTCAGTTTGGTGCGTGGCTACAGTGAACTGAAGTTATTGCCGATTTTGAGTACAATGCCTACTACTATTGTTTTACGTGCTTTACCGTTTATTGTTGACAGTGCTGTTTATGTTATGGCTGAGAAACGGAAACGTTTAGTTTTGGGACTCGACAACGAACAATAAATTATTAAACGCTGGTGCTTCTTCTTAGAAAAAATTAGAAACATGACCACCTGAAAAGTTCGATGGGGAAAGGAACAAAAGAAAATGACTGATTATTTTAAAAACCAAATACCGGCAACTTAAGTTTTTAGAGTAAAAGAAAGAACATAGAAGATTTATATCTTCTGTTCTTTGGTAAAAGTACGTACATGTACAGTTGATATTTCATTGTTTTCATATTAAAATATTTTAATGAAGTATTTTCCACTTGAACTGGCCTAGTTTTGTTTTTTCTCATTTAAAATAAATTCACATTCAGCAATCATGAAAATTAATTAGGACTTACAATGGCGCCGTTATAACATGAATTGCGATGTTGCCACGCCAAACACTGTCCAGGTGTTAAGTTATATGGGTGCTATTATTATTTCTGTTATCCGCCTATTCGGTTATCCGTCATGGTCTCAGTCCCGAGGGTGACGGTTAATCGAGGTTCTACTGTAAATTGATTACATTTAGATTGTATAGCAGAACTTGCATTGGTATTTTGTTGCAGTGTGTCAAGGTATAAAAATGGCAATCCTGATAAGATAATAAGAAAAATAAAAGTACTATTTTTAAAATAAAAATTCTACACAAATTTTCATTTTATTAAAGAATAAAAATGTTAGATTTTCCCAGCCCATCTGGCAAGACTACCGGTAGGCCTATTAGTATTTTTTGTTTACATGTATTAATTAATTACTATTACTTTTTTATATGGTGACTTATCCATGTTAAAGCCAAGTATGAATGAGAAATGAGTGTAAGATGATTGTGGTGTGCTCTTGTAGTCTTGTTACTGACTAAGGCTGGCACGTTCCATAGACTGGACTGTTAATTAGTAGCCCTACAGCCGATGGTATCTAAGGGACCCACAGTGTAATGTGGGATTCAAAGACTTTTGCCTCTGAATTAAGAACTGGTCTAATTATGAGGATGTTCTTTGCGGATGAACGTATTATTTAATAGTGCATACACGACCACCGCTCATAACTATCCACAATTCTTGACCTCCAAGTAAGTACAGGACACGTCACCGTCAAAGTAAATAATAAAACAATATAATTCATGGACTCACAATTTTATGAATCTAACTGCCAAAAGTGTATTTGACAGTAAAATTAGGCCTCGGACATGATCAGTTCAAATATTTTTCTGCAGGTGCGTAAGGACTGGTACGTGTACACAGTGATGTCTTGTCTGCCGTGGGTTGGCCGTGAGCTGTACGAGAAGAAGGAACAGGCCTTGGACATGCTCATGACAAGCATTGAAGTATACCTTAACAAGAGGGCCAAGAAGCATCATGCTGCGCTGAGGGTGTGGTCGAGTGATACGCCTCATCCACAGGAGGAGGTCAGTGATTGGTGGAATAGAAAGAAATAGGAAATATTTTATTTCATTATTTGAAATATTTTTCAATCGTACACATATTACAGAGATTTCAAAAATGTATTTAATTAGCCTAGAAATTTATCGAGTTACAAATCACAATAGCAACCGCAAACACACGAATCCTCCCCTGTGTTTGTGTATCATTAGTAAGTCGTAGTAGTAGTAGTAGTAGTAGTAAGTAGTAAGTCATTTAGGAAAATAAGAAACAACGGTGCTGATTCACAGAACCTTGAGGTACTCTTTAGGTTACTATTTTAGATTCATTAAGGTAACTACCAATGTCTCTGGATGTGCACTGAATGTCCTCCCTTCAAGATAAGTCCAGCTTAATGGGTTACCTTGTACCTCAGCCAATTCTAATTAATCTACACAACAACAAACTCATGGTCTAATAGCTCCCATGCTTTTGAAGTCTACAAATATTCCAAAACTTTATTTTTTATTTTTTTGAAATCATTGTATACATAGAACACATAGAAAAATAAAAGGGAGCTTAGGTTCATGTCTTGGTGTTGCTATTGGGTGTGTTTGAATAAATGAATTTATTTTACATAACAATATAACACATAATTACATTATAGAATTTATGATAATTTTAACTGGCTTGTTATCAAGTTGTGTGATCAGTTAAAACTAAATAATTATATTTAAAATCTTTTAACACTTAGCCTAACCTACATAGGAGTTCAAGCATCACAGAATCATAAAGGTTAAGGTGTTAGACTAAGTGGTAAGGGTTTTTGGTTTTTAATCCCTCAACTAGAAAAAAACACCTGAAGTTCATATAAGTAAGTTCCGAGTAAGTCGTATAGGGTATATCTCCATAAGGAATAATATAATAGGCTATCCAGAATCCGAACATAGCCTACATTTTTCTTAACCTTAAATAAAGAAAATCACAAACTCACTAGCTTAATATGAGTCACACGATCATAACTTTAATGTTGTGTGCAGTACTTGGACTGCCTGTGGGCCCAGCTTCGCAAGCTGCGGAACGACAACTGGACGGAGAAGCATCTGGTGCGGCCGTACCTGGCGTTTGACGGAGTATTGTGCGAGGCGTTGCAACACAATATCCCTACAATCCTGCCACCGTCGCACCACGACAGCCACACCTACCCTATGCCCTGGGTTGTGTTCCGTATGTTCGACTACACCGACTGCCCCGAGGTAGGCCACTCTCTCAACCTGTTTTTAAGAACCTTATAGGTTTAGTCTATATTTAGCCTAATTTTCTTTTTTAAGCGCTACATTGATAGCGATTTCTGTCATGAACCTCCAAAGAAGCAACAGCCAGTGTGGGCATAACAGACATTTATAATCTCTGACCTAGTTAACGATGTAGACATTTTACGATAACTGTGGAAAGACTCAATTCAACTTGGTTCTTGAGGGCTCCAACAAGTTGCGGCAACACTAAAATTACCAGTGGTTTTTTTTTAATTTCACACAATCTCTGTTGGTGCGGAAGTTCTGGCACCCTAGGTCAGCATAATGGAATTGGATGTATAAGTTAAAATGAAATTTATAAGTTTATGATCGTTGATAGTCATCGGGATGGACATGCACTGTAACTTATCATTAAATAATCTATCATGTCCCTGTTGCTACTAGCTTCAGTTCTCTCCAGGATCTCTTGCTCCTGCCAAAATTCTAGCCGGTAGGATTCAAAATAAGGTCCATTCTCGATTATTTGTTACCTCAAAGGACAAATTTTTTACTTGGATGAAGACACTGCAAGAGACAGGAAAATGTGCAAGCATTATGTTGGCAAGGCCAAGAACCACTTGGGGTACAAATGGCCATGGGAGTAGGAGTAAGAAAGTACCTCCAAAAACACTTGTTTGGACTCCTCTATACATGACACTAGGTCAAGAGATGTCTCTGCATTTCTTCCCATTCCTGACAAAATTTTCAGCCGTCCTCTGGTACTGGAACAATGAGTTTTTATTATCTTATATGTCCCTTATTTTCCAGTGTCTTGTAACAGTTGAAATTCTGAAGCTATCATTGTTGGGTGTACTCACTTTTCTACCGTTTATAGTTTCCAAGTATTTTTTCTGTTTATCAATGTGCTGGCAGAACTGCCTTCCTTCTTGATCTGTTGAATTCCACCTTCTCTTGTATTTCATTCCTCAAGAATGCATCATTTAATATGAAACCTCCAAAGATGGAGGTACAGTAGAACCTCCCATATCCGACCACGGTCAAAGAAGCGTAAAAGTATGATATATCTGGAGCAAATAAAATGAATTTCCGAGGTAGAAAAACAGCTATACAGTATTGTAATAAAACTTAATTGTACCTTTAACACATTAATTTAATATCAAGATACAAAATACGAGTTACAACATTTATAGGTTATTATGGCCTTTCTCGTTTCAACAGGCTTAGCAACAACAGGAGCAAGAGAACGACATAAAAGGTCGATAATAAGTCAGATATCGGGAGGAGATGGTTATCGGCATCAAGAGGTCGTATAAGGAAAGTTCTACTGTACCAACCCTATCCGATGTAAGCTTATCTGTAAGAAGCTACCCTTTCTCAGGGAACTAAAATATGTTGAGTAAAAATTGTTAAAGTAAGTTTTGGAGGTGGTGAAATCTAGGTTATATTTGTGGCTTGTGCTCCCCTCTGATAACAAACCTGTGACATCCGCAGGGACCAGTTCTCCCTGGGGCACATTCCATCGAGCGGTGGCTGATAGAAGAACATCTCCATCAGATCATCGAGATGTCACATTTGGAGAGAAAAGACTGGTTAGTAAATTATGTAGAACATTTATATTTTCACATTAGTTGTGTTGAAATATAAATTTAAGTGCTTAAAAAGAAGTCTCAGATATGTATTTTATGTAATTGCATTTCATAATTTAAGTGGCAGGTAGTAGCATCTGTCAACAATTTAGCTTGTTAGACGCCTTTGACTTCTAGGGGCTTGCGGTAAAACAAGTTTCATGTCGGTATGGTACAGTACAAATTTATGTACCTCAGTTTTCGGTACAGTAAAGTTAAAAAACATCTGATTTGTTTATTGGGAGGTAACCGTAATCTATAAGAAGGACTCCTTAGGATCAGATCATTTGAGTAGACCAACTTAAACTTAATGCTTGTAAAAGCTGAGCAGATATTCTTTACCTCCGAGGTACAGATATTAAAAACTATCAACATTTAGTTACTCTCACATATTCACCCTCCCCCTTTCATATGGTTCGACATATCCGTATTTAGACATCTCTCAAGTTCACCGCAATTACCTATTCCTAAAGTTTATATTTCTAATGACTATTGTTGACTTGCTATGGCAGCGCTGCTCACTTGCTGGCATTCCCGTACCGAGCAAACATCCCGCTGGACTACTGCATTGTAGAGGTGATCTTCAGCGAGCTGTTCAACCTGCCGACGCCTCGCTACCTCGAGATATTCTACGGCTCCTTGCTCATTGAGCTGTGCAAGCTGGAGCCAGGGACTATGCCCCAGGTAATCCACTGTTACAGAAAGCGTACTAACCATTGTATTAGGTTTAGTGAGGTGGTAATTTAAAGTTCTTAATCTATAGGAGTCGATAACTCAGTTGGTAGCACAACGAACCCTGGACATTGCATCTAAACTATGCAACTGCGTGCAAACTACATCAAAACTAGAGACAGCAATTTCTCTGGTTTTGATACAGGAGTTCTCCATAAGTCGACCTAGTACGGTGTCGGCTCACCCTTCTTTGCTTGGCATGACCCGCACTCAGATCTGTAGTTTACGTGGGAAGGCTTAAGAGTAGGTGAAAGAGGTAACTAAACTAAAAAATGTTTCTACCCTCGATAAAAAGTACTCAGGAAGTGAGGTATTAGATTACAAATTTTTCATCAACTGTCCACAGTTTGAACGAGAGTTTTTTCCTTACTCGTTTAAAATTTAAAATCACCAAGTTAGTTATTTACAAAATCTAATGGCAATCATGTATTTTTATGTGCTTCCATGTGTTAAGAATAGAGTACGAGAAAACAATGGAAAAACTTCTACAGTCAGCTTTTATAGTGCTGTTTTTGTTCTGTCATTATAAGTACTCTTTGTTCGTTCCTTCCATTTAAGAGTAAAGTCAAACTTCACTTTGTTTCAGGTCTTGGCACAGGCTACAGAAATTTTGTTTCTAAGAATTGATACCATGAATACCAGCTGTTTTGATCGGTGAGTTTCAAATAAAAATGTGTATTTTCAAATTCATTCAGTATATTTTATAGAACTAACAAAAATGTCTCAGAATTAATGTATAGCAAAGGTAAATTGTTAATATTAAGAAATTGGCTACAAAGGTTTCACTTGTCTGTGAATGCTGTAGACCACTACTCCGAAGTAACACCATCTGAGAAAGCGCTTATTTGCCTATAAAAGGCATACTCTAGCAGCGAAACAGTGAACTCAGCGAGTTAGTTCCAGCTCACTGTTGTCAGCA
This sequence comes from Nephotettix cincticeps, assembly GCA_023375725.1. Lineage (NCBI taxonomy): Eukaryota > Metazoa > Arthropoda > Insecta > Hemiptera > Cicadellidae > Nephotettix > Nephotettix cincticeps. The sequence continues at coordinate 3,967,624 of CM041787.1, forward strand.
TGGTGACAGTAAACCGTTGACCGCGATAGAACTATATGTTATTTATCATCACGATAAGTAGATGCTGCAGCATCTTTCATCAGTCAGAGGGTTAATGTACCCATCTTGACCTCCAAACATGCTGCCAGACCCACATAAGCTCATACTGTTGTTTCTTTTCCCAGGTTTGTCAACTGGTTCTCCTACCACTTGAGCAACTTCCAGTTCCGCTGGAGTTGGGAAGACTGGAACTCCTGCTTGAGGCTGGACAAGGAACTTCCTCCACCCAAGTTCATCCGGGAGGTGCTGCTGAAAGGTTTGAGGTAGGCTGGACTTTATAATTAACTAGCCTAAACTAAACATAAACAAAACAATGTCACTGTTCACTAACCTAATCTATCTTTACCACAAACTAAAACATAAGTCGTTCTTCACCCTAACATTTCTTGAAGCAACCAAAATCTACAATTCTTCACTAATACTAAGTCCAAAAATGTATTTACTTCAACAACACAATGTAAAACATTGAATTCCTCAGTAAAACTGATAAATATTACGAGCTGAACAAGTTAAGAGCAATACGTACACGCCACAACTTTCTCTGTCTTTCTCACACATATATATCGATCGAAAACATTGACCAACTCATAAACAACATGAGATCGCAGAGCGAAGTGTCATCTTCCCGTTCCAAGGAATCCAATAGTCCTTTGCATAATGGCGGCCAGTGCGTACGATCGCTCGTTGAAGGCCTAGTGTGTCGCAACCGGTAGCTATAATTTGCAGGCCAGAGGATGGATGTTTTATGCACTAAACTAGTTTCTTTTTTTTGCCGATTGTGGATTCACGTGGTTAATCCGCTCACGGATAATCAGGAGTTTATTGACAATAAATCTGACGTGTTATCAATGCATACTCTTCAAGTTTGGCGGGACTTGGAATGTAGTATATACATGTTGATGTTATAGCCAAGGCCCAAATAACCGAGTTGCACTTTATGAACAATAAAAATTATTGTGTATTGATTTTTTCAGGTTGTCCTACTTCCAGAGGATCAAAGACATACTACCAGAGCCATTTGAAGGGCTCGTGCCAGCCAAACCGGAGCCTCACTACAAGTACCAGGGGGAAGGAGCTGGTGAGTTAGTGCTTTAACTTAAAATCTATCTACATTGCTAGTTTAGTAAACTCTCACTGGTAAGAACTAACAGCTCAGACAGGGTTGAAGGAAATCCAGGAGTAGACTATCAGGAGTTGTTGTAGGACTTCGTTTTACAATCGATGTTAGTACTAAACACAAAATTATAAAAACTTTATCATCAACTTAAATGTAAAAATAAAAAACTTTATCTCAAACTAGGTTTTTTCAATCCCATTGGTTGTGGTAAGACTAATTTTCGACTGTCCCAATCGCATGGGCCAGTGTTATGTTCAGTTAGATAGAAAAAGGTAGTAATAATTCCAAACTTATACAAAACGTTTTATTTACAATCTTTATAAAATAGTGCTGTAGTCTTTATAGGTGTCTGAGTACCTGAACCTATGATCAGTCGGTTTCTTTGTCCTCAATGTTCCCTCCTTCCCACCAGCTGTTCTGTACGAGACAGACTGTGATATATGGTTGGCAACAATGGACACAGTATCGCCCGGGAAGGTGACCAGACGGTAGTTGTGCTGTTTAGACTCTTGGGTGTCTGCATCGTTTTCTGCCGTTGTTTTCTGTGCAGTTAAAGTTGTTGTTTCTTCGTACTTCTCCGTCGTTGTCTCCATTGAAAACATGTCGGTTAGAGAGGTGAAAAAATCACCAATTCCAGAAGTTATGTTGTATTGAGTAGGTTCGTTGTTTATGGTGGTCAAATCGTTTGAGAGGAAATCCTCCGTTGTTGATTCTACTTGTGGAATTTCTGTTTGAGAGGATGACTTTCTTCGAGGCGTGGTTGCTGTTAAACTTTTCTCAACCGTTTTTGAGGTTGTATCAAAAGAGTTTTCATAAGTTGTTACTTTTTCCTCTGTTTCTGTTTGAACTTCTTCTGAGTTATTTTTATAATTAAATGGGCCTAGTTCTGTGGTTTCAGTTCTTACATTCATTGTTTGACTTTCGATTTCTTCTGTGGTTGATTCATTGAGAAGTTCTGTTATCTCCGTATCGTCTGGTCTCGTCGGAGCAGTTGCAAAATTCTTAAATTTTGTGGTGACAATATTTTCAACTTTCCCTGTGGTTACTTTGACATTTTGGGGGGTAGTTTTGACAAAATCCCCGATTTCTGTATTATTTCTTGATTTATTTTTCTTTTCCGGAATGAAAGTAGTAATTTTTTTCTTGTTATTCACTGAAAACGGTTTAGTTGTGAGTTTTTCTCTTGTCCGTGTTGTTGTTTGAGTGCCTGATACTGAGGTTTTAGGTCTAATTTTTTCACCGAATTGTTTAGTAGTCGTTTTGATTTTCTCTGTAGTAGGTATATCTGTGCTTTTTGTTCTAGGCCGTGAAACAAATCTATTTTGGGGGGTGTCTGTTGTTGTGGCAGGTTCCTCGATGGATTTTGGTTTGCTAGTTGTACTGCGATGCGAAGATTTCACATCCCCAACAATAATTTGAAATGGAGGTCTTGTATTCTCTATCGGTGAATTTGTTGGCAACTGATCGTTGATGGATTGTGGAAAACCTGTTGTTTGGAAGTTTCGGAAAGGCGTTGGTGTTGTACTGAGCATGTCCTGTTCACCATTGGGATGGTAGAACGGATCTACCTCTGAGTACCGGACAAACTCAGTTGATGGCTTGAACTGTGTAGGAGGTCGTGTGGGGTAACTGGTCGTGTCCGGCCGGTTATAGTAGAGAACAAATGGCGGGTCGTACTCGTATGGTGGGGGTGCATTCATAGGTCCAGTAGAGGGTAGGAAGCCTTTGAAGTTGTGATGCGGACGATCCAAGCTTTGAGGTGGAGGAAGGGACGGCAGACTGTGTATAACGTGGTGGAAACCTTTCCCTCCAATCACGGAGAAGGGAGTGTGGGTATTGTGTGAAGGGCCTTTTCCTCCAATCATGGAGAAGGGTGTGTGAGCGTTGTGTGGAAGTGGACCTTTTATACCAGTATCCACAACGACACCGGGATGGGGCCGTCTTGGAGCTTGGATTAACCATCCCTCGTCACCCTTTCCAGGAATCATGGGTGGCTCATAAATGAAAGATGTCGGGGTTATCCTTCCTATTCCAAATACTTTTGCAAAAGGAAAATCCATCCTATCCTCTCCATTGAAACTACTTTTTCCTCGTACAGAAAATCTGTGTGGTTTCTCAAATGCAAATGAATTATACTGGGAGGGATCGGGGTTTATTTTTTTCAATCCAAATTTTGCACTGTATTCATAAACGTCTTCTATGGGGTGGTCTTTAATTTTCGGGAGTTTCACCTGGATCCACATCGCGAAAGGGTTGTCACTTCTACGTACCCGCCACAAGGCTATGATGGAGTCGTTTTTTAGGGCGCACGGACCCGGGAGGCATTCTAAGAGCGATTTGTCCAATTGACGGAATTCAAATTCGACTTGACCACTGCGAAGTTTCTCCACCAGAACACCGATCTCCGGCTCAAGGCTGGAGGGAGGGTGTGGTGGAAGAATGGTTGCACGTTGCAGCAACTTCCACAGGGTGTGGTCGCGGTCCAGGCGACCGTCCAGGCCTCCAGGGTAGTCGAGGTGTCGAGTCAGGCTCCGGTAGGTTGCCTCTCGCAGGGTAGCCGCCCAGTCCTGCAGCTGTCGCGGGGTCGGAGCCGGACCGTCGGAACAGCACTTGGGTCGGCCGTACGAATCGAGCTTGAGCGATCGGCCAAGAGAAATCACAATCAGCAGAGTGGTGGTCTGCAACACATGTGGTCGAGTTAGTTGTCGGCAAGCTCATTAGAAGCTCAAGAAGTCATTATTTAGGATTGGAAGGCTGTAATGAAGATTTATGTAACCAGAAGAATTTATTTTGAAAAGAAATATTCCAGTCATCTACTCCACAAAATTCATAGTATTGTAGATATAACAAATTTAAATTGAATCCAAAAATATTCCTTATCCAAATCCTTCATTTTATTTCCTATAGTTAACTTTAGTTTATTTTATTACTATGATACTAATTATTGTAATGTAAGATATACTCCACGTTTAAACAGCTGGATGTCTCAGAAGCAATGTGCTGATCTGATAATCCAGGCTTGCCAGTTTTATTCCAGATCCAGTTGTCATTTATACAGGTTGACGTTAGTAACAAGACCAGGGTATGGACCATTCCCTGTTTGTGGTGTTGATAAACACATAAAAAATAATGCATATACAAAACCATTTGAATTCAAATTTGGAAAGGGGGACCACTCCAATATCCCCCAGCCCTGCTAAAAACAAGCTCTCAATTAGGCCTACATCATCTTGGTTCATGTCATCAGTTTGCACTTATCTTATTATTTACAACATAGGCATACATTACTATAGATTTAAAGTGAACAGTTAAACTCAAAAATCATCTGTAACACCTGCGTAAGATAATAGGATTCAAGTAAACGGTTCCACACAATAATCAGCTGTTATACCAATTGTATGTAATAGGTTTAAAGTAAGCGGTTCGACTCAAAAATCAGCTGTTATACCAGTCTTATGTTAATAGTTCTCAAGTAAACAGTTCAGCACAAAAATCAGCTGTTACACCAGTCTAATGTTAATAGGTATCAAGTAAACAGTTCCACACAAAGGGCATTGTGCATCGGCTGGCTGGTCATAGTCTGTAGTCTTGACATAGATGGCTGATAGTTGTGGCCAGTGAACAATGCAATGTCAGTACGTTGTTGGGTAACTTTAATACAATGAACAACAATCTGAACCTGGCGACAAGCGGAAGAATTTTAAATCGATCAAAGGTTTTGTAATCTTAACACACATCAATCTTCAACTAAGCATTTATAATCAAGTCACGGTTTCAAGAATTAAATTGGAACAAAAATAAAACTATTGATGTAATTGTATTGTTTTAATTCACAGTAAAATTATATCGCAAATCAAATAATACGATCTGTGAATTTGTTAAAAATATTTTGTGTTCAGTTAGATTTTTGATTTTCAATAGTTCAGTAAAACTACACTTTGAATAAGGAGTAAGCCTAATGGTTATTCTTTCAATCTTGAAAATCGACATATACATGAATAATAAGTTTGTAAACCTTTTTTTTGCTTTCTGCTGTTATACTTAGTATATGGAGAAAGTATTTTTTTCAAAATTGTTTAGTAATAATAATTTAATAAATAATAGTTTAGTAATAGTTAAATAGGACCTTTTTTCCCAAATTTTCTAATTTGAGCTGAAAGTGGATATATCCATTTTGAGGCTCCCTGAATCCAAAATAGTGGTTTTTAGACTGATATCTGTGTGTCTACCTGTGTACAGGCCCCTAGGCCACAGTGATCAATATTTTTTTAAGGATTGTTTACTCCTAAAAACCCGTAAACAATGTGAAAAATACAAATACAGTATCTCAATTATTCGCTCCAACGATTTTTGTTAAAATGTCATGGTTTATAGTTATTAAGGTCCCAAATAATATAACACCATCCACATGTGTGGAAAACGAATGGTTCAAAAGCTATAGGCTCTTAAATGTCAAAAAATAATATAAATTTTTTTGGGAAAACAATAATTTTATAGAATAATTTCTCTACCAGCTCAAATACTAAACAAATTATTTTTGAAAAAATTATTAGTCTATGACTAATAGTAATAGAGTTTATATAAACTGTCTACAGTAAGCACAATACTTTGTCTAAGAGTGTTCAATGTATTCTTTTAGAGTTTACAAAAACATCAATTTCTTCCTTAACAGAGTTTTGAAAATTCATGATAGGGTTGTTTATTAATTCTTAAATTAAGAATTAGTTGGACTTTTTCAACACGTCTTGTGTTTAAAATCTACACAAGGTTTCAAGAGTTGGTTAAACTACTCACGTTTCAAGTGCCTAACGATATTTACATTTATACAAACAAAGGGGTTATTTCTATATATAAAAGAAACCGGTCAATAAAACACAACAAAAAATATAACTATAGAATTAAATAGTAAACAAAACACTCTACTTAGCCTATTTTGTACATTCGGAAAATTGAGATTCGGAAAACGACACTAAACGAACGTGAAAACAAGTAGGACCGCACGACACGAAGGTCAGACCACTACTGGCCCCCCACCGGTCAAAGTGGACACTACCTTCCCCTTGTCCGCTAGGGGCGCTAGCAGCCCAGCGTCATCCGGCTGCAGCTGAAAAAAAAACAGCACACGAAAAAACAATTGTTAACAAAAAAATTCCGGGCAACCAACGTTACACTTCGTCTCCATGCTAGTCGACTGGGAACCTGGTAACTTCCTGATTCTTCCTTATGTTTGACCCTGATTTTTTTTGTGAATCTCAATATGCAAGGTTATGGTCCCATTATCCCATAAAACCCACTAAAATTTTTAGTTATTACTTCGAAAAGTAGGAGGCTAGAGGGGGTCTCCTTGTAAAAGTTTCCAACTTGTGTACCTCATTTTAATAAGTATTAATTAATGTGATAGTTTTAATAGAGATAAGTATTGCAGCTTTAACTCGACAGACGATGTAACTTGACAGTCAACAGCTGACAGAAAGCCTTTATCTTACATTAATAGTGCATTCGATTTTTGAAGGTTGTGGAACAGATGAAACGAGATGATATGGGCAGTCGATCTATTGCTAGCCGTAAGACTGTTCCAGGGTCAAAGACCCAGGCATAGTTTTGGGGGTGGGGTAGCTCACTATTGTTTTCTTATTCATGGAAAACATTGCATCATTAAAAGAAAGCAGCTATCAATTTTAGCATTTTTTTCAGAATTTAATTGTTGAATATTAAACAAGGGCTTTTTACTCAGTATGTAACAATATTCATATAAATACTGTACTGTACAAAATGTTTATGTGAAACTCGAGTCTGTTATGTATAATTAATTAAAACCCATATAAAATAGATCTCATCAACTCGACAACCTCTGGGTTCACAAAGTGTCGAGTTAGGTTCTACTGTATTTAGTTTTCTTTGAAAAGAGAAAGTATGTGTCAGTTCACTCACAACGTTTATTTATTTCCGGTTGAAATGGCTGATTAAAGAACAAGTCAAAATTCCCAAATGACCGCAATGTTGCAACGGGTGGTTGTAACAATCCCTGCACGCTCACACAATTAACCCTGCTCACTGCACTTGACATTAGCTCTTGCATCGGTCTCACGGCTCACAATCGTTACCCAACTAATTAATAAACCCGTTAACAAACATTCACTTCGGATGTAACATTTCGCCATTTGATTTTTATCAGATAAAATATTTTTTTGTCTATGGCCTGAATACTTTTTTGCCTTACGCTACATTCTCTGTTTAAAAAACACACCCCATAAAAACAGTAGTAAAACAAATTAAATAATATGTTCAGTTTTTTAAAAATTTGTTTCCTTTTAATTTCTCCCCCTATATATTGTTCTCCTCTTGTATTGTTTTCGTCAAAATTTTTGAATTTGAGTTGAGAGTGGATATATCTATTTTGGAGTCCCCTGAATCCAAGAAAGAAGGTTTATACATGATGCTGTGTGTGTGTGTGTGTGTGTGTGTCTGGATGTGTACAGAACCACAGCACAGCATACCCCATTGGTCCAATTTAGATGAAACTTGGTATGTTGTATGTATATAGTCACCGTATCTCCATGTGTTTTTTTTTTCATTTTTGATGTTAAGGGTCCAAATTTTTCAAAAAAGGCTCCAACGATTTGAATTAAAATCTTATAGTTTATAGTGCATTGAACACTAAATAATATGACACCACCCGCATGTCTAAAAATGCACGTTAAAAAGCTATGAGATTTCAAATGTCAACAAATTATTTTTTAAGTTTTCTGCTAAAGCAGTAAAAAATAAGTATAATTTGACCTCCATTGAAACCAGCTTAAAAACTAAACAAATTACTATTCTGAATTACGGTTTCCAGAGAAAAGTTAAATTTACCGTCCATTATATACGCAGTACGTTGTTTGAGAGCGCCCAATGTTATTCTAATGGAGAATGTTAAAAGATCAATTTCTTCCTTATTTCCCAGCCGTTTTGCATGAAACTTGGTATGCAGCGTAAGGTCACATCACCCAACAAACCACACTGAAAAAAGCTTGGTATTGCCGGGGGGAGAGGGGGTTCTTCCCATGAAATTCTAGCAATTAATTTAACTTTGTTTCTATTGTTATTTTTAAAAAACTGGATGATTTTTTTTGAAGCAATGAATTATTAAATGATATTTAGATCAACTTTAAAGAATATGATATTTTTTTAATGTTGTTTTTAAAATTACTTAAAGTTAAAAGTGTGTGTCTGTCCATTGATACTGTTTGTACTGAATTTATATTTTATTCTTATTAATTTGTGAAACACAAAAAGTGTAATGAAGTGACATCGTGTGGGGTTTTGAAAACAGCTGTTTAGAGGAACTTAAAATATTCCCTCTAAGCATATCCATGATCTAAGATATTTCTCTTAGGGAAGTAAATGTTACTTTAAAGGATTAACTGTAACTATAAATCTGACGGTTCAATTATAGTTTTGAGGCTATGGAATTCAACCACTATAGATTAGATTATTGAAATAGTGACCATACCACAAGATAGGTATTTTAAGCCAAGTATGAATGAGGATTGAGTGTAAGATGATTGTGGCGCGATCTTGTGGTGATGTTAATTAATAGCCCAACAGCCGATGGCAACTAAGGGACCTACAGTTTAAAGTGGAATCCGAACCACAGCCTCTGAATTTACAAATTGGTCTAATTATAAGGATGGTCTTTGCGGATTAAAGTAGTATTCAATAGTGCGGACATTAATCCACACAAGAGAACACTACACCCACCGACCATCGCTCACAACTATCCACAATTCGTGACCTCCAAGTAGCTGGATTACAGGATGACGCCACCGTCCCAGTCTATAGTTTTATGTATGATAATACAAATAGAACTGGTTGATTTATTGTACATTTTTCTACTTATAATATTTTTTGTTTGTTTTTCATCTTGGTCTTACAATTCTTTTGTAATTTATCAATTAAGTACTATTGTATCAATCAAGTAAACATATTTAAGTTTTTTTTTAAATACTAACCTTCTTTTCAAATTGAAAAATTTAATTAGAACATTCCAAATCCACCTCATGAGTTAAGAATACAGTAGCCGTTCGATAGAGAATTAATTGTTTCGTAATTACTGTACTACAAATTTAATAATTATTATTTAGCCTTAATGCAGGTATATTTATTGGCCATAACTGTATTTTGCATTAATAACGTACAAAAATTTACTCGTAAACTTTTCATTTTATATTATTTATTCTTAATAACAAGACGTAGGTACGGCACACTCTTTAAGAAGTCCTTGTGGAGCGCTCTGTACAATATGTTCGGGCCTATTCACAAGTTAGCTGCAGCCGTTTCCAAATAGGTTCTAGGAAGAAGCTGGCTCGTGTGACAACCGCGGCATCGCATGTGTCAACCGGCCGCACAATTTGTCAAACTGGAACATGTTATTACAGATTTCGTCACGGCTGCGCAATCACTCGTCAAACTACTGTTTAACTTGTTCAGGCACTCCTCAGAGAGATCGTTTTTAATTTGTTTAAAGTAATAAGGTAGTGGAATTTTTTATTTAGAGAGTTACAGTTTCTTCTGAAACTAATTTTTAATATGGTGTGCAATAATGAGCCAAATAAAATTGTGATGAAACGTTAAAAATATCCAATCAAATTTGATTGCAAAAATAAAAAACTTCTATAACAACACTAAAAATATCAACCAATAAGCTGATAATTTCACTAGCAAAATAGAGTAAATGAGATAAAAATTTTCTAAAGTTTTATATGTATTATATATACTATGGTCAAGTCCAAAACTTCTAACACCATTTTATAGTTTTCATTTTTTACGGGAGCTGAATTATTTTCCTCGTAAAAAATGTATTTTAAAATAATTTTTAAATACTGTAGAAAAACATGTAATTTAACAGGATAAATTTTAAATCATAAGCTTAATTCTTCACAAAAAGAACAACAAATTTACCATTGAATTCCGGTTGAATGAAACATAGAATTTAGGTTAACATAAATAGAAATATAGTTACAAACCTTAAACTACTGACTATTAAATATATGAACTATAATAATATAAAATATAAAAAAAATATTTTTACAAAAAATTTTATTTAGAAAAGTTAAAATTAAAACCTACTCCCTATCTATGTTTTTAGTTGTAAAAAGTAATATCTCTGGTTTTAAGAATTTGGTATATTTTAAATTGCAAAATATTTTATTAAAATTATTAAGTTAGCCACCCTATCTTTTCCCGATCAAGTGGAATGCCCAAAAACATTAAATTAGCAAGTAATGATTTTTTACTTTATAGGTAGTTAGTTAAATATTACTAGTTTTAGACGTAATTAAAAATTTATTTACAGTGCACTGCAGTGGTGATTAAAATAAATTGTGTATTTAATTTAATAGCACTTTGAGTAGTGGAACCACCTGGTTCACCTCTGATTCCAATTAATTAGTCCTATTAATCGACTCACGTAAAACATAAAACGAAGTATAACACAAGTCAATTAAGTGTATAGAGAGAAGAGAGAGGTAACGCGCATGCGTATTGTCTGCCTACCTGTACGTGTGCGCGCATCGTGTAGTGTCGCGTCGCGTCGTCTGCCGCCACCACTACAGCTGTAACTGCGCTCAGCTGTTACTGCGCCGACGCCGTGCTCAGCTGGCGGACAATGGTGGAAAGCGGCGCTGCAGTCTCCGCCTCCGGTCTGCCTTATCAGTTTGACGCATCGCTATCACTGTCAGTGTCATTAACAGCGATGCAAATCCGTATGTGGGTCGATGATGTGAGGGATTTTTGGCGGTTATTCATAAACTGACTGATAATTTTTACTTTTTAAAGTATTTTTTTAAAATAGCTTCTTTGAATATGTAACAATGCCAAACTATATTTTCGTCGCAATTCGTACACAAAATTCATAACTAGACCAGTTCGCAATTCAAAGGCAAAAGTGGTTCGGATCCCACGTTAAACTGTAGGTCCTCTAGAAGACATCTGCTGTTGGGCTATTAATTAACAGTCCTGTATAAGGAACATGTCAGCCTTGATCTTTAAATACTTACCTTTAAACATTACCTTATATCCTACCCGGGTAAGGTAATACAGTGTTTATAAAAAAAGATACAGTTTAACGTGGGGTCCGAACCACTGCCTCTGAATTACGAACTGATCTAACTATGAGGATGGTATTTGCGGATGAACGTAGTACTCAATTGTGCGGACGTTAATACACACCAAAGAGCATCACATCCACCGATCATCGCTCACAACTATTCACAATACGTGACCTCCAAGTAGCTGGATTACAGGACACGTCTCCGTAATGTGAGATAAAAGTGATTTTACTAAACGACAGACAGTTCCGGATACATTTTACATCATCGTCGGAAGTATATACAATAAAATAGCATGGAAAGTCTACGATATCACCCAGTAAGAGCTTTGAGTGATATTGAAATAAAACTGACATTTTAATTAAACCGTTTCTATCGGATATTTTATGAGGTAATCGTTAACCGATGAAGCGGAAACACTTTCGTGCCAAACCTTTGCACTAAACTATATGAACATAATATTGTATTCCCCAAACTTTGTTTACGTCCGATATATTTGGCGTTAATTAACGGTTCGATATACTCGTATCAGGAAATTTGTTACATATATATGAATAAAATTGAGTATTGTCTGTACATTGTTCAGAGTTATTTATTTTTTAGTTATTTTTACGTTTCATGCGTTAGAGAAGCCGAAACAAGTCTTATCTCAATTTGTCTGTGACGCTCCGGTTCTATTTCTATTTTCATAATTCAAATGTTCTAGAAAAAGTTTTTTTAATTATTGCTCCAAGCTAGGGGTTTTGAGAGCTCATTTCATTGGGTCAGTTTTAAGTGTACAAAAAGGTGTTCTCCAGAAGGTGTAGAATAATGAAAATAAGTTTCGTAACTGTTAATGCCGTCATAAAAAGATAGACAGAAATTGGTGGATCCATTTCGGCTTTTGTAGGATATAAAATTCAAAAGTATCATAAATCCAGGAAATTTACGGACAAAACTCTAATTTTATTTACATAGATAATGTATGTCCATACTAATGCTTGCTTACTCCAGTAACACAATGTTGAGTGCATCTTCATTTCCCTTCCGTTAGGAAACATGGCGGAAGGCTCTGTCCATCCCGTCTGGTCATCGTCCTCATTGCGTTACCGCGCTATAGTATTACGTACGAAATGTTTACCTGTGATATTATCAGGGTTTAACTAATTTTTACTAGGCTTTTCCTGGATTATACGCCAAAGACAGTTCATTTAAGATACAGTAATGTACACAAACGTTCTGGGGAAACGGTCTAAACTCCAGATGAAAATACTGAATGATTTGAACTCGTGACTTTTAGTACCAAAGTTAGAGACTCGATGTTTTCAAAATGCTTTTCTGATACTAGAAGTAGTGTTTCTTTCATTCATATCACCAAGATCCAATTCACAATCGCCAATATCTGTCTATTTTTCCTCAAACCAACATCAGGGGTTCTTTAGATTAGCTCATTTCAAAGTCTTTTAGTGTAAAAAGGCAAAAGTGTAGGTTACAAAGAGGTATTGTTAATTAATTCTTCATTGTTTACAAAATCAAAACAGGAGTCTACAACTTTTCAAGTTGTTATTGAGAGAGGATAAGATTAATGTAGAGACAGTCGTCGGAAAAAAAACTTAAAATCTAATTCCGCTATTTCAATAATTCACTTCGATACAGTTTATCTGAAAAATCAACTTTATTCTTCTTCCTCCTGAACTGTCAAAAATAGTGCAAACATTTTTGTCATTAGAAAATGTAAACATTGAAACGGATACGGCAGCTTTCTTCTTCCTCCTTCTTCTCGAACTGTCAAATTTTAGTATTCACAGCTGTTGACATTTAAGTAATTTTATGTTTTCATTCTCTAAAAATGTAAACATTGAAACTTAGGACGTTCACAGGGCGTAGCCCGAGAGGATTTTAAGGAAATGAGTATGCCTATGTGTTGCATGAGTTTACGATCTTCCTTTGCCTAAAATTTCAAACCGGTCAGTTCAGTATTTTTCGCATTCACTTGCCACAACAAACCCACAAACAAACATACAGACACCACCTCTTCTTTATAATATTATAGATTATTGAACTTCTTTCTTTCTCCCTTTTCTGCTTTTCTGTTACTATAAGTATTGTTTTTTCCATTCACATATCGCCAATATCTGTATATTTTCCTCAAACCACTATCAGGGATTCATTAGATTAGATTATTGAACTTCTTTCACTCTCACTTTTCTGAATCCAGCAATAGTGTTTCTTTCTTTCACGCAAACCGTAGGCTCTTAAAATGTGATATCGTATTCCTCACCACTGCAGAAACGCGGAAAACATGATTCGGCATTCCCTTGCTTTGGGTGAAACGATTAAAGATGTAATGTTAGAACCTTTCTTGTCTTGCAGATAAATGTTGGTTATAGGGTCTTCATACCTGATATATCCGAGAAAAACAATTCTGTAAGTGCATATAAATCTTAAAAGTAACGAAAATTTTTCAATTTTTAAATATGAGGGCTCTAATATAACTATTTAGCAACATTGTTACCAAGTTTCAAGAAAATCTGATTGAAAACGATGTCCGAAACGGGGGACAAAATTAATATGTTTCGTCACAAAAGCTGGCCGGCTGATGGGAGGCTACTGCACTACTAGCCTTTTACAAAATTTGGCTCAGTCACTTTATGTAGCATTTTAAGGACGCTGGCCAGTGAAATGTGACTGCCAACCTGACTGAATGTTTCCAGAAAAGCACATTATTGACCCCCGTCCATCCCTCTCCTGCCGCTCGGCCCATCCCTCCAAATCGCTACTAACCCAAAGGTGAAGAAGACCCTTAAGGTTTCGTTCTTATAGCTTCTAAACCCTATTTTTCTCCCATTTTTGTACCACCAATGGAGTTTTTCTCCCACATTTCCCCTAGAATGTCTTCCTATTTCGCCGCAGCCCTGTCTCCAGACGAGTGAAGACGAATAAACGTATTCTGTCGCGTCCAGCAGGCGCCTAATCAGGAGCCGGTAGAAAGCTGGTAGGCCTAGGAAGGAGTGGTCGGTCCGCCGCTGAATGTGGAATTGTGGATGTGACTGTGACAATGACGACGCGGCCAACGGAGAGGAAAACTGGGGAAAGTGACGAGAAGGCCGACGTCCGCACGCACAGGCCTCTGGACACTGGAGAACGACATGAATGACTGGGGTGGTGGCGTCATCCTGTAATCCAGCTACTCGCAGGTCACGAATTGTGGATAGTTGTGAGCGATGGTCGGTGGATTTGTTCTGTTGTGTGGATTAACGTCCGCACTATTGAGTACTACGTTAATCCGCAAAGACCATCCACATAATTAGACCAATTCGTAATTCAGAGGCCGTGGTTCGGATTCCACGTTAAACTGTATGTCCCTTAGTTGCCATCGGCTGTTGGGCTATTAATTAACAGTCCTGTCTAGGGAGCATGTCAGCCTTAGTCAGTAACAAGACTACAAGATCGCGCCACAATCATCTTACATTTAATCCTCATTCATACTTGGCTTAAAATGCCTTGCCTTGGATTCGGCCGCCAGCGTTTGGCTACGTCGCTGGACACTCTCGTGTAATAACATTAACAGAATCAATGCGCCATGGCAAGCTGGGTTGCCAGTTTTGACGTTGACGATGTTGCCTGGCCTAACGATAGGTTAGCAGGGTTTAACAAAACAGGCATGCGTAGTCAGAAACTTAAGAAAAATTAATGGTAGTTTAGGCATATTAGACTATTTGGTCAAGCCACCTCGTCTCGAGGGCCTAAGGTTTTCAGTCCTAGATAGCCGGGGGTTCCGATGGTCCCGCGGCGGCGATGTCATCCCCAGGAGTGTCCCTAGGCGCGAGGTCGACGGATTAGAGGCGATCAATTAGCGTTAATTGGCGACGGGCTTTGTTAGTAAACAGCCGGCGCGGGCGTCGCCTTGACCTGCGGAACTGAGGAGAGTGCGCGCAACTGCTTCCCGCCGCCTGTGGCGCAACTGGCGGCCGCCTCTGGAACTGTGGACGCGCCACAGGTGGAAAAAACAGCGTTTCCGGGAAACCGCGAGAGAGTAAACACTCGTGAGTTGAGTGAAGATGAGATTAATGTGGCAGTTCGGTACGGGAAAGTTCCTCGAAAAATATCGCTATTGGTTGACTAAACATTATACAGTATAAACATTTTCTCCAAAAAATATAGAATTTTTTCCTCCGTTTTTTAAAGAGGAATTCCTTATTTTTGTAATAGTTTCGATCAACAATAAATCGTTATTTAAAACAGGTTTAGATTTTGTAAAATATCTTGTGGTATCATATTATTGGTATTCACTCAAAACTAATTAATTAATGTTCTCTAATTTGATGTGAACTTTATCACTGTATTTTCTTTTAGGTGGTGCGAAATTGGCCAATATATAGGGATTATCAAGTTTTATGTAGAAATATTTTTGCTTATTGAGAATAAAAGTTTTGTCCAAATAGAATGCTAATTTAAAAAAATATTTTTTTCAATTGTTATTTTGCATTCATATATTTTTTTAACTGGATGAGTAGAAGCAAGTTTATGCGTTGTCTTTGGACAAAAAAAGTTAAATATGAGTGTTTATTACAACGAAACCAAACCTAAAATAGAAACCATTGCAAAAAATTGCACCAGAAACTGGAATTAAATTTTATTTATTAAATTATAACATGACAAAAATTGTAATTTTTTGTGTACAGCGGCGCTGCCTGGCACGACGACGGCGCAGCAGCTGATTGCCGTACTGCGTCAGAAGGCCACGTCAGAGGAAGTGCTGGCACTGCTCAAGGAGTTGCCAAACCCACGGGAGGACGATGAGACGCTGCCAGACTCACGCTTCAACCCTCTCAAGATCGACGTGTTCGTGCAGACTCTGCTGTTCCTGGGCTCCAAGAGCTTCAGTCACTCCTTCGCAGCCATCTCTAAGTACCACTACGTGTTTAAGGTATAGTACATGGCCTAAACCATAGCCCACTATATAATAATATAAAAATACACTGTTCCTAATAATTGAAGTGAGCTATTCACTTGGCTCGCATGGTGTCAGTTAAGTCCGGGACCATGATAGAAGTTCATAACTCAACCCTCAGAAAATGTTTTGGGGACCATTAAAAGTTTTATAAATATGTATTTATTAATCGTATATGTGTGCAACACGATATTGACCGCATAAAACTATATTGACAACACAACAAATAACCACAACACTCCAACGAGAGTTGGAGCACTACTGTGCCCACAGTAGAGATCTCCAACTCTCATTCTGAGCGCACACTATTTTGTGTCACCCCTCTAGCTCGGACAAAGAGTGTTATGGTTATTTATTGTGTTCTCAATATAGTTGTTTGTATTGTGCATTATAGATAAGTATAGTATTATTGACAGCATGATATAATTAATATCTGTAACTGAAACTTTAAATATTTAATATAAATTATTAGGTAATCACTTGAAAAAGGGAGGAGTTTCTCCACCTCCAGAAATGTTTGGATAATTAAAAACACAGACGCGTTGGAAAAGTCCAAGATATTGAATAATTAATTAATAACCAACACTTATGGATTTCAAAAATACTTAGCATGCTCTCGAGGTTTGCTGGGCAAAATAGGCTGTACTTTCCTAGAATGTGTACCCCCAAATGAAAAGGCTCCCTGGGGAAGATCCTCTACTC
Organism: Nephotettix cincticeps; assembly: GCA_023375725.1. NCBI lineage: Eukaryota > Metazoa > Arthropoda > Insecta > Hemiptera > Cicadellidae > Nephotettix > Nephotettix cincticeps. The sequence continues at coordinate 3,984,506 of CM041787.1, forward strand.
AAATGGACTAAGACTGGGTTCACACGAGCGACATATCTCGGATGCGATACAACATGGAAAGGGTAGCAGACCACAGAGTCATCATTGAGGCCTCCTCTTGCTGCGACTGTATCACTGCCGGCGCAGTTTTGGACGTCTGGAAAGGGTAGCAGACCACAGAGTCCAATTGAGCAGTTCACATGACGGGATAGGCCGTGTTGCCGCTCACTCTGCGCCATTTTAAGACTTCTTGTGTATTATTGCTGGAAGTAAAAATATTTTCTAAGAAACTTGTAAAATACAATAAAAATAAATTCATATTTTAAAAAGATGAGAAAATCTGAGTTCCATTCGAACCAGACTAGAGATTTTCTATATTAAATTTTTAAAAAAGCCGCAAGCTACGCCTGGAAAATCCGCAGAATGCTGAGGAGGGTGGGATGGTCTGCCACTCCTTGCTGCTGCCGTCGACTGTCGCTCGTGTGAACAGGCCAGGTTATGGTTGTCGTGTTGCAGAAATGTCGCTCGTGTGAACCCAGACTAAGGGTTTGTAGAGATGGAGCATGAATCTTCCTAGTGTGATTTAGGCACGAGCCTAAATCAGCATTGGTTTGGAGAATCTTGTTACTTCTCTGAGTATTAGGTAGACTGTTCATGTCCCTATCTTTCCCTTCTTTCTGGTAGGTGTATAATATTATACTACAGGAAGACAGTCCTAGCCATGCCGGCTTTATCTAACAGGTTATATCTGCAAGTGTAATACTTCTCCAAAATTACAAGAGGTACTTGATACTTTTGCAGATACTGGCAGAGAGCGAGGAAGCCCAGATCTGCATCCTGCGCAGTCTATTTGAACTGTGGCGTGACCACCAGCAGATGATGTGCGTCCTCATCGACAAGATGCTCAAGACGCAGATTCTCGAGTGTTCTGCAGTAGCCAACTGGATCTTCTCCAAGGAGATGACTGCGGAGTTCACCAAGTGAGTGCCGAATACACTACCAAAATATTTATATTTTTCTAGCTTCAAATCACTAAATTTGTAATTTGTGGCTGACAGAAATCCCCTCACTCCCCAAACCCAACATAGAAACTGATGTTTTATCGATTCTTTCTGATCTTTTCACTAACACAGAGTAAAAATCTCTGCCACTCCTGCAGCAGTTGTGTGGATATTTACGGCAGGAGATGCCACAATTTTATGTTGAATATTTGTATTGAAATTCTTAAATGTGAAACCCAGTGTCCATTGACCAAACCTATAAGGTTTCAACAAAAATAGGCCTATCCCGATGCCATGTGAAAAAACAGTTACCAGGCTAGTGTTCCTATGAGTAAAGGGTGTTTTTAGTGAGCAACCCTGTTAATTGTGTCCTATGTCAATGAATATTCACACAGTAGAAGTTGGCCATAAGAGTGTATAAAGCATTTTCTGCCTCTTTCAAAAAATGTATAGTGCCACAATTGCAATGCTCATACCATAGATATCTGAATTGGAAGTTAATTTTTTAAGGAGGATAGGAAGAAAAAGTACTCAGACTTGATACAGGGGGGCAGATAATCGATTTCATCTACCTTTATTTCTGATTGATCTAGACTTTCCATGCCTACCTCTCTAATTCATTATTTCCATTGGCTGGACAAAAGATAAATTATGGTCTCTGTGACTGGCCAGCTTCGCATTATTCTGTTAAACCTGTTATCCATGGTACAGGCTGTACCTGTGGGAGATCCTGCACCTGACAATCCGCAAGATGTCAGCTCACGTGGCACGACTGGGCCGAGAACTGGGGGAGGCTAGAGAACGAGTCAGTGCCCGGGGCGGCCACAGCAGCAGCAGCGAAGGCGACAGTAGCGAGGACGAGAACCGTGGCACGACACGCCCGGACAAGCCCACGGAGGAGATGGTCGAGCGGATGGAGGAGAAGCTGGAAGCCGCACAGGCCGACCAGAAGAATCTCTTCCTCATCATATTTCAGGTTAATATAATAGTACTGTGATGTTTCTTAGGAAAACTGAGGACATTTAGCTTAACTAATTACAAAATAAATATTTTTTTGGGTTAATTTATTAGTTGTTTGTGTTTTCAATGATTTTTTGCGTATTTTGTTATGTAGAGTACTGCATTAGGGATGTTTTTCATCACTTACTCATACAACTAAAGTTTTTGGATAAGATCAGTGTTAAATTATCGTGAGAAACATAATACAAAAAACAAGCATAATAGTTGAAGAAGCATAATAGCTTTAGTTGTTTGACGAATGGGATAGCTCAGACGTAACATGCTCACTGAATACATCAAACGTTCTCGTGTAAAAAAAGACATGCAACTCCAGTTAGATCATGGGCCACCTCTGGACCACACACAGTCAGGCGCCACTGCAGTACCTTGCTGTTTTTAATTCACCGCACAGGACCTAGACCCATGGTGTTTGGCAGTTGATGTTAATAAAAAAATAAACACATTCAAAAGCTGATTCATAACTTTTCTTACATCTTATATTAGGTGCACAGAATAAAATAAACTTAACCCTTACCGTGCGGTTAGACTATCATGAATTTCCAAAACTCTGCTACTATTTTCTCTTGTAGGTCTTTATTATTTTTTTTACCAATCCATGCAAAAATGGACCAATTATTATTTTTTATTCAACTACCAATCTTTATTCCCAAAAAAGTGATGCACTATAGGTTAAAGAAGACTTGAGTTTCTATCAGTATCCATTCTGTTGATTCCTGAAGTTTTGAATGTAATTGGTTTGGACCTTGAGGTCTTCCATTCATTTTTTATGCCTTATAGAAGAGTTTTCTAATTTTTCGTTTAGCAAAAATTACGTTATTAGACAATCATTTCAAATTAAAATATAAAATTAGCCTCTTGAAAATTTCAAAAGTTACAGAAAGTTTTACCAATTTAAAGTTTAGTCATTAAAATGAGTGTGTTACCATACAGAGGTTCATCATGATCCTGTCTGAACACCTGGTGCGCAGTGACACGGACGACCAGGACTACAACACTCCGTGGTACCGGTGGACTATTGGTCGGCTCCAGCAGGTCTTCTTGGCTGTAAGTCCAACAACCATTTTATTCAAATACAGAACCCCTCTAATCCGACCTTGGATGGTCCGTCACTCTGGTTAGTCCGATCATGCTCAGGCTCGCGAGTGTGACATGCAGGAATCTCAGATTTGGTCTTCCCAAAAACCAGAGACCCCTGTCAAACACAATGGGGACGTAACTCTAAGGAAAACGAATAAGTTTAATGCAACTGGTAGACTGATTTACAGTTTATTTATACTCTACTAGGACTGCCATCAGCTCGAAGATGGCAGCACCGTCACGGTAATAGTTGACTTTGATAGCGCTATACAATTGCATCTCGCTGATATTGCGACGTTAGAACTTTGGAGGGTTAACCTCTAAACCAAAGTAACACCAGCTGTTAAAGTGCTTAAAGCATACTATAGCGGCAAAACAGTGAACTCCATGAGTGAGTTCCAGTATCAGCTGCCAGAGGGCAACCCAGTCACAAGGGCAACAACATCCAACAAGTTCAGTAAATTTACAACAGGTACCGCCTCAAGTAACCTTTAAAGCTAATAAAAATTAGTTAATGCCAATTTTTTCATACATTGAAAAAATTAAAATTGATAAATTTGTTTCAGCATCATGAACAAGTGCAGAGGTATTCTGGGACACTAGAGACCCTTCTGTTCACACAGGACTTGGACCCCCACATCCTTGATGTCTTCCAACAGTTTGTCTCTCTCCGGGCTTAGACTGACTGGCAAAGGTATTTGGAAGGATCTTAACCCTTTAAGGAGTAACGACGTTTTAAAACCTTCATTATTTGAGAGGAGTAAGGGTGAAAACTCAAAACTCACCTCAAAAGAGTAAAAATTGTTTTTTTAATTTTCACTAAATTACATTGCAACATGGAGTAAATATAGTTAGAAACGTGTTTTAGGTTCAAAATTGCCTAAATTACATTTTAGAACTTTTTCAATCAATTTTTCAATTTTAAAATCTTCAATCAAATTAACTAAAGTAAGCACCGAGTGATGTTTAGCAAACGAATAACTTTCAGCTACAGAGATATAGGCGTCAATAATAGGGGAGTGTACCTGTAGAACACTTTCACTTTTTTTCAGTGCTAATAAATAACAGGTCTAATAAAACTTCATGCCACGCCGCCACTTTTTCCGCCAAACTTCCCGCCACGATCACCCCGCCTAAGAAACCCTCAGCAGACTACCCACAACCTATTGAATACACCAATACACATGTAACGCGTATCTACGTGTATTTAATTATCGATTTATATCGTGAGAATCAATCTGCGTCATGTTATATTTATATATATGTATTTGAACAAATTTTGTTAAATGACATTTTAAAACATCGCCACTCCTTTTTGCGTAACCATTAAAAAGACGTTTTAACACGTCACTACTATTTTGACGCAAAATATGGTACTCTTTAAAGGGTTAAGTTATTGATCCTTTCACTATTTAGCATTGTTTTCAATCCAGGAGGCAAATATGATTAAATTATCTTTTTCTATTATCCTCTTGTTTTACAAATCATCTTCGGTTTTTGTATATACTTTTCTTGTCTGTTATATATCAAACAAATTCTGAACTGTCTGCTAAAGACCAGAATCAAAAAAATCCCTCACAAGATTGTTGGAAATTTTTGTGGTTTTTAATCATTAAAATCTCCTTTAAACGTATTTCTCATGCAATCTTTATTATTAATGCTGTATTTTAAAATTCATTTTTTGCAATAATGCTGTTAAAGGATATGGAAATATGTCTTTATTCAATTGGTAATTCTTAACTTAACTTAATCCTCTTTCTAATCTACAACATATAAAATGAGATTTCTCATAAAAGGATTGTTGCAGTGTATTTTGTCATCACGCAAGAGGATTGGCGATCAAAGTCAAAGAAGAAAACTTCGTGAAAGATTTCTCTACAAGTTTGACATGAATTTGTAAATAATTTTACTTTACTTGAGTGCACAGACTTTCATTTATTGTAATATTTGTTCTTATGGTTGATTGGAACCATTATGTTGTGGTATTAATAATATTATTGACAAATACATATTTTACAATGTAAAATTGGAAGTTCTTGTTCTTCCATTTTACTTTTGTTAAAGTTTAAAACAAAGTTTGAATCTATAGGTTACCTACGAATTAAAAATGTGATTTTGCTAGCTACATGTTGAAAATCTTCGGATTATATTTACGAATCCAACAGTTACATTCATTGATGTTGTATGCATAGCTAGAGGGATGGGTCGATTCCAATTTTTTTTCGATTCTGATTCCGATTCTTTAAAATCAATTCTCGATTCCGATTCCATCGATTCCAGGCATTGATTTGACCTCTGTCAACAAATGTAACACTTAAATCCTAAAAGTGTCCAACATATTTTTTTCAGTGTCACCAGATTTATAGGGATTTGCAGCCTTTAAAAAAATCTTTATTAATTCTAGAAGTTAATACAATTTTGTTCAGTACTAAAATGAAGAATAAAGAAATGTTAAAAAAAGTATATTATTTATAAATATTTAGTATTTACATGAACAAATAAATAAATAAATACATATTTGAAAATCTTTTTTGTTTGTTTTTACGGTTGTGTACTTATATATACACAACCAGTTGTAAAAAAAACTCGGAGCTGTGTCACACCTTTCAGGAAAGATCATAATTTGGTTTGTAAATATCAAAGTCTGCAAGTTCACTGGAAGGTCATTGCTGGTCAAATGTGTAATTTAATGATTTATCTATTTATAAAAGAATTACATAAACCGAAGTTTAATTTTGCTAAAGCGACTATTGATTCTCCTGGGTATCTGTTGTATTCACGCAAAGTATTGAAGTTGAAGGCAAAACGGTCTTTTAGTAAGGGTTCGCTTTCTTTTCAAACCCAAATTTGTGGTCAGGGAGGAAGAACATAATATTTGAAGATGAGTTTATTCACCACATAATATGAGGAAAACCCTCAAATTTTATTTTGTAAAAAACACTTAACTTCATCGAAATTAAAGGCTGTTCTGTAGGAAGATGGGTGTTGAAATAAATATCTTAAGGAGATTAAAATGAATAGGATTTAAATGGTTGAAGTCTGAAAATACAAATAATCTCAACAATTCTTAATCAATAAGTTTGTTGTAAAAATAAATATATTTTTAATTAAAAAACTAGATACTATAAAAATATATGGTCTTCAAGTAGCCCTAGTGTCTGATTTGTGTTACGATGTTGTTAGGTTAGGGTTAATGTAAACGCCTAAAATTGCCTCGATATTGCGTGTTGATCATGAAATTATGCGAGCGACTCGCTTACCTACTACATATAAAAAGAAAAGTAACAATATAAAAAAATCTTTTTTACTGACAGCTGTAATATGAAAAATTCAAAAAACGAAAAAAAATCAGTCACTGACACACTTTTTCCCTTAAGTAAATTTAAAAAAGACAATCTGTAATAAAACTGAAATCTGTGATAGATTGTGGCTCTGTACACATCCAGACACACACACACACACACAGACACACGGACAGACAGACATCACAACGAAATCCACTTTATTGGATTCAGGGGACCCCAAAACGGATATATCCACTCTCAACTCAAATTCGATAATGTTGACAAAAACAATACTTTCTCTATATACTATGTATAAGGGGAGAAAGTAAAAATTAAAAAAGCAAATTTTCTTAAAATTTAATGGTGAAACCAAAAATATATACTTATGTATAGATAATTTGAACAAAATAACAAAATTAATATAAACCGTTGCTAGTGGTAAAATCATAAAAATTGCAAAAATCACAAAAACTCATATTTCAGTCGAAGCAATTCCCTTATATCTCTGTTTCAAAAATAATCCCCTATTTCGATAACAAAACAATAAATAATAACTAATTAATACATTTCTCCATTAAAAACTATTTAGAACTCATATATAAACACTGTAAACAAATATGTTGCACTACAATAACAGTCAACAGTTCAACAGCGCGACGACAGCGGACAGACGACAATGGACAAAATACGCCATTTAGGACAAAATAATATTGCAATCCATCATCCTTCAATGATCCGTATTTGAATGACAACACAATAAATAATAATTAATGTATTTCACCACTGAAACTTTGTTGCACAATAATAACAGACGACAAAGTCAAAGAATTAATTACGAATCCATGATCAGACGACGGCAGACGACATGGGCAACAAAAGTGTTTTCGTGATACAATTATACCCGCAAAATGATTGTGCCGGATTTTAGAGTAAATTGATATAATCGGATTATTATAACTTACTAATCAGAGAACACACTTTTTCTAAACTATCAAAGTTTACAAATTCCCATCAAATTAGCATCATGTTAACAAATTCAGCAACGAATAGACGCGAATGGCACTAGGTTGTGTAGGCTACTTGGTATCCTTGGTCTCATATTGTAGTTTGTGAATCTGATAGTTCATTATATCGAAATATTGTAACCAATTATTTGTATGAAAACAGAAGTATTACATGAACTTATTATTTTTTACAACTAATCCCGTTAATCATAGGAATGAATATACTTGTTTTGTTGCCAAAAAATTCATTTCGCGGAACAGTATTCTGATAATCGGCATCAACGACGACATTTAATATCGAGATTCAATATCATATTGAAGTAACTGAAATAAAATAAGAATAATTACGAGGTATGTTGCAACCTTGAACCGACCAATGATGTTCTTGCATTATTTTAAAGAGGATACGAATTTACGTTATTCGTTGTTTGCACTTTTGTGTTCGAGCAAAGATATTTAGTGTTGACGATGTAATCTGAAACAAAAAGTTCGAGTGTTAATGCTAATTTTTTATATGACATATAAGTAGTTTCGGATAATTATTGAATTCCACTGGGTACTTGTTACTTTCGTTTCAGAGCCGGATATCTGATTGCTTTGAAATAAAATATTGGCTTTTACTTACGCGGCTACAACAATAAACTGAAAGTGAACGATAATTTTAAGTTGGGAGTTCGACGATTGGTTTCCTGATCCGAGTTTCATCAAAACAATGACGACTGTATCTTATTACGACATCGTGACGAGGAAAACGAACATAATTCTTTCTTTCGCTGTTCGTCGATGGCAGAACAACGAACGCTTGGTATCGAAGAATCGGAATTGACTTTCGGCGATCATTTTCGATTCCGATTCCAACCCTGAGAATTGGTGAAATCGAGAATCGATGTTTGGAATCGACCTAACCCTACTAGAAAGATGTAACACTACATTTCAAAACATCATATGAAGTGATTAAATCAAATGATTTTCCTATATTATCAAATGAGAATTGACGAAAATCATAAAAAACTATGAATTATAATTTATTGAAAATTGAAAAACTAATAAAAATCATGACAAAACCATGAATTATATTCATGGAAAATTGATGAAAATCATAAAAACCATGAATTATAATCAAAAAATCATTTAAAAATCATACATTATTATTAATTTAAAATTGATTATATTTAGGTAATAAAATTTTTTGGCATATTTTTCATACTCCATTAGGAGTTTTTCGAAAAAACTTTGTTTTGAAAATCAATTTTAATCATATATTCCTATGTAAAATCAAATGCTGATTCTGAAAATGCTGTTATTTTTTATGATAGAACAGTAATGAGCGAGATATCAAGCTTTTAGTTTTTTATGAAAAATATTATTGATCGAAAAGTGTCGAAAAATCATTTTAAGACATTATTACAGCATCATAAATGAAAACATCGGTGGAGTTAGAGGCTACACGGTGGGGGGGGGGCACGAGTTAATTTCCTAGTTTTGTGACAGCCTAAAAATAGAGAAAAAGAAGCACTTACCACAGTAAAAATTCATAAAATTATTTGTGTCAAATAAAAAATTATAATAGAACTGTTAATATTGGTAATAAAAATTCAAAAACCTAAGAGGTATGGGGGGCATTGCCCTCCCTTAACTCCATCCATGCAGAAAAGGTTTGTAAAACAATGTTTTAGTGAATATTTAAGAAACATTTTTTTCTGAATCCAAACAATGTAGCCTACTTGGAGCTGACAGTCTCTTTTCAACATCATTTTTCATAGGAGACTTCCACTCTGCATATACACCACCATGAAATGGAAACCAAATTGCTCTTCAGGTAATATATTATTATTTTGAAGACTACCGTTTGGTATTTCCATGCTGTCTCTGATGAACTAATACCAGCCCCATTGAAGAAAGACGATAATTATCAAACTAACAACAAATTGAATGCAGTTGTTACACAAAGCTAATGCAAAACACATTAATTAGTTTCGTTTATAAATTTACAAAAATCTCGCCAAAGTAGGCTAACTACTCATTGCCATCCATTCATATAGCCTTATCTTCTGTAACAAAACATAGGAACTAATTCCAGTTTGGAGGCTATAAGAGTAATTCACTGTTAATAAATAAGCATTGACAAATAAATAATTATTATATACTCATGTGCAACTTAACGGGACCTCTGAGACAGAATTTTATAAAATATCAAATCATCTCTTTTTAGTTGCAAATAAAACTCAAACTTCTTTATTGTTGGAAAAACATTTAAGTTCATAACAATCGTCATATTTCTTTAAAAGCATTATACAATATACAATTAATTCAATAATTTAAAATAACTGACAGTTTGAAATATGATAGTTTATTTCTATATCTCACTTGATTAATATTCCTTCAAACTGTAATATTCTTTCCTAACTAGTATGGCTTTGAGTTTTTTCTTAAATACATTAATTTCTGTCTCATTTTTTAAGGCAATTGGAAGGTGGTGAAACAGCTTGATCGAGGAAAACAATGTTTGGTGCTGGAAAAATGTAGTTTTGTGCTGGGGAACGGATAGGATATTATGATTTCGTATGTTGAATCTTGAAGGAGGCTGTTTTGGAAAGAGATCTGGGTTGTTCTTTAAAAATATCAAACAGTTGAAAATGTAGATTGACGGGACCGTTAATATGTTGTTGTGCCTGAAAATGCCTCCACATGATGCTTTTGGGTGGAGGCCAAAGATGATTCGAACTGCCTTCTTTTGGGCTTTGAAAATGGCTTGTGTTTTTGAACTATCATGGCCCCAAATCACAACTCCATAAGCAAGAATGGGAAAAAACATCCATAATAGGCAGTGAGGACGATTTCACGATTCGAAAAATAAGCAAGCCTGCGGAGAAGGAAGAGAGTCCGACTCAGCCTCCTGGATATTCCCTCAATGTGTTCATAAAATTTGAGACCAGAATCAATTATTATCCCCAAAAAATTAGTAGTTGAAGATGACGTTACTTCGAAATCGCCCAGATGTATATTGGTCAATCTCCAAACCATCCCTTTTCCTCAGTGAGAAATTAACAAGCTTTGTCTTCACAGCATTAATACTAAGGCCATTTTCATTCAACCACTGCAAGACCGAGTTTGCCTCAATAAACATTTCCAACTCTAGTCTTTCCCCACATTTGTTAGAGAGAGCAATAGACGTGTCGTCTGCAAACAAGCAAAGATTTGCACTAGAAACACTTCTAGAAATGTCGTTTATAAAGACAAGAAATAAGACAGGACCTAAAACAGCCTGACTATTGAAAAACGAAGTCTTTAATTATTTATATATTTTAATTATACATAAAATACAAAATGTAATCCATTGAGAGCTTTGATTTACTTAACTTTGATAGATCTAAGCCTAACTATTGAAAAACGAAGTCTTTAGTTATTTATCTATTTTAATTATACATAAAATCATGTATTCTTGATTACAAATACCAAATCTAATCAATTGAGAGCTTTGATTTGTAACTTTGATACATCTAAGCCTAGTTATTGAAGGTCGTAATCATAATTTATTTAACTATTTTTTTATTATTAGATTTTAAAATGCATGATGTACACCTTGCTCCTAACAGCTATATGATCGTTAGCTAACCAAAAGAAGCTAGCTTTCTCCATTGTTCATTTGCATTTATTCAGGTACCAGTTCGTAATCCCAATGTATAATTTGGTTAGGATTTTTTGACACAATATAACAATATCAATGCTATATTTTGAAAATGGATGAGTGTTATTCTGTAGAAAATGCGGGTTTCCTATTTTTTTGAAAAGGTAGGGTGTGCAAACGTGTAGAAATGCAAAGTATGCCAACTAAACAAGAAGAATCGCCAACAAAACAAGGAGAAACTATACAATTCTACACGATTGGAAACCTTCAATTTCTACAAAATAGGATTGTACAAGATGGGAACCCACGCGTGTGGTACTATGCTGTAGAATCCCATTCTGTAGAAAATAAGAGTTTCCAATTATGTTGAAATGTGAGCTCGTACAATTATTTAGATATATTTGTAATCGTCTTACATTGTAGAAAATGAAGGTTTCCCATTTTGTAGAAACATAAGGTCGTCCAATTCTGTAGAATTTCTTTTACTCTGTGGAACAAATAAACAGGGTTGCCATGTGTACGATCTTACGAGTAAGCTAACGTTTTCTTCTTTTCGCTGTGCATAGCAAGACGTGTTTCAAATTAACCGTTGTTTGTTTAACATTGGCGGCATTTAACAATTTTGAAATGTTGATACTCGATATCAGAGTTTCACTTACACCCTTGGTTTATCTGTGTTACAAATAATTAAGTGTACCTTAAATATTGTTATGGGCTCTAAGACAAATGAGATATTTATTCGTCATTAAACATATTTACAAAATATGCAATAGACATTGGCAACTTAGCCTATACATGGTTTCTGTTCATCTTGTTTTAGTGCTAGTGCAGTTATTTATCAATCATGGTGATTGATTATTACCGGACACTTAGTTATGGTTTGAATTAGTGTAAGGTGGTTGAAGAGAAGGGTGGAAATACTTGCAACTAGTTCAGGTTCCTAAATGTCAACATTTACCGTACAAATTAAATAATAAATGGAACAAGATATTCAAGGTTTGTGAAGAGTGGGTTCAACAGCTTTGGCTGAATTACTGAATGATCTGGACATTATGAGGATTTCAAGCCATAACCACCCAGTTGGATGATGTCAAGGTTGACCTCTTAAAACTGGAAGATGAAACAAATGAAAACATGTTTAATAACACGCTAACACCGAGAGAGGGTTTCGGCTTCGACCAAGTTTTCCAAAGGTATAATTTTTTTAATTTGTAAATTGAAGGTTCATATCAGTGTTTAGCTCAACAAACCATAGGCCCTTTTAAGTTTGTTTAAATTGAGCTATTTGAATGAGGATTAAATGAGATTTACTTCCACCAACTGCATATTTTCCGCTGGAGCTCTGATGTTAGTTGAATAACGTTTTCAGCTGGTAGATCATGAATCGACTGAACTCATTATTATAGGCCTAATTTCTAATAACATCAAGTTTCCACCGGCAAATGGTGCATGAGTTTTTAGTCTAAAATCCTTTCTATAATATTAATGATTATTTTAGGCTTCCAGATGAAGTGTTAAAAACTATGTGAAACTTGATAGCATGTTGTTTTTTTTAGTGATTTTTCAATGAGGCCTACTGAAATGCATGTTTGCTTGTTAAACATAGTTTCGTCCTATTTATTTATGTTCTTTTTTATTGCATACCTATTTAGTAAGTCTCATGCCATGATTGCTTGTTTTCATTCTCTAGTTAAATTTTCTACGTCACCTCTTATAATGTTAATCTTAATTCATTGTGAATTAGCATATTTTTAATTTATTTATTTTTACGAGGCTATAGGTTATTTTGAGGAATAATTGTGGATGCCTTGATGGAATTTCGTGTTGACTGAATACTAGTGTATTGATTGAATTTTTTGACTTGTCTATGCATGTTATATGTTAATGGCCAATAAACGTCTTGTATCTTGTAACCCTTGTCCTTGAAGAGATGTGTATTACCATATTTAATTTGGTTAGTATTTGGTATCATCAATAACACCCTGAATCTGTACCATTACTGTTATTTCAATACTTAATTTTAACTGTTATAATAATCTAGCTGTTTACTACCAATTACATTACTGTTTAGGACATTTTTACACCCAATTTGTTTATTATTTGATGAAAATGTTATTCATTTATTGCGCAGGTGAAATTAAAAGGTGTATGCATACACCTATTTATTAAAAACAACAAAGTTCAATATAACATTAATTGTCATTAACAGTTCTGTCATTAGTTAATTAAAATTAGGAAGCGTTACCTAATGTGCAAAATACTCAACAGTTAAAGTATAACAATAATTTACATTTCTTGAAAAAGTTTTCAGATTAATTCTCTAGGTTCTAATAATATAGGGATAGGGCTGCTACTTGTCAGGTAATGGTATATGAGACAGGCAACGATAAAAAAAATACAGGTTAGATTTTTTTGCAGTTAAAAAATGAAGCAGTAACTAATGAGTAACTAAATTATTAAATGAATGTAAACCTTGTATATTATAATGTATTGTTTGTTGTATATCTGAAGTAATGTTACAAATTTTTCATTGAGAAGAGATATACACAGTTATAATACCAGATGTGGCACATATGTAGATGTACCTTATCAAAGGCTCTCCAAGTCACAAAACTCTTATTAAAGATGTACAATAAAATTAGTGTAGATTTGTAAGAATTACCCGTAAATATATATAAAGCTAAACTGTACAAATTACTTGTGAATATTCCATTTTACATTACGGTATTTATGAATTTTTATTGAACTGCATTTTGACATTTATTTTTCATTTAGCCTATCTGTATTTTAACATGTAATTTGTCTAATACAGGTTAGATTTTTTTGCAGTTAAAAAATGAAGCAGTAACTAATGAGTAAGTAAATTATTAAATGAATGTAAACCTTGTATATTATTAGGCTATGTATTGTTTGTTGTATATCTGAAGTAATGTTACAAATTTTTCATTGAGAAGAGATATACACAATTATAATACCAGATGTGGCACATATGTAGATGTACCTTATCAAAGGCTCTCCAAGTCACAAAACTCTTATTAAAGATGTACAATAAAATTAGTGTAGATTTGTAAGAATTACCTGTAAATATATATAAAGCTAAACTGTACAAATTACTTGTGAATATTCCATTTTACACTACAGTATTTATGAATTTTTATTGAACTGCATTTGGACATTTATTTTTCATTTATCTGTATTTTAAAATGTAATTTGTTTCTTTTTTTGTATTCTTCTCTGTTAATCAATAATGTACATAATAGTTAATAGTAATATGTATTTGATGCTGTCTATTACTGTAAAAGTTGTGATAATACACAATTTTATTATTATCATTATTACAATGAAACTGTCTGAGGTTTATTTGTTTGTTGTATAATTTTTTATAAATTCTATAATGTATAACTAATTTAATTTTAATTCATTAATTAAATTTAACATAAAATAATCCATGAATGATGTAGTCAATTCATGAGCGTTTTGTGAGAAAACAGAAAACACAAAAATTAATTATACAAAACTAATTCCCCCATAAAAGGCGTCTGCAAGAATCAGGGTAAAATATTTTTCATCTGTTGACTAAAGGGCAATTCATTAACTTCACTATCTTTTAACCATTACTAACGATCAACTTAAATTATATATATTTAAATATATACAGTAAACAATAATTTTTATTCCAGGTTTTTCCACCACAAGAATTCATGCAGGAGGAATGGCTCGCATCTGTAAGTATGATACATATGAATGCCCAAAAATATATAATAGCTGCAATTACCAAATAGCCTGTGTACTCAGTGAATTTCCATATCTTAAATATTATTTTCAAGCAACATACCAGGTTTTACAATAAGTTAATTCAAGCTAGAATCAAACAAGCTAGAGTATTCTTGTTCTAAATACAAAATTAACATAGAAGGCAGAAAGAGTTTCTAATGTTATATCAGATTTTTTAATAGAATAATACAGAAAGAGTTTCTAATGTGTTATATCAAAATTTTTAATGGAATAATACAATATGCACAGAATAGGAAGCTATATTACAGCCATTACATAACATTTACATAAACACATACAGTTACATAAACATTTTTTCTGTGAAGCGACAAATACTTTCTCTCTCTATAAGTAATCTCAAAAAGATTACATACATTTGATTATATTCTAAATGTATATTGAACAAACTTATTATTTCAAAGATACTTATCTAATCTACATATAGGCTATAAAACAAAGTCGTGTTAGTTACGCGCGCTATAACTCGAGAACGGCTGGACCGATTTTAATGATCTTTGATTTTTCGGATTCGTCTGTGCTCAGGTCATGCTTTAGGCATATTCAGTTTCCATAAATTCAATTAGCTTCCATTTATAGCGTTTTAAATTTCTAATGTTAGTGTTATGGGGAATAAGTTTGTTTACAAATTACCTACAATCAAAACATTTGATTTCTAAAACTACAGCTGTTGGTTTACTCTCCATTAGCAATGTGATTTGCTATTCAATGCCTTCTGTATCAATCGTCAATTTTAAACTATAAAGTAGGCCTAAATCAAACTGTACAAAATGAACAATTTGATTGCCAAGTATGATACTTTACAGTTTTGGAGGTTTATGTACCTATTTTTTATTACGTGTCCAAAGAAATGCCATAGTTAACCCTTTTAGTGCTACACCGTCTCTGACAGAGACGATGCTATTTACCCCGCTCAGTGCGAGTGTCTCTCTGAGAGACGGTCTGTATATTTTGACTTACTGGCTGGTTAATGTGTCAATATGCACCAAAAACATCAAATTATCGATTGCCGGAATATTTCGCTTTTTTACTGACACTAGCCTGTCATCTGTTTACATGACTGCTTTGTCATACGTCAGTCCCGCTTAGTGTAATAGTTTGTTGTGTTGTAAGGTTATATCTCACGTTTTTTTTTAGCCCTAAATAATAGTTATTAGTCTGTTGGTGGAATGTTTAAAACAGTATTCAGTGTTAAATTAATTAAAAAAGAGTGTTGGATACAAATTACTATTTTTTTTTTTCAAAATATCAGGTTTTAAAATATGAGTTAGGCCAAAAAGTTATTTCACAATTACTAAGTTAAAAGTTATGTTATTTTTGTTAATTTACCTAAAATTTTTTATTCTTCAATAGTCACATATTATCAAGTTATATTTCTTGATCAATACAATTTGACAGATTTTATAGAATTATGACATTACATTAAAAATATACCTGTATGTTTTGTAAAGCAAACACTGGATTTTGATGTCAACCAAAAGAAAACCAGTAAACAAAACATTTAATTGAAATCATATTATATTTGAAATAAATTTTATATAAAAACAAAGAGTTTCATATAAGAGAACTTGAGTTGGGTGTAACATATTGATAACGTGATGGTCAAGTCAATTTTTACTTTAGCCCTAAAGGTCTATGTGGTGGGTGTTATACAGTATTCAGTGTTAAAGTATTAATTAATTGATGTGTGTGAGATTCTATTATTTAATTGGATTATTAAAATACTGTTAGGCGTTACAAAGTTCCCCAGGTCAGCTAGTTTTCCTTATAAAGGTGAGGTGAAGTAAAAAGGTTAAGGTTAAACCAGCTTATTATATATACTG
This sequence comes from Nephotettix cincticeps, assembly GCA_023375725.1. Taxonomy (NCBI): domain Eukaryota; kingdom Metazoa; phylum Arthropoda; class Insecta; order Hemiptera; family Cicadellidae; genus Nephotettix; species Nephotettix cincticeps. Next base: position 4,001,114 of record CM041787.1, read on the forward strand.
CAGTAGTGGACACTATAAACAATTTGGAATTTATTAATTTCAAGACCTAGAATAATTTAATAAGCCAAATTTGTTCAAACATTCTGTAATCCATTTCCATGATGTTTATTTAAGTAAGTAGTATATATAACAAAAATATATTTATAATAATATATTTAACAAAAACCTTTTCCAGGAAGCAGAATCTCTGTGCTCAAGTCAGCTGGAAACCCTGCTGGCAGTGGACATCATTGTTGATAACACAGGCTCTGAAGAGAATGAGCTAGTCTGTGGGGTGCACAACATATTGTACATGTGCGACCCATGCAAACATTTTTGTTTGTGTGGGACATGTACAACTATTCATAGAAGTAATGTAAGTAATGGTCTGGGGTGACCATTCAGATTTGCTGCTGCTGAGAAGGTGCCTTGTGTGTAGGGAGGTATCCTTAATGGATACCAGCGAATTTTTCATTGAGCAAATAAATAAGTACAGTGGAACTTGGTTAAAACGTCTCATTGAAGGGACCACACAATTAATGACACTATATCAGAGTGACACTATAAAAGAGGTTTCATAATTTTAATTTAAAACCGAGAAAAAGTGACCCGTATTTTGTATAGTACGCAGTTATTATTTTGACTTACTTGCCAAGGACTGATCGTACGCTGCAGTATTGTGTCTCGAATGTCAGTCTATAACGTGGTGTGTTTCGTTGTTTTCTCGCGCGGTGCTACGTGCGTCACTGGGGACGCAGAACTTTATCCTCGTTTAAGTGTTATCTGGTGTACGTTTTAGTTATTATAGTGATTTTTTTAGTATTTGTAACTAGTGTGTTTTTGCTAAAATGGATCCAGCAATACCTAAACCATCTAGTCTTACAACTTTGGAAAACGTTCCTTTTGACGACAAACTTGATGTGGACGATCCAATTCAGCGGATTGTAGACAATGAGTCTGGTGATGATGACGATGAAGACACTGACGATGACCCTGAGACGTATACAGAAGCTCCTCAATGGTCCATTACGACAGCGGGTATGAGACCTATTTCGTTTACTAGGACTGACACGCTGCTAGTGCCAATTCCTGGCCAAGGAGAACCTATTGATTGGTTCAACTTGTTGTTGGACGAAGTCATACTCGAGGATGTGTGTAAGAGAAGTAATGAGTACACACTCAAAGTATTTTTCCAACCCACATTGACCCCCAAATCACGCATAAACAAATGGAAAAGCCTAACTGTCCCGAAACTAAGAACTTTCATTGGGGTATTTTTACATATGGGGACAATTCGGTTGAATCGAATTCAAGATTATTGGAAAACTGATGAGTATTTCGATTTGAGGGTGTTCCGAAAATGTATGTCCTGCAACAGGTTTCTAAGTATCCTCCGTTGCCTACATTTTACAAAGTCTACCGATGAAACGGAGCGTGAAGAGTCCATAAAAAAATCAAACCAATCGTGGAGTCTTCAATAATAAAATGGACCAAGTATATTATCCCCAAAAAAAACTTTCTAATGACGAGGCAATGGTGTTGTGGCGGGGGAGATTGTCGTTCCGACAGTATATCAAGGGAAAATGACACAAGTACGGGGTGAAAATGTATACCTTATGTGAGCACCAGGGGCTAATTTTGAAATTCCATGTATATGCTGGATCTGCTGACAAAGAGGTAGGAGGGAAGGGACACACCGAGAAGGTTGTAATGCATTTGCTGAAGGAGAAACTGGGAAACGGACATGCTGTTTACATGGATAATTTTTATAATAGCGTCAGTTTGTCATCCCGGCTCTTAGCGAATAAAACTTACTCTACTGGTACTCTGCGACCAGATAGGAAAAACATACCGGAGGATGTAAAATCAGCGAAGCTAAAAGAAGGAGGCACGATTGCAAGATACGGGAATGGTGTGATGGTGGTCACTTACATATCGACGGAGCATGAAAACGATATGATTACATTTACAAATATTTACAATATTTAAAAGCAGCAGAAATTGAAACCACTTCCAATCGTGAAGTACAACGCTTTTATGAGTGGGGTTGACCAAATGCTGAGCTATTACCCATCAGAGCATAAAACTATCCGATGGTATAAACAATTTTTATTCATATTGTGCAGATGATCCTACTGGATTCCCATGCTCTGTACAATATGTACAATGACAAGAAAACTCTGTATGACTATAGACTGAAAGTAATCAAATCCCTCGCACCGATTCGTGCCGAGTTAGTGGAGTCCCCGGCTCAGAAGCGCGCCCGCCAAAGTGCACATCAGTGCGTCAAAAGCACCGAACGTGATGGCTAAAATCGGTTACTTAGGAAGAACTGTCGAACATGCTGAAGGAAATGGGTAAAATTAGCCTTTTACTGTGACTCATGTGCTGACAAACCTGGACTGTGTATGGGCCAGTGCTTTCAGCAGTATCATGATAATTTGGAATAAGAAACCGAGTAAAAAAAGGGAGGATGGAAGGACTGTAAATAGTGTAAATAATTTATTTATATAAGTATAAACATTGTACATATTTATACCAACGTTATTATAAGTAAATGAGCTGAAAATATCTGGCTTCGGAACGAGCCGCGGCCCGTTGGACCGGCGACATTTCGTCCCGCGGTGCTACTGCGTCACCGGTGGTCCATGGATTTTGGGGGCCCAGGAACATGGATGCGACACTGGAAATTCCATTTTGGTGCCAGATAATGTCGTTTCTACTACTAAAGGTTATATTTTAAGTGAAAAATATTTTCAGTTTTTTGAGGTGCATTATCATTTTTTGGTAGCAGCGAATGTGTTAAGACTTCTTATGACGCCTTGGTCCATCGGTTGTAAAATACTGGTGCAGTTGGCAGGAAAAAGCTGCTGAAGCGCCTTGGGAAAATCCGCCCCTTCGAATAAATGAATGGCAGGAAAAACACTAAATTAATGTTTGTTAAATTCAAATTTGGGGAAAATTGCAGAGGTCATCCACGCTTTTTTGTTGGCGGCGTAATACACTGGATTTTTTTTATGTTCTTAAAACATCTAGGTTTAGCACTTTTACCAATAACTAAAAGCTTCTCCAACACTTAAAACAGTTTTCCGCCGACACATTTATCATTTTTAAATTGGAGCCCCAGATAAGACATCTGGGGTTAATTTAAAAAATAATCCTGATTCATCAGCATTAAAAATGTCTTCATCTTTGTAATGTTTTCACGTTTGTAATGAAACAACTGGCAATGTTTCAGTCAACCAATCATTAGTGACACTCGGATCAATGGATTTTGCCTCACTGCAAATCTTAGCAAACGAAATTGAATGTCTAGCCTTAAAGCGATCTATCCAGCCGTTGGAACATGTGAAGTCAACTCCAAACATCTGTCCAAACTTCGTAGCTTTCTCCTTCAAAAGTGGACCACTTACAGGGATATTGGCACTGCGACATTGCTTAAACCATTTTAGCAATGCAGCATCAAGATCTGTACGTTCACATCCCCTTATCCGTTTCACCATCTTTTTTAAACGCTTTTAAAATCTTCTCCTTGTTATCAGCTCAATTCACCAAGCCGAACTCGCGACACACGTCTGCTATCCTATGTCCCTCATCACACACTCTTATAACTCACACTTTTTCTTTAATCGGCAAAACCTTTCTCTTAACACTTGCCATTATTTTTCGATACTGTATTCGTAAATTAAAAACAAACTGTAAAAAACGTACACTGAACTAACGATAGCTGCACGAACTGTAGGTACGCATGGTATCACAGTGCTTTGACGCGACGTGAGACGAGGCGAGATGTCACTGACACTGGCATTGATGACGGCGACAGCGGATGTAGGGTAGGGGCAGGGGGTTTGGGTGGTTAGCGGTAAGACAGCAATAAAATGCCGTTTGCACCACCTACCGAACTTTCTCTCTTTAGCTATATGTTCCTTCTTCTCAGCCCTTTTCTTTTTCTTGACGTTATACGAGGTTTTAGAATTTACTGACGATACATCCGAGGTTTTTACTATGTAAATGCCTATAGTTTGGCGGGACCTAAAAATAAATGACATTGCATCCGAATTGGCCGAGGCCGCAATAACCAAGTTGCACTGTATTTTTTTTATCTGTTGCAGTGACAATTTTATTTTTAATGTTACCATTTCTTGACATAACTCATTTATTAGGCCTAAACTTAATTTTACACATTATTAACATTTCCTGTGAAAGGGAAGTTAACCATTAAGACAATAACAAGTTCAGTATTTTATTTCACCAGAACACATAACTAATTCTATATTAATTTATTCATGAGACATAGCATCTATAACTGAACAATGACATCTTGTAACATTAATAAATTATATTTATTTATTCACCCTGCCATTTACACCATGTTATTAGTTATATTTAATTTCATTTTCCCAAATTCAGGGTATATTGACAAAGTTTTGTTTTATCTGGAGTAAGTTTTTATTAGAACAATTTATTACCCAGCACAAAAGAGCAAATAGGTCATGCTACTGAGCTTCTCGTATGCCTTTATTTGTCCAACTTAATGTTATACCTCTTGTATTCTACCTATTTATGTATTCCATTCACTTTGCTATGCATCAAAGCACACATATATTTGTGTAGTATTAATGTTGTGTTAATTTGTATATGACAATACCATGATAATAGTAAAATAGCAGCCACTTAACTAGGTTGGTGGGTTATTTTTTGGTTGAGACAATAAAGTTACTGTTGATTAGCCAGCACACAATATGAATATTTCAGTCATTGTTAGTTCCCCAATGAGTGGCAACTAATATCTCAAGATGAACAAGCTAATTCTTTTTTCTGAAAAATTTGTATCAATTTTTGGTTCTGTGGAATGATATAAACTTATGTTGAAAATTATCCTAAATTTGGGATCTATGTATTTATTTGTGAAATTAGTACATTTAGAGGCATAGTTCCATCTATTCATGAGTCAACATTGGAAAATAACCAATGTGTCAAATTTGGTCACCACTACATTAGGAACCAATCTAGTTAACCCTCGAGAGGTCGCTTATGGAGCTTTCTTCCACATGTGTAGTTTTTGTTAACATAAACGTGCATATCGGGTATCGGCAGCCATGTCAGGCTCCGTACCTTACGCGCCTCATTTTAGGAATCCCCCAAAACTATTTACAACCCCCACACTCCTTTTGTTTCCTGAATTGCAATACAGTGAAGCTTTGTCAGTTTGTGGAGGTTTTCTCTAAACGGAATACACATGAACATGTGTATGAACCAAAATATAATTTTGTTTTTATTTAATTTCTAATACTGTCATTTAATATATTTGGTTCACATCGATGTTTAATTTTATTATTGCGGGACAAAAGTCCGCATAACACCCTCTTCCGCAACACCATTCTTATTCTAGAAAATTACTAACTATGTTTGTTACTCAAATTTAGTAATTAATTAATTTAATTAACGATGGAAATTTGTATTTTATCAATTTATTTGACGTGTAAATGCAATATTATGTTATGAAAACAAGTAAGATGAGTTGAATTCGTGCGATTTAGCATTGCGGAGTAAAACTTTGCATGCACCCTCTCGCATTTCACCAGTAAAGCGCCGCTCAAGGGTCAAAGAGTTCAACACTGTAAGTACTTCACAGATAAATTGATATACTGTATTCATCAACTAAGGTCCATAATTCATTGCCAACAAGGGTAACATTATTGTCTCACATATTTTTAAAATGTACTTTTTATGGATGTCTTTTATATCTCTAAAGTGGTCTAGGTACATGCTTTGATCACCTTCCTTCAGTCTAGAATAGCTTTAGACTTTTCTAAATCGCCACAATAGGATTTTCATTTTGCAATCATTTTTAGCCCTCAAATTTGTACAACACCTAATAAGTAATACCCAAATAGCAATGACCAGCACTGACATCTATGGCACTAAGACTTCCACAACTCCAGGACTGCTACGGCACAAACAATGGATCTAGGGTTCATAATCCAAGCAAGTAAACTTGTGTGACAAAAAAGATTCTTGACTATAGAAAACAATAATTTAAATTAAATATAAATCTCAAACATATTTAATAAAAATTAAATCCTTTAATAAAAACCACCCAGAATAATGTTTCAGTTGGATCTGAATGTCTGGTTGTTATATAATTTTACACTAAATCATAAAACAACCAATCGTCCAGTGAAGAAGTTGTAGAAAGTCCTTGTACAAGTTATCATGATGGACAACTATTTTTCTAGGTACATAATTTGAACTATAGTACTTTATACTTTTTAACTGAAATGGCGACCTACCCAGGTAGGTATTTTAAGCCAAGTATGAATGAGGAATGAATGTAGGATAATTGTGGCGTGATCTTGTAGTCTTGTTACTGACTAAGGCTGACATGTTCCTTAGACAGGACTGTTAATTAATAGCCCAACAGCTGATGGCAACTAATGGACCTACAGTTTAACGTGGAATCCGAATCACAGCCTCTGACTTACGAATTGGTCTAATTATGAGGTTGGTCTTTGCGGATTAACGTAGTATTCAATAGTGCGGATGTTAATCCACACAAGAGAACACCACATTCACCGACCATCTCTTACAACTATCCACAATTCGTGACCTCCAAGTAGCTGGATTACAGGACGTTGCCACCGTCCCAGTCATGTAACAACTTCAAAAGGATAAAGTAGGTACAGAGTTTGGTACATTACCTTAATAAAGTCACTGAACAACCAGAGTAAGCTATTTTACTTATACCATCATGGCAATAATATATAGAGTATGATTGCTCACTTATAAAATTTAAAGAGCAAAAATATGTTAAGTGATAATAGGCAAATTGTATTAAATCTCATTAATGTATATTCAAAAATAAAAAACTTATGCCAACATAAGAATGTAAAGGGTGATAAGTAACAGCAAAATCAGTTTGCTGAGTCAAGAAACTAGCAAGTGGTTTATAAACCATCAAAATTGAATCGTGAAGCTCAAACTACAGTCTCACTTTCATAATAAATTTGTGATGAATAAATAAGACAGCTTTCTCTACTCCATGAGAGTGAAAGGAGGTTTGGAAAAACCTCTTTATTGTTATTAAAAAAGTATCCATTCTTGCCAAGTATAGGTTGGCAGAAAAGCATTGGTGGAGTTAATTCCCTAGTTTTGTGACGATATAAAAAAAATATAAAACTCATCACTGCCAAATAAAAAATTATAATAGAACTAAGATTGGTAATGAAAATTCAAAAGAGGTATGGGGGAATTACCCTCCCCTAACTACACTCATGCAGAAAAGGTTTGTAAAACAATGTTTTACCGAATATTTTAAATAACATGTGCATATGCAGCATCATAAAATGGAAACCAAAGTTTTCAGGTAATATTATTTTGAAGCCTACCGTGTGAAATTTCCGTGCTGTCTGATAAACTAATACCAGTCAGCTCCATTCAAGAGAACGATTATTACTAAACTAACAAAAAATTGAATGCAGTTATTACACGCTAATGCCAAACACATTAATTAATTATGGATAGCCTCTGGAAGAGCAAAATTATGGTTTAAATACCTTTCTGTCCATTGACAGAAAATTCTCGCGAAAGTAGGCTAACTACTTATTGCCATCCATTCATATAGCCTTATCTCCTGTAACAAAATAAGATTAGGCCTACATAAATATCTTTCCAGTCTGTTACAAATCATAAATTAAATATCCGACAAACATTTCGAACTTATTTATTTTTGGTCGACGATTGTGGGAAAATACATGAAAAGGTATTGTAAACATAGGAACTAATTCCAGTTCGGAGGCTTAACATAATTAATTCTAAATATATAAACCAAAGTCGTGTTAGTTACACGCATTATAACTCTAGAACGGCTGGACCGATTTTAATGATCTTTGAATTTTCGGATTCGTCTCGGATCCGGCCATGCTTTAGGCATATTCAGTTTCCATAAATTCAATTAGTTTCCATTTTATAGCGTTTTAAATTTCTAATGTTATCCTTGTGGGGAATAAATTGTTTACAAATTTTCTAAAATCAAAACGTTTGATTTCTTAAAACAGCTGTTGGTTTACTCTCCGTTAGCAATATGCTTTACAATCCAATGCCATATGAATCATTCATTAATGTAAAACTATGAAGTAAATATGTGCTGTACAAAATAAACAGCATTATTCACCACGTTAAAAAGTTACGGTTTTTGGGAATTATGTAATGTATTTATGTTTTTTATATTTTATGTATAATTAAAAGTCAAGTGTTTATATGTTTGCCAAATAAAATAATCACAATGTTTATACATATTAGGTTTATTATAATAATCAGCTGTTGAATACTTAAAGCTTTCACAACGAAGCCGCAATGCTATTTGACTTCAGAATATGGCCAATCTTAAAGTTAACATTTATTTTCTGTTAGGCGTTACGAAGTTCGCCGGGTCAGCTAGTGAGTTATATAGTTTTCATTACGAAACAGTATAAATGGTCAATAATAGTCCTGGTCACTGTTGTCAAATAGGCATTGATAAATAAATAATTATTATATACTCATGTGAAACTTAATTTGACCTCTGAGACATTTATAAAAATAAAATCTCTTCTTAGTTTCAAATACAGAATATAATCCATTAAAAGTTTTTTTTAGTTACCTTTGATAGATCTAAGCATAATTATTGAATATCGAAGTCTTTAATTATTTATCTATTTTAAATATCCATAAAATAATGTATACTTAGTTGCGAATGCGAAATCTAATCAATCAAGGGGTTTGATTTGCATAACTTTGATAGATCTAACTCTAATTATTGAAGGTTGTAGTTTTTAATTATTTATCTATTTTAATTATTATTAGAGTTTAAAATGCATTTGTTATGATGTACACCTTCTTCCTAACAGCAATACGATCGTTAGCAAACGTTAGCTTTCTCCATTGTTTAGTTGCATTTATTCTGGTACCGGTACGATAATTTCGTTAATCCCAACTGCGTTTTTCTGGTATAATTTTGTTAGGATATTTTGACACAATATAACAATATCAGTGCTATATTCCGAAACGGATGAATGTTATTCTGTAGAAAATGCGGGGTTCCCATCCTGTAGAAAACGAAGGTTTCCTATTTTATAGAAAAGTTAGGGTGTGCAAACGTGTCAAAATGCAAGTTCAGCCAACTAAACAAGGAGAAATTATATAATTATACACGATAGGAAACTTTCATTTTCTACAGAATGGGAAACTTTCTTTTTCTACTGAATAGGATTCTACAAGATGGGAACCCCCGCACCATCTACGCGCATGCCAGACTGAGCGAGTTATAATTTTGATTCTGCCTTTTCTTTCTTTCTTTACATACAGTTTGGAACCGGTAACAATAATTATTTGTGTGTGTTTGCAGTTGCGTTTGTAAAGATCAGTAAATATGATAAGCATAACATTACTGTTTTCTGAAGTAACAAATCTGAGAGGTTTTTCATTTTCGTTTATCATAATAATTTGTGTAATGCTGTGTTTACTATGTCAAGTGTTTTTAGTGGAGTTTAGGTTAGGTCATTTTAACGATTATTTTATTTTGTATTTATTGTTGTGTTACAATAATTGCCACACATATAGTGTATTTCTGAACAAAAAAAGTTGCTGAGAAAAATAATACAGGTTTATTTAGCGTATTAGAGGATTGCAAGGCAAAGGTACGTTTTTGTATTTAGTAATACAGGCTTAGTTACCTAAATCTATAGAAATTTCATTTTTCAACTACTAGCCTATATGTGGAAAGAAATTACTGTTCACGAATCCAAAACGTTGGACTTACTAGACCACCCCGGTGCACTTCAGTATGAAAATGTATCAGTCTTTCTATAATTAATTTTTTTCATAGGCTTCAAAATTATATTTATAGAATAGCAACATACTGTACTATGTTTCTGGTTTATTAGTTACTACACAAGCAACCATTATATTTCAGGAAAAATCACATTATAGGTTTCGGTTAAGTGAAAATAGGCCTAACTGTAAATGTTATTCAGTAAATGCCAGTTCTCCAAAAATTTATCATGCGTTTCTAAAATAATTTTATAATAGGCTGTGTCCTTAATTTTTGGGTGAGGGATATTTTGATTTGTGTTAGTGTCAGGATTATTTTCAATGAGATAAAATGTTTCGAGATGTCATATTCATTTTAATCAAGTTTACAATCTTGTAAATTCTAAAATAGGTACCAAACAAAATATTTGTAAATGAATTTCTTAACAATAAATTTTTTGAGAAGTGGAAGTATAATTTGTAAATTATATTTGGTGGTTGTAGACGTCGACCTTTGAACCTGAACACGCCTAGCACCAGTGATGGAAGCAGCTCGGTGGGGAGTGAACACTCCCCCTTAAGCGTCCACTCCATCAGCCCACCATCCACCGTCCAGGCTCCGCCCTCTCTTAAGCAGCACGGATACTTCGTTGACACTGACGGCCTCCCTACCAAGTTCCAACAGATCGCTCACAACCGTAAATCTGACGAGGTAAGCACATAAAGACAGTAGGCATACTTATAGCTGTACTCAGGATTACAAGGTTCAGGGGATACGGGCTCAGGGTCTGTCAGGGCAGGGAGTCTTTCTCTCAACTCTGTCCTTGTTTTTTTCACACATTAGATATAAAGCACTAAAGGCATGTCATGTGAGTGCTCTCTTTCCTTTCAGTCCCCATCACAATAAATCTTAGAGATAAATTTTCTGTATGTTGGGAAAAGGTCACAACACCCAAATCCCTCTAATCAACAATATCATCTTTTGTTTTGTTCTTTTTTACAATCTTTTTTGTACTTGGTAGTTAAATCTTTATTATTTATTGTACTGTTACTGAGTGCAGCCAGATAGGAACGCGTCACACACAGGTCCTTTGTGACCCATGTGAGACTATTTAACTAATAGTATGTATGTATGTAAATCTAAGATGTTTTCCTATGTAAAGAACTATTTTTGTAACTTATGTTGCGCAGGGGTATTGTGGAGCGAGGGTCCAGTGATGAAGTCGTCAACAGTGAGCCGATACTCACCGCTACCCCGAAGAGGTGGGCTGGAAGTGAGACCAGAGAAACCCCTGTCCTCGACCCCGCAACTGCCCGACCCAAAGAAGGCTCTAACCCCACCTGCGCATCACCCTAATCCCTCTGTTGCCCTCCTCTATAAGTTTCTTGTGTAAGTTAAATAAGTTATTATTGTGTAAATTAGGTTATTTTAAACTCTAGATAATACTACACACTACTACACTATACTACATTGCACATTTAGTTGATTTTACTGTAATTGTATATATTGAGCTATTTTTTATTAATCCTGACAAATGAATTACGTTATCCATTAACGTATGACTTAACGTTGATCCATTCCAAAGTTGCAAAAATTCGTTACATGGAGTGTTATGGAAGTTTCAAGAGGATTTGAAAAAATTTGTTTTTTCGGGGTTCTACTGTAATATTACAGACATTGAGAAAATTTTTATCTAAAGAGATTTAATTTACAGAAGTTATATAGAAACTTGTAAAAACATAATTATAAGAATATTTTTTTGGTACCACTGTTGGATAATGTTACAGAGAGCCCATCATGTCAGTTGAATAGCGACAGATCTACTAGGAGGACTTGGTCAGAGACTTCAGGGAGTACCAAACACTCCTTCCCGTCTTAGAGAACGAGTCTAGAAAGTTTGCTCAGCTTGAGCAAAAATTACTGCGAGAGGAAAAGAATAGCGAGGGATGCAAGGTGAATAGCTTTTAGAGGTTTCAGTAAATGTTGTAGAAGGTAAATGTTCTGCTGGAGGAGGGTGTAGTAGAGATTTATTTTGTTATTTTCTATTTATACTATAGAAGAAATTGTTACAAAAACCTCAACATAGAAAGAATTTTTTTGCTATTTCCATACAAGGCTGCTTCTGTAACTTTGTTCCAGTAACATCAGTAAAATATAAAAATTCATTTTTGAAATGTGATGGAAATTCATTGTGAAATTTATCACCCCAAATGCATAACTTTTTTTATGACTTTCAGGTGAAAAAATATTGTTTAGCTACAAAAATGACACGGATCATAGATGATAATAAGGTGATTTATTAGGGAATTTTATACTATAGAAATATTTTTACTTTACGAAAATAGTTAATAAATGTATATGTTTGTTTTGCAGAAAATAGTAAATCATATCCTACATGAATATCAGGAGAGAAAAAAAGATGTAAAACAAACTGAGGCTCTACTACCTCCACAAGAAGTTGGCACACATCAAGTGGCTGGTGCTGGACCACGACGTGGCTTACCTGTCATAGCCACTACACCACCATCGTCAGCTCCAAGTACTCTACATTTCCACCCCCTGCCGTACTGTCAAGCTTTACTCCGATGTTCTAATCTTAGGTAGCCAAAGCTTTGTTATTTATAAGTCTATACCGGTTCTGTTCCCTAGATGAGTTACCAATGAAGTAGAGCATCACATTCAAGTGCTCAATATGTCCACTTGCAGCCTTACTGTGATGCTTTACTCTACAGTAAGCGCCAGGAGAGAAGTCCGTTGAGCTCTAGCCAATAGGACACGGACGCAAAACCGCGCTGTTGCCATATTGAACGCTGCCTAAATATAATGAATATATATTTTCTTATTTCTTGTTAAATTCTAAACCAAATGTAAGTCTTTGATTTTTATTAATTGAATCTAAATAATTTTACAGGCCTCATAACATGAAAGAATAAGTATTTTTTTGTGGTTGTCTGGATTTCAACCTATAGCCTACTCCTATTAAACATAAATAAAACAATATAATTTTCATATTGCTTGATAGCCCATTTTATTTAGTTTAAAAAAATGCATAGTTTTATAGCTGTAAGTTATAAAGTGAGATTTTTATAGCTATTTATGTAAATGTCTGCTCCAAGTGTCAGAAATAGTCTAGCGGTTATTATAGGGTTAAGGATAAAATAGTATCACTAATAATTAATAATAATCTATAACTATAATATAATTATCATGTAAATGTCATGTAAATTATGTTCTTATACACATTGTATACAGAATTGTTTATACATATAATTGGAAATAGCTAGAAATGAGTTCGGCAACGTTGCCCAGAGCTGATTGGCTGACTCAAAATCACCAGCTGTCTTTGTCCCACCTTCAACGTACTTCTTTCCTGGCGGCTGTTATAATGTTCTAATCTTTGATTTTACCTGTATTTTGATATAGTTTTTACTTTAAACGTAATCGCTTGTATATAGGACTGTATTATATAATTTTCATGGTTATGATTAACACAAGATACATATACACCATACTCTTGTTTACAATAATTACTATGTTATCTGAACATAATTCAATTTTATGTTATTGCTTATCTATTATAAAAGATGAGCATAGAGCTCATGGCAAATGTCATTTGGTTGGCTCATTGATATATTTATTTGGAGTTGTAAAAGAAAAAATGTAAAGTCCGCTCCAGGCGAGTCAATGATTGGCATTATAAGTTGTGTGCCTCAACAGAAAGTTTATTTGTTGTTGAATTAGACAAGGGTTTTTGATATTTTTATGGTGATAATTAATTATAGGTTTATGAGAAAAGGTTTTGTATTAAAATTTTTGTTTCTTTCTTTTTCAAATTATTGTCTTATTTTATATTTGTTAATGTTTTTATTGAAAGATTATTTATGTTTTAATGAATTGTGTATCCCAGAGCAACTGTGTTGGGAAACTATAATTTTATATCTTAGTGATTATATTAATCATTTTGCTTTTGATTTGTGTTTGAGCTGCAGATGTCAAAATAAGACAATATAAGTTGTGATACTTGCGCTAATGAGTGCAGAGATTTGTGACAAACTGTACAATTGTTAGATTGAGGTGTTCGTGAAAAGGATCTGTAAAGTTGTATAGTGAGGATGGTTTGCATCTTACCAATTAATTATATCAAATAAGTGAGTTTTTGTATCAGTGATAATTTTTTTTGAAATAAATGTTTTAATCATTGCAGTTCTCGTCTTTTCATTTCTATTTCTTTACCTTTAACATGGTTCTTACCACTTTATGCCACCCTAGTAGAAGATTTGAAGAAAATTTAAAAAAAAGGAAGCTTCAGCATTATGAGTGTGGCATAGTAGATCTGCTGACATAGTTCCTACTATGTTATCCCACCCTAGTAGAATAGTTTGAGAAAAGTTTTTTTTGTGGAAAATCGGCCGACCAGACCAAACCCGTGGTTCCTACTACGTTATGGTCTCCTGATACTAAGACCAGGAGCAAAACTTAAAAATTTTCGAAAAATTTGAAGTTTTTCTCCTGGTCTTAGTATCAAGGGACCATAACGTAGTAGGAACCACGGGCTTGGTCGGCCGATTTTCAAAAAAAATTATTTTTCTCAGACTATTCTACTAGGGTGGCATAACGTAGTAGGAACCATGGACTCGTGTCAGCAGCTTTATGGTAGACCAAGCCCTCAACCAATCATAAGTCATATTTCTGTTAAGGATGGTGGTTCTCAATCAATGAAAAGGTGGTGACTATAGGCATGTCATGTGACTACTACAGGCCACACCCCTAACCAATCAGATGCCTTCATTTCTAATAATGATGGCGGTTATCAACCACTGAAAATCTTTTGCTCATAGAATTTAGATTTAGAATTCCTTGCAGCTCCTCCAGAGACATTATAATAAGCACTCAGCCTTTGGGCACTCCACTCATCATAGCTCTAGGAGAGGACTTACCCATTCTTGTCCACTATCTGTCTTCTGTTGACTAGATGCAATCTGGCCATTCTGAGCGCACACTTCCTGAGACCATACTTTTCAAGCTTTCTATTAAGAATTGCATGAGACACACAGTCGAATGCACGAGAGAGGTCGCACAAGACTACAGACAGCTATTGACTGTTTTGTTCAAAAGATTTTAAAATTTCTGCAAGAAAGGTAAGGTCAGAAAAAAACAAACAAAATAGGAAACAGTAATTTATTTTCTCTCAAACAAGTGAAATACAAATCAATATTTTTGAAGAAATATCAAAATGCAGGATGTAAGTCAGAAAATGGATTTTTCTGAAAAAAATCTTGATGTCTGAAAACAGTGTTAAAAATTAAAACTTTGGCAATGAAAACCTTGGCCGACCATAATCACTCGACTGTTGTGGAGTTGCTGTTGTCAAAACTATGACATAAAGTGGTATTTTATAAACCTAGAACTAATAAGTTCGCAGACAAAGATTTTGTACCAAACTGCATGACACCATTTTGATGAATGTTGAAATTGAAAAGGGATTCGGAAGAGACAAATCTCAGCGGCAAGCAGAAATGAATAAACTTACGATAATACTATTGGTCAATTGCTCCCATAACGTATTCGCACCACTGATTCACATCAGCTGACTAACTGAACCGTTAGAATATTTCATCTATAACCTTAACGGTGATTGGGCAATTCCAATTAAGTGTTTGAATATATAATTCAATTTCAATATATATTAATCACATGTTTGAAAATATTAACAAAGCAGACATTTCCGTTCCAAATGCAAATATTCTTATGTGAAATGTTTTATGTCATACTAGCTGACCCAACGTAAAGCCCTACAGTAAAAGTGTTAACTTTAAGATTGGCCATGTTCTGAAATCAAATAGCATTACGGCTTTGTTGTGAAAGATTACATGTTCATATTCTGTGCCATGGGCTGGTTAATAACAATACTGAAACGATAAGACATATTAATAACATTCTCACAAAACAAATAAATCTGAGTGGGTTGATTCACAATTTTCTAATCCAACCTAAACCCAGACCAAATCTATCTGTAATACAGCTGATTATTACGATAAAAGTATTACGTATATACATTGTAATTATTCATTCGGCCAACATATAAACACGTGACTTTTAATCACTCAAATGTTTCAAAAACATTGAAATCAAAAGTTTTGATTGAAGAAAATTTGTAAACAAACTTACTCCCCATAAGGTTAACATTAGACATTTAAAATGCCATAAAATGGATAATTAGTGTTTGAAAAAAATGTTGTCGATAAAACCTTCCTTGATACATTCAGAGCAAATTCCTAAAATTTCATGGCGATCGGATGAGTAGATTGGCAACGCATAAAGGACATACATATATATAGAGAATTGATTTCCTGTTGACTTTGAGATAATAAAAGTATTTTTCCTGCATGCAAGGAGTTAATTTGAGCCCTCTCCTATAGTGTTATATATGGCCAAAAAGTCCACAATTATCAGGAGGAATGTTTGCTTATGGTATTACATAGGAATGGAGTACGCAGATATGCTGTCATAAGGAACACTAAAATGTTGTGTTTTTCATAAAAGTAGTTTAACTTTATTCATATATATCAATAAAGCTCATAATAAGTCATATAGGTTAAAGCTATATGACAAGTTTTATCAAAATATCTATCAATAAATAACAGGATTTGCAAATTATCCATAAGATTAACATGGGAAAGTATACAGGTTTTGCTGCAGTGAGGAACATTGAAAGTAGGCATCTCTAGCATAAAAATTTTTTTATTTTGACCATTTATAACAAGTTTCATAAACATCTGTCCATAAATAAAGGAGTTTGACTATTCCCTATATGATTACATGGGAAAAGAGTATGAAGGCTGCAATGATAAATTCAATAACTATGATTTTTAAGCATAAATGGATAGATCTCAACCAAATGAAGGGAAATACCGAGTTTCATCCAAAAATATAGATATTAATTAATAAAATATAGAAATATTATTTTTTCATTATCCTCCATAAGATTAACCTTAGAGCCCCTAAATACAATTGTATTTACTGTATATTTACTGTGTTTAGATCTTTTAATATCTCTGTAACCGTTGGAGATAGAGCAAAACTTTAAGGAGCTAAATTGTGTAGTTTTTGAGCTCATTCTAATAGTGAAAGATGTAATTTGAAAATCTTAAAAATTACATGGGAAAAACATAAAAACCCATTTCGGGGTACAAAACCCCTCCCAAACTACCCATTCCGATTTACCGATATGTCTGGATTACGAACTCATCCGAGCAAATGTAAAAATACACATTTCTATCAAATTTCGTCTTGATCGGACTATTTTAAGAGAGTTATCGTGTTCACAGACACACACACATATGTATATTATAATATATACTAAAATATGCTATAATATATATACTATATATAATGGCCAGGCCAGAAATCTCAAAACCCCACAAGTGAAACCATTTATCAGCGTTTACTCAACACCAGTGGTCGTTCAATAATGCTAGAGCTACAAAATGCTTTGACTATTTAAGTTCCTGTTATAGTAATGAAAATTAAATGAAAAAAAGAACATTTGAATAACTATCATTCTCTAGTTGATTTTTTAGTGTCAACCATGTGGTCATTAAGTTTGCAAAACAAACTTTTCGCCCTTGCTGTGAAGTGGCAAAATCAACTTTCAAAATAAATGGAAGAGGATAATATTTATTTGATCAAGTTTTGCTGAGCCATTTTCCCCAGAAGTGAGTTCTTTTACTTAAATTTGTTTCATTTTCAAGATAAATGTCACTGCTCATCAACATTGCTGGGGTTCTGCTTTCGAAGAGGACTGTAATCTTCATTTAGGCGAGGATCGCGCCAGACAGGTTTTGGGCCAATGTTCTCTCTCCGGAATACCTCCAAGTCGAGTGGTATGAGGTCGGAGTCACGTCGCCTCACACGGCTTCGCTCACTGATGGAAGGATCCACCCAACCGGCCATGGGCCACTGCTCTGCTTCGCCCTCACGATCCTCTGCTTGGTTATGAGGCTGTAAGGGAAGATAATAGTGGAGGGAATATTGATAAATATTTTCCTATAAGAATGAATTATTATAGGAGGAACCTTGAACATTATGTGTAAGTTTTCGTAATTCTTTTTACACAAAATAATTTAACCCCTTTATGAAAAATGCAATACTCTTAACTGTAACATAAAAAAATTACTAATATCTCATAATGAATATCAAAGTTTAAACAAAAAAATAAAATATTATAAACTAAATAAAGCAAAACAGGTGTACTGCAATCCCAATTAATACAAATGTGTCAATTTCCACCCAAGTGTGTTTTCACATCAACCAAATTGTGGATGCTCAATGCTATGGTGTCGAATTATTTCAGAACTGTTAATAGCCATAGGCCATCCAGTGTAAAAGAAACCATAATTTATAGTGGCAGTACTTACCAAACTCGTGTACTACAAGAAGTTTTTTTGTTGGCCCCCAGAGGGAAACATGAATAGTGTCTAACAATAAAAGACGACAGATGCCTCCACCTATTTTCATTTTTCAATTCTTAAATTAATTTCATTATGCTTTTGATTGTTTTATGAAAAATGCAGAACTCACACACAATTTTTATCTCATAATGAATCTGCATACGCTGAGTAGGAAAAAGGGAATAAAATATTTAACTAAATTGGTGAATAGTATGGATATTTTTATAAAGTTTTGAACCAATGTAAACACAGCATGTGCTCAATATAGGGATGGATTTTTAGTTTCACATCAAACCAATGGTTTTGTGTAAATGCATGAGTATGTAGGGTGTAATTATTTTTCAACTCCTTTAACTTGGTACATAGGCCTACAGTGAAAACACCATAATTTATAGTGGCAGTACTTACCAAATCAGGTCTCATGTAAGTATTTTTATGTGGGTCGGCCCAGACTGGACATGAATATATTGTTTCTTTGAAACATAAGAAGACAAAGATAATCACGGTTAACTTAATTTTCATTTTTCAATTCTTCTCAGGACTTAAGTCTAAAATTTCAGTTATGCTTTTGATTGTTTCTCTGGAAACAGTCTGCTTAATTGTTTTGCAATTATAGTATAAGTCTTCTCAAGGAAATTTGTAGTCTGTTATTAAAATATTAGATCTTGTTTTCCATTTAAAATACATTGCAGATAAATAAAACATTGACTCGTAAGTACCCTGATAAAAAATTTGATGCATTAAGGAACATATGAATTAAAATAACTAGCTTATAAAGAGGCCAAATACAAATATGACCATTAAGTTATGTGTATAATTGTTTAATTGTGTTACCAAAATTGAGATCTGAAGAAAAAAATTATGTATATTGAGGTAAAGCTTAACATTTTTACAAAATTTACAAGCAAAAACTTTTGCTGCGTCCTTTATACTGGTCGATATAATACTTTCGTATTATATCAACCACATTCATATATTGTATGGACATTACAACATCCAGCGCTCTACCGAGATAAATTAGGTGGGTTATTAATATTTTTGACTTATTAATATTATTTTACTAAAGAAAACCTACCTAACTTAACTCCGCAGAGTGCTGGATGTTGAATACAATGCAATGTACAAATGGTATCGTTATAATACAAAAGTACAAACAATATAACTGTTAATTCATTTTAGTTTACTTTAAATTACCCCATGACCATTTTATACCCTGATGAAATTAAGTCTCACCAGCTATCTCCAGTTCTTCCGACCTCCTATATACAAAACCCATTCACCCTCATTACATTTTTGTTGATGCTTTTTCTCACATGAGTTCTCATTGACTCTCATATCGGTCATCACCTCGACTTCCCGTTTTTTAGGTTAATCCCGACATAAACATCATACTGACAACTTGATGGAAGACTACCTGCAGGTAGTCTTCCATCAGGGGTTTATGTCAGTACATGTTTCTTAGGGTCTCTTAATCTCATTTAATGATTTTAATTTATAACATTAATTTGTTGACCAATTGATAGTAGATTAGATTCCTCATACTACATATAAAATTTGGATACATAAGTTATCTAAAAAAAATCAAAAATAGGCCTAGCTCGATTTGAAGGATTTGATAACAATAAATACAATTCAATTCATAGAACAACAGTTATTATAATCTCTAAATGGTTTTGACAATTGTAGTAGACTACATTAAGCTCAGAAAATAAGCCATCTGACTAAAAACATTAGTATACATATTCCTAAGAAAGTACGCTTATGCCTGATTCTAAACCTACACCAGCAATTATTTCAGCTATGAAACTTGAAATAATAAGAATGATACTTTCAAGAAACGTTGGTTAGGATTTTATTGATTTATGTACTTATCTTTTTCTCGGGAAATATTTTTATTCCTTTCAGAGAGCTTTACTTCTCGAAGTTTATCAAGTTCATCTTGTACAAGCTTATCTAAATCATCGAGAGGTCTATAGATATTGTGTACAAATTGAGAGCCGAGAAATGTTGAAAAAGCAGCTGCAGTGCAAAATCTCACGTATACTGTCCAGGAAACTCCTGCAGGCATCTTCCTTGTTATCAAATAATTAATTATTGGTAGGTACACAACACAAATGTTTATGAATTTTCCAAAGCTTCTGCAACTAATTCTTCAACTTTCCTTTTTTTGTAAGTACGATAAAAATTCACCTTTCCACCCACATCCCAATTAATCATTGTAAACTCTAAGCCGGCACCAAGTAGGAAAAATGCTGGTAAAAATCTGTATATACCAAACCTCTTTCCAGGCCAACGATTTAAAATGTTCCTCAATGTCTTGCTATATATTACCATATTCCCATATTTAACCAGTTACACTGACACTTAACTTCGGTAAAATTATAGGTAATAGTTTTCAAATAATATATTAATGCACAATAATAATCGTGATAATAACTTCAGCACTTGACCTTCACATAACCTCAATTCGGAATTGTCAACATTGAAAATGACCATACTGTTTTCTTTTTCTTTGCCTTTTACTAATTTTCAGTGTTGCCAGACATCTACACTACCAACTTGTAACTTGCTATTCATTTTGGTGTTGTACCAATATTAGATATCAAATTATATATATCCTTTAGTCTAACAGTAGCTTCCGGTTTTAACAAAGTTAGGCCATTAGCAATTTCATCGAAGAACAGATCGTTACTCTCTGGCAATATGTACAAGTGGCCATGTTGATTAAAATAAAACTGATTTATAAACTAAACAACAATAATTTCATTCAAAACTATAAATTTGAAAACTGTTCCTAAAATTTTCAGGTCCACGTTTTAAGTTAAAGTTATCACCGAGGTTGGAAATTCAATTTATTTCATATTTGAATTAAAATGCAGTTGGAATCAAACTTGTAATTAATATAATTATTAATATTTTACAGTACTGTCATGAAATCATATTGCATTAAAATGTTCAAATTTAATTCCTTGTGGGAAATAAGTAGGTTAGATCATGGATAAAAATGCCTTGAGGGATTCTTTTCAGTTAATCTAAACAACTGTTCTTATAACCCAACTTTGACGTCACTTTCAAATTTTGGTCCAGCAAAATGCTAACACCCCCCCAGAGTTAAGACATTTCTATGTCAAAACAGTGGAGTATACAACCTGAACAATCACAGTTTTGTTTTATGGTAAAAATGATGAAATTTACAATATTTGATGATTCCAATGGGTATTATGAGTACAGTACCTACCTTAAAAATAACATGAAATATAAGATTGGAAAATTAAAATTGCTTCAGAGTGAAATTATGGTCATCTCTTTTTCTGGGGTTCTACCCATTTTTTGATGCATAAAACAAGGTTTCAAGTAATCCATCCATTAACTATTAAGAATGAGCAGTAAAATTTAATAGAAATCATAAAATTGGACTCACACTGATATTTATACCCTAACAGTAGAAAAATACTCTGTTGCAACTGACAAAAATTCTAATTACAGGAACTTTTTTTAACAAAACAGAACCATGGTTTTGGTAACTTAGTCAATTACCAAAGGCAAAGGTGGAATGTACCATTTAGCATCACACTTGACTGCAAATTACAACTGTAATTAATTAATGTTTGATTACATTTTAGCGAATTTCCTATAGGGAAGAAGCTATTACCGTAGGTCTCATGGTAAGACTTAAGCCCGGGACCATGTTATTTTTTCGTCTTTAGGTGCCCAGAGTCCAAAAACAATAGTCGTTAAAATTTATATATATATATATATCAAATAATTATTCATAACTTAGTACCCTTTTTTTGTGTGAGACATTATTTTATTAAAAAAATTCACAACATGTTTCAGAACTGAGTCCATTATCAAGTGGTGTAGTAATAAGAACATTACTACACCATTACTACATGTTCTTATTACTACACCACTTGAAAATGGACTGAGTTCTGAAACATGTTGTGAATTTTTTTAATAAAATAATGTCTCACACAAAAAAAGGGTACTAAGTAATGAATAATTATTTAATATTAATAGTAGCCCTCATTTACCAACTCAAATTTATATATATATATATGTGTGTGTGTGTGTCTGTGAACACGATAACTCTCGTAAAAAAGGTCCGATCAAGACCAAATTTGGTAGAGACATGTATTCCTACAAATGCTCGGACGAGTTCGTAAACCAGACATATCGGTCAATGGAAACGGGTAGTTTGGGGGGGGATTTTGTACCCCAAAATAGGGGTTTTTTGCGTTTTTCACATTAAATTTTTAAAAATTTCCAATTTTATATTTCACTATTGGAATCAGCTTAAAAAAGTACACAATTAAGTTCCTTAAAGTTTTTCTCTATCTCCAACGGTTACCGAGATATTAAAAAATCTAAACACAGTACGTTGTATTTTGGGGCTCCAATGTTAATCTTAGGAGGATAGGGAAAAATTAATATTTCCCATATTAATCAATATTTTTGGATAAAACTTGATATTTAGCTTCATGTGGTAAAAATCATAGTTTATGTGTTTATCATGGCAGCAAACCTGCATACTCTTTTCCCATATTAATCATAGTACCTGGAGACCGAACTTTGCTCGCTCGGATAGAATAAGATAATTTTAAGGAAATAAATTAATACTAATAATATAAACAGTTTAATAATTATTATTTTACTTATGTTGGCAACAGAACATAATATTGTTAGTTGCTTTCTGAAATAAAAACAAAAATGATAGTTTATTGAACAATTAACACAAAAATCTTTCTACTAACTTGCATAAACAAAAAATTATCGAACCCTTCGGGAATCGATCTCACAACATCTACCCGCACGAGTCCGCCGCGTTGGCAATGAGCTAAAACGCGATTAACCTGCGATGTGATTCAGCATCTTTTACCCAGGCGTTATTTCTGGAGCTATCATAAATATTCGTACGACTATTAATTCAACTGGTTCTGTTAGATACTTAATAAGGATTAAGAAGCAAAAGGGAAATTTAATTTATTCAATTGGTTTAAAAATGTAGCTACAATGAATAAGTTTTCTATCAAAACACGATAGACTTTGGAAATACTTTTCTCTGCTTTTATTTCGCACAGTTATTTTACCCTTTAGTTTTTACAAATTGTTTACTGATTTGATCATTTTTCATTTATTACATACATACTTAAATAAATATGTATAGAAAATCTCTATTCACATCTTACAAAGAGCCTATTGTTAGCCATCTTCACTCAACAACTGTCAAATGGTTATAAACAGCTGTTTTGGTTTGTATTGTTTACATTTTATTCTCCATAAGCGTAATGTTAAATTTTTAGATTTTAAACTTAATATTTCAAGAAAACACAAATTTTCCTGGACATTAGACCTATCTAGAACTTATTTTCTACTCGGGAATTAGTTATTTCCAAAATTTAAAGAAATTCCTTAGTGCCGTTTTCAAGATCCGTGTGCAAATATATATATATACAAACCTTGCTCGTATTATAGTATTGGATTGGATAGGGAATAGGCAAACTCCTTTATTTATGGACAGATGTTAATGAAAGTTGGTATAAATAAATGTTAAGATAAAAATTATTTATGGTAGAAATTACTACTTTCAGTGTTCCTCACAGCAGCTAACCTGCACACTCTTTCCCATGTTAATCTTATGGAGAATATGCAAATAACTCTCATGTTTATGGACAGATTTTTATGAAACTTGTCACATATTATTATTATTATATTACTGATTTTGAAATTTGCTGAGTACGCAGGTCTGCTGCGACGGGAGTATTTTATTATTTTTATCCATCCCGTTTCGTACAGTTAAACTTTAACTTGGTTCCACATCCAAACAGTGTTGCTTCCTATAGCAATAAGAGGCCAATTTTACATTAGAATGGATGTTTATAAATGATGCATTAATAATATAAATGACCTCTCACCTCATTTTGCCAAAGCTTCACTAAAATTTGCACATTGATTTTACTATGACATATTCAAATACTGAGAAAATTGATATGAAAATGAACAAGTTACAGCAATGCCATGTTCATACTAATGAACAAAGTTACACCAATGGTATGGTTTTTTGTGTCATGCTCTTTTAATTTCTGGTTTATAATATGTCAGCATTTTCTACACGATAATAATCTTAGTTAGAATAAAACAAGACAGTTTTGAAATGTTTATTTCAATAAAAATCCTCCTTTGTTCGAAGGGTAAAAATGACATAGACACATATCCGTAACATTAGTCAATTATCTCAAAATGTAGTTAACAAACTCACACACTGTACAAACTATTTACACGATCCAGTTCAAAATTATATACATTTTGTTTACAAACGTTGTTTACAGTTTGAAATATCAAACACTTCTTCCAGCAATCAGAGATTTACAATTAATTGCTCACCAACTACGAAGGTAGAACTTTAAATATGCTGAAAGAATATCTTGGAATCTTTTTGTAACAGGTTATAATGTTCAATATACTTTTATCTGCAGTATTGTTAAACTATAGTTCCACTTTTTCTTCTGGAAGTTTCGTTTTAATTTTATTTTGATAGATTCTTAATAGTTGAACAAATCAACTGAGGAAAGGTCACATTACGGAACTAAAAAAATTTATAATTTCTTAAATATTATAAATAAAGAAATTGCACATGTTTCTAATTCACACATTCCCTACGGTGTCAAATACAGTGTATGCAAAAATAGCTTTCATGGAGGAAACCAAGCGAACCACTGTCCTACACTGTAGTCAAGCTTACCAATAGACCAGACACAAACAATAAACTGCTGCATACAAAAATTAAACCCCTACAGAGTCCCTTACATGGCTTGTTACCACAACATTCGGACTGCCTTACCCACATAAACAATTGACAATAAAAGGCTCCTACTTAGAAGTCACATTATTCAGTCCGAACATGATCTGTTTTTATTTACTATAAATAACTATAGTTTTTTGACCTGTAGGAAGTTTTAAATAGTCGGTAGCAAGCAAATGTGTTTTTGTAGTAATAGTTAAGAAACTAAATTATCGATAAAAAGTTTAAACTAAGCTAAGTCAAATCTCTTTGTAACATCCATACAAAAAATTTAGTGGGATAAAAATAGAAAATTTGATTATTCAAGCAGAAAATTGTACAATTAAACGACACATAGAAAAATACTGATTCGATGTCTCTGAATATTTTAAAATCATGAATATTTTAATCATCTTTTACATAATCGGACCTTTTCCGTTAATTCACCACCATTACTTTTTTGGCTGATTCCGTTAGTTCGCCACCACATTTTGCGACAAGTATACAGGAAAACATATCGTCATGAGTATTAGTATTAATAAACTAATCACTTGATTAGTTTGGGTTTTATCTGGAGGATTGTAGAAACTCTTTATCACTTAGCGATAACAGGACTGTGCAGCCAGCACTCCAGCTAGTCTAATTGACGAGGTTAGGTTAAGATAGGTTAGGTAGTTTCATATCGTGAGTGTTTAAAAATTACATTTGTTGTTCAAGAAAATATATCGTTTGATTTCTCCTAATTTCGTTATGTTTTTCCCTACTTATTATTTTTTCCTGGTAGTCCTCCAATAATTTATACTCCAAAATGTTTAATATTAACTCTAGAAGTGGTTAAGTCGTAATTTACAACACATTTACAAATTCAATAAGAAGTGGCAGGCGGAGGCATCTGTCGTCAATTTAGTGAAATTATCACCTTCGTGACGGTGTTGACCTCTGGGGAAAGCAACCGAACCTGCTCACGAAGTGCACTAGACTGCCAGCGGGCATGTCTTATAAGCAAGTAAGCGCTTTCTACTCCTATGCACTTGTGGCTGAACCGGCTAAAACGCTGCACTGACGAGCCTAACATTCTAGCCATTCGGAAGTGCTATGGTTCGAATCCCGACCATGAGCAATACCAATTTGGCTTGCAAATGTGTGGTACAGCAGAGTGGGGGCTCACCTTAAATAAATGGTGGTCGGTAAATAGTATTGGTGGTGAATAAATGGAATCCTATGGTCTAAAGCTGGTGGTGGTGAATTAACGGAAAAGATCCACATAATCGTTAATAGAGGTGAATATATTCATAAAAAATTGTAATAATTTTATTAGCAGTGAAGTATCTTTTGAGACTAGCTAGCTACAAATAAGTATTATTTTAAGATGGAATAAAATTAAATTAACAGTTATAGGCTTGGTTGTAACTAGCTACCTGACTCAATTTATTGGAGAGCTCAAACCAGCTTAGATTGCAAAGATATGGACAGTAACTATCTCATTATATTCGATTGTAAATTCATAAATAATATGATGGTATGCACAAGATCACTGACTTTTCAGAAAATATGGCAGAAATTTATCCAGATGAGATTAAGCTTGGGTACAAAACAAACATAAATAAATAGCTTATACAAATAGAATACAAAAACATAACTACACTAAACTCCACCAAGCACTCATTCTGAAAACAGTGACCAATCAAAATGAGGATTTTACTATAAAACTGCATTGTAACTTATTATTTATAAACACAATTCCCATTACAATGCAAGTATACACTTTGAGAAACAAAATTGAGATATTAAACATTTATAAGTTTTATCTTATAAATTGGTACGTCAACGGAATATAATTTAACCACTAAGGTTTTTAAACTTATTTTTCCAAAACAAAACAAAATTAACAGTAAAATTAATAAAAACTAAGAAGAATCAGATTAATTCAATCTTTACATATCTTAAATTTGTTTTATCTATATTTTTTTTTCATGGCCACCCTGTCTTAAGTAATTTCTAAAACAACTTGTTGAATAAAAATAAATGCCAAGTTGGCCACCTTAAACAGTATAGACTTACAATAATCATTTATGTACAAAAGAACAGCCCTCAAGTATATTAATATGCAATAAAAAGTTATTAATTTTGTGATAGTATTTGAGAGATTTTATTTAAATACTTTGTAACCATCACAAATAAAAATGATTTTATAGGAAGTTAAATTACGAGTAGTTTATTATACATGAGGAAGAAGTCATAGTCCTACATTTTACTAATTTAGAGGCTACACCGTCCAAAAAAACAAGCTTATACTCTCTACGGTGCCTTAAATATTTCTAGCAATATAAAACAAATTGAAATTGCCTTGCTCATCAACAGTTAGAAAAATACTAAATAAATATTATAATAAACTTTTTTAAAGCTATTAGGAAGAGCCATACTCTCAATTTCATTATTGACGATATAACAAACTAAAAGCAGGAAATAAGGCAATTATCAATAGACAATCTATTAATTATATCTTCGATTGAATCTGTTAGTATTCAATCAAGGATCAAACAACATACGCTAGCTAATACAGAGGGCTATTCGTTTGATTGATTTGTTCTAACGAAAATGAATATACTAATGGTGTTTTAGTCATAGTATAATAAAAATCAAAAGATAAAACTACAAAGTTCTGAGAGTCAGCGGAGTAAAGCATTTATATAGAAACACGAACGTTATTCTATAGTCGATGTGCTACCGTTGTAGAGTAAAGCCGGAGGTTCCGTCGGGGCCGCGTGGATGTCTGATGATGGTTTCGTTGTCCTGGGGTCTAAGAATGTCAATTTTTGGCACTTTCTGGATCTTGACCGACCTAGTAACACAACTTTTTTTTAGAAAAGTACACTTTAAAGCATTCAGCATTTTTGTACAAATACTATTGGTTAACTGCAAACTGACACTAAGTATTTATTAGTTGGAAAAACTGTTGTTACAGTGGAACTTGAATAAATCAAACCTCAAGGGACCAGTAAAATAGTTTTAACTAAAGTCATTCTCAAAAAGGGATTTTGATGTATTGTTTCAAGTTTATAGAGCCTAAAGAGCTTTGTTTATGAAACTTAACATGTGGCAGAATTAATGTTTATGAAAAATAACGTGTGGAATAATTAGACAAACAACCTGATGGGGAAAAAGGTTTCAGAGTTTAAATTAAAAGCGAAGCAATGTAACCTGAACTATAACACTTTAATCTACAGCATAATGTCATTTATTATACAGAACACAATGTTAATTAAACACAATAACTTACTTTTTGGAACATAACAAAATAATTATTGTCTTTTGACGTAACAAAGAAATCCTGTTAAACAATGCAAAGTTGTGCCACCGTCTCACAAACATTAGCCTACTTAGCCTATGCGGTTGTAACGGTACACTGTTGCTCAAGATAGCGTAGGGCGATGTCTAACAACACTACATCACAATAACAATTTAGTTATTGTTTTTTGACGTAACAAAGAAATCCTGTTAAACAATGCAAAGTTGTGCCACCGTCTCACAAACATTACTTAGCCTATGCGGTTGTAACGGTACACTGTTGCCTGAGGTAGCATAGGGCGATGTCTAACTATACTCAAAGTACATCACAATATACTCGATTCTCGGTCCGACTCTCTATCATTGCTTTTCGGTGAGCTACTTTACGAACATTTGAGTTTATCTCGAGCAATGACCGCGATCACATATGTAATAGTCCTAGAGACTGTTTTATCATGGTTCGTTTTTATGTACCAATGTGTGTGTCGTGTTTTAAATTTCTAATGACAAGTCCATAACAGTTAGTAAGTCCCTGCAGAAATACTTGATTCGGTTCAGGTAAATAATGTAGTGGACAGACCTATGTGAACTGTAATAAGAAATAAGATAATTGGTCTAAATACACAGTTTGAGTCTAAAAAATAGATTTTATTAGTACTGTACTTTTAATGCAACTTTGCACTGCATTTACGGACAGTCCGAACAACTTGGCAAGCCGAACAGCGTTTGGTTCTTATCAGTTCGGATTACAGGGACTCTGGTGTATTTCAAATGAATAATTTCAAAATAAATAAATTAACATAGGATCTATTAACAGATTAACAGGTATTATCAAGCGGGCAGTCTACATTTCCCAAGGCCCATAGTGATGGCTAGTTAAGATTGAAAAAAAGATTTATTACCACTTCCCCATGCTAAGGCAGATATATTATTATTCTATTATGATTTTGATCATTGCTGCTACCCATTGAAGCAATCAAGAAATTGAGTGCTTCTTGATACGTAAGAAGTTGAATGAAGTGTGTGGCAATCAAAAAAGTTAAATATGTTTTAGGTCTAACAGCTCATTACTCACTTCTCCTCTAAGGCTGTATCCTCTTCTGGACTCCGAGCTTCTCCTAATATCCGTAGCCTGGCCTCTGCGTACTCCAACTCTCTCTAAACGACATAACATGAAAATTACTAACTTTAAAGTATTTATTTGGATTAAAACCTTTATAAAATGCTCTTTGATTTCAGTACGGTATGTTTTTAGTTCAAAGTAATCTTACATATTAGTCCTAGTAATATATGCTATAGAGGCTAAGCTAACTAGACTTATAAATTATAAAAATAATACGGAAAGTTTCCATGATTAGTGGTGTCCTCATAAATCTTTTAATAGATTTTCATTTTAGGGTATTGGTTAAAATGAAACATTTTCATTTCTCGTAAACCTAACTTAACTCCGCAGAGCGCTGTATGTCGGCGACTAATACACGTTGCGTTACATCGTAATAAACATTAACGTCATACAGCGCTCTGCGGGGTTAAATTAGATTGTTTATTTATATTTTTAACTCATTAATAATATTTTATACTATCAATAACAAACCTAATTTAACCCTGCAGAGTGCTGTATGTCGGCAATATCCCGTTTATTGTAACGCAACAATATATGGTGCGTGTACTGGTCGCCGACATACAGCGCTCTGCGGAGTTAGGATAGGTTGGTTATTGATAGTATAAAATATTAATAATGAGATAAAAATATTAATAACCATTTAATGGTTGTTTCTACATAATCTTGAATTATGCAATTCCCTTTTGTTTAAAAAAATCACATTGTACTATCCTTATTTCTTCATTCATCCGCGAGACACAAGAAGTTCATTGTTGTGTCTCGTCAATCAGACTGGCCGGTGTTATCGCTGCTAAGCGATAAGACTTACCTGAAGCAGATAAAACCTGAACTAAATACTCATGACGAAATGTTTTCCTGCATACTATAATGCAATTGGTGGTGAGCTAACGGAATCAGCCAAGAAAGTAGTCATGATGAATCACGGAAAAGATCTATGGTTTCAAGTGTTACAAAAAAAACCCCCGGTAAGTTATGGTGTAAATATATGATATGCTTTTAGTGGTTAAAACTGTATTCATAGGTACCTGTTGGAGGGACTTAATAGGCACTTTAGGAGCCTTGCTGGAGTCTCCGTTGACTGTGACTGATTCTGTCCCGTTGGTCGGTCTCTTAAGGATCTTAACGGTGGGTTCTGTTGGGATATATCTTGTGCGACCTTCTTCTTCTTGAAATATGACCAGTGGTTTATTGTCTGTACACCTTCGATACCCACATGTTATTTAGAAACATTGTTGTATGAAACAATTTGTTTTGTTAGACGCTAATTCCACTAGTAATCAAAATAAGATCCTTAACTTAAATTAACATGTAAAAAAACTTAAGTTGATTATGCCTTATGTTAAGTACCTGGTGACCGAGCTTTGCTCGTTTAGAATAATATATGTATTATAAAAATTAATTAGAAAAATTAAAACACATTTATTACTCAATGAAAACATTTATGTGGTTTAAATAAAACCGATTTAATACACCATAATTAATATAGCACTGAACAAAAAGTATCGCGCCTGGTGGGTATGGAACTCGCGGCCTATAGTTCTTGAGGCCGACACGCTACAACTCGGCTACGACGTTAGTCAATTGAGCGATGCCGTTTAACGTCTTTTAGCCAAAGCCGATCATTTACTGTTTAATTATCCATACCGTTATTATTAGCCTGTAATCAACTGATTTTTGTTATAAACGGAATGAGGATTGAAAAGCAAAAGAGAAATTTAATTTACATCAATTAATTGGTTTGTTACAGTGGCTTCAAGCAATACAACGAATACGTTTTCTATCAAAACACGGAAGATTTTGGAAATACTTTTTTCTGCTTTTATTTCGCACAGCTATGTTGTCCTTTAGTTTTTACAAATTGTTTAGTAACCTGATAATTTTGCATTTATTTAATTCATAAAATAAATATTAATGCATAACCTCTATATTGTTCCCCGCAGACTTCAATCAAGAACTGTCAAACGGTTATAAACAGCTGTTTTGGTTTGTATTGTTTACATTTTATTCTCCATAAGCGTAATGTTAAATTTTTAGATTTTAAACTTAATATTACAAGAAAACACGAATTTTCCTGGACATTAGACCTATCTAGAACTTATTTTCTACTCGGAAATTAGTTATTTCCAAAATTTAAAGAAATTCCTCGGTGCCGTTTTCGAGATCCGTGTGCAAATATATATATATATATATATATATACAAACCTTGCTCGTATTATAGTATTGGATTAAGTTATACGTTAGAAATGTAAGACCACTAAAATTATAAAAACCACAGTTCTTAACCGATTTGGTTGTTTCATAGATTAACTAGTTTTAGAAGCTTGAATTTCTAATGTATTTACATGATACTCTGGTCCATCATTAACACAAGTGACGATAGGCCTAAATTATTATTTAAAATGTAAAATTAATTTTAATTTTTTAGTAGTTTGTAAGATAAGATCAATAGGTTAATAATTAAAGAAATAGAAATTTAAATTAATACAGATAATATTATTGAATCAGATGAATAATTAAATGAACACCTGCTTAACCCGGGAGGACTCACTTTAAATAGAAATCGTGAAGACTCACTCACAGACTTTTTGACTGAGATTAATAAAACAGCTATTTATTGTAATAAGCCTAACATTGGTTTATTTTGATAGGCCTAAATAACGAAAAAATGCATAGCATAATACATTATAATTTAAATACTTATAATTATAGCAATAAAATATTTAAAAAATTTATAAATAACATATTAAGAAAAACCTTAATAGGCCCTTAATGGACGATGGTGAGGTACAGTGGCGATGAATACTACCAACACCCACTAAGTACAAGTTTTCTTGAAAAAAGTACCAACCCGGTCGTTTCTACCTCTTTCTGTAAGTCCTCCCAGGCTAATTAATCATGAACCTACAAAAACTTCATTTTTTATTTATAGGCTATTTCATAAACGAATCACAAGAAACAGCTAACCAATAACAAGTTTTCATGCTTAAATTACAACAATTTCATTGAGAATTAATCGACAATAATATCAAATCTCACCTGTTCAATTTATTTTCTTGGCTTGTCACGATGGCTGCTTGCATCTGAGCTATTTGCTTATCCAGAACCTGTAAAAAACACAACCAACTACAATCAAATAAGTTAAAAAGCTACAATTATCACACACTTACATTGTTATACACTAATATTTTATGACCTTATTATATAGTTTAGATCTATTGGCTAGGAAGCGTATAATCTTGCATACAGGCCGACAAATTGACTCAGTAGAGCACTGTATATCACTGAAAAGACACATTCTTCAAAATATCACATTCAAGACTTTACCTATTAATGAATCGGTGTTGAATTAAGGCCTACATAAACTAAACATACCATTAAGTGAAAATCACATGAAATTAGACATATGGTAATAATCAGACTTTACAACAAGCCTAGTGCTCTGAATAAATAGAGATTGATTTACTGTTATCTTAACTTACCCAATCTACACTTAAACCTGGTCAAAATATTTACAATCACTAAAAATTCAAAACATTGTAAAGTGGTTTGTAGGCCCTACACATCACAGGTCTAAGGTTAATGTCCTAAAAACTAATAAATACTGTCTACTATTATGGAAGAAGTAGGCCTAAATAAAATAATAATAAGTAGGCCCTACACACATGGTATGGTCATAATGACATACATTAGTACAGGTAAGTTTAATACAACTAACAATCCACTAAGAATCAATAACTTATAATGTATATTAGGATATTTCAGGAGCTGGTTACTCAAACCATTCTAGAAACAGTTAAAAGAACTTTAGAACACTTATTAGATGACAAAGTCAAATTAAGTTGCACTTCAGGTTAGCTAGCTAGCTAAAGATATGGTACACGATTAAATTGTTAAAATAAAGATAACTGTCCAGGCCCCAGGTCTTGAAAAAAGTAATTAGGTAAATGATTAATCAGAAATTTACTTACTAACCTTAAAAATAAATTTGTTCTAAAAGTAACAAGAACAGAAACAGAAAAGTTTTTTCAGTTGACAATATTAAACATCACTCCAACTGGCTTGAAATAGATAAAAAATTAAGATTTATGATACTTAATTAAAAGAATCGTAATGATCAAGGAAATTGTATCCGAAATTAGGTTACTGACCATGCATTGACCCTACCGTTTGACACAGCATCAAGGACATGCTAACTTACTAATTCTACTGAATCATTTCTCTGCAAAATAATCAAAATATAATTATAATCTTGAAGTAAAAAATCTAACAACCTACCCCAGAGTCTGCCATTTCCTCCCAATTGCCCAAACAATCGGAGTCCTCACTGGCAGCCATTACGAATTTGCTTTTACCAATACATGAACATCTAAATCCAAAGCAGTATTTAAAGGGTGATGGAATAAACAGTTACCATAGAGTACTGCCATATTATTTTTAATTAAATATACTTAATAAATAGATATTATACACATTAACCACTGATAAAATCGTCAAATATTTTTAAACAGGTACTCGTAAATACGTTAATAGAATGCACACGATTCGGTTTGCGTTCGGCATCCGAGAAACATCGCATTAAAATAATGCATTTCGATCATGTGTTTTCAAGTAGTTCGTTTTTAGCTTTGATTATTTACAATGTATTACTATTGCATACAAACACAGTCTAAAGATTATGGAAAAATATACACATGGTGCCTTGAAACCATTAGAAAAATGTAGTTCACAGAGGTATCCTTATTTTAGAAATGTACTGACTGACATAATATCAAGTAAACCAATTTTAGGTACAAATGCTATTGCGGGCTTTTCTATTTGCACTTTCCTATGAAATAATGCAAGGCCATGGCTGAACATATAAACATATTAAAGGTTGGCGTTTAGTATTACACCCATCGGTATAATATTAATTATTTAACCTCCCAATTAAAATGGCAACTAAGTCCGTAATCATACCAGAGTGGTTCTGAAAGAATCATATACTAACTTCCATTTGGGTAATAGCTTTACATCTTGGATGTGTATAAAGGTAATATTTTCAGTTCCTCTAATCAGCTGCCTTTATAACCATTTTAACCATATTATGTCGCTTCCATTTCAAATTTTGGTTTGACGGACTGCCAATACTCCACCCACAACTAAGACATATCCATCATGTCAAAATATTTTCAATCTCACAGAGATATTCGTAAAATAAGAAGCGTTATATTGGCATGCAGCTTTAGGGGGTTTCCAGCCAGCTCCCCGATTGATTGTATTGGTAAGTTTATTTTGTGTTTTTCATTAAAACAATATTATTAATGTCCAATCTGCTAAATATTATTTGAAAAATAGAATGAAGAATATAATATTATTTCAACACATTGATGTAGGTGTTCTTCCTAAATACACAGTTTGTATATTTGTTTGTATATTTTGTATCTAAAATAATGGATTTTATTAGTACTTTAAATGCAAATAGCTGCATTTCCGAGTAATCCGAACAACTTGATAATCCGAAAAGTGTTCGATCCCTATTAGTTCGGATTACCCTGGGACTATGATGTAAGTCCGAGACCGGATAGGTTTGAGGTTATTTTACTTTTATGAGGATTATTCATAGGTATAGTTTGCCATGTCCTAACTTCCCCATCCTTATTAATCCCTTCTTTACTGTTACTGTGTACAAATATTCCACATAATGAAATTTCTTGACAGCTTTGCTGTTGCCTCCTGATCATTCAGAATTGTTAAATTCTTATGCTTTAGATGTTATTCTAAAGCATATATTTTATGCCGTACCCTGAGGACTTGTACGTCTTTCGAGTAAGGCAAGGTATGTCATTTCCCCCAGTAGGGAAGGGGTGTTCTGGTTGAGATTCCTAATAGATAAATATCAAGCACGTGGAATGAATGGCAGAGGGTGTCAGTGGTTGGGGGTGGGGCGCCTGATGTGATTTGGGTGTTTGTTTTGGGCCCACACACGGGGAGCTGTGTGCTCGGGTAAGGTTTCACCCTAACCCTCGGGCCTTAATTACTACTAAACACTTCCTACTCTCACAGTTAAGCTTTCACTAACTTGCGTTATTTAATCTAAAAAGTAGTGCGTTTTGTCTTCATATTGTTTTGAATGATGTACATTTATATATCTTTTTGTTTCTCCCGCCGTAAGGATAGCCGAAATGGGCATACGCTGTGTCGGGTTACGTGTTAAAATTCTTTAATTAATTGTTGAAGCTATCTATTCTAAAAGTGATGTTCATCAAATCAAGTACAGTCATTATTATACAGTACTATAATGTTGTTAGTGTCAAAAGTTTCACCAAACTTAACACATTAGCAGCTACCAAAAAATTAGGAGTAGTTTAGCTAAATTGGTCATAGTTTTCTCAGTAAATTGGGTTTTAGTTTTAGGTTTTCTGATGTGGAGCTGGCTACTGTGTAGCTGGCTACTGTGTAGCTGGCTAATGTGGAGCTGGCTGTGGAGCTGGCTACTGTGGAGCTGGCTAATGTGGAGCTGGCTACTGTGTTGCTGGCTAATGTGTAGTTGGCCACTGTGGAGCTGGCCACTATGGAGGTGGCTACTGTGTTGGCTACTGTGTAGCTGGCTAATGTGGCCACTGTGGAGCTGACTGTGAGGGCTACTGTGTAGCTGGCTAATGTGTAGCTGGCTAATGTGTAGCTGGCTACTGTGTAGCTGGCTACTGTGTAGCTGGCTACTGTGTAGCTGGCTAATGTGTAGCTGGCTACTGTGTAGCTGGCCACTGTGTAGCTGGCTACTGTGGAGCTAGCTGGCGTGTAGTGGCCACTGTGGAGCTGGCTACTGTGCTGGCTACTGTGCTGGCTACTGTAGCTGGCTACTGAGTAGCTGGCTACTGTGGAGCTGGCCACTGTGGAGCTGGCTACTGTGGAGCTGGCTACTGTGGAGCTGGCTACTGTGTAGCTGGCCACTGTGGAGCTGGCCACTGTGGAGCTGGCTACTGTGGAGCTGGCTACTGTGTAGCTGGCTACTGTGTAGCTGGCTACTGTGTAGCTGGCTACTGTGGAGCTGGCTACTGTGTAGCTGGCTACTGTGGAGCTGGCTACTGTGTAGCTGGCTACTGTGGAGCTGGCTACTGTGTAACTGGCTACTGTGGAGCTGGCTACTGTGTAACTGGCTAATGTGGAGCTGGCTACTGTGGAGCTGGCTACTGTGTAGCTGGCTACTGTGGAGCTGGCTACTGTGGAGCTGGCTACTGTGTAGCTGGCTAATGTGTAGCTGGCTACTGTGGAGCTGGCCACTGTGTAGCTGGCTACTGTGGAGCTGGCTACTGTGGAGCTGGCTAATGTGTAGCTGGCCACTGTGGAGCTGGCCACTCTGGAGCTGGCTACTGTATATCTGGCTACTGTGGAGCTGGCTACTGTGGAGCTGGCCACTGTGGAGCTGGCTACTGTATAGCTGGCTACTGTGTAGCTGGCTACTAGGGAGCTGGCTACTAGGGAGCTGGCTAATGTGTAGCTGGCTAATGTGTAGCTGGCTACTAGGGAGCTGGCTAATGTGGAGCTGGCTAATGTGTAGCTGGCTACTGTGGAGCTGGCTAATGTGTAGCTGGCTACTAGGGAGCTGGCTACTGTATAGCTGGCTACTGTGTAGCTGGCTAATGTGTAGCTGGCTACTGTGGAGCTGGCTACTGTGTAGCTGGCTACTGTGTAGCTGGCTACTGTGGAGCTGGCTAATGTGTAGCTGGCCACTGTGGAGCTGGCCACTGTGGAGCTGGCTACTGTGGAGCTGGCTACTGTGGAGCTGGCTAATGTGTAGCTGGCCACTGTGGAGCTGGCTACTGTGGAGCTGGCTACTGTGGAGCTGGCTACTGTGGAGCTGGCTACTGTGTAGCTGGCTACTGTGGAGCTGGCTACTGTGGAGCTGGCTACTGTGGAGCTGGCTACTGTGTAGCTGGCTAATGTGTAGCTGGCTACTGTGGAGCTGGCTACTGTGGAGCTGGCTACTGTGGAGCTGGCTACTGTGTAGCTGGCCACTGTGGAGCTGGCCACTGTGGAGCTGGCTACTGTGGAGCTGGCTAATGTGTAGCTGGCCACTGTGGAGCTGGCTACTGTGTAGCTGGCTACTGTGGAGCTGGCCACTGTGTAGCTGGCTAATGTGGAGCTGGCTAATGTGTAGCTGGCCACTGTGGAGCTGGCTACTGTGGAGCTGGCTACTGTGGAGCTGGCTACTGTGTAGCTGGCTACTGTGGAGCTGGCCACTGTGGAGCTGGCTACTGTGTAGCTGGCTACTGTGTAGCTGGCTACTGTGGAGCTGGCCACTGTGGAGCTGGCTACTGTGGAGCTGGCTACTGTGTAGCTGGCTAATGTGGAGCTGGCTACTGTGGAGCTGGCTACTGTGGAGCTGGCTACTGTGGAGCTGGCTAATGTGGAGCTGGCCACTGTGGAGCTGGCTACTGTGGAGCTGGCTACTGTGGAGCTGGCTACTGTGTAGCTGGCCACTGTGGAGCTGGCCACTGTGGAGCTGGCTACTGTGGAGCTGGCTACTGTGTAGCTGGCTAATGTGTAGCTGGCTACTGTGTAGCTGGCTACTGTGGAGCTGGCTACTGTGTAGCTGGCTACTGTGTAGCTGGCTACTGTGGAGCTGGCCACTGTGGAGCTGGCTACTGTGGAGCTGGCTACTGTGTAGCTGGCTACTGTGTAGCTGGCTACTGTGTAGCTGGCTACTGTGGAGCTGGCTACTGTGTAGCTGGCTACTGTGTAGCTGGCTACTGTATAGCTGGCTACTGTGGAGCTGGCTACTGTGGAGCTGGCTACTGTATAGCTGGCTACTGTGGAGCTGGCTACTGTGTAGCTGGCTACTGTGTAGCTGGCCACTGTGTAGCTGGCTACTGTGTAGCTGGCTACTGTGTAGCTGGCTACTGTGTAGCTGGCCACTGTGTAGCTGGCTACTGTGTAGCTGGCTAATGTGGAGCTGGCTACTGTGTAGCTGGCTACTGTGTAGCTGGCTACTGTGTAGCTGGCTAATGTGTAGCTGGCCACTGTGGAGCTGGCCACTGTGGAGCTGGCTACTGTGGAGCTGGCTACTGTATAGCTGGCTACTGTATAGCTGGCTACTGTATAGCTGGCTACTGTGTAGCTGGCTACTGTGGAGCTGGCTACTGTATAGCTGGCTACTGTGTAGCTGGCTACTGTGGAGCTGGCTACTGTGGAGCTGGCTACTGTGTAGCTGGCCACTGTGGAGCTGGCTACTGTGTAGCTGGCTACTGTGTAGCTGGCCACTGTGGAGCTGGCTACTGTGTAGCTGGCTACTGTGGAGCTGGCTACTGTGTAGCTGGTTACTGTGTAGCTGGTTACTGTGTAGCTGGCTACTGTGTAGCTGGCTACTGTGGAGCTGGCTACTGTGGAGCTGGCCACTGTGGAGCTGGCTACTGTGGAGCTGGCTACTGTGTAGCTGGCCACTGTGTAGCTGGCTAATGTGGAGCTGGCTACTGTGTAGCTGGCCACTGTGTAGCTGGCTAATGTGGAGCTGGCTACTGTGTAGCTGGCTACTGTGTAGCTGGCTAATGTGTAGCTGGCTACTGTATAGCTGGCTACTGTGGAGCTGGCTACTGTGTAGCTGGCTACTGTATAGCTGGCTAATGTGTAGCTGGCTACTGTGTAGCTGGCC
This sequence comes from Nephotettix cincticeps, assembly GCA_023375725.1. NCBI lineage: Eukaryota > Metazoa > Arthropoda > Insecta > Hemiptera > Cicadellidae > Nephotettix > Nephotettix cincticeps. The sequence continues at coordinate 4,040,153 of CM041787.1, forward strand.
ACTGTGTAGCTGGCCACTGTGTAGCTGGCTAATGTGAAGCTGGCTACTGTATAGCTGGCTAATGTGTAGTTGGTTACTGTGTAGCTGGTAACTGTGTAGCTGGCCACTGTGGAGCTGGCTACTGTGGAGCTGGCTACTGTATAGCTGGCTAATGTGTAGTTGGTTACTGTAGAGCTGGTTACTGTGTAGCTGGCCACTGTGTAGCTGGCTACTGTGTAGCTGGCTAATGTGTAGCTGGCTAATGTGTAGCTGGCTACTGTGTATCTGGCTAATGTGTAGCTGGCTACTGTGTAGCTGGCTAATGTGTAGCTGGCTACTGTGGAGCTGGCTACTGTGTAGCTGGCTAATGTGGAGCTGGCTACTGTGTAGCTGGCTACTGTGTAGCTGGCTAATGTGGAGCTGGCTACTGTGGAGCTGGCTACTGTGTAGCTGGCTAATGTGGAGCTGGCTACTGTGGAGCTGGCCACTGTGTAGCTGGCTAATGTGGAGCTGGCTACTGTGTAGCTGGCTACTGTGTAGCTGGCTACTGAGTAGCTGGCCACTGTGTAGCTGGCTAATGTGGAGCTGGCTACTGAGTAGCTGGCTAATGTGTAGCTGGCTACTGTGTAGCTGGCTAATGTGGAGCTGGCTACTGTGTAGCTGGCTAATGTGTAGCTGGCTACTGTGTAGCTGGCTACTGTGTAGCTGGCTAATGTGTAGCTGGCTACTGTATAGCTGGCCACTGTGTAGCTGGCCACTGGCTACTGTGTAGCTGGCCAATGTGTAGCTGGCTAATGTGTAGCTGGTTACTATGTAGCTGGCCACTGTGTATCTGGCCACTGTGTAGCTGGATAATGTGTAGCTGGGTACTATGTAGCTGGCTACTTTGTAGCTGGGTACTATGTAGCTGGCTACTTTGTAGCTGGTTACTATGTAGCTGGCTACTGCGTGGCTGGCCACTGTGTAGCTGGCTAATGTGTAGCTTGTTACTATGTAGCTGGCCACTGTGTAGCTGGCCACTGTGTAGCTGGCCATTGTGTAGTTGGCTACTTTGTAGCTGGTTACTTTGTAGCTGGTTACTATGTAGCTGGCCACTGTGTAGCTGGCCACTGTGTAGCTGGCTAATGTGTAGCTGGCCACTGTGTAGCTGGCTAATGTGTAGCTGGTTCTTATGTAGCTGGTTACTATGTAGCTGGTTAATGTGTAGGTCCAGTTTTTTTGCCTGAGCGAAATCCTGCATACAAACGGATAGATGGATTAGTAGGTATGGATTTATCCGTTCGTTTTAACTAGCTCAGTTTCTTAACTGAAATGTGGCAGGTTTCTTAATTCGTTTTCAATTTCAAAGGAATGCATTTCCGTTATTTCACGTAGTTAAAAAACATTCAATAGTTTACTGTATTTTTTTAATTTTCTCTCTCTCACTTTATATATAATTTGCTATTTATCAATAACATTTCACAAAATATGTATTTAATGTAAATGTATAGATATGTGTATTTTTTATGTGTGCTCTATTGAGCATGCACAAGAGTACGCAGGTCTGCTGCAGCTAGGGGTGGCAACAGCACAGACGTGTTCCATCGTCCGCCGTCCCTCGTCCCACTTGGGTGGTCCGGGCCAGCGGCATGTCTGAAGTAGATTAGCCCCGAGTGTCAAAACACGAATATTCCAGCTTGTTTTTCTTCCTCTCTCTGTTTGTTGTTACTACTGAATCCATTAGCTCATCTTATTCGATTTCATTCGACTTCAACGGATTCGTCACTAAAATAGACCCGGCGTTCAGAAATATTCACCATTAACGTCGCTTTGCAAGGTCTATGTATTGGCAACGGAGTTCGATTCAGTCCAAAGTTTTCTCTCAGAATTTAGTTTCTCTTAACTTATTCTATATATTTAAACACCCAAATAAGATGAAGAATAAAATTTAAAAAAGATTTCTCAGGTCTAGGTCTCATTATAATGACTATGGCAATAACCTAAAATTCCTATTGGAAACTAGATTGCAGAACGAAAAAAATATGGTTTATCATATAACCTTTTTGTTCTGTTTCGAAACAAAAATACAAAAAAATTCTTTGGTTCTCTTTGATTCTAAAATCACAAAGGTGGGAAAGAGGTAAAAATGATAGCGTACTTTGGATTAAAGTGCTATCCTAGGAAAACATGGACAACGTTTTAGATATTTTATTTTGCTTTGTTTAGTCCACTGGAACTGTAATTCATTTCTCAGGAAGTAGGGGTTTTAAACATTCTGCAAATGTTCATCAAGAACCAAACTGTAAGGTATATAGCTAAAATATTTTAAACACAGCATTGCAATAATAACTTAATTTTCAATGGTTTTATTAAATAGCTTTAAAGTAAAAAAATGTTACTGATATTTTCCAAACAAGTTTAAGTCTCTATAAAACCAGTTAAATATTTCTTATTAGTATGTTCAATTACATAAAAAAACATCCTTATTTATACAGCTTTATATTAGATACACATTTAAAGGATCATAAATTGAAAAATAAAATGTCGAAACATAACGAAAACGTTGGTAAGGCCACATTGACATTCGTCATTTTGGCACTAAACACAATACTAATTACTGTAGCTTCTTTAAGTTTCTTTTGCCTAAATCAGCTGATTGGGAAGTAAAGAAGCTAAAATCAGCTGGTTTCTTTTTGTTGTTTACGAGACTGTTTATTTATTTTGATTTCAACTGCGCACTATAACTAAAGCTTTTTTGATGTGTGGTAAATTTACTTATCAAAATTGTTTCAATTTATTACCCCTTAATATTTATACATAATTTTAAAGCTAAATAAATAAGGAAGTTTTAATGCAACAGAACATAAGAATACGTAATACTTAACTGGTTTCATCTACATAAATAAAATTAGAGTTGTGTCTGCACATTCCTCAGAGTTATTCATTTTTTAGTTATTTTTACGTTTCATGAGTTCAACTGTCGAAACAAGTATTATCTCAATTTGTGTCTGTCTGTCTGTTTGTCTATAACGCCCCGGGAGGCATTTTACGTCGTCTTTACTTAGTCATGCATTCTCTACATTCCTGAGAAGTTCGTTCAATGCTTGAAATTGTCCGCCGCTCCTAGAAAAGTAAATAACGAGCATTTAAACCCCAACTTTTTACGCGATAATAGTCGCATTTTGCTAGTAATAATCAGCTGTCTTTGTAGTTTAATGATTTAAAAGAAAGAAAAACAAACGGATGTCAAATTAAAATCAATATTAGTTAGTTTATATTGGTGCGTGATTTTGAACCCATTCCGAAATCATTCTATATTAAAAAGTTATTTTAACGTTTAAGTAATTTGAATAATGATATAAATTTTCTTATCTATTTAATTGTAAAGTAATGTTATATAATAAAGCTGGGTATTTATTTATTTTCTTTGATCTAATTTGATTAGGATTTCAGGTTTACATTTTAGTGTGATAATATTTCTTCTTTTACTGAATCCTACAACCCGTACAAAGGACGGGATCACTGCTAGTTGAGACAAAAATTTGTTTGGAAAATTTCAGTAAAATATTTTTTAGATTTAAAAACAAATGTACGTTGAGTTATTATTGCAGCATTATGTTCGATTTATATTTTTACTTATTTTATATTTTTAATGAAACGACCTACGGTTGGTATTTTAAGCCAAGTATAATTAAAATGAATGTAGATGATTTGCGATTTTTGTGCTTTACTGACTAAGGCTGACAATTCCTTAGACAGACTGTTAATTAATAGTAGAATGGCAAAAATTAAAGTTTAACGTAATAAACACCTCTGAATTACAATTGGTCTAATTATGAATTTTTGATTAACGCAGTATTCATAGTGCGGATTAATCACACAAAGAACATACAACCAGACCATTTAACTATTAAATTTCGTGACCTCCAAGTAGCTGGATACATTGCATTATGTTCGATTTATATTAAAGTTAAAGCTCTATCAAATGGTCTTATTTTTAATGCCGCAACTACAATAGTTTGCATTCTATCGTCCAAACTGATAGAACAAGGCGTGCTACACGATAAAGATCAGATATGGACTTATATACATTTTTTGTTCCTTTTAATAAGTAGAATCAGGCAAAGTTAATGATGTGATTAGTGGCTCACCCTGTATAAATGATAACAAATTTACTTATTTAATTTTTTTAGTTTATGGAAACAAAATCATTTTACCAAAGTATTCAGACTATTGTAACACTAAATTTAGAGTAGATAATTGCATGATTTTTGAAAACATATTCTTAAAAGTGGAAAAATTAACATGTAAAGGATGGGTCCCCTAAATGTCTTGTTGAGTCGGAACGTGCCAAAAAACGCGAGCATAGACCTAATTCACTTTACTTTTATCTATTAACTAAGTTTACGACGCATTGGTATAGTACGGATTGTAATATTTAGTTAGTAAGTTATTTACTGCAATGGCAACCTATCCAGGTATTTTAAGCCACGTATCTTGTAGTCCTATTCTTGGTGCTGACTAAGGCTGATATATTCTTTAGACAAAACTGTTAATTAATAAACCACACTCCATGACACACCTATGGGAATTATAATCTATAGTGAAACGTGGAGTACGATCCACTGTCTCTAGTGCAGATTTAAATCCACACCAGAGAATAGCCCATCCACGGACCATCACTCACAACCATCCACAATTCATGACCTCCTAGTAGCTGTATTACAGGACACGTCACCGATAAAAATACATTATTTCTAACATGTCCATAACTCGCTATTACTATCTTTTTTTAAATTTTTTTTTTTTTTTATTTTTTTTTTTTTTTTTTTTTTTTTTTTTTTATATTTTTTTTTTTTTTTTTTTTTTAACTTTTTTTTTTTTTTGTTGTGGGGGGGGGGATTTTTTTTTTTTTTTTTTTTTTTTAGGGGTTTTTTTTTTTTAGCCATGCATTTCTTATCGTAAGACAGTTTTTGCCATGGATTGGATAGCCACTTTAAATCCATAAATTATAATTTTTAAAATATTATAATAAAAGACTGGGACCGTGGCTTGTCCTGTAATCCAGCTACTTGGAGGTCATAAATTGTGGATAGTTACGAGTGATGGTCGATGGGTGTTGTGTTCTCTTGTGTGGATTAACGTCCGCACTATTGAATACTACGTTAATCCTCAAAGACCATTCTCATAATTAGACCAGTTCGTAATTCAGAGGTACTAGTTTTGACTCCCCGTTAAACGTTAAGATATGTTATTGACTGTTTGGCTATTAATTAACAGTTCCGTCTAAGGAACATGCCAGCCTAATACTCATTTCTCATTCATACTTGATTTAAAATACCTGGGCAGATTGCCATTTCAGTAAGTAACTACCTAACTAAAAGTAAATACTAATTAATTGTTGAAGAAATCTCTAAAAGAGAAAATAATCACATTTCAGATTCTTCCACGAAAGACAAACACGAGAAGATTTGAGACAGGATTTAGGTTTGGCGAAGAGAGTTAAGGGCGAAATCGAATTACATTGTGTGTTTTACCCGGGCGACACCTCAGGAATACCTTATGCGTGGCCGCCATTTTGACAAGGGGGCGGAGCTATCTCCACCAATGTGTTACGCAGTTGCTCGCCCAATCAGAGACGAGATACGAGCTGCCTTCGTATCACTTGACTTGTGGACTTCACTGAAGCGAAGGTAAGTCCAGTCGTGTATCCACATTTTGTATTGATTGTACTTTAAGATGCAAGTTTTCCTTATTTCACATCGGATTCTAACTATTGTGAAACGTTAAGATTGTTAAACCTTTATACGTGTGCTGTTATATTTTCATAGACTTAAATTACTTAGGAAAATGTATTGCTGAAAATAGTATTAGGTCCTACTGTATAAGTGAAAAGGTTTCACACCCTATTCCGAAGTTATTTTATAAAATAAAGACTAATTTAATTTTTTCTTCTGAATTTAATTTAGTCCCTGCAATGGAAATTTTTACTTTCTCCCCTCTACACGTAGTATAAGAAGAAGAATATTGTTTTCGTAAAAAATCTAGAAATTTACCTGAGAGTGAAAAATGTCAATTTTGAGGATCTCGGAATAAAAAGTGTTTTTCTTGTTGATATAGGCAAATGTAGCCTATATACACTGACCTAGAGGAAACAACAATGATTTTTATGGAACTTTGGACTAAGGTATAATTTAGCAATATCTCCCGAAACAAACAAATTTTAAATTCAAGTTTTTAAAGTTCTACATTATTTGTACAATCTTGATTTTTAACTTATGTCCATTAAGAACGAATACTAAAGCGCGTTCATATTATTATTGCTTGTAATTTAATAATTAGACTGTATTTTTTTATATTTCGTGTGAGATCTCCATTTTATAGTCAAAGTAGATGATAAAAAGCTAAGAAACCATTTGCTTGCAATTCTCTAAAATAAGTTTACTTAGAACACTTATAGTCTCTCAAAAACTTCAGTTGTTTTATCACTCTAAGATACGGCTTTCAATAGTATTTTGAATGTCATTTTAAAACTAAAAGACAGCAATACGAAACTATCCCGAGCTTAAACAAATATCTTTATTGATAAAGCACTTTTCATCCTAAAACACAATCGGTTTATATGGATTTAATGTATTTAAAACAATCCAACAATTTAATAAGTAATTCAGTGGTGTAAAGTTAATGGGAAGTGTCCATAATCACAAACTTAGAAACGAAGGCAATTATATCTGTGAAAATTTCCACTCAACTCACTTGTAAAACTCATATAAACTCAAATTATGAAAATCCCCACAGCAAAAATGTGGTAAGAAAGTTTTAAAAGAATCCAAAACATCAACATCAACAAAACAATGTGTATAGAAAATGTCGTGTGTCAATCTTTGAAATAGATTTTTAATATTTATAAATTAAACTTTTGTATAATACAAAACATCATATGAGTTAAATTATGACATGATACGAATTTCTACTTAATTCTTTGACACCATTCATGTATATGTTGATAAAGTAGTAGATTGTGACTTGAATAAATCAATATCCTGAGTTTTAAATATTTATTTAATTGGCAGTTTTCACTAATGACTCAATAGTGTTCTATTTGTGTAGGCTATAACAGAAAATAGGAATAATACAGATGTGTTCAGTAAAGCAATATCAGATTTACGCAGCTGTCATTCATATACAGTTTTGCTTACCTAAGTTTAGCGCCTTCCATTTCGTGTCGGCAATATAGGTGCAGTGTTCTTGATGCCTACTCTGAAACTGAAGGCGCATCCGCGACACGGCGAGATGTCTAAATGACGTGCGTACATTAATTATGAACATAATTAAAGTAGTATTTTATTTAAACCCAACCCAAACACATTTCTAGTATTTATTAGTATTTTTGTGGTATTTTTATGACAAATAGGTATAGTAGTAATGTGAAAACCATTCTTTGAAGAAGCTGAGATTAAACCACAGCTAGTTCAAACCGGTTCTTCAATTAAGTTATTTTGACACAATTTGACAACTACCAATGTGGAAAGTATTACAAATGAATTCACTTTTAACCAGAACAGTCCTACTGCTGTATCACCTCATCAATTTTTGCTTGAAGTCCATGTGCGTGGGAAAAGTACGGTATAGCTAAAAGGGGCTGCTATGCTACCAACTAGAAAACGTAATGTCGTTGTTGAATTTTTTTTCAAAAAAGTCCTCTTAAAACTACAAACACTTTTTTGGTAATAAAACAATTAGACTAGATGTATAAGAATAATATATTTCCTTTTTATAACATCTCAAGTTGCTCGAGTATTACCTGCAGCCAAAATCAAACATTAAATATCCCAAAAATTACATATTGGTAAACTGCAACTCTAAATTAACTTCCCAGGTGCAAGAGGAATATCTTTTGACACCTTTACACATTATATTCTAAGATCACCTATCTCCTACATTTCACTTCAAATTTCCTAGCCTAAGGAAATATACCTGAGGAATGTCTGCAAACTTGACACGTTACGTCTAAGGATCCTCTGTTGCAGAGGCGGATTTAGAAGGATTAGGAGGGGGGCTTCCGGGCTAAAGCCCCCCCAAATACTGCTAATCGTGAAAAATCAACAACTCTTATCGGCCATTAAGTAACCAATTGGCAATCGTAGGGTCAAAATTACGAACCTGTGTTTACGTTTTGAGTATATATTTATTTCTCACTAAAGTAATGGAAACATCGAATATTGTAAAGAGACAAGAACTGTGTGTTAATAATAAATGAAATCATAATATTTCATATATTATCTTTATTTCTTATCTTAATCATGATGGTAACTTTAAGTATCTATTAAAAAGGCTAACAACCCGTAAAACTGCAATCAAAACACAAAATTCCCTTCCTAGATACCTCGAATGTCTGCAGACTTGTCACGTTACACTCGAGAATCTCCTTTGTCAAACCTCACTTCAAATTTCCCTGCCTAGGTACCCGAGAAGTGTCTGCAGGATTGACAAGTTACATTGAGGATTTTCTGTTGCCAACCTCTCAATGATTTTCTGTTGCCAACCTCTCAATCCAAATTTCCCTTCCTAGGTACCCGAGGATCATCCGGAGACTCGTCACGTTACACCCGAGCAGCGCATGGCGGAGATGGAGAAGGGAGCTCGAAGACCCAAGTGCGCGAGATGTCGTAACCACGGCATGATATCCTGGCTGCGCGGCCACAAGCGTCACTGCAGGTTCAAGAACTGCTTTTGCGCCAAGTGCAGCCTCATCGCCGAGCGTCAGAGAGTCATGGCGGCGCAGGTACTTGTTATACGTCGTCATACGAAACACGAAAACGATAGTTCATACTTATAGTTTAACACTAAACCAAGTATGAATGAGAAATGAGTGTAGGATGATAATGGCACGATCTTGTAGTCTTGTTACTGACATGTTCCGTAGACAGAACTCTTAATTTATATCCCATGAAATATCTGAGGGACCTATAGTTAAACGTGGAGTCCGAACCACTGCCTCTGAATTACGATCTCATTATGAGGATGGTCTTTGCGGATTAACGTAGTACTTCACTAGTGCGGTCGTTAATCCACACAAAGGAACACTACACCCACCGACCATCACTCACAACTATCCACAATTCATGACCTCCAAGTAGCTGGATTACAGGACACTCTTGCAACTCATAGGCATATCATTTCCAGGATACGCCCCGTGAACGTTCTAACTTTCAATTTTAACATTTTCATTTCCAGTCATAAAAAAGTTAATTTTTACAGATAAATTGAAGGATCGAAATCAATATTGCCGAAGATTGTAGATTTTAATTTTTTTCCCGATGCCTGTCTCTTTTAGGTTATTCCTTATCTTTTCCCAATATTACTTACAGATGGTAACGTGCGAAGGATGTTTAACGGGTACTTTAGCTAGTATTTTATAAGAGTGAAGAAAAGTAATGAGTTTTCCCAGAGACTGATGTTGTGTCGTTGTCCCACCAGGTGGCGCTGAAGCGACAGCAGGCAGCCGAAGACTCCATCGCCCTCGGCCTGACAGCCGTCATGACTGGCAAGAAGTTCGGCTTCCTTCCCCCTGGACCCATCTTCGGCATGTCGGTGCCAGACCCTATAGGTCAGTCACCTCCTTCTTTCAGAACATATCTAACAACGTTTATTAAGGTACTCAGAGTGTCCTGCTTCCTAAAAATCTTAGTTCCAACTTGCCTCTGGGAGTTTGTCTGTGCTTAAAAACCTCAACCTCACGACAGGTCTGGTAAATATGATACAACGGTAACTGATTATACTGTAGAATATGTCTGTGCAGTGCCACTCCTCTTGTGTTCTTGTTTTCTTTCTTTTTTTAGTTTAAAATAAGCTTTAATAATTAATTATTATAAGCCTAACTAATGAGAGATTTTCTGCTTCCTTTCTAGCTCCAAGGGGATTAAATTAACTAATTAGAATAACTCATTGCTAAAATGAATCCATTAGATATCTGATCGAGTACCACGCGTAGACGTTTGTACATTTTGTTTTAATTTTCATCTGAAATGTCTAATTTTCACATTTTTTTATTTCCTCTAACACTACATATATCGCTATAGACTTTTTAGACCATTGTAGTTTTGAAATCGAAAAAGTTTAATTTTTTGCAGAAATCTCGGACGCCAGCTCCGTCAAGTCCGGGGAGTCGGAGCCCCCCGGGGAGCCCTCGGCCCCACTGCCGCCCTCCCCCTCTGCCCCGGAGCCCCCGCGACCCCCGCAGCACCCTTCACAGTTCTCGCAGTCCTCGCTGGAGCTGCTGGTACGGTTATTTCCCGCCAAAAAGCGGTCCGTGCTGGAGCTGGTGCTGCGGCGGTGCGGCCACGACCTGCTGCAGGCCATAGAGCAATGCGCCCCAGCCTACGACGCCACCAAGCTCGGTATGTGCTATTCGCCGTTACCACGTACATCCGTTTCACATGACGTCAAAGTACCTATTACAGCTACTTTTATAGATTAGATTAGATTATTGAAATGCAACCCTATCACACGGTAGGTATTTTAAGCCAAGTATGAATCGTGATTAAGTGTAAGATGATTGTGGCGCGATCTTGTAGTCTTGTTACTGACTAACGCTGACATGTTCCTTAGACAGGACTGTTAATTAATAGCCCAACAGCCGATGGCAACAAAGGGACCTACAGTTTAACATGGAGTCCGAATCACTGCCTCTGAATTACGAACTGGTCTTACTATGAGGATGCTCTTTGCGGATTAACGTAGTATTCAATAGTGCGGACGTTAATCCACACTAGAGAACACTACACCCACCGACCATCGCTCACAACTATCCACAATTCGTGACCTCCAAGTAGCTGGGTTACAGGACGACGCCACAGCCCCAGGCTATACACTTATAAAAACTAGTACCCAGGAACAGTATAGGTTTATTGTTTGCCAAAATTGTTGATGGTTATTTTATAATCATACAAAGAACCTAACTAAACCTAACCTGACCCGAATATCAGTAACTACCTCTGCAGCTTTGGTTGCAACTACTGTTCCATTTTACCTTTACAAATAATGTGGAGCTGGAACGGGAACGATAAGTGACGTCATTTTAAGTTTATTTACCTTTTTGAGTTTAGATCCTGACGTAAGTGTTGTACCGGATGTAGATTTATGCATAGTGGCACTTTCAAGGGTTAACAAAGAAGTTTTTACATAGTCATTTTGTCAATAACTAACTAAATTATTTACAGTTTCATAAGTTTACGTTAGTGACTATGTGTTATTTATTTATTTTTTAAATGAAGAGAACGATCCAGTGTGAGTATAGATAGTTGGTAATGTGTGATTGTGTTAACACATGATTTTGAGCACGATGTATATTACTACTTACATCTCCACAGACAGAGAGAGCGAGACGGAAGACTCCGGTGCGGAGGTGGAGGGGGACAAGGACCCTGGGAGGTCCTCGGAGAGGAGGATACCAGGAGTGGGACCATCCTCGGCGGTAGGAGCTGCACACTCCGCCTTCAAACCCTTTATCTCCGGACAAGCCAGCCCCGAGCCCCTGGATTGCCGCACCCTCGGCTACGCCCGCGGCCTCCTTCTGGCACCCAGGCCGTCTCTCGACCTCTTCCACAGTGGTCTGATCGCCGGCCCTCCCTCCTCCTTCAGGTACCCGTCGTTGTTGTTAATTATAGTATGAGTTAAAGCCTGGGGTCTTAGAGGAAATCTTCTGCAGTTACATCAACTGAGACTTATTATGTACAGGAAGGAGAGTGACCACTCACATTATCGGTATGCCTCCAGTGCACGTATGAGGATAAAAGGGGATATCCAGCTATTTGGAGGTGACGAATTGTGGATAGTTGTGAGCGATGGTCGGTGGATGTGATGTTCTCTGGCGTGAATTAACGTCCGCACTATTGAATCCTACGTTCTTCTAAGGTATTAAGTTAAGTATGAATGAAAAATGAATGAAGATGATTGTGTCACGATCTTATAGTCTTGTTACTGACTAAGGCTGACATGTTCCTTAGACAGGACTGTTAATTAATAGTCCAACAACCGAGATGGCAACTAAGGGACCTACAGTTTAAGGTGGATTCCAAACCATTGATTCTGAATTATGAACTGGTCTAATTATGAGGATGGTATTTGCGGATTACCGTAGTATTCAATAGTGTGGACGTTAATTCACACAAGAGAACACTACATCCACCGACCATCACTCACAAATTTCCACAATTCGTGACTTCCAAGTAGCTGGATTACAGGACGTTGCCACGGTTAAAGTCGAAGTGGTTCGGATACCACGTTAAACTGAAGGTCCCTTAGACGCCATCGACTGTTGGGCTATTAATTAACAGTCCTGTCTAAAGCCAGTAGCCAGTAACCAGACTAAAAGATCGCACCACAATCTAACACTCATTTTTCATTCATTCTTGGCTTAAAATTCCTACCTGGGTAGGTTGCCATTTTAGGTAGGCAGGTGAAAGGATGGGTTAGTGAGGAAAGGTCTCGATCAACTGACCAAGTTCGTCCGAGTTCTACTATTTTATTTTTGCTGTAAAAATTAATTTAGCTCAAGGTTAATTCACTTATATACTATTTTATTCATAAATGTTCTATGTTTTTATAAGCAAAATTATATTTCTTTATATCGCTTTATATATTTATGCTTTATATATTGCTTAATATTTACAGATCTATTTTTAAGTTTAATTTAGCTACATGTAAATGAAAAAGTGTGTGATTTGCACGTGTTTTGTTGGTCACAGTGCTTCCGTGCTGCCGTGTCCCCTGTACCAGACTGTACCTCACGGCCCCATGCAGAGTCTATTGTTCCAGCACCCGAGTGTACCCCCAGCGCCCTGTACATGCTCGCAATGTCACCCCTCCTCCGGCTGAATACCTGCTGATATGTATACCACACAGCACACAGATTATGAATACCAATAATATTAATTAAACGTTACCTGTATAGTCTAGTTGTTTATTTAACTCTATTGATTTTATTTCCATACCTTCACAGAGAATGACAAAGATAATTTTAATTGTTGCGCTTTTTTGATATGGATATGTCTAAGCTCTGAGGGGTGTAAGGGATTCGTGAGACACAGAAAGTATAGCAAAAATGACGTCATTAATCACGTGTTCGGATATTTTTTGTTCATAGTATTCATATGTTTCATGTTTTGTTAACGAATCCTTGAAATGTTATAATACTACGTTATATTCTATAAGTATAAGTAACTAGAGAAATAATTACAATGCTTCTTTAACTAACATAAACGGTATCAGTGGACTAAATTATACTTTCTCGCTTAAGTAAATTTAAAAACGGCAATCTGTTATAAAACTATCATATTCTTTATAAAATAATCATCCAATTTCTGAAAATAACAATAAGAGAAACAATGTTAAATTCATTGTTGGAAAATTATGGGGGTACCCTCCCCACCTCCGGTATAAACAAGCTTTTTAGTGGGGTTTGTTGGGTGAGGAAGAGTAAGGAAATAAGGAAATTGATTTTTTAATATTCTCCATAGGAATAACATTGGGCGCTCTCAGACAACATACGTGTTTATCATGGACAGTAAATTTAACTTTTCTATTGAACCGTTCGTCGTAGACAAATAATTTAAATTACTAATTTTTACAATTTTTTTTAAGTCGGCTTCAATGAAGGCAGTCAAATTATACTTTATTCCTAGTGTTTTCACAGAAAACTACAAAAATTGACTTTTTTAAACTCATAAGCCCATAACTTTTGAATGGTCAGTTTACAGACATGCGGGTTGGGTCATTTTATTTAGTACTCTATGCACTATGAACTTAATCATCAAAATCGTTATGGCATTTTTTAGCCAAAATTAAAAATTAAAATCTCCTAGAGATACGGTGAAACTAAAACCAGCTTGAAAACTAAACAAATTAGTATTCACCCACTCAAAAAAGCTTGGTATTACCGGGGGAAAGTAGGGGTTGCCCCCTTCATAAAATTCTAACAATTAATTTAATTTTGTTTCTCTTGTTGATATTTTCCAGAAATTTCATGATTATTTTTGAAATTATATATTATTAAATAGTATTTGGACAAAATTTAAAGAATATAATAGTTTTATCACATATTGTTTTTTTAAATTTACTTAAAGGGAGAAATTACGTAATAGTCCACTGGTACAGTTTATATCTCTTTTTCTTCACCTTCTCAATATTCTTCTGCTGTAAGTGTGGACTGTCCCTATATCTCACACTGTAAAGGGTAAAAGAAAGGAACTTACTTTTGGTTCCTCTTTTTCTTCTCCTCATTCACGTTCATTTTCTTCTTCTACATAGTTAAACAGTCCGTAAATATCAAACAGTGGTGTGGAAAGTGCTAACTAGCTTTTGATTTGAAGATTATGCATAAATAATTTTCTCAATTTTACGTTTGTTCCGATGTATTAATATTATTGAATAGTTTGTCAGTTGTATTGAGATTTCGCGTTCACGTTGGGAAGATCAAAGCGAGGGGAGGTCAACAAACAGTCCCAGCTCCCAGCTGTGCGGAGACGGAGATGTGCGGTGTCGAGTTTTGAGTGACAGCTGCTAATGGACCGGCGCAGTGTTACCAACTGATCCTCGTTAATATCAGATTCACAATTATATTTGATAGTTCTATGTATATAGCAGCTAACTTTATTACGATTAATTAAGTAATATTGTCCAATTATCATTTTACTATTTTATTTAAAAGCTAAAAATTTTAATTCGTACTCAAAATTATATATATTTTTGATGAAATAAAGAAAATTTGTTTTTTATACAAATTTGAACCATAAAGTAAATTTTACAAACATATTTTTGAAAGCGAGGTTTTTTGTTTTAATATTTCAATTAATTAATTCAATTTATTTCTATTTTTATCAAATTTTCTATAAATATAATACACTGTATTTTTCATGGTAAAACCTAGACTGATGAAAGTTTTTTTCGTTTTTGGGTTCTTAGATGGTAAAAACACAATTAGTTTGAAGCTGTATATATGTCTGTGTGACTTCAATAACTCTCGTAAAAATGGTCCGATCGAAATGCAATTCACTACATAGTTTAAAGGACTACAAGTTATGGGTTTCAAAAGTTCAAAAATCAGGGGTTTTTGTACACAAACATTGGGGGTAAGGAGGTTTTCACGTGTAATTTATTAAACAATTTAATTTGTAACAGCACTAATGGAATCTGCTTAAAAATTAACAATTTTGACATATTTTCACTATACCGGGATATTAAAGAGAGTAGTAAAAACAGTACGTTGTTTTTTGTAGCTCCAATGTTATTCTTCAGGAAAAGTAAAATTTTATAAACAGGTTATTATTAAAAATATTGAGATAAAACTTGGTATACAGTTTCTTATAGTTAAGGTTTAATAATTTATGCTTGAAAAATATATATTTTATGTTCCTTACCATGAGAAAAATTTTTATATTTGCTTACCTGTGGGAAATAGGTTAGATCATTTATATGTTTAAAGGGAATGTTTTCAGTTCACCTAAACAGCTGTTGTTATTCTTTTATATTAAAAATTCAATACAATAGCTGTGGTAGTTTCTATGGAAACCTGTTACGTATTTTCCATCTTACAAATCACCAACATCCCACAGAGCTAAGACATATCCATGTCAAAAACAAATTTATACAACTTCTTCTAGAGGAGGTATATTACTACTTATATGCTGTTCCTCACGGCAGCTAACCTACTTACTCTTTTCACGTGTTATTCTTGGAGAATAAGTATCTGTTTATAATGAAAGATATTATACAATAATCAACGCATGATATTTCCATAAGAGAAGCTTTCAAGGGAGTAGCATTATGGTCAATCGATAGCCATGTAAATAGATCTCTCTAGCAAACAAAGCCTGCCTTGCATAAATAACCTTTCAAGAGCATCACCATGATGGATGTGGAGGCGTCACGTTCAATCTCGAGCAGTTTATGGAGATAAAGGTGTACATCCATAAAAGCTAAAGACATTCCAAGCTGAAGGACAGATTTTTACACTTAAATTTCCTAAACTACTTAAACCATTGTCTGAGAATAAAAACGAGATCGTGCGCAGCACGCTGGTGTGAGTAAAGCGAATTTCATTAAGTTATATTATTTCCAACCTTAGTAATCGAGTAGTACTGAGTATGCAGGTTGCTGCAATACGGGTTTTTGTACATGGTGTATATAAAGGATGTCAATTAAGGAAAAACCCAAGGGTACCAAATATTTTAGAAATATTGTCAATAATTAAGCGATTTATTCCAATTTATCTATTAAGAATTAAAGCTGGGTGTTTTATGGATTTTATGATAAAACTTTACTAGATGGACTTGCATATCAAATTTTGGACCAATTGTCATGATTCAAAATACTAAATTGTGTTATTTTGCATTGAATACAAAGGTAAAAAATGGTGAAAGGGATATTTTTTCAATAAACTATACAAACTAAATTGAAAACCCCAAAAGTGTAGTGAAAACATTAAATTAAATTTTAAAAATTGCATGTGAAAAAAACCCAAAAAATCAATTTTTGGGTTACAAAACCCCCCAAAATACCTCTTACGATTTACTGAATAGTCTGAATTACAAATTCGTTCGAGTAAATGTAGGATTACACATTTCTACCAAATAGGGTCTTGATCGGACCATTTTTACGAGAGTTATCGTGTTCACGGGCTCACGGACATACGCGCGCCCGCGCACACACACACACACACACTGCCACAACCTTCACACATAGCACACACACAATTCCTAAAAAGCTTTTGAGAACCTTGTATATGCATTGATTAATTCAAGATTACAATATGCTTTACCTTGCTGGGGAGGTACTTACAAAACTTTAATCGATAAAATTAGAACAACTCAAAACTTTTTTTTGCGTATAATTTTGAAAAAATCCAAACAAACAAGTTCTTTTCCCATCTACCAGCAATTAAAAATTTTACCTATCCAGCATCTTTTTATTTTTAAGGTCTTAAGATTGTTTTTTATACGGAGCGGAAACAGAGAAAACATTATGCCAAATCATCTTTACAGTACAAGAAGCTTTACTAATAAAAATTTTAAACTACCGAAAGTAAATAAAAGTATTTTCAAACATTCATTTCAATACTTAGGTCCAAAAATGTTCAATCAACTTCCGTTTCAAATTAAAACTTTAACAAATCTCAACTTTTTTTGTAAAAAAAACAATCAATTGGCTTTTTTCTCAACAGGATGTAGGATTTATCACAAAAACGTTGGTTTAGGAATTTGTTTTGAAATTTTAATGCCAGTTTAACAATAAAAAAAAATAAAAAAATAGAAAAAAAATGTTTTTGTTAATTTTATTTTTGTTTCTTTTTGTGAACTAGGATACTGTAGGTATATGATATTTATTTATTTAAGTAATCTTAAAAATGAATAACCTTCATTTGCCATCAGATGTTACAGCAGGCATTTTTCATGTTATTAAAAGTAATGCTAGACTCTTAAAAAAGTTTATTATAAGTTATGTAATTTTTTCTAATTATAACTGGTCACACAAACTGTCAAAGTGGCCAGTTAATTTCTCAGAAAATTGAAAAATTTTGTAATTTATGTTGCCATGAGAAAAAAATCATTTATTCATTTATTCATTTCGCTAAAAAGGTTTGTGATCTGAGGTATGTTGCGTTTGAAAAAATCTATATAAATAAAATTAGAGTTTTGTCTGTACATTGCTCAGAATTATTCATTTTTTAGTTATTTTTACTTTTCGTGCGTTAGAGAAGCCGAAACCGGTCTTATCTCAATTTTTTCTGTTTGTCTGTAACGCTCCAGGAGGCATTTTACGCCGTCTTCCCCGAAGAAAACGGGAGGGCTGATAACAATGAAACTTATTTCATACATTCTCTACATTCCAGAGAAGGCTTAAAAGTGTCCGCCGACCCTTGAAAAGTAAATTACGCCACTTTTTACGCGATATTGGTCGCATTTTGCTTAAGTTTTAAATGAATAACCTACTGGCAATAATCAGCTGTTTTTGTAGTTTAAGGATTTAATAGAAACAAAAACAAACAGCTGTTGAATCAATATTAGCTAGTTTATATTGGTCATTCATTTAAACCCATTTCGAAATCATACTATATTAAAAAGTTATTTTAACGTATAACTAATAATACTAATGGTATAGTAATGCTAAATAAAAAGCTGGGTATTCATTTATTTTCATTGTATTGATTTGTTTAGGATTTTAGGTTTACATTTTGGTATGATGATCTTTCTTCTTCAAACTGAATCCTACAACTCATACAAAGGACGGGCTTACTGCTAGTGTTTATATAAAATAATATTTGAATTGAAAGCAAGCTCAATCGATTCCCATGATCGCAGATGTTTCCAGTAAATCTGGCGACGAATTCTGCTCGCAACCGAGCCGATGACTCAGTCTCGACGGACGGTCTCAGCCCCGGACAAACACGATAATCGAATCAAATGAGGCGGCTGTTTGTCGACCGGTATTACTTCCGCCGGATACGTTACTCGGGGGAAATTTTGGCGCGAAACTGCAATACGATATGTACGTGACAACCTCGGGTAAGGGTCTCCACTGGAGCTGTAATTGAGAGTATGATAGTTTTGTTTAAGATTGTCGTTTTTTTAATTTACTTAGAGGATTCGCTACCCGCAGAATTTATTTTATTTAATTTTTTCTGAAAACGTTTGTCAGTTGTGTATCCCAAGAGACCTAAATATGATGTTTTTTTAGTTTTTATTTTTTGTAAAAACTAGTCACTCAAAATTAATCCTTTTTGTATCAAATTGTTAGTATTTACGCAAACTAAAAATTCATGTATTTTCATGATTATGTTTTTAAGAAAGTGAATACAAAATTTTAATTTAAAAATTTAATAAAAACCCAATATTTTGTTTTTTCCATATTTAATTTGCAGAAAACGATAAAATTCAAAATACAATAAATTTTAATCTGCTCACCAAAAGTTTCATCTACCTAACATCAACGGTTCTCTCGAAATATTAGTCCTGAAAACATAGAAAAAATCAACTTTCGGATAATCGACCTTTCGCGCTGTGAGATTAGATGGATGTATTACTATATATGTATAGAGGTTTGGGAAAACTTAAATTACGAATCTCAAAAATTAAGATGAAGTGTATATTTTCTAAATTAGAATAAATTAAAGTAAGTAGGTAATATATAGTAATATTATAAAGAAGAGGTGGTTTCTGTATGTTTGTGGGTTTGTTGTGGCAAGTAAACGCGAAAAATACTGAACCGACCGGTTTGAAATTTTACAGAAAGGTAGATCTTAAACTCATGCAACACATAGGCATATTAGTTCCCTCAAAATCCCCTCGGGCTACGCCCCATGAACGTCCTAAGTTTCAATGTTTACATTTTCAAAGAATGAAAACATAAAATTACTTGAATGTCAACAGCTGTGAACACTAAAATTTGACAGTTCGGGAAGAAGAAGAAGAAGAAAAAGCTGCCGTGGTTTCGATGTTTACATTTTCTAATGACAACATCCGTTTACACTATATTTTGACAGTTCGGGAAGAAGAAGAAATAAAGTTGATTTTTCAGATAAACTGCTGGATTGAAATTAGTGAATTATTAGTTCGAAATAGTGGAATGGTAGATTTTAAGTTTTCTCCCCATGACTGTCTCTATTACGTTAATCCTTATCCTCTCCCAATATTTGACAGATGTTACTTTGTCATGTTGCAGACACTCGTGTTTTGTCATTTTGTAAACAATGAAGAATTAATTAACAATAACTTAAATGTATCAGTAGAGCCTACGAACACCTCTCAGCCTTTTTTCCCCGTGCAAAGAACGGGTACTTTGGCTAGTTTAGTATATTAGAAGAATTTTTTTCAATTTTTCTCCATTTACGAGTAGCGGATCCCTTAAGAGAGAAAGTATATCAGAAAGTCAGTCCACTGATACCGTTAATTCATTTTTATTTTACAAAATTAGAATGTTGTTTCATGATAAGAAATATTTTGCCGACTAATAATGAGCCTCAAAACCCGTAGCCGAATATTTTAACTACTATTAAATACATTTAATAATATTAAATAGTTTGTAAATTATATGCCTCTATTGTAAAATGGTGCTTGCCGTAAAGTGATTAACATTAAATGCCGTTACGCTACGTAAATATTAACAAAATGGACACTTAACTATAAATCATCCTCATAACTAATTTGAGAAAAATATGACATAAATTGTGCATCACTTTGATTCGGGGCTGTTAAATACAATGCACAATTCAAAAACGGTAATAAATTTTTAGTTAATGAAAAATTACTTAAATAGTGGTATTTATAAAAAATACTGTTGTATATAACAGTAATATAATATCTATCACCGATACAAATTAATATCTTTAAATTAATGTAGTTCAAATTAGTTGAAATAATATCTAATTTACGTTAAACGCAGTTTTTTTTAAGTGGTGAACAAATCTAATTTATCAGTTTTACTGTATGGGTCAGTGAGTTTGTACTCGTCAGTATGTCTATAGTTTTACCATGTTTGCTACTTACAATGTTTGTTACAATCAACTTATCTGAAACGGTTTCACGTAAGTATTAGCAGAATATGTTAACATATTTATTAACCTAAATGTTAATGGTTACTATTTTGGTCTGTCTCATGATCCTTCTAGTCAATATCTATGTCTCTGATGTTTTGAGAAAATGTGGGTGGTGTCATTTTGTTTATCTCATAAATCATATAATTTTTATCAAAATCGTTCGAGCAGTTTTTGAGAAATTTTCATTTTACGTGTTTTAGGGTTAAAATAAAAAACCCTTAAAAATAAAAAAAGCGTCTGAGATACCACGTGCATTGTTACATAAATACTGAATTTTATGAAAATCAGATCAATAGTCTCTTCTTTAGGCTTCTGCATGAAAATGGGCGGTGGATGAGCGCGTTCTCAGGGCCACTTTAGAATTAATTTTAGTATCCATGGGACAGTAATCTATTAAACTTCGTGCGTTTGCAGTTGATATATTATTTTTTAAGTAGAGAATCTGTCTTACCACTTAGCACACTTATTTTAATGCGGATCGAGAGTGCTTCTGTGGATGAACAACTCAGGCTCTCAAACAAAAACGTAAAGACCGTTCTAGATCAGTCACAATGCTGGAAGAAGAAGAGTGTGTAAAACAAGCCGTGTTGACCAACACGAAGACAATCAGCTGCTCTTACAAGCCGTGTTGACCAACACGAAGACAATCAGCTGCTCTTACAAGCCGTGTTGACCAACAAGAAAACAATCAGCTGCTCTTCGGGATTTCAGATCGAATTTAGGGCGAATTTCGCACAATGATTTACACTTTCACAGGAACAAAATTGTCATTATTCAAAAACTCATGCCTCACCACTTTACTAATCGTCAAGCCTTTTCACAACGAATGACCGACCTTCTTATTTTCTCGATGTGCTGTGCTGGCTGGTCAGCACAGACAATAATTTCACTTGTTCTACGTTTGTAGCGTTCTGCCTGACGTTAGATACTCTGTTTTATTTTTCCATTTTTTTTGTAAGCCTGAACCTAAAAAAAGTCTGAAACTAAAAAGGTACTCAAATGGAATGCGTTACCCTCACCCATCTATCAGACTGTAGGCTCGCAGAAACGGTTATTTTTATGGTATCTGTACATCCTATACTTACTTGAATACTTGTTTTCTTGATCAATGACCAACATTCGTCGGATGGATCGCGTCATTTGTTATAAAACAACTAAAGCTAATAATAAAACTATTTACAAGATAGTAGAGGACTTTTAGATTGTGAATAGTGGCGCCTCCTCTAATTCTCGTACGGAGTATAATGGTATGCTATCGAGATAGATCTTTATTGCCCTCTTGAGCTCTCCCTTCCCCAGGTTCCGTATGTTCTCAGGGAGCTTATTGTAAATCCAGGTAATGGCATAGGGGTGGCTTCTCTGCGTCCATTTTAGCCTGCAACGAGACATGTCCACGTCTTGGACACGTCTTGTATGGTAGGGATGCTGTCCCGCTTTGGTAGTTGACCAACATTTTTCCTCAGCAGTACCAAGCTGTTTTTTGAAATACTGAAAATACTCCGTCAGTATGCCGAGCTCATGGAAGATATGCGTACAGTGTTCCCGGAACTTAGAAAACGTAAGAATCCTTAAGGTCTTTTTCTGGAGGAGCTAGAAGATGACCCCAGATGGCAATACCGTAGTTTAAGTGGTTATGGAAGCGGGCATAATACCCTGTGAGCAAGTATGAATTAAGGACGACAAGAACAAGTTTGCGGAGGAGGTAGATGACCAACGAAGGTTTTGCACATACCTTGCTGATATGGTGAGACCAACTTATCCTTTGATCAATCCAGAATCCCAGAAGTTTGACTGCCTCTTCACCCTGGAGGCCAAGCTTCAGCGAACACAAGCCTATTCCTAAGGATCCACATCTTGACCCGGTTCAGAAGTTCATTTGCCTCTACCTGCAGTTGGACCTTGTTCTTACCCCCTCGTCATCAAGGTCGTGTCAACTGCAAAGAGAAGGGTCCGGTTATTTAATGTGAAATCATTTATCATGATGGTAAACAGCAGCGCTCCGGGGACAGAACCTTGCGGCACACCGTACCCCATGCTACTAGACCTTGACAAGGCACGCAGTGAGACACCCTGCTTCCTGTCCGTCAGGTAACTTGCTATGGTTTATGGAATATAGTTTTAAGTGATGTTAAATATGTATTACCAAATCGCAATAAATTGTTATTAATCGTTGTGACAGGGTTTCAAGTACTTGGTGCGCGCGAGTGTGTGTCCCATGAAGACTGTCCGGGTGACAGAATGTGCACCAATCAGATGTGTGTGGACCCGTGTGTGTCGGCGTGTGGGCCCAACACAGTGTGTCACGTGATCAACCACGTGGCCATATGCTCCCATATCCCTGGCCACGGTGGCCATCCTAAGACAGGTGAGAACAGCACGCTTACAGCTCTGTAACGCTACGTTCATGTTGAAGAAATTCTAAAAAAACTCACTAATTCTCCCACTTCCCAATTACTCAGGAAGCTGAAATTTGGTTTACTAGTTCTTCAGGCTTAAAATAGGAAAGTCTAATAGTTTTTGTGACGATTTTTCCATAAATATCTACCCTATACCCCTTCAAAGTTCCCATGTTAACCTTACGAGGAAACAATTTTATTTTGGATTCAAACATTTTATGTTATATCAGGGTATAAAGAGCAGCTGTTTTTATTTGAACCACTGAGCAAGCCAAAGAAGCAAGCATAAAATAGTACTTAATGGTATCTAATTACTGTATAGATATAATTAGATTAGATTAGATTATTTGAAATGGCGACCATACTACAAGTAGGTATTTTAAGCCAAGTATGAATGAGAATTGAATGTAAGATGATTGTGGCGCGATCTTGTAGTCTTGTTACTGACTAAGGCTGACATTTTCCTTAAACAGGACTGTTAATAGCCCAACAGCCGATGGCAATTAATGGACCTACAGTTTAACGTGGAATCCGAACCACGGCCTCTGAATTACGAATTGGTCTAATCATGAGGATGGTCTTTGCGAATTAATGTAGAATTCAATAGTGCGGACGTTAATCCACACAAGAGAACTCTACATCCACCGACTATCTCTCACAACTATCCACAATTCGTGACCTCCAAGTAGCTGGATTACAGGATGACGCCACCATCCCAGTCAGAGATAATTATTCTCAGTACAGATTTTTGGGATTATGTTTAATGATGAAAAATAAAATGTGCATATGTTGGCCAAATTAAAGATAGTTACAATGTTTATACATATTACGTTTATTATAAAAATATGCTGTTATATATTTGTTATAATTTTCCTTTTGCTGTCTGAAACATATAAAAGGTTGATATTGTGTATTATTCGTGTATGCGAACGTGTGTATTTACCAGGCTGTGAAATTATGAAAAAACTGTAAAATGGTCCCGGTGTTAGATGATATAGTCTGTCTAAATTTTTCATATATAAATCCACATGAATACACTCATTTCTTACAAATATTTTAGCTTAAAATACCTGGCTAGGCCACAAATTCATAAATAATGATTATATTATGTGTTATATTTGCCTGTGAACCTAAACCTAATAAATCTGTTTTGTACATCGCTGCAAGATGCGACGGGTAACATTAGAGTTTTTATAAACCTGTCTCTTGTCTATAGATATTATTCTATCCGGCTGCTCAGGCCACGACCAGTGCCCCAACTCCAAGGTCTGTGTCCAGGGCGAGTGTGTCGACCCTTGTAACGACTTCTGCGGTGTCAACTCCATCTGCTCAGTAAAAAACCACATCCCACTTTGTGCCTGTAGAGAAGGTTACATTGGCAACCCCTTATGTGGATGTAATCTACTAGGTTCGTTTTTTATGCCTTTCGTAACTTATTTAGTCGTAACTTACATTAAAATATATTACAAAAACGTTTAAAATCTAAACAAAATTGAATTTTTTCGAATGATTGTGGCACGATCTTATAATCTTAAGACTGACATGTTCCTTAGACAAGATAATTTATAACCCAAAAGCCAATGATATTTTTAAGGTACCTACAGATTAATGTGGGTTTGCCACTGAATTACGAACTGGTCTACTTATGAGGATGATATTTGTGGATGAATGTAGTATTCAATAGTGCAGACGTTCATCCACCAGAAAATATCACATCTACCGACTATTGCTCAAAACTATCTGCAATTCGCAATAATAAACGCACAAATTTGCAATGATAATAACCTGTGTTGTAGATAGCCTGAAATTTCTCCAGCCCATTGGGTAGCACTGTTAAATGATTTCAGTTCAGACAGAATTTGCTTAGAAAATGGAAAAACCTGTACTTTTTCATTAAACCCATTTAAAGAGGAATTAAAGATTTAAACTTACATATTATTCCTATTGAAAAATAAATATGTACATTATTTATGTAATTTTCATTTTTGTTGCAGCTATAGCACGAATTTGAGTTTATAAATTTTTGAATTTGAAACCTAGAGTTGAGTTTGTATGATCCTTCATCACACGAGAATCACCTTTATTGAAATATACTTATAATTATTGCAGTTGTACTTATGTATTGTGTGCAGTATTATTGTGGTTTCTTGGTATTACTTTCAGTGATGCCAGGAACATGGCCGCCAATTCCACATGGAAAGAAAAATTTTTACGTGGAAAATTCTAAAAAGGTAATTTAAAAATATTTATTTAACAAATCAAAAAATAGTACTAGTATTTTAAGAGTACAAATAAGCCCGAAGTGGAAAATATTTAAACGTTCTATCTGTTTGAGGCCTATCTGGAGTCCCTAGACGTCTACGGCCTAGTAGGGTTTGAGCCCACCTATAGAATTTTGTAACAGTCACATGATTAAGCATATGCACTGTACCCCTCTGGTCACACTACTGTATTGCACATTGGATACCGGTCACCATTTGTTTTAGGTGGGCCTGTCCACCACTGTACCACATATTCGCAAGCCAAATTGAGATTGGTCGGGATTCGAACCCGCGTACTTTTATTAAAACGTTTTACTCTTCAGCAAACGCTTTGTTTACTAGACCACAGTAAGATGTCTGAGAAAGCGTTCATTGACAATAAAGCATAGGCTACTCTAGCGGCAAAGCAGTGAACTTCCTGATTTAGTTCCAGCAACTGCTCACAGATGGCAATAGAACGGCTGAACGGCACGACGTCTATCACTAAATTGCACTAGAGGGAAACTCGCTAACATCACATAGTGTGGTTTTAGCACTTGGAAGGTTAAATAAATATAATTTTAGATTATTTTAAAAACGTTTTTGTATTTTATATATTAAAATGTGCATTTGTTTGACTAACAGTTTACTCTGTGTTTTAAGGCTGATTGGCACGGGGCTTTGATGCACTGTCTCAGGAACAACAGTCGGCTGGCGTCCATCGATAACATGGAGGAAATGGATGAAATCAGAAGCTTGATCCGAAAAACTGGTCAGTCTACTATAATATTCACTGTAACTGAAAGAGTTTGCTGCAGAAATATCTTAACTACATTTTACTTCAATTTTAGTCAATGGGAAGATGTTTGGCACAACTGGCAATACTTTAATACTTTTATCTGAAATGGCAATAATACCCAGGTAAGTATTTTAAGCCAAGTATGAATGAAAAATGAGGGTAAGATGATTGTGGCGATCTTGTAGTCTTGTTCCTGACTAAGGCTGACATGTTCCTTAGACAACGCTGTTAATTAGTAGGCAAATAGTCAATGGTATATTATTCATCTATTTATGAATTATTATTACTACACATACCACTTTTACCCACACATGGAATTTCCAAAAATTAATATAACGATACATGCCACTGGACAGGCCGACGGCTGGGGCAATACTGGACCTCCGGGTCGGACAGAGAGGAAGAGGGTCACTTCATCTGGGTGACGACGGGGGTGGAGCTGTCATCCTCCTCGGACCTCTGGCTGAAGGAGCCTCGGCAGCCGGACAACTTCCTGGGCGAGCACTGCGTGGAGGTGTGGGAGCGGTTCCAGAACCAGGGCTACGGGCTGAACGACAGACCCTGCCACCACTTGGTGTACTTTATCTGCGAGTACTACACGTGACTTATGTGGGGTTGGTGCGTCACTATCACTTCAGTTAAAAAAGGTCATTATACTTTTGCTTACTATTTGATTGGAGGATTCGAGGCTCTTATCAGGCACAAACAACTCAATACGTAACCCTTCCAAAAACCGTAAACTATTTATGTGGTGAATAAAGTTTTTTTCTTTCAACATATTTACTTAATAGTTTTAAATTAATGAATGGTTGTTTCCAGGATGAAGATGGTATCGAACTGTAAAAAACTAGTATAGTAATCCACGAGCAATAAATTCTTGATTCATTAAAACAATGTGTGGTAAACATACTCTCCATAAGGTTAACATTAGAAATTTAAAACACCATAAAATGGAAACTGGGGTTTTCAAAAATATTTTTTCACTAAAACCTTCCTGGACACTTATAGAGCAACTTACTAAAATTTCATGGCGATCGGATGAGTAGTTTGGCAACGCATAAAGGACATACAGACATACATTCAATTTTATATATAGAGATTATCTAAATGTCACTGTATTATTGTATGTTTGACGATCGGAAACAAACTTGATTAATTCCATTTCAATAGTTGCTTTCACAGCGGATTTAAACTCATGGAGGCAACAGGCCGAACTGACAAAGTGAGCGTGTGTAGGCAAATTGTTGCCTTTAGTTAGAATACGTGAACACATAGAAGTGACAAACCAAATTTACCCTGTGTAGGGCTCTTTAAAGACTATAAAACACACCTTTTTAGCACTCATTTTTATTTCAGACTTATGTTCGCCATCTTGGAATAACCAAATTTAATTAAAAACTATTTAGCTATTACAGGTATCTAGCCTTTCCATCTACCTCTATCTTCAACCTTCTGCCCATAGCAGTGTAATTGCTAATTATTTTCCACAGTTTTGCCATCAGGAAGTAACACCTTTGTTACAGTGTTATTATAGTATAATTTTTCGTTTCTAGCGTTGATGGGAAATGATATATTTTAGTCAATTAATTTTATAATGAAATAACTTATATTTGTGATATAGCTAACAAAAAATGTAATTTTTATTTAAAATATACAAAAGTTTGTTCTTGCTTAATTTAACACCCTTGAACTAACGCAGTGTGTACACGAAGATAAATATTTAGTACATTATTTGAATGGAAGTTGCATTGTGTTTACTGTTTGTCCACTTTTTTCCATCAGAAGTTCCAGTTAAAACTCATATTTACCAAAACATAACTATAAAAATCCTTTTAATCTGATTTCATTGAAACTTGGACTACAATTATGAAGGACTTTGTGTACCGTACATGTTATTGTAAGGAGCGAAATCTTTATATCTACACAAGAAAAGTGACAGTTATTATTTTTTCACTTTAATAAAAGATAATCTTTCAATAATGTACCAAAAAAAAGTAATAAACACTTTTGTAAATAACTTTAACACAATCTACGGGTCCAACATCAATGCAGTTGGTATCACTGGGTTGGAAGTAACCTCAAGTTTTACCTACACACCTGACTGTTGTCAACAATGCCAACAATGTGGTAAAAAATGGTTAATACTATTACAGAGAAGTCTTTTTGTGTGCTGGAGTTTGAAAGAACTCTATCTTCAAACACAACAAAACCAAAAGTATCCATTTTCATCAGTAAATGAAACGATGAAAGTTTTTCTCAAACAACTAAAACTGCTAATTTCAACCTCACATTTCTTGCACACACTATGGGAATAACACCTGGCACTGAAAGGGTAAACCATATGAAAAACGGAGGGATTGAAATAATAACATTGTTTGTTTCGCTATCTAAACAATCTATATTTCATGAGGAATGAAACAAGCAGAATTCACAGCACCTCCGTTCAATACACTTAAAAATATAAATAAACCGATCGTCAAAACAGTTATAATACAATATCCGCTATATAAAATATAATGTAACTCCGCACAACTGAAAAAAAAATCAGAGAGCTATAGAAACAAATCAAATCATTTAAGCTCGATATGGAAAATTACAAAAGTAGAAAACTCGAAACAATACCTATAACAACAATAACGAGGTAACGGGAAACGTTAAATGCAATTTTAAGTTTTGGTTGAAATGCATATAATTGAATATGATTTTTTATGCAGTTTAATATTTGAAATGTAAAAAAGTTATACGGTAAACTAGTAGTTTCGTCGTTATCATTTATAAGATGTTTAGGTCTATTTCTTTTACTGATCTCCATTTTACACACAACATTAATCCTTATCTATCACATAGCCATACAAAGGGAGAGGAAAAACAAAAAAAAAACCTACTGCTATTATTATGATTTCACAACTAAGTAGAGTTACTTCAGACTATTGCCTGTTTACACCAAGAACAATTTTAATTTTTTAACATTCGGAATTAAAACTTACTTTTGTAAACTACCGACCATATCTTTCCACAGACACAATTGGAATTTTAATTTTATAAGTGTGTAACATTATATACAATATTAATTGTAAGGAGTATATTTTTTCAGTTCTACTAAGCATTCTTATTCTACTATTTAATCAACATTAAATAGTCGTATAATGTCCGGAAAATAAATAAAAACTATATCTCTTTGTTATTCTGTTTGTGCATCACAGTGTTGAAATAAATACTACATCATACTGGAAAAATAAGTAACATCTTATCGTAAGGCTACTATTATGTAAAAATATCTTTAAGACTGAGGCAACATATACTATGCGATTTTTGTGTCAACAATCGATTTTTAACTGTTAACAGGATACTGGGAATCAACATTCCAGTAAGATGATCAAATGGTCCCACAAAATGTTTAACGAGTACAGAAAGAACAAAAATTAAACTTGAGAAATATAACAAGGAAGACAACAGTAGAAGAAAATTATTTCAATTACTTTTTTTCTGGAGAGTATTTTTTGCTTTTAAAATATCGTAGGAATATCAATTATAAGTTCTTAATTTTGGTTTTCATCAATAATTATAAAAACGTCTAGGGGGCATTATTTCCTATGCCATTATTGGTAGTATTATCGTTATAAATAGACAAGACTATACTTGCAAGAACCAGTTTTTTTGTATATATATACAGAAAAAAAGTAAAAAATATTCAATGAATTATCTGGGAAATTTTTTAAAAACACTGAGAACTTAAGCATAAAACAGAAAGACTTTCCATAAAGCTGAAATATCTATCCTTAAAAGAAAAATTGTTGTAGAAATAAATCCCAAACTCTTTATACTTGGAGCACATGGCAAAACTAATTTTTTTTAGACACTGATTCATTATAATGCATATAAACTTCTAGTTAACACTCAAAATATTAAGTCCACCCAAACAACTTACAATCCCCGCATGAAATACCCATAATCCACAATAAAAAAATCCTTTATGCTACAGTGTATTTTTAATTTAAGGTTTTGAATAATAATATAATAATTACCTCCATTTATAACCCAAAAATACTGAGGTAGAATAAATTTTATTCCATTACATTAAATGGTTCGAAGTTCCATTAATAAATAATGATTAAAAATAAAAATTCCGTCAAATAAATAAGACAAAAGTAAATTTCCAAAGTTGATTCCCAGTGGTTTGTTCTGAGAGGATGACCAACTGATATGTGTCTGTACATGGACCCTTACTGTGACTATCTGGAACATCAGAGAACAAATTAGAAAATCAGTAGAAGATTTTCATGAAACTAAATATAGTAGACTCCTGATTATCCGGAGGTTATGTACTATTGTGTAAAAAAAATGAAAATATGCTTTACATCTGAAGTACTTATTTATTAAAAAGAAAAACATACGTTTATTATTTTATTTCCACTCAAACTTACGTTTACAAATTTCCCGATTTCTTTCAGGTTTCGTCACCATTGCCAAAATTCACTTCAAATAACTACTAACTTGGTGGCCACTTTTTTAACCCTTACCAGGCGGCTGACGACTTTTCTCGCAGCACAGTAGGGGTCATTAAAAATAAAAAACACAACACACACTGACGCATTAAAACGAACAATGATGGAACAGTGCTCACCGTAGGCCTACTTTTAACACGATC
Source organism: Nephotettix cincticeps (assembly GCA_023375725.1). NCBI lineage: Eukaryota > Metazoa > Arthropoda > Insecta > Hemiptera > Cicadellidae > Nephotettix > Nephotettix cincticeps. Next base: position 4,070,787 of record CM041787.1, read on the forward strand.
ACGGTATTTGCTGGAGATGAAGTCAAATGTTCGTGGAGTAGTTTTCCGAAAAAGTGATGGTAGAGTGGGATCGTGAGAATCGAGTTTACTGTGATGTACTGTAAGGCTAGCTAGACATCGCCCTTCGCTATCTCGAGCAATAGTATACTCCTAAACAGCATACTAGATGTTTATGACTATGTCGCTACTTTGCATTGGCTTACAGGCTAACAGGATTTTTTGTTACATCGAAAGACAATAACTCAATTCTTATATTCCTAAAAGTTAGTTATTATGTTTAATTAACATTGGGTACGCAGTACAGTATTATTATTGATGTGAAATTGAAATTGATTTATTGTCAAAAGAACGTTTACAATTACATGAAATGTAATGGAAACAGTTGACATGGTCAATAATATAATAAATCTAGAATAACAATTACATACAAAGGAGAGAAGCAATGCTAATGTACAGTAATTAAATTTGTATACCTAAATAATCATTAACGTGGTTAAAAAGGTTGTTAAGAAGAAATTTCTTTAATTTAGCCTTAAAATTTTTGTTTAAAATCAACCCCTTCAGTTCGGATGGCAGCGCATTAAAGAATCACCTCCCCATATAAGTTGGTGTTTTTCAAGAACAACAAGGCAATCACATGGAATTGCATGGATATTGCAAATTGGATCTGTTTCTTGTTTGATAAATATGCTTATGTTGCTGATCTTGTGAGTTGTGAAACTCTTTTTGCAGAAATAAAAGGCATTTGAATATATAAAGAGATGGAAGCGGATGTGATCATATAGTATTTAGATACTGTGCTATAGACTAAAGTGTTATAATTCAGATTACATTGCTTCATTTTAAATTTAAGCTCAGTAACCTTTTCCCCATCAGGTAGTTCGGATTAGCCTGACGTTCGGATTACTAGGATTCTGGTGTAGTGGTTTTCTAGCTTTTCTAAGTCAATCATGAGCCATACAACAAGTGAGCCGGCACAGTACTAGGAGGATACCACTAACACAAACAAATCGGCAACTCTGGGATCTGATCCGGAGACAGCACGCGCTCAGACTTCAAGGCTGTAACGTTCCCAACTGAGCCTCTGACACCAAAATCTGACAATATTTGTAAGATTGATGCAACAAGAAAAAATTTTCATTAGACCGTTTACCTGTGTTAAGAGTCCTTAACATCTTCTTTATCGACCATCTCAAAGTCTTTGCCTGTTTGAGACTGCTGACTGCTTCCTTCTGACTCCGTCTCGGAGTCTCGATCACCCCTGCAACGGATAGGCTTAATTACCACTGAATAATTACGAAGCCCAAGAAAAACTACATTGTATCCAATATTGTGCAGCTACTAAAAAAAAACAGAGTGAAAAAATGGGAAGGTCTACCTATCAAGTGGCGAAGTTTAAAACCACTAGACCAACCCAGGTTCTGATACGGATCGTAACACACCCTAAATGGACTCACTGCTTCAACACAATGTTCCCTGAGACCGTTAAGGGTCTATTATTTTTAGAATTTATGTTTTTCCTCCTGAGTGAATGAGTTTGGAGATACGCTACAGAGAAATCTGTCAGACTAATTATACCAGGAGTAAAGTCTAAGAAGGGCAAGACGGCACAAAAGGGATATTAAAGCACATCATACTGGATAGCTCTACTTTACACTTTAATAATTGCCACAAGTTTAATTTAAATTACTTAATTCCAAACCCTGAATTAGCAAATACTAGTCAGACAGCTAAGATTCATTCTTGTTTTTGTTTAGTTTTCAAAAAAATTACTCAGTGAAAACACTTGAAACAGTGAAAAAATGTTTGAATATGTATTAATTTAAAACTTAGTGTTAAGTTTTTTGTCTAATAAAAAATTACTTTACATGAAAGTTCAAGAGTAACTTGCTGGCCCAGTAAGTCATAGTTACTACAAAATTACGGTATCTCATTATGTATTCGCATCACACACTGTATTTCCATTTTACATTTCTTCTAACCAACATACCTCTCGTCGTCTGCTTTGTTCTCGTCTTCCGCTTGACTGTTCTCCGCCTCAAGCTCCCTCTCCTCTCTTTCTTCTTCTTCCTCATCCTCTTTCTCTGTTTTCTCCTCTTCGTTATCTGAGTCTTTGTCTTTTTTCTTCTTTTTGCTTGATTTCTTTCCTCCCGTCTCACCTCCTTTGTATTCATACTGGAAAAAATTATTGTTTGATCAAGCTTATAGGACTAAAGGTGTGTATGGACAAAGTATTTAATTTTTGAAAATCAATTAAAAAAAAAGACTGGGACGGTGGCGACGTCCTGTAATCCAGCTACTTGGAGGTCAAGAATTGTGGATAGTTGTGAGAGATGTTCGGTAGGTGTAGTGTTCTCTCGTGTAGATTAACGTTCGCACTATTAAATACTATGTTAATCTGCAATGACCGTCCTCATAACTGGACCAATTCAGAGGCTGTGGTTCGGATTCCACATTAAACTGTAGGTCCCTTAGTAGCCATCGGCTGTTGGGCTATTAATTAACAGTCCTGTCTGAGGAACATGTCAGCCTTAGTCAGTAACAAGACTACAAGATCGCGCCACAATCATCCTACATTCATTCCTCATTCATACTTGGCTTAAAATACCTACCTGGGTAGGTCGCCATTTCAGTTCAAAGTACTAAAGTAAAGAATTAATTTAAATTTAATTAACTAAAAAAAATAGTATTTGAAATATTAGTATTTGTAGTATTTGAAGTATTAGACCTAAAAAATATTCAAATTCAGTTACAGAATAAGGAGCTGCTGCAGAAGTACCAGTTTTTTGAAATACATTTTAAAGTACAGGAGAGAAACTATTAGCCCAATTTTAGTATGACTTTGTACTGACAGTAATGAAATTAGGTGATCATTATCATTATTACATTTGTTGCTGGTCAAATTTAATAAATCTTTACATTTATAAAATATGCTATTTCTATTGGGTTAGAATGCCCTTTAAAATAAAATGTCTTGGAGTCTATCATTTTCCATTTGGTCTCTGAAACACCCCAAGATCCATGATTTTGAAAAACATTTATCATTGCAGTGTAGGCAACCGTACTTTTCTTTTCTGACACAAGCACAGAATACTCAGAAAATAACAGAATATAAACTCAATCGTATAAAAATATATTTGATTGAATATGTAAGATAATTTTGCGGCGCTTGTCGCGATTTGAGGTCCTATTGCTGGTAAAACCTAATAGCCAAAAAGCCTTAAAGATTGCAGTTTGGGAGCTGTGCGGGGCGGATTTATTTCAATTATTTGATTAAAATCGAAGAACCGAAAAGAAAATAAGAAATTGAAATTTCTATTTTAATCTGAACTCTTTAAGATAGATAGAAATGTTTTAACCGATGAGAACATATAACAGAATTTGACAGTTTTTGTTAGTTCTTTAGGTTAGGGTATTACGATGTAAATAGGGTACGTCACTTGTCTGAAATGTGTTTATCAGTCTCACACAGTAATCTAATCACAATCATCTGATAAACACCAATTTCCCGGTCTAGTAACGAATTATACTATGGCACCAACATTTAGGGTTTTTGTATCTTACCTGATACAGAGGCCAAAACGAAGCAAAGAAGCCGACATCTTCGGTTAGGTTAGGGAACAGCCAGAGGTGATGTTTGCCGAGAGTGAGGACCCAGAGGAGACAGAAGACGATCAGACGCAGAATGGCCAAGGCGATGATGAACATGAGGAAACCGGCAGCGGCAACACTCAGATAGTACACTCCCATCCTGTGGACAATATGGTGGAGAAAATGATAAGAGGTTTTTTAGGGCCGCAGTCTTTCATTCCGAGAATTTACTGCAGAAGTCCATGAACAAACAGACTTTTTGAAATACAGTTTTATTATGTAGCCTAATTGCCACATTGTCCTTGATGTCATAAATTTACAATACAATCAAAACCTCTGAAAATTAATTACATAGTTAGGAATTTTTTAAGAGCATGGAGGCCTCTTAAAAATTCCTGAACTATACTTGGGCTTAGGCTAGAAGTGTTAGTACCTCTAATGTTACGTACACCATAACGTATTGTCATATTTTAATCTGTATTATTTTATTAACATATTTTAGTAGTCCTCAGTGGCGGCTCGCCTATAAGGACTCTCGGACGCCGCCCCCCCAAAGATTTGAAAAAGGAAAAAAATAATTGAATACTTATTTAGTTATAACTATAGATCCAACAAACCAAAATGTTTTAACAGTCAAATACAACAAAATTATAGGGGGAAAACATACAAAAATAGCGCGAAAAGTTCGTATTTGTAGCCGTGGGGCGCTCGCCAGAACGTCCGAATCCATCACAATGCATTTATATGAAGAGAGGTAGTGGTGGGGGTGGCTGGTGCTATGATGCGTCTAAGCGTATCTCTTATGGAAGTCTTCCGCGCATGCACAGAGTAACATTTGTGGTGAGTTGACAGTCAGTTGCCGCGCGCAAGTTTGTTTTTGTGTAAAACAGAGGTTATGTTTGTGTTGATCTAAGTAGTGTAGTTACTACTTACTAACTTACTGCTAACTGTGTACCAGAAAACAAAGCTTACATCTACATTAACAAAGATCGCAAGTTTTAGTAGTGTTTGTTGTCTAGAGGAGGTAATCATTGCAAATATATTTTTTGATGAAGAACATTTTATGTTTGCAAAACGAACAACAGTAGTGTATTACAGGTACATCCGCGTGAAAAATGAAGGCGCTAAAACGTTAATTTAGGTATTTACGTTTTTATTTACAAAATATCGCAACAAATAAAGGTCTTTTTAATATAATTTATCCATACAATTGAGAGTCCAAACTAAGTCGATCTGTAAGACCAAGATTATAGTATTTATTATTCAAGGTTTATGAGGAAAACTAGATATTTTAGTTAAAAAACGAAACACATTGCATCACAAATTTAATACCTAGATTGCTTTAAAGTCACCAAAATACACAATATTTTCAAAAACTTGCCGAGGGGAGAACACCCAGACCCCCCTCTCCACGCCGCTACAACCCCACCACGCGCCAACGCCGAAGACCCCCTACCCCCCCCCCACCGCTCCCCACACACACCCCCACCACCCTCGCCCCTCCACACCCCCCCAACCTCACCCCCACCTCACCGGCCCGCCCCCACAGCACGTCCCCCCCAACCCCCCAGTGTGCACCCCTTAACATTTCACTCGCGAGCCGCCACTGTTAGTCCTACATCTATAAAACACACTAACTGCACAAAAAGTTCAATTGATGATAACTGATTCATGTTTACTCAAGCGCACTGAGCCACTACTGAATTGCCGAGGAACCTACCTCACTGTAGGAGGCCAGAGAGGGAACATGCAGATGGCTATCGCTCCAAGGACAACAAGAGCTCCGAACAACCAATAGTAGAAGGGGATCGGGTCGTAGATCCAGACATATGCGTCCAAGCCGTCTTCAAAAAACTGGTCCATATGCATTTCTAAACGGATTTTCTTCTTCTTTTTCTCCCTCTCATCCTAAAAATTATATGGTTAATTTATTATAGGCTCTATTCAGAATTCATGAAACAGTCTTCAAAAGGGGTTTACAGAAATAAACAGCTTTTTCTGTACTAAACAAGGAACCTAAAGATCTATTGGATTGAATATTGATTGATTACAACTGAAAGGGATCAGTGAAACAATTTGAAATTACAAAAAATGTTAATTAAAAAGTTCAGGTAAAAGTCTGAAGAACATTGAGGACTGGCCCTCTCAGTTTGTTTCAGCCGTTGACTGTTGAGTTAGTGAGCTTTTACTGTATTCTAAACTAGCTGACCCGGCGAACTTCGTAACGCCTAACAGTAAATACATGTTAACTTTAAGTTTTGCCATGTCCTGAAGTCAATAAGCATTGCGGTTTCTTTGTGAAAACTTTAAATTTACAACAGCTGATTATTATAATTAACTCAATATGTATAAACATTGTAATTATTTTTTATTTGGCAAAAATATAAACACGTGACTTTTAATCATACAGAAAATAAAGAAATATAAATACAGTACATAATTCCCAAAAACCGTAAACTATTAACTTGGCGAATAATGCTGTTCATTTTGTATAGCACTTCATAGTTTTACATTAATGAATGATTCACATAGCATTGAATAGTAAAGCATATTGCTAACGGACAGTAAACAAACAGCTGGTTTAAGAAATCAAATGTTTTTATTGTAGAACATTTGTAAATAAACTTAGTCCCCATAAGGTTAACATTAGAAATTTAAAATGCTATAAAATGGAAACTAATTGAATTTATGGAAACTGAATATGCCTAAAGCATGACCGGAGCAGAGAAGAATCCAAAAAATCAAAGATCATTAAAATCGGTCCAGCCGTTCTCCAGTTTTAATGTGTGTAACTAACACAACTTTGTTTTATATATTTAGATATACTAGAAAAGAGTTCTCTGTAGGCTGAACCCCTTGATCTTCAAACTATCGATTACTCACCTGTTGTGCTCCTTCTTTTCCCTCGGCATGACTGCTCTCTCCAGCATCTTCATCTTTCTTCTTCTTCTCCTCACTTTTCTCATCGTCTTTCTTTACTTTCTTCTTCATTTTTGCTTTCAACTCTTGCTCAGAGACTGGCACTTTCTTTGCCCGATGAAAGAACTTGTGTCTAAGCATTCTGGAATTAAAAATTGATTTATTGATCAAAATTTGACTTACATATTTATTGTATACCAAATCCTTTCGCTAAACAAGTTATTAACCCTCCAGTAATGTCCAATAATGTAATGAATGTTCCGCTGACCATATATTTCAGATTTCTCTCCAACCACTTGTTGCAGATTAATAATGTAATATACCAAATTCAGCTTTAGGTAAGATATAATACTGATAACTAAATTTTAGTAAAGTAGAACTTGGATAATTCGAACCTTAAGGGACCAGAAAAAAAGTCGAATTATCCAAAAATTCGAATTAGAAAAGTTTTTGCAAGTGGTTGAAATAAACAATCAAACACCATGTTTTAACATTGTATATTAAAAAAAGTTTAATGAGGATATTATTGATTAAAATCCTAATTTTTGTCGATAATGTGTTTTAGGGATCCAAAAACTTTAGCTATTTCAAACTTTTTCTTAAATTCCTTGTCTACCTCCTTGATCGCTGCTATTTATTCTTGCAACGTCAGAAATTTGTAGGTTCGTTTTAGCGAAGCCATCATACACATGACGTGTTAATATGAACGCAGACGAAGTCACAAATGCCAACATGAAACAAAGACGACGAATATCGGACGGAACAAACCACCATCAATGATACACACGCTACTGAACTGCGCCGGCGCCATGTAGTGACAGACTAGACGTGTCAATGTTGTGATTTATGAGCAGTAGAGGCCTGGTGAGGGGGAGAGGTATCATGTGACCAGTCAACAGCAGGTGTACGTGCTGTGAGAAGGGTTGGCGGGAGGTGTGCGCGATGATATAACTAAAAATAGTCTGAGGACAGGAAGCCCGAACATCTTTCCTGGAAAATCGCACTCAATGACTTTTTCATTTTATAGATTTATGCTGTAAAAACTTTGAATTATCCAAGTAATTATTCAAATTAACCAGGATATTTTAATATTTTTTTATATAAAATTCTAGGGACCAAGCCAAAATTTTGACTTAAAGAAGTTTTCGAGTTACAGAAGTTCGAATTATCCACGTTCCACTGTACAACTAATCATATTTAACGCTTTCCACACGTATAGCGGCTCAAGCCACGGATCTTGCCATTGCGTAACGCGCGTATAGCTGAGGGGATGCATCAAAATATGGCTACCACATTGTCAATGAAAGTAGCGTGGCCAGTGCTTCTGGCCTTTCGAGCACAAAGGGTTAACATTATTTTTAAGGTGTAGTTAACTTTGTTACAGACATAAACTTACTTATCCAAGAAGTCAACGACATCCAAACGAGAGAGAAAGAGCGCATCTTCTCCCTCTTTTTCAGGTTTCGCCCACTTGGAATCCATCAAACCATCCACAGCCTTCGATCCTACGAACATTGTTAAATATCAAATATGAGAGGAGGACAAAGAGTTCCTCCTGCAGATGATGTGATAATTTTTTATCGTTTAAATATAAAAAAAATATTTCATTTAAAATCTGCAATAAACATGAAATTATTTTTAATCTCCTGATTAACTGGGAAATTCAGGTTTCTCTACCAAATGTCTTAATCCTAAAAATTTTTATTTTTAAATTATAAAAAATTTCCTCAACATTGTAAATTAAATGTATTTCTCCATATGATTCTGGGAAAAGAGTTCAGATTGCTTTAACACATAAAACTATGATTTTTAAGCATATGGTGAACCAAACCAATGAAGCTAATATAAAGTTTTATCCAAAATATTCTAATATAAAAATTTTATTCCCTATATAAGATTACATTAATATACTGTGTTTAGTTTTTTTAATATTGGTAACCATGGAATAGAAAAAAACTTTGTGAACTTAATTGTGTTTTTTTTAAAGCTGATTCCAATGGAAATAAAAAAATATAAATTTTTAAAATACATGTGAAAAACCAAAAAAACATTTTTGTTACAAAAAAATAACCATTGATATGTCTTTAACAATATTTAAAATACATTTCTACAAATTTGGTCTCGATCATATTTTTACGAGAGTTATTTTAAAATCCATATATAATAAAATAAAAAATATATTTAAAATATATATAAAATTTTAACGTATTTTTTTTTTTTATTTTAGTCTGAAGAGCTTAATTAGCTTCTAATATCATAAATAAAAAATAGAAAAATATGTTGTATTAGTCAGAAGTAAAAGTATATAAAATAATATAATGCTGAAAACTGCAACATTTTAGTAGCCTTTTCAATAAAAATTAATTTTATAAAAAAAACAATCTTGAAAATGACATAAATCATTGAAACTCATGGAAATGTAATACGATTGCAGCAATGAGAATTCATCAAGTAATGGCTCTGAGTGAGACATTGAAAGCTGTCTGTCACACGCTCTATGAAAAACTCCTCAGAATATAATTGATCATTTTATTAAAATATTGATTCACTGACTATATCATTAATTTTTGACAGTTCTAAAAAACTATAATCTCAAAACTAAGAACAAATTACTTCTAAATATCTTCATACAAATTTTACTTTTAAATATATGCCTTTGGTAATCCAAGATGGAAAATTACCCTTTAAATTTGAGCAGATTGGATGTAGGCCTACATGTATCGAGCTTATATTTCATCAAACCCTTTAGAGCCTGTGCACTCTTTTCCTCTGTGGAAGTAAGACCTTTCCAACTGTTTTAAGATTATCAGTGCCATCAGTTTTGCTTTAATGGTGGCCCGATGGTCAAGGTATGTAAATTTTCAGGGTAGGTAGCCTTATTTTCCTGTTGTCTGATCCTATCCAAAAGATCAGGGGATGGGATATGTTAGCAAAGTTGGGGTTTAGCCGATATAGAAATAAAGTTAGGCTAATGTATTAATTAGACTGTCACATTGTGTTTTCCATACAATATTAACATTTTTGGTTTATAACTTTTTGTTCTGTATCCAGTTTTTCTAATTTTTGATTATCTGAATCGACCTCGGTCCGAATTAATTGAAATAAATCTGAGATCTAATGTAAGATTATAATTTATATTCACAAATGACCAGTTAAGGATCTAGTCTTGTGTTTGGTGAAATATAGTAGGGCACATTGGTTGAAAGAAATAATAGTAATCTTTTTAACATAAATTACTGGTATTTATTTTCCAAGCTTACCAGTAAAGTACTCCACATTATGGTTGAGGAACTTGGTTTTCTTTTTTGGGATATTTTTCTTCATCCATTCGGCAACTTTGTACTCTTCTGGATCCGGCTTCTCAGGTTTTTCATCGCCATCTGGATTGAATTCCTGAAAAAATTGATCCTTTATTGTTTCCAAAATTTATGAATTGTGTTAATTTCCATTATAAAGTTATTTGATAGCAGACTCTACTCTAGTTCAAATTAAAAATCACGGTCAACAATTTTTAGTTAGTAAAAACCTTATCCTCTGAAATCCTAATTTAACGACACCCTCAGCGATGTCTATATTTTTTCTCTATGATATAAACCAGGAGGGGCCAAACCATTGTTACTTACAATCTAGAGCTAATTTTCATAACATTAGAGCATAAGATTATAAATAAATTAGAGTTATAAATAAAGTCTTAAAAATAAGACTGTAGGCTATAATACGAAGCCATTATTGAGTATTAAATCATGAAACTAGATGAGTGGTTTAAATTTCATGATAGAAAACCAATTTCATAATTAAAACGCATAAAAAATATTTTTTATCATTTTAAACAGGGATAAATTGAAAATCTCTGACCCAGTTTAATAAAACAGCTGATTGTTCCAAAGAGCCAATTCGGTAGTGTTAAGCCATCAATTAACAGAAGATAATCGTCTTAAGTTGTTATCTTAGATGACTAAGGGATTTAGTATCTTGTTTTGAAAGGCAAGAACTGCCTTGCACTTTATAGCAATATACTAATGCATATTGCACAACATGAACATTTTGCTTAAGATAATTTTAAAAACTACGTTTAAAACTCACAGTTTTAGGTATAATGAAAAACAAAAAAATTACAATAGTTCTTTAGTAAAATAAACCTGTAATTAGTCTATAACATACTAAAGAAAATGGTGATTTCTAAAAAATTCATAGCATCTTTACTACTCATATATCCTGATACATTTCAATAGTAGATGTACAAAAATATTTTTTGCAAATTGCCACTCCTGCACATCAAGAGTATTTCAAAGAGAATGTAAAAAAATCATCCAGCAAATAGTCAGACCAACTAAGTATTTCAACTTTCTAAAATTTTTCTACCTTTCTCTCATCTTTTTTAAGATATATACCAGTACTGTATATTGTAAAAACTATCCTATAGAATGTTAGATTATGTTGTATTCAATTTTTCCTTGTATTGTAGAGATGAAAAATGTTTAACAATTTAGTGTCCGGAAGTAATTGATTTTTCTTAGCCATCAGCGTATGTTGTCCATGGACTGTCAAAATAATTTAATAAATAAAAACACTTCTTCGATATATCTTTGTGTGAAAGCTGACATTTTAAATATGTTTTTAGGTTTCAATACTAAATAACAGGCTTACACAAATTATTACAGTGAAATTCAACATTTTAATTTTACATTATCACAAAAAAATAGTAAAATAACATAATGAAAATTGTTTCTAAAACAGCAAAGTTATTAGTGAAATTTGTATTTTATTATGTTGGTTTGATACTAAATTTAAACTTATGTATTCTTACTGATTAACAAAAAAAAAGATTTTCGAAAAATGTACAGGAGTAAATAATAATAAGAGTTTTTTTTAAATAATAAGAATTAAAGAACTAGTTAAAAAAATTAAAATTTTTATCAACTTATAACTTTAAAAATATTATACTCTACCACAATTCAATTACTTCTATTACCACACATTTAAAATTAATTTAGATTCTTTATACCTACATCTAAAATCATCATGTTATTAAAAAAGTCTGATATTACTCGCATAACAATCATTTTTAAATGATCACCGTAGACCAGCGAACAATAAAGTGAAAGAGGGAATCGATAAACAAAAACTATGACACAAATATACTTACTTGATTATTCATGCTATAACACATATTATAATGAATGATCAACAAAATACGTTTGGAATAATACATGGTTTTTAATATCCATGGAAAGCTCTTACTTAGATAGAGGTGTCGGAACAAATGAAAGCATACTTGTCTTCCATTTAGGTAATGGAGCACAAACTTTTAACTGTGCAGATAAAAATGTTTTGCTCATAAAATATTAATTATCTGACGCGTATTATGGGTACTAGGAATTAGATTTGTGGACACATTTGAAAAGATACATTTATAAATATTTTAATAGAACTATCTCTGAATGTGAAATACATCTCAATTCAATCTTAGAGTTTATGAGTGGTGAGTTGACTTTAATTCTAGATAGTTTGGCACAGCATCCAATAACCTCAGCATCGGCAAACAAACTCTGCCCTAATCCCTTATGTAAATTCTTATTAATCTACTTCAAAACGACCAAAAAATCCTTCAAGCCAGGAGTATTTTAACAGTCGGCCACCCCTGACATAGGATTTTTCAAAGATTCTAAGCTAAAATGTAGTATTTTGTAGAATATTTTATAACTTTGTTATAGAAAAACATATTTTAATATTTTACTATCTATATGAAAAAAACTAGAGTTTTGTCTGTACATTGCTCAGTTATTGATTTTTAGTTATCTTTACGTTTTGTGCGTTAGAGACTGAAAAAAGTCTTATCTAAATTTTTGCCTGTCTGTGACAGTCCAGGAGGGATTTTACATCGTATTCTCTAAAAAAATGAGAGAATCACAACCACTATTTAACCATAACAGTATTACTTCATGAAAATTAAATAAAACCAACTGTTAACATAATAAGTGCATAATAATGCTGCACAATCTGCCATTACACATTTCGCCAGCTTACTTGTTGACAAACAAAGCTGATTATTATCGATTGTTACAAACAGAAAAATGCATAGAAAAACTCATATTTAGGTTAGAATCATACCTTAATTCATATAACACTTCCCCCAATTTACAAAGAACTTAAATAGTTCCAATATTCACTGAAATATAGCAGCCTATGACGGGTTGACACGGAGCGTTAATATAACGTCAAACGACCAGTGGGCCACCATACTTGCCACGTTAATATGACGGAAAACCACACTGAGGGGATAATCTAGGCTAATATATAAGTACATCCTTTACCCTGGTCTTAGTTAGTTTAGTCGGTCTATTGGTTTCCGTACTGTTCAAGGAGGTGGGTTGTGGAGAATAGTTATCTGCGAGCAGCGGAGATTACTTAGTAATTTAATAACCTTGTACATACAGGAGTCAACTTTTTGAAAAAGCACTTTCTCTTTGTTTTGGTGCATATTATACCACCCAGTGACACATTACTTGTCACTCCTTAGTTCTAAAATGCCTGGTGTATGCTCAAAATAAAAATATTTTATAGTAAAAACGCCTTCATTCTGTGGTTCCTCCCAGCAGCAAACCTGCATACTCTTCCCCACGTTAATCCTATGTAGGATAGACAAACTCTCTTATTTATTATGAGTATTGCTCAAACCTGCTATATATTATTATTGATCTGGAAATTTACTGAGTACGCAGGTATGTTGCGACAGGAGTTTTTATTCATATTCAGTACCCTAATAAAATTGACACATTTTTGACATAAATATTTATTATTTCACTGTTATCCAACCTTAAAAACTGGTTTAGGCCAGATAATTGTAGTAATTTAAAATTTATTCAAATAAATTCCCAAAAATACGTCCAAAATGATAATTCTAAGGGAAGAATAGCAATAAAATGAAAGTTACCAATTTGTATACCTTTCTTACCAATCATCAACTACAGGTAGGGCTTAGCTTGAGACAACTCAATGACTAGTCACATTAACAATGACTAGTCAAAGAAACTTACCTGACCAACACTCAATACACAAATTAAACATTTAAAACTTTTGGTGAAGATCTTCTAGGTTATCTATGGTCATGGAAGAGCATTTCTATTGAACAATTACAAACTGTATACTAAACTAACAACTCTGAAAGCTGACACATGTAGCCTACAAACATCTTGATGTCACATCACATCTGATTCCTCTTTCCTAAAATTTTCAGATAATGTCTTATAGGCCCTACATTAAAAATTTAGACATGGCTAGAAAAAGACAAGGCCCGAGTGCATTCTTTGTGCTTGATGTAACTAAACTGGGACAACGAAGTTTCACAACATAGGCTACAAGAACAGCTGGGGGGAAGAACATTGAAGGTCCAAAAATTTTTCTTTAGAGAAATTACAACTAGACAAGTGAAAACATAAAGTCCTAAACATAAAATTGACTATCAACCAAAAAGATAACTATAATTGAATTTTAAAATTTCTTTAAAGCTGCAGAGGGGCCTCCCTACAAACCAAACTAAAGCTCTGCGTTTACATTAGTTTGAGCTCGCATTCAAGCTGTTGGCTAGTAAAGGCATTACAAACATTAGGTCGAGCTTGCATTTGAGCTCGAATTAATGTAAATACACCTTAAGTGATGGACTCTTAATCGATATTCCCAACAATACTGTGGACACTCATCAGTATTCCCCGAATTACCATTTGTAAGTCTAAGTCAAGTTCCAACTTGTGACCCTTAGTGACTTATTACGTAATCGTACAGATGGCAATATATCAGAATTTTGAGTTGTATTAGTTTTTGTTAATAATTTTGTTAGGCCTTGATGTATAAGAACTTAAACAATTTTATGAACCTGAAATGGACAATTTTTGGACCCTCATCGGTCTTCCCCTATTCCGATGTGTCCAAATATATTGCCCATTTTCTGACGAAGACTTCACTATATGGAGGAGTAAAAGTATTGATAAAAATATGTTAGTAAAATATCCTATGTTTAAAGTAATCTTGAATTTTCTTTATAAAGCAACGTCATCTAAGTTCAGAGAGGCTAAGAAATGCCAGGATTTTGACGATTAATAACCTAACATCGAATGTCAGATGTTAGTAATTTATTAAAAAACGAATGAAAAAAGTAAAAAGCAAATTGCCAGATTGTTAACAGATAAACAAATCATTTTGTAAAAATTTACCTCTCTCCGCTTCCTTCCTTTACGCTTCTCAGCCATGATGTCAATCAGTACTAAATAGTCAAATGCAGTATTAACTCCCGTTAGTCGGTACCGTTATAATACTAGTTATGCAAAAACCATTATTGTTGATTCCCCTCCAAAAGATTTAATAGTTATTTTAGATTTTAAATAATTTTAATCAGACATCTACTACCTGTTAATAACTCTTAACAACTAATTTACCAGTGTAGTTGTAACTATGACTTTACTTTGACAGTAATCAGCTGGTTAAAAAAAAACTGGTAAACAAAATAATTTACATAGTAGGTCATAAAACATAACCTTAATTCATTTTATCTTTGTTGTGGTAAGCATCAAAGTTTCGTATGAATGATCAATATAATTCAGTTTACTCGCTTATTATTAAATTATTTTAATTACATTTCATTTATTACTTTAAAAGTCATTAGTTCACCGATTTTTCATAAATAATTGTCAGATATTTTCCAAATTACATAACTACTACACAAGAAAATATTTTTCTTGCATTATAAGGAAGATTACTTGCATTCCACTTCCTCAAGTTATGCATTTATTAGCTGCTTATTAGGGTTAGTTTGTTTAAGGAGCAATTTTGATTGGAGCTTTCACTATTTCAGAATATCTTTATGGAACTCGTGGTTCGCAGATTTCCTTTGTCGAAAAATGGGTCACTCATCCGTTGCTGCATTTTCACTGGGGAGAAAACTACCACCAGCCTTTATTCAACACAGCTACACTCAGCGGAATATACTGTAAGACTTTCAGTCAGTTTTTGAAAATTGACACACACATGTTCGAACCTAAATGGTCAGCAACTTTGAATACAGTGGGAGAGTTCATGAGTGATATTCTAGGATTTCAATCAAAATTTGAGGGGCTTGGAAAAGAGCACTAAACTATTAACGTGGCTGTATGTCTACTATAAAACTGGCTGTGTGGTTTAGTGGTTAAATAAAGCACCGGCTTCTTAATCTGAAGGTTACCAGTACCAACAACTAATGACCCTATGGCTATTACATTAATGATCCTCCGGGCAAAACCAATCAGCTGATCTTTGTCAGTAGCAGAACCTCATCAAATTCATTACACTTCACCTTCATGTTCACCTTAAAATACCACCTAGTTGGTTATTTTCTTAATTAAAAATTTCTCGTTTAAGTTGAGCGAAATACTGAAAAACTTTATTTGTTATATTGAAAATTATATCTGTTCCCAAATACTAGGCCCACATCTATTGCTTTTACAGTGCTTGGGTCATCCAGTAAGTATCGAATAAGATGATTATAACCACAAACGGTCACTATACTACTACCTAAGTCAGAGGCTCAATCTTTCGGGATCACTTCATTTTAACCTAAATAAATAGTGAAGTATGAGTATGATATAAAGCACTAGTTTTAAACACTTTTGGTTTTCTATGTACTCTTTACATGTTCAGCGATGCTACAACGTCTTGGGGGTAAAGGAGGGAAGTGACCAGGAAACAGTGAGACAGGCGTTCCTGAAGCTTGTCAAGAAATATCATCCTGACAGCGGCTCTTCAGCGGCGGATCCACAACGGTTCCAAGAGGTGAAGAAATTTTCAGGTTTAGAAATGATTTGAAAACTTAAAGGCTCTTGAGATTCTTAAGAGAACTTGTTTATTTTCTATGCCGGTGACATATTTCAACATTTTGATGGGAAACTGTGCTAACCCTGCTCTTGTTATTACTGCTACCTAATGTTGATATTTGATTATATAAGTAGATTAGATTAGATTAGATTATTGAAGTGGTAACCTACCCAGGTTGGTATTTTAAGCCAAGTCATAATGAGAAATGAGTGTAGAATGATTGTGGCACGATCTTGTAGTCTTGTTACTGACTAAGGCT
This sequence comes from Nephotettix cincticeps, assembly GCA_023375725.1. NCBI lineage: Eukaryota > Metazoa > Arthropoda > Insecta > Hemiptera > Cicadellidae > Nephotettix > Nephotettix cincticeps. The sequence goes on from CM041787.1 coordinate 4,087,399, forward strand.
GACATGTCCTTCAGACAGGACTGTTAATTAATAGCCCAAGAGCCGATGGCAACTAAGGGACCTACAGTTTAACGTGGAATCAAAACCACAGCCTCTGAATTACGAATTGGTCTAATTATGAGGATAGTCTTTGTGGATTAACATAGTATTCAATAGTCCGGACATTAATCCACACAAGAGAACACTACGCCCACTGACCATTGCTTACAACTATCCACAATTTGTGACCTCCAAGTAGCTGGATTACAGGACATCGCCACCGTCCCAGTCAAAAATCAATTAACCAATTGAGTAATCAATTAATAGCGTAATTACACATGGTGAAGGGGTACAGCTAATTACTTGAAAGTAAGTTTCAATGAAAGAGTTCTGCTGGCATTAAGAAAATTAGATTATTGAAATGGTAACCTACCCAGGTAGGTATTTTAAGCCAAGTATGAATGAGAAATGAGTGTAGGATGAGGAGCCAGTTAAAATTTGATAATTATTACTTGTTACTAGGTCCTGGTCTGTACGGTGGATGTTCAAAAACATCCCATTTAAACTTTTTGAGAAGGTCTTTTGTCATGTTGTCACTGTTTGGTCGGGTGTTGTCATGGATCAAAAGTCAACGCCAGGAGAAAGCATTCCTTTGTGATTGTCTATTGCGTTAGCCTAGGTCTTGAGTCACAAATTTTTACAAAGCAGACCTTGAAATGTCTGTAAATTGATCAGGCAGTTCGCTCAATAGGCTCATGAGTTTATTGGTATATATATTGGTTTTCATTCATCAGAAACAAGTAAGCAAAGAATTAGGACTATCTTAAGGAACCCTCTCTTTCAAATGACAAGAGTACTAGAGTATATTGATAAAAAATTCTGAAATTAAAAATTGAGGTTCATTGATTTGGAACTGTTTTTTTTCTACTTTAGATCGAAAAAGCTTATCGTAAACTCCAGCAAAAATTTCACGCTGAAAGATGGTCTGACCGTTGGGCTGAAAGTGCCGGAGAATACGGACTGTACTACAAGGAGAAAAAGGGCAAGGACAATATTCCTGTTGTTGAGCATGATATAAAGGTAATTTAGAATAAAAGTTTTAATCTCTATAAAATATGTGTTCCAAAGAAAACCTGAGAATGTTTTCTCACATGTATTTTGATCTTCGTGACCTTTGTATACATGAAGTTTATTTACCTTTCTTGCCTGTAATTGAGTACCTAAAGCACATTTCGCCACGGAGTATGGTATATTCAAGAGTATAAAGTTTTTCCTAGTCACTATGCCAATAAACATTACTAACAACACTATTTACAGTTTCATATGTACACAATTATTTACATATTTGGCACGGGTATATAATGGTTGTAAAACCCAATATGCTCAGATAGATTTAAAAAATGTTATTTTAAAATTACTATTATTTTAAAGATTACTGAATCAATTGGGCGAATTAGGCTGCCACTCGTAATGTTGTGAAGCATTCTTAGTTGTCTGCTTTGAATGTGGATCTAAGCACAAAAGACTTAGTTCGGAAAGAACAAACTGTTCACAACTCTTACCAAGTAACACAAGGATTTACCTGAGACTTATTATTATTAATGTTATTTCCAAATCATTTTTTTATTATTCAACTCAACTTCCTATCATGAAGTGCCTAAAGCCTGTTCAATGTGCAGTTAAAGATAGTGTGGTACTTTGGCATCTTCAGTCACACAGGCGAAGCAAAAACCAGACAAGGTGACTATCGTTATCTGATAGAAGTCAACTGTCACTGAAATAAAAACTGGCACAGAACTGGTATGTACCAGTTCTGTCTACACAAAAAAAAGGTCGTCTAAAATGTTGTCTCCACAACATTTTATGCTCTGTGTCAAAATCCCTACAATGTGGATGCCTCCAGTTCACCTGCTATTATGCCATGTAGTTGATATCTAGCCACGGGTCTACCAATTCTTGCTACCACCAGCACCACACTTGTGCTGACGCTTTGTGGACCACCAACAGCAATACTTATCAACTTCTCAGACTATGTTCACCGTGTTAAAGGAGGGTCAGCTAATGCAGGACCTGGTTCTTCACCACACTGCATCGCGAACGGCTTTGGCTAGTGCACTCAAGGTTCCTCAAAACCTCACCTTTAAAGACTGTATCATTTCAATCCCATACAAAGTTACTAGTCTACACACTATCCATATCTAATCATATTGATTTCGTCTAAATAAACTAATTCCTCATCTTAATATCCTTAAGGATATCCCTCTTCCCTTAGCAGAAGAGATGAAGCAGATCTAATGTGTCCGCAGCACACGGCACCGCAGCACCGACAGTATCTGAGCTATGACGGAGTGGGGGTGGGCACTCCGATGCAGCGCCACAAGCAGTACCAGAAGCAGAGAGCGGCGACGGCGGTGGAGAACGTTTACAGCCACCGAGTGACCAAGCTGCAGCAGGGAGACAATCTGAGCGAGGAACAGGCACTCGTGGTCAAGGACAAACAGCGGGCACGCAACATCAAGACCAGGTGGAGGCATAAAATAATCTAACCACTTCATTATCGTATATTTCCCCATCTGGATTTTTCTGATGTGGTACTTCTTTTCCTGTCCCTCCTCAATTCCTATCCCTCCACATACTGCCATTGTACTCCTCACTGCTTCCACAACTTATCTCACCTTGTGAATCAACCTTCTGGGTCTTCTTCGTGGTCAAAAAGAGTGAAGCTCACTCTTCCTCTTGGATTCTGTCATTTTCCATTCTTCTTATTTGGTGGAACCATCTCAATCTTGATTACTCTATTTGTTTTCAAACTATCATCAATTACTCCTCTTCTCAATTCTTCATTCCTAATTCTAACCAATCTTGTTTTACCTTTCATAACTTTTATAAACTTCATCTCCGCCACCTGAACTCTACTGCATTCTCTCTCTCTCTTATATTCCAAACTTCTGCACAGTCATTTCATTTTGTGTTTACTATCAGGCATGAAAGTGAACATTTCCTAAATCAACTTGGTAATCCTTCCTATAGAAGTTGAAGAAAGGTTGTAATGATGGTGTGAATGAGAAAGGTACCCTAAAGAGCAAAAAGTGAACTTCCGTGTATAAGGATTTGGTTTTATACTTTTACTTACTTATTTTTTTATACTTCCATAAAACCTAATAACATTGATATTGTTGGTGTCGCACAGATATGGGATGGAGAGGTTGGTGGAGGACTTGATTCAGGAGTCGATGGCTCGTGGAGAGTTTGACAACTTATCTGGCAAAGGCAAGCCTCTGACAACCAAGCAAGACCATCACAACCCTTATGTGGATTTGGTCACGCACAAACTCAACCAGGTCAGAAGCTATGTGATTATTTTTAGATATTTTGGGTGATTTAGTTTTGTTATCGGTAATTGTTTTTGGCTGCCTGGATGGCCAATCCATTGCCTACATTGTCGGTTTACAGAGCTTGAAGTTGTGGGTTCAAATCCCAGGGTTATTGACACTGTTCAAGAATGATATTTCCCGCCCCATGCCAGTGGTGCCATTACCGCTCTGAACATGTTAACAGTCCTGTCAAAGGAACATGTTAGCCTTATTTAGTAATAAGACTACAAGATAGCCCCAATTATCACCATTTCAGAAAAGTAATAAGGTCAAAACTACGTCAAGTTATTGCTTGAATTTAACATTGTTGTTATGGGAAGTAAGTGTAAGAAGGTTCAGATGTAGCAGACCTTTGAAGGAAATATGATGGTATATCACATGAACTTCTGTTTCCTGTGGCTTCAGATGATTCACTTTGCTCTTTGCAGGTCATGATAGACAACGGGTTCATGCCGGAGTGGATTACCCTGCAAAAGGAGATCCGGGAAGATGTGGAGCGGGTGAAGGACGGGTTGTGGCGGGTGAGGGACCGCCTCGCTCCCATGCCCCTGAGTGAAGATGAAGACGTTAGGTGGCAAAAAGCTGTCGAAGGACATCGAGAAGACGTGCGGTCTATCAACAGCAAAATTGGTAGGAACAAATTTCAATCAGTTTTATAAGATTTTTTTAAACCCAAGGTTTTTGGTTTAGACTCCCATTTTAGCTTGGGTTGAGCTGTTCCATATATAAGGAACTTAAATTGATATTTAGAAACACCTGCCCTGGTAAAAGAATTTCATCAGTCCAGTTTTTGGGCCCTGGGAAAGCAATATTGGACCCTTGGATATTGTGGATAGAAATATTCCCCGATGTGGATATCAGGGAATTTTGCTATCCACAATTTGTGACCTTCCATGTAGCTGGATAAAGGATACATCACCGTTCCAGTCAACATTTTCCTTCATTATCCCTTGATATTCCTCAGACTCGCTTTAGTTCTGCCTACCTCTCTGACCACAACTCGGGTCTGTTTCAGGGAAATTCAACCTTGTTGTACCTCTGCTTTACAATCAAATGCTTCTGTTTGACCTGGACAAAGAGGCTGAAAAAATTATTAAAGAAGCACCAAGAGTCAAGGTAGAAGATTGTAAGTCACAATCCAATGAAAGTCAAAATAAAGAAGGATATCTTTTAAATAAAATAATTTCAATTTTTGGAGGCTAGTAGATACTACTGAGGTATAAGTCTTGGTTTGGTTTTTGGATTTACTCTGATGATTATATTTCAGATGTATAATATCATTTATCAATCTATTTTTATATGAAAGTTCAATTTTATCTTTCACTTTCTTGCAGTCTAATATATACCTATTCAATGATGAAAGTTTGGTTAAATTTAGTCTAAAATATAAAGAGATCAATAGATGTTTGTAATTTGAATATTTATTTATAATTTGAAAAAAAGTATTTATTTTGGACTGGTAATTGGCTTTTGACTATAAAAATAGTTATATCATAATTATAAGAACTAATACTGAAAATTTATATTATCGTATCAAATTTTAATGTTCACGATTTATTAAAAAAATAAATACAGTAAATAAAGTAAAATAGTAAGATGGCAACAGTATATTTAGTTGGTAACCATCTTTAATTATCTGAGGTTGAACAAAAGAATGTCTATTTATTTTATTATTGTTATATACTGAATATTGTTAATCAATTTGTTTTTGTTTTAATAAAACATTTTATTTAGATTGTTTTAATATACTAATTTTAATTTCCCGTCTTTCTCCCTCTTATGATATGTTATTTCATAATTCTTCCCCTTTTTGACTGTTTTTTATTTTGATTTGTCGGATCAAAAAACTTGTCTAAGACGCAAATATGCCAATTAAGTAATTAGCTAAAATTAGATTAAAATTACTTGTTATCAATCTCCTTCATATTTGTATGAAAAATTTCCATTTCTGATATTAAAGCAGACTGCATTTACGTGTATTTAGGTTTCCTGGTACCAGTTGATACAGGTGTCGAACACCTGGCTGGAACTGAGTGCACAATTATCTGCGGCATGTAATTAGGATCCGATTAGAGTTTTACAAGTAAAATTATTGGAGAAAATTTAAAAATTACAATTTGTGAAAAAAATCGTCAGAATGCTGAAAAACTTAACAATTGGTTTGAATTTATTCAATTAAAATTTTATTGAAGTGATTATAATACATATGAAATAGGTGTAATTTAATATTAGTTCTGAAATTACTAATTTTAGAAATTACTCATTAGGGATTTCACAATCTTAGTTAATTAAAAATTTTAATGCATTATTTATTGTACCTCATCCTCTACTGAAGATTTAATATTGTGTTCCACACAACTTTACATAGATCAAATACTGTAAATATTTTCATCTATACCACGTAACTATGTGGCATATACTGTTGAATAGGTATTTTTTCTAGAAACGTAGAATCAGTTTTACAGAAATAATGTCTCCAAAAGTCGTAGTCAGAATTCTTGTAAAAACCGGTGGAAGTGGAGCAAATATTCAATGTGAACAGTGATAAAATATTTATTTTCTCTTGCTAAAACATGCAAAAGGCAAAAAATTAGTTGTGTACACAAATTAAAGTAACATCCTTAGTTATATCAACAATGTTTACTATAACAGACAATTTTCTTCTCAAACGCTAGATAACCAAACTTACAAATCTTTGTTAAAGCTTAGATTAGAACAAACATAACCTTAGAATTTGCTATTCAAACTTTGCAAAGGTCTAAAATTTCTGCATAGGTGAAATGTGTCCAAAATAGTTTTAACATTTTATAAAATACACTCAAGTAACTTTAGTGGTTGGCTCTTCCAGCTCCACCAAAGGTTCCAAATCGTCCACTGACAAAAAAGCCGGAAACAACGCAAACCTATCAAACTCCTCGTACTTATTAAAACCTCGAATCCAAGGGCTCTTTCTTCGGTCAACATCTATGGGAATCTTTGGAAAGAACTCGTCCCAAAAATCCGGTTCTTTCTGGATTTTCTTTTCTTTCAAATGTTCTTTAACAGTCTCGGTTTTAGGAGATATATCAAAAAACACTTGCTCTTGGATGTTGGGCAGCCCTCAGAATGTGCTCTTGACTCTATTCTGCAGATGGTGGTTCTCCGCAGCAGCGCTTGCGCTCTTGCGGATCTGTATCTGCTTCAGCTCCGCAGCTGTGACGTTGCTGAAGTCTAAGGACCGCAGCTGCGGCAGCGAGGTCAGCACTTTGGCTCGATAACCCTTTCGTTCTTCGACGGGGTTTCCATGTAGAGTTAGACTATATAAGTCATCCAGGCACCTAGGAGTAATAACATTTACTCAATATTCATATAAAGCCCAAATATATGTTGAAAATAATATAAATAATAAAATAATGTGTTTATGATAATTTTTTTATTAGTTTCTAATTTTTAGGCCACTTAACATATACATTCTGAATTATACTTCTGAAAATGTTGCACTCAACATATACTTTATCATTTAGACTCATTAAAAATGTAAATAGCTACATCTACCAAAGGTGCCTGGATAGAGTCACTTTAGGTAAGTTTAATGATGAAGAAAAGTAATTAAAATTAGACACCCTCGGGGGAATAGATTTTTCGGGCCCTCCAGAATCTTCTAAAGAACAAAATCCTCTCCGAAAACACCAAATTAGGGATTTACAAGTGTTTGAGGCTTTTAGATTTCTCAATTGATATGTAAATAAAGAATATTTCGCTATTGTCTTCTGTCTATAATTTTACCTGTTGCACTGTATGGATCAGAGGCATAGCCACACAGCAAAAATTAGTAAAAGAAACTGATAGTCTTCGAAACCAAAAATCTTAGGTCAATTTTTGGTCCAACTTGAGATCAAGGAGAATGGAGGATAAGGATCAAACCAGAACTCAGGAATCTATCAACATCCTGACATATACCTACATAGGTATGTATGTGACATTTGTAATCTTTATAGCTGTTCAACTTACTTGAGGGAGCGAACGGAAGCTGTAAGGTCCGAGAGCTGGTTGCCGTGGAGATAGAGGATCTTGAGGGAGGCGAACGAGGCAATCTCAGGAGCCACCGACGTAAGCTTGTTGAACGACAGATCCAACCATGTCAGCTTTTCAGGTTGCTCCAAGATCTTGAGAAAATTTAGGGTTCAGAATCTTTATAGTTAAACTAAAATGTATTGTGAGAACAGCATTTGATTGACAATCTCTATATTTTTATTTTGGGTCTTCTCTTTTGGTGTTTGACTTCTAGTAATTAGTGATTGATTAAATTCTCAAACTTAATATTCTATGCCTAGATTTAGTATCCCTACTCCGTGTAGGCCAAGGACAAAGTTATAACTAATTTATAATTGGCATCCCTCTCTGTAAATGATAAGCAAGCATGTCGGAAGAAAGTTAACACCCCTACACCTCGTATAGCTAAGCAAGACATGTAACAGTTGAAACCCCTGCACCTCGCACAGTTAAGCATGGTGTGATGATAGCATATAGATTAGCATAACGTGAGACAGTTAACAGCCCTGTACCTCATATAGGATAGAATATCGTGAGACAGTTGGTTGTCCCATACCTTGTATAGATTAGCATATCTTGAGACAGTTAGCAATCCTGTACCTCGTATAGATTAGCATATCATGAGACAGTTGGCAGACCTGTACCTCGTATAGGATAGCATATCGTGAGACAGTTACTAGCCCTGTAACTTGTATAGGGATAGCATATTGTGTGACAGTTGGCAGTCCCGTACCTTGTATAGATTATCATATTATGAGACAGTTGGCAGATCTGTACTTTGTATAGGATAGCGTATCGTGATACAGTTGGTAGACCTGCATCTCGCATAGGATAGCATATAGTGTGACAGTAGCCAGCCCTGTATCTCGTATAGGATAGCATATTGTGAGACAGTTGGCAGACCTGTACCTCGTATAGGATAGCATATTGTGAGACAGTTGGCAGACCTGTATCTCGCATAGGATAGCAAATTGTGAGACAGTTGGCAGACCTGTACCTGGTAGGCGACCGCGTGTATGCCGTGCACGGTTGTCAGGTGGTTGTTGTTCAGCCGCAGAGACGTGCAGCTGTAGCGCCCGCTGCTGGTGCGACGGTACCGCTTCACCCCTCGTCGTGGACGTTGTAGATGGAGGTCGTCGATCCTGTCTAGGCTCTTGAAGGAGTAGTCGAGCGGCGGAGCTGTCTCTCTGATGCGGATCATCTCTCCTAAGTAGAAACTCTCTGTGGAACAAAATATGCTTCAAAACTTGCAGCGTGATAGACGGTCTAGAAATAGATAAAAAAATAAAGACAATTCCTGTTGGATCGTGAGCGGCCATCATGCACTGGAAAGCTGTGGTCTGTCTTTAATTAATTAAAACACACAAAACACTGTAGGGGATGGGGGACAATGGTGATGGGGATTTGATAGATAAAACTTGTCGTTGCTTATACAGAGTGCGGCAGATAAACCTGATGATTTTAAAATCATTACAACTCCAGTATTTGCGGATATATTTTCATAAATATTACATTTTTAAATTTAAAAAAAACATGCAATTCAATAAAAAGGCCAAGCAATGTCATCGAGAGACGGCACGGCCCCAAAACGCCCTCCTCAAAAAATGCATGACAATTTTTTTGATCGGTTGCTCAATCTTGCTAGGAGAAAATATTTTTGAAGCATAGACATGTTTTCTAGTTATCTAATCACAAAAGTTTCCAGCATTCCGAGGTATTTACTTCTTGGTTGACCGTATATACATAAGTGTATGCTTATGTATACGTAGTAACCAATCCAAAGCCTCCATAGAAACGTAGTTTCAAGGGAGTAGTGAGGAAATATTTTTGGAGATTAGTGATGGTTGATTGACCCAAAGCAAGAAAGAATATTTCAGCTGTCTTATGTTGTGCCAAAGACAATACAACCAAAAGATAACCAATAAATATTATTGTCTTTAGTATGGTTGAGGGTTTTTGGATATTGGGGGGTGAGTATCTCACATGTGTCTCATCTGGCCGTGGAATTACGTCACTCTCTCACCTGTGAGTTTCTGTCGGATGAACAGGGCCGGGACTGCGCCAGCTGTTCTAGGGTCTGCAAGTATCGCTCTTTGTTCCTCTCCAGGAGAGCTTCTGTTGGGGAATAACAAGACTGCACTCTCAGCTTTCCGGCAACGATATCCAGCTCCTGTAGCAAATCATGGAGATTAAAAATATGAGAGGAGCTCTGTATTTGTATTAGTTATATTGAACGGTTTCGTAAGATAGTGGATTTATAAAGTTTCTTTGACGTTTCTAAGAAAGGTGGTGTGTCCTGTAATCCAGCTACTTGGAGGTTACGAATTGTGGATAGTTGTGAGTGATGGTCGGTAGGTGTAGTGTTCTGTTGTGTGGATTAACGTCCGCACTATTGAATACTACGTTGATCCACAAAGACCATCCTCATAATTAGACAAGATCGAAATTCAGAAGCAGTGGTTTGGACACTACGTTAAACTGTAGGTCCCTTAGATATGCCATCGACTGTTGGGTTATTAATTAACAGTCCTGTCTAAGGAACATGTCAGCCTTAGTCAGTAATAAGACTACAAGATCGCGCCACAATCATCCTACACTCAATACTCATTCATACTTGGCTTAAAATACCTACCTTGTGGTATGGTCACCATTTCAATTATCTAATAGCTACACCCATGCTGGTAGCTCATATTTCTGAAATATTTAGCTAGTCCAAGAAGTTACAATAAATAGTAAAACACAGCTGATTTAGATTAGAACATTAATACCATTATTATAATTATACGTTATTACGTTATTATACGTTAAAATAACGTTTTAATATAGTATGATTTCGAAATGGGTTTAAAATGATTGACCAATATAAACTAACTAATACTGATTTGACAGCTGTTTGTTTTTATTTCTATTAAATATTTAAACTACAAAGACAGCTGATTATTACCAGTAGGTTTTTCATTGAAAACTGAGTCAAAATGCGAGTAATATCGCGTAAAAGTGGGGTTTTAAATGCTCTTTATTTACTTTTCAAGGGGCGGCGGGCGATTTTAAGCATTTACAAACCTTCTCTGGAATGGATAGAATACATTAAATAAGTTTCATTGTAATCAGTTCTCCCGTTTTTTTTTCGGAGAAGACGGCGTAAAATGCCTCCTGGAGCGTCATAGACAAACAGACAAAAATTGAGATAAGACTGGTTTCGGCTTCTCTAACGCACGAAAAGTAAAAAATGAATAATTTTGAGCATTGTACAGACAAAACTCTAATTTTATTTATATAGATTAAATAAATTAGATATTTTTCATACAGAACTTGGTCAACAGCGTGAGACAAAGCGCACAGCTTTACTTTCTCCGAGTTAAAAGAAAATAAATGTATATTCGGTGGTTCCTGAGAAAAATACACTTAAGTGACTAAATTAAAACTTTCAGAGACTCGCAATTGAAGATCTGGATAACTATATACTGTAACCAAATCACTCATAAAACTACGGTACACTGTTGCATAAAATAGGTTAATATGAAACCTTTTTTGACGCTAGCAACGATGAGGTGAGCCCTTAGCTTAACTAAATAATAAATCTTTACTTTTTGGACACGTTATAAATAAAACCTTACTGTTTAACCTAATTCTATGATCAAAATTACCTGTCCGAAACAAGTCTCGCAGTAATGCTACCTAGAATGCAGCCGAACACCGGAAAACATTCGCATATATACCGTCACATAGCGTGGCGCACTCACGTAACGCGGGTGGCGTGAAGCCAGCGATGTAGGGCCTACGTAGATAAGGGACCTGTCCAAGAATATCTTAAGCGTGGCGGCGGGGCGTATAACTCCACTTGATAAACTGCACTGTGCAATGTCACATGAACAAATGCACCTTGTTTCTGCCTTCAGATATTGTTTATTTCCACCAGTCCGCTTAAAATAACCTAACTTGCGTACTTAACTCATAGAACTTTACATAAAATGGCGGGAAATTACTATTACCTTTAGAAATGGCGACCTTTAGGTAAGCCAAGTATGAACTAAAAATGAGTGTAAGATAATTTTGACGCGATCTTGTAGTCTTGTTACTGACTAAGGCTGAAATGTTCCTCAGGACTCTTTAATTAATAGACCAATTCGCTAATTTTAAATGGTATGTTTCAATATGACCAATTTCATAGTGTCCAAAAGTATAGTCAGATAACTATCCTGACTATACCTTACTAAGTTATAGTGAGTGTTGTTTCAAAACAGAGCGCACTTTTGGATATTGTGGAAATAGATCCTATGAAATTCGAAATAAAATTGAATACGTTTTTTTCTGTTTTACGGTTTTTTATATTATGAAATATACCAATTCTAAATGGTGATTTTGCCATGGTTAAATTTAATAATTATAGAAAAATACTTCCGTAGCAGTAAACGTACGAACTCAACAATTTTCTAACTGTTTATGAATTATTTGAGATGATGCAAATTTCTGAGGCCAAAACAAACAAGAATTCCTGTGATCGTGTGGCCTATCTTGCTCCATTTTCCGTCTGTACGTGTATGAGTACAAATAAGATATAACATTTTTGTACATAGTATCAAGTTTCTAATTCGTACCACTTAAAAATTGTGGCAATTTAAATCTTTCAAAGATAAATAACTCAAAAACAATGGGATAAAAAACAAAGTTGCAAAATTTAATTTAATTCAAAGAAATGTAAATTTGTAATAGTCTCAAATACAGGAGTAAGTATGTTTTCCTAAAGCTAGTAACAGTTGTAAAATCATAAAACAACCAACAATATATATTTTTTAATATAACCAATTTAAAATTATAGACAACATTTTAATAAACTAAACAATTAATGGTTTATTAAAGCTTCAAATAAATAATTTTTTATTCCATTTGTTGTTGATTGTAAAAATATGTTTATCCCTGAAACTTAAACTGAAAAATTAAGTAGATTACACATCGAAACTGTATTTCCACAATAGCTCTTTTTTAAGTCCTTCTGTATCTGTATTTTAAATCATATAAGTACTAAATGTCAAGTTCATTAATTTCTTATACGTTAACCCAAAGTTAATTCCCAACCCAGATCTTTCTTTTTATTCCCCAAACATATATTTTACAGTATACATGTAAAATGAAAGCTGTTCAAATTATTATGATGGTGAACAGCATTCGTTGATAGTAGAGTGTACACAATTATTTATTTTACGTTATTATGGTACATATAGAGAGCTGATGTTTCGTACAAACCTTACTATAATCTTTTTAAGTGAGAAGCAAAATTAATAGAAAAAGCACTACAGGTTTTTATAAAAAAAATTAAGTTTAACTCTCAAAATTTAGGTCTTTAACGATGGTTTAACCTTTTAACGAAGCTCTGCTGACCTAACGAAATGGTTACCGGGAAAACAAAAAGATTATCAAATTATTTATAAATAGGACTTTGTCGACAACTATAAGTAAAATGACTGCACTCCAACTCGGTTGTAGTAGCGATGTGCTGGATCCTTTAAATTTGAAATAAAGTATAGGCTCTTGCTTGTTTGTAGCTGAGGCATGTTTTTAAGACCGTAACTATAACTAGCCATAACTTGGATAAGACACCCAAAAATATAAGACTTTGAAACTTATACGACACCATACACCTTAGGACTGTACTAAATTATAATACACTACTAATTAGACTTTTGTGACACAAGAAACTTAACGTCACCAGAACGTCTTAATCAACAGGTCATATTATAATCTTACACGTAAATGACACGTTCCCACCTGGGGTAGGTTATAATAGACACTAAATTAGGACTTGTGTGACAAATGGAACGTAACGATACCAGATTGAACTTGGACGGTGACGTCATCCTGTAATCCAGCTACTTGGAGGTCACGAATTGTGGATAGTTATAAGCGATGGTCGGTGGGTGTAGTGTTCTCTTGTGTGGATTAACGTCCGCACTATTGAATACTACGGTAATGTGTAAAGACCATCCTCATAATGAGATCAATTTGACACCTCTTCGTTAATTATGACAATAGGTCTAAGGAGACATGGCGCCAGTTAACATTGCTCTTAGACTAAAACAAGATCGCGCCACAATAATCTTAAACTCAACCCTCATTCATACTTGGCTTTAAATACTTTACCTTGTAGTACGGTCGACAGTTCAACAATCTAATCTAATCCAGAACTCCAAAGACACTAGAACCTATTTAAAAACAGGTAATATGATGCACTAGAACTAAAACATCACGAAGTTTAGAATGAAAGCTGTTCAAATTATTGTGATGGCAAATGGCATTGGTTGACAGTAGAGTGTACATAATAATTATTTTTAACATGTCGCCGAACGCTTTAGTCATGTCACATGTTACAAGTGGACAGTAAAACACTTGACCTGATACAAAATTAATCATACAACACCATTCTTTCATCACTATTGATTTTACAACGAAGATTGATGTCGATACAAGACACATTGTTGTATTTTTAATCCTTCGATTTTATCATAGTTATTGGGTTGAAAACTTAAACCAAAACTGGTTCAGTTTCAATTTTTTCAACGAAAGTTTCGAATCTAAAACATAATCTTAGAATTGAACAGAAAATCATACCAAATTTAAAGAATATAAAACGTTAAACTTGATAACATTAAAAACAATTACTAAACTATGTGGAAAGTCGACAAAAATCAAAACATAACTCTACAATCTCTGATGAAAAGTATATAAGTATAAAAAATGAATCATCCAATTGCTTCTAAAAAACCGACAATTAAATAAAAATGAAGTAAAAACGGATGGAAATAGATAAATAAAATCACAAACAATCAGAATCTAAGCAAAAGCTCATTATACGTAATTGTTTGCTTTTTCGAGCCGATTTCTACGTTGCTAATAAAACTTTCTTCTAATAAATTGTATGTAAAATTCCTTTAGAACAACATATAATAGTAACTACCCATGTTTTAGTAGCAGTAAAAAAAACTGTCCATAGAGATGTTCAAGTCCTTGCCACGACTTTATTAGTTTCTTCACTATTATAAATTCCGTATAAAAATAACTAGGTTTAGATATATTACTTTAATTTTATCTTCAACTATTTCGTATTGTAAAAAAACATTATCCTAACGGTTTATACGAACATGTCATGCAATACCTTTAGTAGAGCTTTATTCCGTTTCGCAGCTCTTCTGCTCTCGCTTTCTACTTTGTTTTTTGACTTCTTCAAACCCTCCTTATTCTCCGAGGACGCATATTTTTCTTTCCTGAAAATAAAAAAAATTATTATTTTTAAATTAGTATAAAATTACTCCATAAATATAAACGTGTATGATTTAATTATCTGGTTTAGCCTATGGTACCGTCTATATACTTTGAAAGAATATAGAAGTATATATGGTACTTTATTTGTATACCAGTTTTGCTGTGGTTTATATTTTTTTTATCAATTAGGTTTAGGTTTTTGTTGTTTTGATTATCTGATTATTAAATAAAAATAGAGAAAAATACATTTCTGTTTACTAGGGTGCAATGCTTAGATTAGGGCGAGAACGTAAATGTATACACCGTAAAGGTATGTATACCTTTTTTACGCATGGCACAAAAGGTATGAACGAATAGAGTATGATTTAGGAGAAAACCGGATTACCAACAATATTGTGTGTAAGTCAATTAAATTATTTATTTTAGTAAATCATTTTTTGCCCATTCTATTGTGTTTAATATATTATATTTTATTATTGAATATGTTTATGCTATTTATGTTGTGATATTATTTCCCTTTTAATTTAGTAGAATGTGCTTAGTTCTGTAGATTTTAGGTATTCTGGTATGAAAAGAAATTAATTATTAGTGTATGTAGTTAGATATTCAGATTAGATTAGATTATTGAAATGGCAACCACACTACAAGCTAGGTATTTTAAGCCAAGTATGAATGGAATTGAGTGTAATATTATTGAAGCGTGATCTTGTAGTCTTGTTACTGACTAAGGCTGACATGTTCCTATGACAGGACTGTTAATTAATAGCCCGATGGCAACTAATGGACCTACAGTTTAACGTGGAATCCAAATCACGGCCTCTGAATTACGAATTGGTCTAATTATGAGGATAGGCTTTGCGGATTAACGTAGTATTCAATACAGCGGACGTTAATCCACACAATCCACCGACCATTGATCAAAACTATCCATAATTCGTGACTTCCAAGTAGCTGGATTACAGGACGACGCCACCGTCCCAGTTTAATACTCATAGAAATAATTACAAATACAAGCATCTTTCACCTTCAGCACTAGTTATAATTTGATTTAACTATTTATATGGTGCAATCTATTGATGTATTTACGAGAACCCAACGACAAATCATACCCTGTATTGTTTTTCCATGGAAATAAACTTTCTGATTATTATTGTGTGGCCCTAATGTTCACCTCAATGACAAAAGTATTTTCATTTCATTCCTTTTCCAAAAAGTCACCGGTTAGATCTTGAACAAATTCCTACACAGTTTTGGAATGGGTAGTTGGAGTCACTTGACCCAGCTGCATTGCAATGATCCTGACAATTCCTGGTAATGATCCTGGGTGTTTGTCAGTGACAAAGCCACATGGGTATAGCTCTAGTATCAACTGAAGCACACTCGGTTTAACTCTAATCTACCTTAAAATACCCTCTATGATGGTTTAGCATAGGTGCATATGAAAATATGAACCCAAGAAGGCTTAATATTCTGATGTAAAATTGCATGGCAGTTCCAAAAATGCTAAGAAGTACAATAAGCTAGATATCGAGTTTTTAGTTTTTTATTGTACTTTACATTGACTTGAAAGTATCATTTTATGACATTATTACTCAAACACCAAAATGCAATTTCCGGATTTATCATTAAATTTTACGTAGTAATAATAAGTATTTAGTAAAAATTTCCTTAAGTGCATTTGGGTCAAATACCTTTTATTTCAGAACTAGCTGACCCGGCGAACTTCGTAACGCCTAACAGAAAATACATGTTAACTTTAAGATTGGCCATTTTCTGAAGTCAAATAGCATTGCGGCTTCGTTGTGAAAGCTTTAAATATTCAACAGATGATTATTATAACAAACCTAATATGTATAAACATTGTGATTATTTTATTTGGCAAAAATATAAACACGTAACTTTTAATTATACAGAAAATCAAAAATATATAAATAAAGTACATAAACCCAAAAACCGTAAGCAATTAACGTGGCGAATAATGCTGTTCATTTTGTACAGCACATATTTACTTTATAGTTTTACATTAATGAATGATTCAGATGGCATTGGATAGTAAAGCATTTTGCTAACGGAGAGTAAAACAACAGCTGTTTTAAGAAATCAAATGTTTTGATTTTAGAAAATTTGTAAACAAACTTATTCCTCATAAGGTTAGCATTAGAAATTTTAAACACTATAAAATGGAAACTAATGAATTTATGGAAGCATGACCGGAGCCGAGACGAATCCGAAAAATCAAAGATCATTGAAATCGGTCCGGCCGTTCTCGAGTTATAATGCGTGTAACAAACACGACTTTGTTTTATATATTTAGATTAATTTTAAATATCCTATGGTCCGTGTGTAGTATACGATTTTTGATATATAGAATCTGTTACATTGTGTATGTTATAGTGTAAAATGTTTGTGGTACATGGTTTACAGTAGATTGTATATTGTATGGGGAATACAGTATATGGTAGACAGTGTAAGGTTTGGTATGTATGTTAAAATTGCACATTAATGCACATATATCTAAATATATGCTTTTACGCGGGGACTTCAGTGTTGTGACTTGTGTGTAGGTACCTAAGTAGCTGTACAAATTGTGGATGAAATGAGTGATGGTCGATGGATTTGATATTTACTGGCATGGGTTAACGTCCGCATTATTCAGCATCATCAAGCTCCAAAAAAATCTGAGACTCATTTTTAGCCTCTGCCCTGTAATGAAATTTTCAAAGATGCGGGCATCCCTTACTGTAGTGTACATTCAACAGGTCCTCATTGTGACCGTTGTAAATAGGGACCAATTCATACATCTGGGACATTTCCATGACCACCAGACGAGAAATTGAAAACATCTTTGCTATCCGTGGCAAAGAACTGTCGCCTTTGAGAGGAGTCCACTTTACAGGGGTATCACATTTTTAACAAATGTAAAAAATGTCAGTAAAATCTCAAGGCTCTCTTTCCCTATTTAAGAGACACTTAAAGGGGTTTCTTGTGTCGAGTGCTTTTTACTCTGTCTCAGAATTTTTAAATCTCTAAGGTGTGTTAAAGGGTACTGCTCATTTAAGATTCCCATGTCTTATGTTTAGGTTTAGCATTCGCATAGACCATTTTCATAAGTAGACCAGTCCGTGATTCAGAGGTAAAAATGGTTCAAATCCCACAGTAAACTGTAGTTACCTTAGATGAAATTGGCTGTTAGTTGGGTTATTAATTTAGAGTTCTGTCTAAGGAACACGTCAGCCTTAGTCAGTAACAAGACTACAAGATCGCGCCACAATCATCTTACACTCATTTCCCATTCATACTTGGCTTAAAATACCTTCCCGGATAGGTCAACATTTCAAATATTAATAGTAATAACTGTGTAGGACCTATCATGGGTAATGTTGATAGCTCATCAATCATAAATGTGAAACAGAGGACAAATTTGGCGGTGAGCTAGTTATATGAATCACTTCCGGGAACAAAATCACATAAACGCTGAGCTAGTGACACGCATACATAGGCTCTGTCATGCAAAGCAAGGGTTGGGGTGAAGGGAAGAGCTTAAAGTGTCACTATTACCAAAAATTTTGAAGATTTTCGATTTTATGAAGGGGTAATTACGTATTGCCTATCAAACTTTTGAAATGGCGACCTATTCAGGTATTTTAAGACAAGTATGAATGAGAAATGAGTGTAGAGAGTTTTGTCTGTAAATTGCTTGATATTATGATATCTTTGGTTATTTTTACGTTTTTTATCCCAAGAACACCAAAATGGGTCTTATCTCAATTTCAGTCTGTTTTCTGTAACGCTTCTCCGTGTAAATGAGACAGTTATACCTTGTTTTTTATTATTTACCTTTAAAAAAGGTTTTAGAGTATACCTTAAACTGTCCATCACACTATGTTTTTAATACTTTATTTTCTGGATCAATACAATTTTTAGTATTATGCACAGAACTTGTGACTAACTTAAAACAAAATAATGACGAAAATACTAATGGGATCGCTCATTTTGGACCCACCTTGGAACTATCTGAAATTTAATGTCAATTTCTTCACAATGTGATGAATTACACGTTTTACACCAGATGGGCCTGGACATGTTTTCGGTTGGTACGCCAACATTAAAAAACTATGCTCCAGGAACGAGGTACATGTTGTTGAGGAATTTAAATACACGCAAATAGAATAATGAACTCTTAAAACCCCACTTTTGAGAAATATTAGACACAATTTTTCTAAGTTTTACAGAGCATGTGATCTATAAAAGTGATTAAGTATCAGCTGTCAAACTATAATCAATATTAGTTTTGACATGGATAAGTCTTAGCTTAGGAGGGAGGGGATGTTAGCAATTTGAACGACCAAAATTTGAAACATAAGAACAGCTGTTTAAATGAACTGAAAACATTCCCTTTAGACCTATCCATGATCTAACCTATTTCCCACAGGGAAATAAATACAAATATTTTTACATTGATCATTGATTTTAAACCTATTTCTAAACTATACTACTGTATATTAAAATTTTGTATCGTACACATTGTTCTAATTCATCTAAATTAATGCTAATTAATCGAGCTGAGGTTTTTTGTATTTATTTGTTTAAGACTTGAGGTTTATATTTTCTCATGACGATAAATATTGCATTACAACACCAAGTCACACAACTCGCCAAAGGACAGGCTAAATTCTAGAAACAAATAACTTTATCCACTAATTTTTCCAATACAAAATTTGCTTTTTTACTACTATTCAACAATGTTTATTTAAATCTGGTTTACAAAAGAAATTTATTACGGCGAGTAATTTTGGTTCCCCCCAAACTACTTGTTAGGGATTACCTTCATTAAGACGAATAATTGAAAAGTAAATGTAATAGGTGGTGCTTATTGTAGCAAATACTACATAAATTTCATACTTTAAATAATTATCAAGTTAAATATTTAAATTTCACTATCATTTATTCTTTTGAACAAAATAAAATCAGGAGTTGAAAATAAGTAGAGGTTCATTAATTAAATTCTTAATAGATATTCAACATTTTCAACCAAAGCAACCACAGGAATAGGGTACTGTGTGGAGCTTTTTAAAGTTTTGACATAGACATGTGGGGGGTTTTGTACTATGGGGGGATTGAAGATCCGTCAGACCAAAATTTGAAACGGTAATTCAATATGATTAGTGACGTCATATAAGGATGTGAAATTACACAAAATTATGTAGATAAATATGCTTGGGCCGGTACGGTAAGGGAACTTGGTCGTATATAGTTTTGGTATGGACCAAAAAAGGTATCTTTCACCTGCTCCCTCTTATGCTCTTTTACTTAAAACGTAAAACGACAACTGTAGCTAGACGAAATGCCAAAAAATAGTGTGGGAAATACCGCAAAGATTATGAATTGTAAATGACAGTTTGGTGTGATGGGATTTTAATCATATACTTTTGAACAAAATTTGTAAATAATTTAGTACTTATAGGCTTGATTCTACTTCTTGCCCACAACGGTGCGGGATATTGATTTTTATTACCCGCTCCTCTTCCCGCAAATTTCCCGCACCGTGCCCGCATGTGAAGACCTTCAGCCGTTTTAAGTATGTGAACAACGTTTTTATAGTATTCACCTTTTCTCATAGTATATTTTATTCATTCACGTAAACATAACGCAACTGTTCATTATTTGTTTTTGTTTTGAATTAAACTTCTAAAAAACAGTACAATTAATGTTTTTTTTAATATCGTGATAATTTACTTGACTTAGTTAGTGAATTTAATGATTTTTTGTTTTTATCATAAATCTTCATAAATATTAATAGGTAATTTGGTTCTCATTTTCTTCTGTAATGTTAGATGCTGGGATATGCGCAGTTTTTGGTTTAGTATTCGATATTTAAGATATATATGATTACTTTAAAAATAGTTAAGTTTAATAAATTAGGGTGAAAATGGAAAAAAATTGAATGCAAAATATTACCTGCAGTACAAGGAGAGTACTATAAATTAAGAGTGTTTCCTTCTTTTATAGTAAACATTACGAAACATATAGAAATATTTTCTAATTTAGGGTAATATAAAAACCAAATTACAAAAATGTTTAATGTTATACAAATATAATTTTTTAAACTGAATCAAGTTCACAAAGTTATTAAACGAACATGTGATATCACCTGGTGTTTGGTTACGTTAAAGGCAATTTATTTACAAAACAAAACTAAATAGTTCATAAACTAAAACTTGTGTATATTATAGACTAAAGAAAAGTTAACAACTTACACAGCTTTCAACTTGTCTTCTAGGTCCACTTCTTCCTTGAGGTATTTCTGATTAATGTCGTCGACGAACTGGAAGTGAGCCATGGACAACAGGAGGTGGACTAGTGTAGTGTCCACAACAATGGAACAGCTGTGCGACCATCAGCTGATCGATATGATCCGTTCCAGTCAGTGCTTCGCCACCACCCCACCGTCTAAACTTGGCGGGAGATTGTGAAGTTTTAACAAAGAGAATAAAACTTTAAAATAAAATGTAGAGAATAATAACCCAATAGCATGGGGATTTTGTTCTGTTTTGTCACTTACATAAGGAATAAAGTAATAGAGTTTCTCCATGGAAAAGGAGGAAATAGGTTTGCTCCTATGAGAAATATTGAAACTGATTTTTTGACAAATATTTTAACTAGATGAAACTATAAAACAAATTTAAAAACCTTTTTGCCTTTATTTTTATTGGAGTGCGTTTTTAAAGCCCTTAGATGCTTGGACGTACTTTTTTATTGTGTGCAAAACTTTTGTCACTTTATATTTTTTAAAGTTATTTGAATACTTAAAACATATTTGTTTTCAACTTTATATCAGATTATATACTAATTTTGTCATATTCTAGGTTAGTTCAAATGTTTTCTTATGGCGCTCTTATTTCACAAAAAACTCAACTGTTTTGTCCTTAAAAAAAAAGTCAAATAATACAACTCCTTGTCTTTGCTTTCCACTTATTCTAAAAATGAGTTATATTTCTGATTGTCTCCTCTGAAATTTAAAAACCATGGACAACAGGAGGTGGACAGTGTAGTAACTAAAACACAAGTTAGAAATATTTAGAGACTCTCAGCAGTCTCATACCCCCCCATCTATACAAAACAGGAAAAATTAAAATTCAGAAAAAATTAAATAAAATTAGAGTTTTTATGTCGCACGTTTTTTACTCTAGAGTTCTGTTTTTTAAAACAGGTTTTGAGATAAATTTTTTTCTCAGTTTTCTTTTATTAAAGAAATAAATAATTTATTGATTTATTTTTTTATTTTTTTTGCTTTTATTGTTTTTACTTTAAATGTTTATTATTAAAAAAAATGTTTATTTTTATTTTTAAAGTTATTCTGTATTATATTAAAATATTTTCATTTTTTGTCAACGGCAATAAAGATTATTATTATTATTATTATTATTCTAGCTCATAAGAGGGTTGGATCAGATTCCAGATCCCGAAACGTCGTGAAACTTTGTATTACTAGTTGTAATGAAAATGTCTTTAATAAATTCTAAATGGCATATTTTCCATCAAAATATTATAAATTCTAAAGAAATTATATTAATTTGCTTGTTCTCCATAGAAATGACCTATTAGGTTTGCTATTACGAGGAGATAAAAAGTTATGAAATTTTAGTATACATTATTAATTATAAATTAAAGATAATTAGATCTTAACTACACGAAGCTGTGTACAACGTTTTTTCACAGTATTTCAGATAATAATTGAGATAAATTTAAAAATTTGAACACAAATATATGACTGGAACGAGACACAATTGCGTAGTTCATTGTTTTATCCTCTATCAAATTCCGTTCACTGCGCATTTCTAAAATAATTAATGCAAAAAGAAAACTCTTCGAAACTTTTGTAACGCTAATTTAATAGTGTGTCCAGCATTCCTTTGGTAGGCTGAGGGTCTGTATCGTTTGAGAAGTATGTTGCCAGAATCTATAAAGCTTCAGCTCATGCAGTCTTCTTTGATTTTGGTACTGTTATCCTACTTATGGGAACAGTGTTGCAATGCATGATGCCCTTAGAATCCAAGGTTTCAGAATAAAACTTTGAGGTTTGTGTTTTCTTTGAGGAGTAGAGATCACGTTTCAGTGTTGACCCTTGGTTGACCTTTGCAAACTGATATGACCAACTGTATGACTCATAAAATCCTAGCACTCAAGCAACCTCAGTACCTGAGTGGGAGGCTAATCTTTAGCAGTGAGGTTTCGCAGCGTGCAAACCGTGATTCCAAGCTGCACTTCCAGAGAGCGAGGATCGAGTTTGACCAGATAAGTTTTTCCTATTTTGGACCGACATTTTACAATGACCTCCCTCGTGCCCTTAACACTTAAAATTTACCTGTTTTCAGGAAGGGAAGCATTAACAATGTGTTTTTTATACTATTTTTTAAACTTAACGATTTTATTTATCTGTTGAATAGTTGCTATTTTTTAATTATTTTCTAAGCTAATTCTTCGTAACATTATTTATTTTCTTTTTGTTATTTATTGACTTGAGTTGTCCTAAAAATTTGTTTTGTAACTGAGGAATGTTTTAAAATAAAGATATTTTTATTTATCATTTAACGCTCGTTTTCCGTGTCTTAATTTGTGTTTTTAGGGTTAGACGGATGAATTTAACTTTATTAGTATGGTACTTTTGGGCAATTATCTCCTTTATACACGCATTAAACACGTATTGTTTACACGAGTATGTATTGTATACCTGTGTTGGAAGCTTGCAAACATGAAACACTGCGTCAACATGTCAGCAACCCCCCACCATCGCGGACCCTGACCTCCGGTTGCCCCTGGGGGTGACACTGAGGTGACACCCCGGATGGACGACTGTTGACCGTCACGCTCCCGTGTCAAAGGGGAGGCTGACGTTCGTGACTGTGAGAACTATATTTGACGAGTGAATTAAACCAGACACAACCACCGGCTATAAATATTCAAAAGAAACAACTAGGTCATGGACTGAGTCGCTATGAGTGTTCAAGGGTGGTCGTTTAACTAACGTTTATAAATGATTACATTTTCTTTCCAAAAATGGAATATAGAGAATTATTAATGCTAAATGAATATTCTGTAAAAATTTTCACAAGTGTTAATTTGTTATTTATGGCTCCATCACATCTTAATCACCGAACATATTATATTACAAAAGCATATGAAACTAAAATACAGCATTGACTTTATTCCATGAAATCATAAAATTACCACGGAATTCATCTGGAAATAATACATTCCTTACAGATGTTTTATCTTTCCACGGTTACTATAAAACAGTATTGTAGTATTGTTTGTTTATATTTTAAGATTGAACATATTGGACTGATTTTTAGTACTTGATAGTGTATAGTAACCAAAAAATATACGTTTAAAATACAATGTATTTTGTCTTGCCTTCAGTTGGCTTACATCTGACCAACTATTGTTGTACTTATTCATTGTAAATCATTTCTTTCATTAACATCACGTATCCTCTCTCAAAAAATAATTATTTTTACATAAATAATTAATTTACACAAAGACAGCAAGATACCAAAGCAGAGTTAGTCACCTAGGCTAGTCAGATCTGACCAAACGTCTACAGAATCTAATGGCGTTTCTTATCAATTATTCAATATCTATTATTGATAAATTTTTTTATTCAATACGCGTCCCTGTTTTAACGCCACAACGTTTCTGGAGGTGGAGTATATCCCCCTCCAGGAGGAAAAATACAAAAAATGTATAGTAGATTTCTGCCAAAAAATATATTCAAGGAGAGTTTATAAGGAGTAAGGAAGTAAGGAGTGCGAGTTTATAAGCAAAATAAATATATAATGTGCTAATTTTATTTTAGGTTTTGTGTATTAACGTCCGCGCTATTGAATACTCCGTTAATCTTTTAAGACCATCCCCATAATTAGACCCGTTCGTAATTCAGAGGCAGTAGTTCGGTCTACACGTTAAACTGTAGGTCCCTTAGATTTGCCATTGACTATTGGGCTATTATAAACAGTTCTGTCAGTCTTAGTCAGTACCACAATCATCCTTTACTCATTTCTCATCCATACTTGGCTTAAAATACCTAAGTGGGTAGGAAACCATTTCAATTAAAAGTTAAAGTAAAGTAGAGTAAAAAATAGTTACTTTATGACAGTTTTATACTATGTGAAATATATTTTTAGGATTTAACCAAATTGAATTAATATATAACCAGAGTTCACAAAAATACGTTTTAAACCATTGTGTTCAGTTTTCACCAGTTTACCAGGCATGATATGATTGTAAAATTTAGCATTGTTCTTGCTTTGATAAATATACAATTTTTTAGTTGTAAACATGAAAATGGTGTTCTTACTTTAACTTTCTAATTATTTAATTTAATTTTGTAGGGACCTTTGTCCCGGTTCTTCGACTGTAACACAGTTTTTAAAAATTTTCTACACACTGTGAATCAATTCGTTTTATAGATCTATATTTACGTATTTAGAGAAAATACGTTTAACTAGTTGTATACATCTGTGCAGACGCAGACACGCCGCCATCTTGGATGTACCACCTGTTCAAACAGAAACTGTGATGCAAGTCGCTCTGGGTGGATGAACTACTGTAACCGGTCAATTCCTCGTAGATAAAGTAGTTTTTAGAAATTCAAAACCTATTTGAGACTTAAAACTCTGATTTTTATAAAAAATATTAATTTAACTGTGTGAAAAAATCAATAAAAATGATCGACCTAAATGTGATTTATCCCTTAAGTACTCTGACCTATTTGGGCTTTATAATTATCAAAAGATAGAAATGAGGATTGAGTGTAAGATGATTGTGGCATAATCTTGTAGTTTTGTTACTGACTAAGGCTGACATGTTTCTTAGACAGAACTGTGTAAGAGCCCAACAGTCAATTTTATATCTAAGGGACCAACGGTTTTTCGTGGAGTCCGAACCACTGTCTCTGAATTACGAACTGGTCTAATTATGAGGATGGTCTTTGTGGATTAACGTAGTATTCAATAGTGCGGACGTTAATCCACACAAGAGAACACTACACCCACCGACCATTGCTTAAAACTATCCACAATTCGTGACCTCCAAGTACCCTAGCTGTGTTGAACATGCTACGGTACCAGTATTTAGAGTATGTTTGTAAAAAAGATAATATTAACTCAATAGTAGTTTTAATGCTCTATATTGATATTAACATAAAATATAAGTATTATAACATAAAGGTTTAACAAAAACCTATTCTTTATGTCCTCACATGTAAATAACGTTATGTGTAAATAAATTATGTTTATTGTTATTAATAATTTATCTTTTATTCAAGTAAAATAATGAAAATTGTCACAAAAAGTTGAGTTTGAAAAATCTCTTCTCTGGTATAATATCTATTTATTTTGCTTTTCCTAGAGCAACGTGGATAGAACATCTATTCTGGATATGAATGAATGAATGATTGAAAAAAACAAATATAGTAGAAGCATTGATGTCTAATGAAGAAACCATTTATAGAAAAATAAACAATTTTTGAAGGAGTCCAAGAGAAATATAAAAAAACCGAAACACACACAACTTGTGCACATTTTTGTTATCCATTCCTGGGTTTCTTCATACGCGGCCCCTCCACTTCTAGGGAGTTAGGTCAGCCAGATTACTCCCTGGCAAAGAAGATACCTTCCCATCCCTCCACTAATTCCCAGGAACCTTAGATATCCTTCTTTCAAACATTGATAGGAAAATGTAAATGTAAAAGTGTCACTAGTACTAACCAGCCAACAAATAAAATTCCGTAAATTAAATGTCAATATGTATGTTCGTTGTGACTAACCAAACCATTAATACCAGATAAAAACAGTGGAAGCATCCTAGAAAAGTGTACTGCGAGGCTGCATAGTTAGATTAGATTAGATCATTGAAATGGCAACCATACTACAATGTAGGTATTGTAAGCCAAGTATGAATGAGGATTGAGTGTATGGTGATTGTGGCGCGATCTTGTAGTCTTGTTACTGACTAAGGCTGACATGTTCCTTAGGCAGGACTGTTAATTAATAGCCCAACAGCCGATGGCAACTAAGGGACCTACAGTTTAACGTGGAATCCAAACCACGACCTCTGAATTACGAAATGGTCTAATTATGAGGATAGTCTTAGCGGATTAACGTAGTATTCAATAGTGCGGACGTTAATCCACACATGAGAACACTACATCCACCGACCATCACTCACAACTATCCACAATTCTTGACTTCCAAGTAGCTGGATTACAGGACGTCGCCACCGTCCCTCAAAAATTCGTCGCACGAAAATTCAAAATATAGGTATACATTTTACACATTACAAATTTTAAAATGAATAATAGTTATTAAGGCTTTATGTCAAAATTTGTATTTGTTTACTCACATGTAACAACAATATTTAAAGTAAAATAAATAATTTAAGAATCTTAGTCACAAAAAATGGGGGACAAAAAGAGGAAAGAGAAGAAAGTGTGCGTGGTGGGGTCAGGTAACGTAGGGTCGGCTGTGGCGAAGATACTCGCGGGTAACTGCGGCAAGCTGGAGGCGTTCCAGGAGGAGGTGACTATGTATGTGTACGAGGAGCTGGTCGACGGAAGGAAGCTGACGGACATCATCAACGAGACCCACGAGAACGTCAAGTACCTGCCGGGGAGACATCTGGGGAGTGTGGTCGCAGTGCCTGACCTGGAGGTGGCGACCAAGGACGCGGACATCGTGGTGTTCGCGATCCCCCACGACCAGATCAAAACCGTCTGCGCCTCTCTGGTGGGAAAGATCAAACATTCCGCCATCGTGGTGGTGATGGTGAAGGGTTTGGACGTCACCGAGAACGGAAACATCGAGCTGGCCTCTAGAGTGATCGGGAACTTCATCAAGATCCACACATGTGTGTTCACAGGTCTCAACTTCCCTGGGGAGGCTGTGGTGGGGAGACTTTGTGAAACATCGATAGCGTGTAAGTCTAAAGCAACTGGTGCGGTGTTGCTGGATGTGATACAGACCGACACAGTCAGGGTGCAAGTGCTGGACGACTTGGACACAGTGGAGTTGTTCAACACCTTGCGGTGTTTGGTCGGGTGTGCTGCAGGGATCACCGACGCCATGGAACAGGAGTACAACTGTAAAGCGGCTATCTTCAGACTGGGGTTGATAGAAGTAGTAAAGTTCTTGGATATGTTCTACCCCCACGTCAAGTTGTCCACTGTGTTCGAGTGCTGCGGAGTCGCGGATATGCTGTTGAGCTGCTACTACGGACACGACAGGAGGGTGACCGAGGCCATGGTGCGCGGAGGGATGTCACTGCTGGAGGTGGAACGAAAACTCCTAAATGGGAAGAAGCTGGAGGGTGCCAGAGTGGCGAGGGACGTCCATCGCTTCCTGAGGTCCCGAGAGGTTGACGAGTACTTCCCCATGTTCACCGCGGTACACAGGGTGTTCGTCAATGATCTGGAGCCTGAGGACTTCTTGAGCTGTATCTGCAGTCACCCGGAGCACAACTTGCGTTTGCAGAGAATCGCCTGGTGACGGTCGACACACATTCACTTCATTCTTTCAATTCAATAAACTACATATTAACTTTAAAACCATCATGATGCCCAAAAAGAATTTGTGTAGTTAAATGAGAACTTTGTTACATGATCAATGTTGAATCCAAATGTGGTTTATCTTAAAAATTTTAAAACATTTTGTCTGATAAAATATTTTGAATTGAATTGATTACATTTTCATTGACGAACTTAGCAATTGAAATGTAACTATGAAAAATTCTCTAAATTCTATAATGGGATAGTTAGAGAGACAAGGCTGTAAAATAAAAACATTTTTTGGTGTAAATTTGCTAATTCATTCAAGGTGCGTGTTATTATTTGAAAAAAACATAATCACGAAAAAATTGTAATCCAGTAGAGTTACTTTAAGTTTTTTTCACTAAATAATTTATGGCAGAATATTTTTGAAAACACGGAGTAAGTATTGCTGAATATTACAGTCTTAAGGGAAAAATCGGCTAACTAAATAATATTATCTACGTTTATTTCACAAACGTATTTATAAAAATACCTATTTACCTAACATTTTCTCAAATTGATTGAAATAGGTCCATATGTTATTGGTAAATAAATCAGCTGATATTCTTACTAAGCGTTTCTACCCATCTACCTAGACAAAAATTAATTAAAATATTAATTTATATAAAAACTGTCTCGAGGTATTTAATTATTGTAATCGTGTAAATTTTGACATTCATAGTCATTTTGTCTCATATTCATTGGTGTTTTATGTTCATATTACATACTATAGTATATTAATAATACCCCCGTGACAGCAGACCTGCGTACTCAGCAAATGTCCAAATCATAAACATAATAATTATTATTATTACATGACAAGTTTTATCATTATCTGTCGATAAATATACGAGTTATTTGCCTATCCTCCTAGGATTAACATGGTAAAAGTATTCAGGTTTGCTGCTGTGAAGAACACTGAAAGTAGGCGTTTCTACCATAAAAGGCTTATATTTTGACCATTTATACCAAGTTTCATCAACATTTGTCCATAAATAAAAGAGTTTGCCTCTTCTCTATAAGATTAACATGGTAAAATAGTATGCAGGTTAGCTTCCATGATAAAAAAATAAACTGTTGTTTTTATGCATAAATGGATGAATCTCAACCACATGAAGCTAATTATTAAGATTCATAAAAAAATATAAATTTATAAGTGAGATATAAATTTTTCCTTATCCTCCTGTTTTGGTCGCTTCGAAAGTAATATTTGGAACAGATGATATTTGTTTGTTTTGGTGTAAGGAAATTGATGATTTTCTTTGATCCTAGCTGAAAGGAAACAAACCACTTTCAAATACGGAGTAATGTAAATAAGATTTATAAATTATGCTAACATTTCGTGTATGTGCTAAATCCTAACATAAAAGCATCATTCTACTGTTCGACTCTATTATGTATTAAAATTTACGTCAGACTAAATATCTGTTATATCTGTTACGCCACAGATACTAAAGGTAAAAAACTCAATACGTTTACATACAATGTTTAAAAAGCTTCAATAATAAATCTTTAACATGAGTATCAGATTCTGATGAAGAATTTTACGGATTACATCTTACGTATAACTTCCTAAAAAGGAAAATTTAGATGCATTGAAACACATTTGGAATGCCGACACTGTCGTATTTAGGCCAAGTGTGACAGATGGGTTACATGACTTGTCACTGACAAAGAACAGCTGATTCGATTGTCGTGATCATGAATAATACCCTAATGAACAAAGAAAACTCTGGGTCTAGAATCAAACCAAAGACTAAACAAAGTACATGTAGGCGTCACATCCTCACTGTGAGAAGGTACGGGATTTTACTAAAATTTATGTTTGGTAATATGTGGGTCTGGCGTGTTCTGTAATCCAGCTACTTGAAGGATCAAGAATTTATATAGTTGTGTGCGATGGTTAGTAAATGTGATATTTTCTGGTGTGGATTAGATTATTGAAATGGAGACCATACTACAAGGTAGGTATTTTAAGCCAAGTATGAATGAGGAGTGTAAGACGATTGTGGCGCGATCTTGTAGTCTTGTTACTGACTAAGGCTGACATGTTCCTTAGACAGGACTGTTAATTAATAGCCCAACAGCCGATGGCAACAACTGAGGGACGTACAGTTTAACGTGAAATCCAAACCACGGCCTCTGAATTACGAATTGGTCTAATTTTGAGAATGGTCTTCGTGGATTAACGTAGTATTCAATAGTGCGGACGTTAATCCACACAAGAGAACACTACATCCAGCGACCATCGTTCGCAACCATCCACAATTCGTGACCTCCAAGTAGCTGGATTCAGCACCATTGAATGTCACGTTCATGCGTTAATACTGTCCTCATAATTATACCAGTTCATAATTCAGAGGCAGTGGTTTGGACTCTATGTTATGCTGTAGGTCCCTTAGATATGCCATTGACTGTTGCGCTATTAATTAACAGCTCTGTTTAAGGAAAATGTCAGCCTTAGTCAGTAACATGACTACAAGATCGCGCCACAATCATCTTACACTCATTTACCATTCATACTTGGCTTAATATACCTACCTGGGTTGGTCGCCATTTTAGAAAGGTAATTCTAATAATACAAGCAGTAAGAAAGATACTTCATATACTATACAAAGTAAAAAAGGTATTTTTAAAATAATAATGAACGGTTTAGAGGTTTTATTCTATTAAACAAACCGTATAGTATTTCCAATATTAAGTACAAATTCAAATTGAAAAAACAAATATTATTAATGAAATAAAAATGCACATATATTAAAACAAAGAATGAATTAACTATTTCATGATCTCTTCTAAGTATATTGGAACTAGTTTTGAGGCCTTTAACATTTATTTGTACATTTTTGTTATTGGTTTCCTGGAGTAAAAAATTATGACTTGGAACCCAAAAATAACAAATAACTGAACCTTCTTTCATTAGGTGTTTAAAATACTTGTGAAATAAAAATCGAAACTAGAACATTTAACATGCGTCATATTTATTTGTGAGTTATCATAGACTTTCAATATCATTTTTCGAAGGAAGCCTCATAAAATCCTATATTTTAACGACTTAAAAATAAATTTATCTGATATTAAAACAAGTTTTTTATTGAATGAGAATAGGTACACACAACTAAGCTAATTATATAAAATATTTACACTCAATTAAAAAATAAATTTATCCCTCTCCCAAAACCAACTGGTACCTAGAGTTTAAATTAAGTAATTAACCCATTTCGAGAACACACCTTCTTCCCCTTCCACCCGGATTTGAAAATGGCCGTTATTTTATAAGAGTGTTCATTGGATAGTTGGGAATTACTGGTAATTTACCGGTAATTATTGACGCGTTTCACTGTACGGGGATGTGGAGTGTTTGAACAGATGTTCGGAGACAGTCCTCGCTGTCACTTCCTCCGGATCCGCTGCCACTGCCTCTTCGATCTCGTCGCCACGGTAAGCTTCAGCAGGCCTCATATGTATGAAACTGTACGCACCCACGCACTGTTTATTTGTACACACCGCTTGCATTGGTATGCTTTATTGTTTAATTCTTCCTTGTTAAGGTTATTTTGATATAGAATTATTTGAATTTTTCCAGACTTAAGTTTCACAGTTTCATTCATCCATCGACAAGCTAAAAAAAGAAATTTGGAGCTAAAAAAATTTTTGTTGTTTTGAAATTAACCAACTCGTCACTTTGTTGAACATTGTTAATTTTTTTACCATCGATTCAAAAAGTTTGGTGATCTAATCAAAAATGGCGAACATATACGTGTTCAAATGACGTGGCGACGCAAATTAGTTTCACTCGACTTCGGTAAGAAATAGATTCGATTAGCGAAAGATTTGTACAATTATCGATATACTTCATGCTTTGAACTGATTAAGTACTTTTATTTTCACTATATTATAATAAGGTCTATTTATCCGAAAATAAAACTACTGTGAGACGTTTTTTATCTAAAAAAGAAACGTAAAATATTAAAAAGTAAGTTTCTCAGTATTTCTGTATTCTCAAAATTCTGTATTTTATTAATGATAAAATTGCAGAATAAACTTAGATAATTATTTATGTAGAAAAATGGATTAAGTGGTATTTATGTATAATGGTATTTATAAGCGAAAATAGTAAAATATTTGAAAAACTCTTATATTGTAAAATTTATATTTTTATTGAAATGAGCATTAAACTGAGTCTTATTTGGGATATTTTATTTATTAAAATCCATACATGACTACAAAAAAGCTATGAAAAGTTTACCAAATTTTGAATTTCATTGGTCAAATTTATTTTTATAAGTTATAAAATTTTGCAATTTTACTTAACAGTACATAATTATTTGAATTAAATAAACCAAACTTTATAATAAAATTAATTTTGAATGTATTTCTACGAATTCTATGAACTATTTTGAGTTCAATAAACGTAAAAATAGAAGATCAATAAGTGAAGTGAGTATGGTAACATTATAATAAGTGTTTGTGATTTTGTTATACCAGTTTATTATCAAATGACAGAATAAGGTTTTAACCATATGGCTTCAAATTATGCTCACTTAAATTCTAAGAACAATCAATAACTATTTTATAGTTTTAAAAAATGAATACGTTTGTTCGTCTTGTGTTCAAAATTAAATTTAATTCATTGCCTTTATTTTTCTTTTCTTGTACTCGTCATACAAGATAATAACTGTGTTGGTACCAAAAAATGATAAAAATATTAGTACCTAACAAAATCTTAAAACCGTAAACGTAATTTTTATAATTTTGCATTTACGAATAAAAACGCTAAATTAAATTTTAAACAGATTACAACAAATTTATTGAACAAATTAAATTGGAAAAATATATTTTAATGTTTTTATAAAAAAAAATACTTATAAATGACATACAGCAATAAATGTTAAAAAGATATTTTATAGTTTTTCCAATTTTCAATGGCATACATTAACATGGAGTAGCAAAGGGCAGGGTTGTTTCGTAAAAAAATTAGAAAACCCTATCCTCATAAAATCGTAAAAAATGTTATTATTATTTTCATAAAAAAATTTGTTTTGTGTTTGGCCTTCTCACAAAGCCAAAAATACGATAGCAAAAAAGATCGAGTTAAAAAATTAACAATGAAAATCCAACTAACTAATCCAAAAATAAACTACAATCCTAAATTAAAATCCAACTAATTAATTGGACAACTAAAATCATTTTTATCCTTAATAGAAATACAAGTTATAACCAGTGTTTTTGGAAAACGAGATTAATATTGGACTGTGTTCATATGTAGACTATTATATGATAAAGTAATATTAGTATGTAAATTTATAACTAAACTTTAAACAATTTGTTATTAGGTAAAATTTAACGGGAATAGAAAGGGTAACATTTTTTTACAATTTCTGTTTTAATGTAGTTTTAAAGAAGAAATTTTGCTCTTTTAGGAACTGGTCTTTGAATTTATATATGATGATCCTAAGTATGATTTTATAAATAAATTAATATTGGATGTCTCAAGTTTAATGTTCGATGCTAGTAGCAACGTATG
Organism: Nephotettix cincticeps; assembly: GCA_023375725.1. Lineage (NCBI taxonomy): Eukaryota > Metazoa > Arthropoda > Insecta > Hemiptera > Cicadellidae > Nephotettix > Nephotettix cincticeps. The sequence continues at coordinate 4,121,153 of CM041787.1, forward strand.
GCTCATTTACTAATAGTCGATTTCTTGTACAAAGGTACACTTTTCTCAGGATCTATAAGAGAATTGAAATTTTCTATACATGTAAAACTATATAATACGAAGCTACAGTACAAGAATTATTCCATTAAAAGTATTAAATACTGAGAAAAAAATATGTTGAATGTATAAAAATCTGGAGAATAATATTGGTTAAAAAAATATTACTCAGCAATTAAAAATGATAATGAAATAATTCTAGTGTTGTAGGTTCACAATACATAAGGAAATACAGATATAAAATTTCAACTCAATATCTTTTATAGTTTCTGAGAAAAGTGTACCTAAATTTCACAAATTTAACATGGTGGAGATAGGGCTTCGCCGCTCCTCTTAATGAAAAAATCCGACATATTAGTAATAAATATTAGCTTACTAATAGATACATGAATTTGACGTTCCAAGTTTGAAACCAGTTACTTCTGTCAGATCATGAATGGTCACCTCTAGCTTACCTGGGTCGGACGCCCTATCCCTGCAATCTTATTTCCACTATATTCTGGTACTATTTTATTATAATCTAAAATACTTATGTTAAAGGTTTTTATTTCATCTTAAATTACGTCTCCTGGCCTAATTTGAGTGGATTGGATTTTATTTTCAAAATAAATGAAGTTTTCAATCACGCTAAAAATATTAGATTTAATTTTTTTCAAAATTTGGTGATTCCTCGAAATGTGTCTCAAGGTAAAGCTATAGGTTTATTTGTCCTTGGTCTGTGAACATTATAAGTTATCTGAAATGACTCTAGACTCGTGACTGGGATAAGCCAAGTTGTAGTGAGTTTAATTTCCATTTAATCTTATCTTTACCGTTTATAGACACGCCAAGAAGTTAATGTATAATAAAATATACCAATGTGTCCACTAAGACTGTAGTAGTTGTAATATTTCCGTTTTTATTGTAATTTATCTTTAACGTTCTCCTCCCAATACGATAGTTTAAGGTGGAAGTGTTGCTTTCAGAATTTTCAAATTTGAGTTTTTGGTGGATGTATCCATTTTAGTGCCCTCTGGATCGAAAAAGTGGTTACCTGTGTTTCTGTTCGTTTGTACGTTAGCATGTGTAGGAGAATGTGCAGAAGCATGAAGATGATAGGAGGGATACTATATTAAGTGAGTTAGTTCCTCTAAACGTTAACCCAGCTTATTGTCTTATCCTCATTCTACCTCCAACACCTGAATCCACAACCATTATCCACAGCACATGATCTCTACGCAGCAAGACTGTCACCAGAACAGCTGTGTCGTATGTGCTTCTATGCATTATCAGCCCTCATTACCTCAATGCTATTCATTTTGCTCAGTCACGCCTCTAAGTAACCTAATTATTGGTTATGGAACGTTATTGTGCTTTGTTTTTTCTTAAAGTTAGACCGTTTTCATCAACATTTTGTCTGTATAAATTAAAATAATGTTTCTAAAGAAAATAATTTGCTCTTAGAGGGAACTTCACTAAGTCAGGTGTACTAAACAGCTGGGCATATCTAGTAAAAATTATTTAAATCTACCAAATATTGCTCAAAACTGAGTTTAAACAGTTGTGGGCTAATTTAAGGAATACAATTTCTTTCTTCAAAATATACAGAATGATGAAATAGGTTTCGTCATAATGAGGGTTGTAGATTTCACAGAGTTGACGTACTAAAATACCTTTTTAATAAATGCAGAACGTATGACGGATTTTCTGGTCTATGGCACGTATATATTACCAATGATTTCCACAATTTCGAACATTATACAGATAAAACTACAACTGTCTTTGAAAAAACTGTACGAAATTAACAACTAACGAGAAACATCGTCTGCCATAAGCAGACCCTATAAAAAGTTTTTTTTTACATTCAGACTTATAGTTATAGTATATTTGAGGTTATGGTTAGTTAAAAAACAGTAATGTAATAGTCACTGTAAATATTTAACCATACATCTTCTATGTTTTTGCTTAATGAACTAAGAGATTTAATCTTTTACACCTTTTCCAATTTAATTTAAGAAAACATAAATTATATTTAAGATTTATCACATGTATTTCAGAAAATAAGATTTGTAGTTCAGAATAGTCAGTTTTATTTCGGAAAACATCAATTGAATTTCAGAAATAGTGAACTTAATTTCAGAGGTTGTCAAATGTATTTGAGAATTCGTAAAATGAATAAAAGAAAAACAAACCTCAGTAATTGTATTTGAGAAAACTACGGCAGTTGAAACATAAGAATATCATAACAACAGTTAACGTTAATTTTTAAATTGTTTTAACAAAAATAAGTGAAAAATATAAATTTTTGAGTAAGTGACCATTAATATTCAGCACCCTATCGCCCAACTTGCATATCTTCCAGTCTCAATACTGCTGGATGATGAATTGTACTGCATTTGACAACTTCTCAAAACCAAATGATTTTTATCTGAAACAAAATAGACTAATTTTCAAAATAAAGCTACAGATTCTAAATTTAAAATTACTAACCTGAACTACAATTGATACTTTCTGAAATAAAAGTGGAAACTTAATTAAATAAAAATGAAGTTATGTATCAATATACTTGGTCCTATATGCATGTATGTTTTACTTTCGTCCTCTATGTAAAAGGAAGGATGGAATAGGAAGGGAGAAGAAGAAGTTATGGACTAGCTTTATGCCAGACGATTACTTGAGCCTGACGGCCAAACTGTGTTTTTCTAGTTTGTTCGACGGCTCGAGTTATTGTTCTTGGCAGATAACTTCAAGTGAAGCAGAACAACTTCAAAATAAGTTTGTGAAAATCTCGAGTAACATCAAGGAGAACTCCTATCGACATGAAAGAGAACTTCATTGACATCAAAGAGAACTTCTGTCGACATCAAGATGACACGATATCGATGTGACTTTATCTTTTACAGAATCTTCAAGCGACATCAAAGAGAACATCTTCCGTCACATAGAGGATCCACAGTAACACCAAAGAGAACTTCTATCAATACCTACCAAAGATACTCCCTAATGACACCAATAAACATTTTCAGTGACAACTAAATAAGCTCCCAAACAAAATTAAAAAATAACTTTCATCACCCATATAGATTTCTAAAAATCAAAAAAGGAACATCCATTGGTATCTCATGTTGCCAAGAGATACGATCGAAAATAATGTACAAACTATTTTCTAATGTAACTAGATTTGGACTGAAAGTAATATCTAGCTAAAATAATGTAGTATACAATAATATTCTTAATTATTATTATTTTATTTATCAACAGGAGTTTATTGCTAATCTATTTACTAAGTAATCAAATCAGAATTAAAATTATGTAATTTATAGAAAAACACAAAGAATTTTTAAACCATGTCCTATCCTAAAGTAAAAACTTTGTTTACATACTTCTCCTGATGCACTTTAAATTTTTATTTTTTCTAAGGGTTTTTTACGTTTCATGTGATCAATTTAAGAGTTAAATTTGTTGAATAAATTTAAAGAAATAATGTTTACTTGTAATGAGATTGTAAGCCTAAATAACGATAAATGAAATAAATTACTTACGTAACGTATGTAAACATTTTTAGTTAAAATATTCACCCCAACTTAAACATTTTAACCTCTTTTCTTATTTTAATAATTGATAGTTCCGTTATAAGTAATATTTATATACAAAATAACACTTTTTTCGAGTTATTTATTTTATAATTCTCACAACTCCAAACATTTACATATAATGAAGATAACATTTTAGAAACCGTATTTTGTGAACTCCAATTAATTCCTGACGAAATAGATCTGTACATATAATTAACGTACAAGGTCGTGTAACGGATGATGTTTAGTGAGATGTGGCGCCGCCATCTTGAACAGCTGTGGAACACTTGTACACACATTGTTAACAAGGTGAGCGGCGCGACAGGTAGCTGGTGGCGTCATCTATGTGGAAAACTAACGAAATATAGTACGGACTTTGTTACAAACTAATATTACTTACTAATATATAGAGAACATAGTTTAAATTATTGATTTACGGGGGTTTGGTACCTCCTATTCGATGTACTTTTGACATGGATATGTCTTACCTCAGGGGGGGAGGGTGTTGGTGATTTTTAAGATGGAAAATGTGTAACCGGTTTCCATAGAAACTACCTAAGCTATTGTATTGAATTTTTAATTTAAAGAATGAGAACAGCTGTTCAGATAAACTGAAAACATTCCCTTTAGACGTATCCATGATCTAACGTATTTCCCACAGGGAAGTAAATACAACCTTTTTTCTCAAGAACCATTGCAACGCTGTGAATGAACTGTTTTTGGGATGTTTATGGTAGCATTTGCAATACTTTAACCCAGGGATTTCAAAATATATAAATTTAAAAAAATGAGAAGCTAGTCATACGACATGTCAAATAGCACTCATAAGGAATTCGGAAATTGACTCCTACATCTTAGACCTTAGGTACCTCCTAAGATTTTTAATTACTACCAAATATATAATATGTTAGAATATTGTAGCAAAACTAAAAGGAGACCCCCGATTTTCGCCAATTGTCTTTAAATTTCAAGACCTTTAAAATGAAGTACATTTCGATGGGGGTTTACATTTGAAAATTTTAAGTTGCCCCCAAAATCCCACATATTGGGGGGCACTCAAGATTTTCGATAACATCAAAAGTTACTTTGGGTTAAGTTTGTATGGTTTCCGAAAGGTTAATCATTTCTTATAAAAAAATAATAGAGGGAAAGGGACTTTATAACCATTCTATATATTATACGTATAATAATACAATAATATATTATACGTATATCTTGGGACTTGCATCTTCCATAAGGCTCAGTTTTAAATTATACAAACCACAAAAACAATGTATATCTATAATATATAAAACCCAAATCTGACTCACTGATCACAATTTCACAAAAACTAAAATAATTTGGAGTTTCAAACTTGGTACGCAGATTCTATTTAAGGTCTAGATGCGTACTAAGAAAGGATTTTTTGAAACTCCCAAAGGGCTCTGCCCTACAGAGGTTCAAAGTACCCATGTAAACCTTACGGGGGAATTTGTTTAAATTTTCTACAATCAAAACATTTGATTTCTAAAGCTACAGCTGTTGGTTTACTTTCCATTAGAAATGTGAATTGCTATTCAATGCCTTTTGTATCAATCGACAAATTATACTGAACAAGTACTATTTACAAATCATATTAAACAGTGTTTACAACAGTGTAGTGTAATCAATATAGATTAAATTAAGCATTACGCTTGAGAAGAATGGAACAATAACACAGAATTTCTAAATCAACATATTAAGTCAGAGTTTTAGCGCCTTCTACTTGTAAACGCAATTCCCTCCGTGCATGACTGCAGCACAGGCTGTGTTCATTTTTTCCAGGAGTTAACTTAATTGACTAGTTTCATTTTGACTCCATTCTTTATATTTTTATAAATTAGTTTAACTAACTCCTGAAACATCTTGAATGGTATACGTATGTAATTTTTATTGATATTTAATGAAAATTAGCATATTTTTGTTTTGATTTTAGTACAATTGTAGTGCAACCTCCCATGAATGAAAGGTAACGCTGTCTGTGTTTGTTCACACAAATTTAAAGCACAAATCATTAATCTCTGTGAGTGGACAGTAGCGTTTAGGTGAGAAGGCTCTTTGAAAAAATACTTAGGTTAGATTAGATTAGATTATTGAAATGGCAACCTACCCGGTAGGTATTTTAAGCCAATGAATGAGAAGTATGAATGAGAAATTAGTGTAGGATGATTGTGGCGCGATCTTGTAGTATTGTTACTGACTAAGGCTGACATGTTAAGGCTGACATGTTCCTTAAGAATTATGAGGATAGTTTTTGTAGTTGAATGTAGTACTCAATAGTGTGGACGTTAATCCACACCAAATAATATCACATCCACCGACCACCGCTCATATCTGTTAAGTATTCGTTATAAATTAATTGTGATAGTCTAATTATTTTATAAACTAATTAATATGCGGGAATTCAAAAATATATTTTTTCAATATTTAAAAGCCTGGTACTTTTGAATTCACTAACGTCAAAGAAAACATAATTTCTTCATAAAGAGATAAAAAATTATATAAATTTACTTTATAATTTATTCATCGAGTATTTAAGGAATCTGACTATCGTTTTGCTGTATTTTCAATATCGTAAACATAATATAGAGTATTACGCTAGTGTAAAGATCATTCAATATTAAACTTATTCTGGTGAACACAACTTTTTTTAAGATGATGACTAAAATAATTTTCTTACATGTTTCCTACAGAAACTTCTCTAATACATTAATTTCGTTACAAAAATATTTAAAATATCACAACAATAAAAAGGTAATCTAATAAGGCCTAATACAACAATTCCTGGCGACCCACCGTCAAAGTCGCCAGCTGTTATCGATCGCGTTATGTAACTATCGATTGTCCACTATCGAGTATCGCATCGTATCACGGCGGAGGTGAGGTTATGTTATATAACCACCTCTAGTGCTGCCGCTGCCCGCTGCCCGGCAGACCTGGATCTTGCAGTTGCCTTTTGTTTGGACCCTCTCGTCCCTTGGACACCCTGGACACCATGAACCCTCTGTGAACCGTAAGATCCTCCAGAAGCCGACATGGGAGTTACGGATGAAGCTGCACCCTTATTGGTGTCTGCAAAGAAAACTTCTGGAGCTAAAACCTACAGCGCTCTTGGTTATGTAAGTACTTTTGGCCCACCATTTGGTTTTACATTTTGGTATTTCATTTAGGATTTTTTTGTTTTTGTTACCCTAAATCAACCCCCTTTATGCTTAATGAACACTAAAAATGATTATCAATAAATTTTCAAAAAGTTAGGCTTAGAAAATTTTAATAAAATATTTTTGTTGAATTTTTATTTTTGTAAAATGTACTGTTAAATTACAATTTTTAAATTAATTTGACAATTCTTCACAATTTTTATTCATTGTTTGCTCTACTACTGGTACCTTAAGAATTTACTAACAAATTTGGTTTTCTAAGTAATAAAATTGTTAAATGTGAAAATGTTACTAAAAGTAATCAACCAATAAGTATTGTTTTAGTATTACAAAAATAAATAACACAGTTAAAAAAAATATTAAAATTAAGATTACTGTTACTAATATCCAAAATTAATTACACATTACCTTTTATTTTAATACTCTAATAATTTACTAAACATTTTGTACGAAATATTTTCCAGCAATTAAGAAACACACTACAAAGGTTTAATTTTTTATAAATTATTCATACAACTATTTTATACAATTTAGTACACAGTATTCGGTTAATTAGGTCACGGGTTCTAATCCCAGGAAACCGATCAGCTTTTGGAATGTTTTCTCAAAATTATTGTAAGCTATTTTGTGTCTTAGCTTATCCAATGTTTATGTGGTAGAAAAAACTAAAATGATCACCTTACGTTAATGAAGTAAAAATATTTCTTAAGGTAGCTCCTTCATTTGCCTACTTAAACAAAACATTATCTATTAAAAAAATCAATATAAGTTGGATCAAAAAACATTTTTAGGAGTTTACTAAAAGGTCTCAACTAGAAAATTAATTATAAAATTAAGGAATTTCCACGAGGGATTATTTGAAGAGGGGTTCAAACCTGTTTGCCAATTGTGTTCGCAACTGGGGCCCCAAGGCCATCCGTTTTCGGCCATCAACCGACATATTTTACAACCCAGCACACTCTGGTGAGCACCAATTGAAACATAAACCAAAAGTAAATTCTTTATAATTTCAATAACACCCTTCGTTTTTCTAAACAAAGAAAAATGAACAGGGAAAGATTATTTCTTTGTGTATCAATAAAACGAACCCACATATCAAATCTTTAAAATTTTGGTAAAATATAGTTTAACATTGATTTGTTAATAAGTCAAAAATATTAATTAGTTGAATAATAATAATACATTTAGTTATTACAACTTATATTATAAGTTAAATAAAATCACCAAAATAGAGATTTAGTAGAGTAGTAGATAAAATACAAACTAGAGCAGATTTTATCAACTTTATAAGCGATTTTATTCATAAAAAATCACGTAATGAGATTACATAAATGTGTAAGAAGTTATGTAATGAAGGCCTCGTACTGCGTGAAATATTGTTATTTTTATAGTACATTATTTCAATAAATATTTTAACTATACGATTTTTAAAATGATATTTTATATATAATTTTACGTAGTTTTATCACCAATTAATTTAAGTTCTCGTTAGTAAAGTGTAACCAGTCGTCTTATATAATATATGAAGCTGTTCATTGTAAACATTACTCATATCCTAGAAGAATTTGTCGTATTAAGTTTCAATTAAACGTCTCGGTTTTTCGTTTTGCAAACATTATTTTTCCTTATATTTCTGCGAAAACTGTTTATAATGCACACACTACGGGTTAAAAGTAATCCTTTCCCACCACCCATGTGAGGTAAAAGGTCAGCTGATGTGAAGGTCATCAGCTGTTCGTTATTACTGTGTATATCTATATATAAAATTGAATGTATGTATGACCTTTATGCGTTGCCAAACTACTCATCCGATCGCCATGAAGTTTTAGGAAGTTGCTCTATATGTGTCCGGGAAGGTTTTAGTGAAAAAATATTTTCGAAAACTCCGTAGGTTTCTATTTTATGGTGTTTTAAATTTCTAATGTTAAGCTTATGGAGAGTAAGTTTGTTTACAAATTGTCTACAATGAAAACATTTGATTTCTTAGCTACAGCTGATTGGTTTACTTTCCATTAGCAATATGCTTTACAATGCCATCTGAATCATTCATTGATGTAAAACTATGAAGTAAATATGTGCTGTACAAAATCAACAGCTTTATTCGCCACGTTAATAGTTTACGGTTTTGGGGGATTATATATTTGTATTTTTATTTTCTGTCTGATTAAAATTCACGTGTTTATATGTTGCCCGAATAAAAAATAATTACAATGTTTATACAGTTAGGTTTGGATTGGATTTGAAAATTGTGAATTAATCCACTCAGATTTATTTGTTTTTTGGGAATGTTATTAATATGTCTTATCGTTTCAGTATTGTTATTCACTATGCCGCGACCCAGAATATATAACCTTTCACAATGAAGCCGTAATGGTATTCGACTTCAGAACATGACCAATCTTAAATTTAACCTGTATTTACTGTCAGGCGTTACGAAGTTCGCCGGGTCAGCTAGTAGTAAATAAAAATACATGCATGTTATCGGTAAGTTATCGATAGTGTCAAAAATGATAATCGATTATTAGTATTAAGTGAATTAGCTTATTAATTTCAATTTCAAGAACAATATGAAAAGAACTCTTTCGTCTGTAAAGTGTTTGGTTTTTACAGTAGTTAGCTCAATATTTTATAGAGTCTGAAGAAAAAATATTGTTCATAATACAAGTCTTAGTTTCTTTCGTTTCGTGCTCAGATAGTATTCGTATGAAAAGCATTATTTTCGACCATTGTAATGATATATAGTCTACTATTTCTTCGGGTATTAGCTTCACTTAAATTTAATTTCTTCCCGCCAGACTAAAATTAAGGAAGAGCATGAAATTCATATATTTTACAACTATCTCGAAAAGTCGTGTCAGAATCGTTGATACTAAATGGTTACTTCCATGTAATAAGTTGTTTAACCGAATATATGTTAATCTCATAATCACCCAGGTCTAATTATACTAACTAATTAAAGTTAATTACTAAAATAGTGACCTACCCAGGTAGGTATTTTAAGCCAAGTATGCATGAGAAATTAGTGTAAGATGATTGTGGCGCAATCTTGTAGTCTTGTTACTGACTAAGGCTGGCTTACCCTTAGACAGAACTGTTAATTAATAGACCAACAGTCAATGGCATGTCTAAGAGACCCAAAGTTTAACGTGGAGTCCGAACCACTGCCTCTGAATTACGAACTGGTCCAGTTATGATTCTTCGCGAATGTCCACGGGTCCAGTTCAATATAAAGAACCATAATATTATTTAAACAGGCAACATTTTTAAAATTAAAGACACAGTAGAGTGATGTGTTATGTTACAAGAAGAAAAACTATTGATAAAAACGTAAGGACTTTTAGATCGTTAAAATTACATAATCTCTGTGGGCAGTGCCACGGGTGTCTACAAGGAATGGATTAGGGCAGGTAGTCACCGCCTGTAGCTTCAAGGGTTCAGGGGTTGTTCTCTTAAAAAAATCTACCTAGAACTACTTCAAACGTAGAAACCCGTTTGAAGTTTTGGAGTTTGTTTTCCTGACTTTGTGTAAATGATGCAGTATTAAACATATTTGGATGAGGCAGATTGTCCAAATTAATTACTCCAGATTCGAACACAAGTTGTATATGGGTTATTTTACATAGGCCTACTAATTTCTAAAAAATACCCAACAGAGAAAACATGTAGAAGAAAATTGTAAAAACAATTAGAAGTTTTGCGTTTATGTAGGAAGATTTATATGGTTTTTGAGTGTGAGGGAGGATTACAAAAAACATATTTGAACAAATTTAATATCATTTGTAATAATTCCATTATACTTTTCCGTGTGGTTTCGAGGACATTTCATTTATTGGACAGTTTGAAAACCTCTTTTTAAAATTCAAGGAGCCTCAAATGACACATCAACAGTGAAAGCTCTGATGAAAACAATAATGTCTCGGTGTGAAGAAAGAAAGGTAAATAACTGCATCAAAGTTCACTGACTGATATAAAATTAGCCTTTATGAACAAAATGGAGATAAGAGATTAGAGTAATGAAATGGCGACCATACTACAAGGTAGGTGTTTTAAACCACGTATGAATGAAGATTGAGTGTAAGATGATTGTGGCGCGATCTTGTAGTCATGTTTTTTACTAAGGCTGACATGTTCCTTAGACAGGACTGTTTGGCAACAACTGAGGGACCTACAGTTTAACGTGGAGTCCCAACCACTGCCTCTGAATTACGAACTGGTCTAATTATAAGGATGGTATTTGCGGATTAACGTAGTATCCAATAGTGTGGACGTTAATCCACACAAGAGACGTTAACACTACACCCACCGACCATCGCTCACAACTATCCACAATTCGTGATCTCAAAGTAGCTGGATTACAGGATGACGCCGCCCTCACAGAAAACCACAAACCCAATTTTTTTATAATAAAGGTTTTGCATTTTCATGTACGCGTAGTTTTTCAGCCCCGGACTCCTGGCTCATGTGACAGAGAAACCTTGCGAGGTTTTTTATACCAGACGAAACTCGACTCCTCCGGACAGGATCAATGGCCGCCGGAATAGAAGCCGTTTTATCATTTTATCACTATCAATCTAATTTTACCCGTATTACCTATAAATATAATCCTCAACAAGAATACAGGACATCTCATAAATGGAAGACCAAAATTATCTTAACAACCGAAAATAAGTTTACTCTCATCATTATGAGAGACCCAGCTCTAACTCCCTTAGCTCGATGTGGGTTTACTCATCAAATGGGGGCTAGTTTTTTGTGGAGAAAAGTTTCTTTGTGATTTTATTAAACAGCCTGATGGACTTTATTGTGGAGTCCGAACCACTGCCTCTGAATTACGAACTGGTCTAATTATGAGGATGGTATTTGCGGATTAACGTAGTATTCAATAGTGCAGACGATAATCCACACAAGAGAACACTACATCCACCGACCATCGCTCACAACTATCCACAATTCGTGACCTCCAAGTAGCTGGATTACAGGAAAAGCCACTGTCTCAGTCTTATATGGAAACCTGAATTCATTAAGGTGATTTATTTGAAACTCCCAGTTGATTTAATATTCTTTCCTTCTGGAAAGAATGAATCTAGGTAACGTAAGAACAAGTTACAAATGTTATAAAAACTAGTACGAATCAAGCTGAACCATTTACATTCAATGCAATTTTTTAAACCGTTGATTCAGGTCAGTACAGTTTACCGCTTACATAAGTCAGTCGAACGCGCCGTGCCAGTGTTCAACCAGTGACGGCCGACACATGTCAGCCTATGAATGCTAATGCAGCAACTCCATCTCGCTATCTTTAATTCACCTAGACTTTTGCCATGGATATCTAAAAGCTCTGAGGGAGGTACGTTAGCAATTCACGTCACGCGAAAATTGTAACGGAAGTGACGTAATGTGGTTATAAGGACAGCTGTTTAGAGGGACTGAAAACAAGAAGACTACCAAAAGCATACTTAGTGGAATAGAGAATTGTTCACAAGACTATTTATTGCTATATTTGCTCTGCCTTCGGGCAGAGCTAATATAGCAGAAATCTTAATTGAACTGTCCAGTCACGTCTGCGCGAGACGAACAGCAGACGGCTGTAATTTGGTCGCGCAATTAGACAAAGAAAACCGCGGCGACCTTCAGCTGTAAACAGTGCATCGCTCCGTTCACATCCGGAACAGCTGATCGCCGTGTCCAGTTCCGCTAGACATAGAGTATGATGGTATAATATATGCACGAAGCTTGTAGTTTCTTGACTAGGTGTGCAGTTAATTGTCAAACTTCGGCGAGTGTTACCATATCAATGAATAATAATATTTTAAACTTGTGGTATAGTATTAAATTTGAATTAAATAAATACCTGAAATTCACACATAAAATTTAGCGAAATTGATTTTGAATTTGAGTTAAGAGTGAGCGTAATGAATTTCCCATAACTAATAAACATCATAAATGTAAATTTCACAGCTAAGTTAATTTAATAGAATGTTTTAATGGATATGCGTCACAGACAAAATACTTTTGTTTTGAAAAATGTAAACCGCCAGGAATGAAACTTGAGTTTTATTCAGTGCGCTCGTGCTAACCCCAACTCAAGGCCACATTGCTCAGTTATGTAAGAGATGAAACCTAAACTGCCTACGATACTTCTGCCTCAGCTGATGCTCTATACAATGAGTTGTAAAAGTGTTAAGTTTATATAGTTATAATATTGTCAAACTAAACCCGGCGGACATTGTCTCGCCTTCGATTTTTCATTGACATAGCAAAAAACAATAAAAAGAATTATAGAAAAAACTATTATTCTAGGGAGAACCCCAATTGAGCTACAACAAAGTTGACGATCCACAAATTTTCTCCATGAAATTTTAAAGTGTACCACTTTGCATGACAAATCGTTCAACGGTGTCCGAGCACATAAACTTCAAATATACCAACACCCTCTTTTATAAATATAGATTTAATCTATTCATTTAACGTGTACAACTGTTTACGACGATGATGGCCTTGCTATTTCACTTAAATAAAAAACTCACTTCAAACAAGTTTGCATTGATATAGGTTGCATTGCATGTAGGTTTAGAGGCGGATATTTTTATCCAACGGGTTTACTGTAGCTACTATTAGGCCTTCAAATGTTTAGCTAACATTTAATGATTTTTTATAAATATATGAGTAATGAAGTAAATAAGTCGATTAAATGCGTTAATAGTTCAGGAAATCTAAAAGTAGTAATTGCATTTCTAAATCGTAAAAAATTTGTATGAAATTTAGCACAGATATGTTAGTAAGCAATTGCTTGATTAAGTTCAAAATGTTGATCGGTCCATCCTAAGGGGAAGGGTTCTGGGGCTTTGTACTCTAAAAATGGAAAATTTGCGGTTTTACACTTTAAAATTATATTTTTATCATAAAAAACGTTTAATCTATGTCGTTTAATCTATCAATAGTTTACCGAGATATAAAATTAGTTAACACAGTACATTGTTCTTTGGAGCCCAAATTTTTGAGTGCGGAAAGTTCAAATTGACAACCTACCTCGTTTATTATTTTAAGTATTGTAATAAAATTTAGCACCATCAGGTAGAGTCCGCAATAATAATTTAAATAGCATAAATTCAACATCATTAACAATGTTTAAAAAAAGAGAATTCGTCTAGTAAATCGGTATGAATTATTTTTAAATACTGTGATAACACATAATCTATGTTTTTGTCATCTCAAATTATTCATAGATCAATGGGAGTCGATTAATCTATTCTTAGATCACCTGGATGAGTCGGTATATTAATAAGAATAAATAGTCATATTCACAACCTTAAGGTAAGTCTTGGAGCCCTCATAATATAACTCGTTGCTTCTATCAGCTGATCGAGATATAGCAGTAAGCAAAACAGCTGATTTGTTCATTGAGTTTTCTCCAAGAACCGATGTGACTACGTGACTGAAGAAATCGACGAACTGGTTTATTTGGCTCGTATTCAAAATAGCTTCTTCATTAAATTCCCCTGCGCCATTCAGATTCCAATAACAAGTCCGTATATTCTAGTTTAAACACATCTATTTTTATCAGTCGTTTCGATTATAAGACAACAGAATAATGAAATCATCTGTTCTGACTAAAATAATTTGAATAAAAAAGTGATTTGTATAGATACAAATGGGCGATGGTCGGTGAATGGAATTTTCTCTGGTGTGGATTATCGTCCGCACTACTGAATAGTACATCCACAAATACTATCCTCATAATTAGTCCAGTTCTATAATTCAGAGGCAGTGGTTCGGACTCCTCGTTAAACTGTACGTCCCTTAGACATGCCATTGACTGTTGGGCTATTAATTTCCAGTTCTGTCTAAGGAACATGTCAGCTTTAGTCAGTAACAAGACTACAAGATCGCGTCACAATCATCTTACACTCATTTACCTGTGGGAAGGTTGCCATTTCAGATACTAACAATGGAGTTTACATTGTGAGACTAGTAGTCTATTTTATTGAATTCTCTTTGCTTGATCAATTGATGTAAAATAGATATGGGATAGATCAAAATAACGAGTGAAATGGTTTGCTGATGAAAAGGATTAGATGTTTAATTTTAAATATTTTTAAATTAGTTGGTGAGAACAACTGTGAAGAGGAAAAAATATAATGATTTATAATATATTAATTAATAATATATTATTAATAATATATTTATCGTTACGAATAGTTCATTTCATCTCTTCGACATGAAAAGGGAAGCCATCGAATTTACTATAAACAAAAAAGTGTACTTTCCGTTATTCAACTTTACGCTTAAATCAAAGATTCCTTCAAAATCTTTTAAAATCCATATTGACTATGGTTATTTATCATTCAACATCTTATATTGGACATTTCCAATGCGTTTGTGTGTTTAACTACACCACGTTCCTGAATGTGGAGAAACTCACCCGTTTTCAAGTGATTACATAATAATTTACATTAAAAATTGAAACTTTAAGTTACATATATTAGTTATATAATGGTTTCAAACTTTAGATATTGTTTGAGTATTTAGGTTAAAAATCCTGAAAGAAAAGTAAATACTTTTGTACTAAAACAATTTCGCAATCAAATTTCTTCTTCGTCATCCTCTCTAAACGATTCAGTTGCAACATTTTGATTGTCAGGTCGTTTTATTGTGTTTTGCACTTTACGAGTGGGTTTTCCAGATACTTATTCTATTTTTATCCCAGACGTCCTTGTTTTTATATACCTAAGCAGTTTTATAATCCTTCTTACATTTATGTATAGTCAAAACTCTTCAAATTTAAGAAAACTCTTCTTTTTTGTTGTTTTCTATAAAAAATGCATCGAAATTCAGTCGCTACTCTTTAAGAAGACAAACTGAAACTGAGATAATACCCATTTTAATTTTATGGTACATGAAAAGTAAAAATAACCTAAAACATCATAATACCAACAATGTAGAGACCAAACTAATTTTATTTATTTACTAGCAGTAAGCCCGACCTTAGTACACTTTGTAGGATTCAGTTTAAAGAATCATCATACCAAAATGTAAACCTGAAATCCTAAACAAATCAGTACATAGAAAATAAATCAATACCCTGCTTTATTATTTAGCATTACTCTACAATCAAATAGATTAGAACATTTATACCATTATTATAATTAGTTATACGTTAAAATAACTTTTTAATATAGTATGATTCCGAAATGGGTTTAAAATCAATGACCAACATAAACTAACTAATATTGATTTGACAGCTGTTTGTTTTTATTTCTATTAAATCTTCAAACTACAAAGACAGCTGATTATTACCAATAGGTTATTCATTGAAAACTGAATCAAAATGCGAGTAATATCGCGTAAAAGTGGGGTTTTAAATGCTCGTTATTTACTTTTCAAGGGGCGGCGGGCGATTTCAAGCATTTATAAACCTTCTCTGGAATGTAGAGAATACATGAAATAAGTTTCATTGTAATCGGTTCTCCCTTTTTTCGGAAAAGACGGTGTAAAATGCCTCCTGGAGCGTCACAGACAAACAGATAAACAAAAATTGAGATAAGACCGGTTTCGGCTTCTCTAACGCACGAAAAGTAAAAATAACTAAAAAATGAACAATTCTGAGCAATGTAAAGACAAAACTCTAATTTTATTTATATAGAATTAAATAAATGAGTCAACATAGAAGAACGTTGGACATACGATTCTCTCGTATAAATTTCAACCACAGAC
This sequence comes from Nephotettix cincticeps, assembly GCA_023375725.1. NCBI lineage: Eukaryota > Metazoa > Arthropoda > Insecta > Hemiptera > Cicadellidae > Nephotettix > Nephotettix cincticeps. The sequence goes on from CM041787.1 coordinate 4,137,636, forward strand.
TCATACAAGGGTTTCAGCTCCGATCTCGCATTTTGGGCATTGTGGTCATTTTTTCGTCGAAACCTTAAATTTGAATGTTGGTATCGACAGACGATATTGTAGGCTATATTACATCTTAAAATGCTATGTTTAAATTGACGAAAACCCGGTTATTTATTAAGTGGTAAGTTAGGATTAACTAAAATAAATATTTGATTCAAATGTCAGATACCAGGAGGAAAGTACACTTTCCTATTCCTTATCAAAACCAGTTTACTGCGCATTTCTAACCTAATTTAAATAAATTAAAAAAGAGAATTCTTCTAAACCAGTTACCGGCGACTCCTGTCATGTCATTAACGGTTACCACGTAATAAATTACCTCTGTAATGGGGATCCCTGCAATTACCCCATCGATGACTCCTTACAAAATTAAGGGAAAGCAGTATTGCCCTGCTGAATCTGTTAATTTTTAAGAATAGGGGATTTTGATGTGAGTAATCTATAATATTATAAAGAAGGGGTGGTTTCTGTTTGTTTGTGGGTTTGTTGTGGCAAGTAAACGCGAAAAACGGACGGTTTAAAATTTTACACAAAGGTAGATCTCAAACTCATGCAACTCATAGGCATATTCATTTCCTTAAAATCCCCAGTAAGGCAGTAAGGCACCGAGGCATGTTTTTCGTGTTTCTGCATGGCTGAAACTGCGAAGGTTGCCGTTTAAGTTAAAAGTATAAGTATAAGGTATGCACTTAGTCAGCTGGGTTCAGTTTTGAAGAATCAAAAAATATAGTTCGGATTTTGGTCACTATTGAACTTGCGACCTTCACTTTCACTATATTTGCAATGTTCCGGCTATACTGAAACCGTAGATCAGGAGATCAGGGGATCAGGGGATCAGGGGATCAGGGTTAACGCGCTGGCCCAGTTAAACTGTCAAAAGTTGTTAGATCGAAACCAGTGGCCGACGACTCCTGATAGATCATGAGCGGCCACCTCTGAGCCTATGAGACCCCCTCGGCGGTACCTTGACCTATGGTGATGGACCGAGGGTAGGTCGAGTAGACCACCACCTAAACGACCCAGGACACCTGGTTTCCAAAAACTGTAGAACTTTGTGGTTTGCGGCGAAGGTGTGAACCTTTTTTGTGCATGTCGCAGATACCCGAAACCGGTTCCGTGGCACTCCGGAGAGGAACGGGGACGAGATCGAACGATTTCTAGGAATAACTAGTTCATCGGATACGGCCAGGATGGTTTACAACTTCATCAACCAGACTAATAGTTCCCATACGTTGATGGCATAACAATGTATCCGAAGCATCATTGAGAATAGAAGCTATGAAGTCTTTTTTACACGTCATTTTAATTTAAAATTCAAGTATTTAACTTATAAATTCAATTATTAGAATTTTTTATTCGTAAGAGTTTTTATGTTAAGTACGTTTTTAGTTAAGGATATGTCTTAGCTCTGGGAGGGAGTATTGGCAATTCGTCAGACCAAAATTTGAAACGGGAGTTACGTCATATGGTAAAATGACAGCTGTTTAGCTGTTTAGGAACTGAAAACACTCTCTTTAGACATATCCATGATCTAAGCTACAGTATTTCCTAAAGAGAAAGAAATACATTTGTTTTATATCAGAAATCGACCTGATTTTCTCATTCTAGACCTTTTTTTAACATGCAAATTCAGTTTTAATTCAACGAGCCTTGACTTTAGCTTAAAAAATATTAAATTAAATTACTCAAATTGATTAATATGCTTAATTTTAGCAAATATTAAGTATTTAGGTATTTTATTAAGTATTTAGCAAGATTACAAATGAGATCCTAGAACCAATATTTCTCAACAACAACAACACTGTCTCATATACTCTATATACTAATAAAAACTGTCAAAATTCCAAGTTAAGAAAAAAAGTGTAGAAGAAATTTTTTATGTTGAAAATTATTCTCAATGGTCGAGGAATTTCTATTAAAGTTTTGTAGTCGCCCCATAATTTCTATACCTTCTGAACTCTTTTCCTCTAGAACAACAGAAACGGCTCGTCAAACGACACCCACCACAGCGACAATGGCAGCGTGTACATGGACACACTCTCCGACTCGGAGAGGAAGTCCAAGAGTAACGGCTATAGCAGAGGAGGGGGCGGAGACCCGAGTATCTATGTCACCCCCGACTTGCCCAAGGAGAACATCACGTACACTTGGAGCAACATCAACGTGTTTACAAAGATGGAGCAAAAGCAGAACAAGGTGTTGAGCACTATCGAACATGTCATGCAAGGGAACAGGCCTCGCGGTCGGAAACATATTCTCAAGAATGGTTAGTGCTTGAATACCTTGAATACTTAAAAATAATCTCATGCAATTAATTGTGATATTCTTCAATCTTTTCTTTATTCCTCTTCATTTCATTAGAAGGCTCTAAGCATATATGTAGTTTTGTCCAAAAATTTGGTAAGAGTAGTGTATTACTGTATTATTTATTATTAACTTTTGCCATGGATATGTCTTAGCTCTGGAGCGGTGTTGGCGATTTTTAAGATGGAAAACATGTAACAGGTTTCCATAGAAGCTACCTGCTATTGTATTGCATTTTGAATATAAAATAATAATAACAGCTTTTTAGATGAACTGAGACTATTCCCTTTACACATATCCATGATCCCACAGCCTATTTCCCACAGGGAAGTCAATACAAACATTTTTGAAACAGTAACCTACCCAGATAGGTGTTTCAAGCCAATTGTAAATTAGTGTACAATCTTGTAGCCTCATTACAGACTAAGACTGACATGTTCCTTAGACAGGACTGTTTAGTTAATATCCCAACAGTCAGTGCCATATCTGAGGGATCTACAGTTTAACATGGAGTCTGAACCACTGCCTCTGAATTACGAAATGGTCTAATTATGAGAATGGTAACATTGTATTCAACAGTGCGGACGTTAATCCACACAAGATAAAACTACACCCATCGTCCATCGCTCACAACTATCTACAATTCATGATGTTTAAGTAGCTGGATTACAGGACACGCCACCGTCCCAGTCTTTACATATAGACTGGATTATAGATATGTTAAAGCAACCTCTTAACAATAACAGCTGGATAGCTGAGACTTATAGAGTTCACCTTGTAGTCCGTAGGTCACTGGTTGAATTACATGCAAAGCTACTAATTTAGCTATTAATTAACCTATAATAACATGTCAATATTAGGTAGTAATGATAACAGATTAGAATCCTTCCATATATAAATCTCACTAACATCCGCTGTTCACAGTCACCGGAGTGGCTTATCCAGGGGAGCTGATGGCACTGATGGGCTCAAGCGGTGCAGGGAAAACAACCCTCCTGAACAGCTTGACGTTCCAAGCCCCCTTGACACTCAGTGTGACCGGGTGTCGTGCCATCAACGGAATTCCTGTGTCAGCCAATGGATTGGCATCACTGAGTGCTTATGTGCAGCAGGACGATCTGTTCATCGGAACACTCACTGTGCGAGAACACCTTATCTTTCAGGTTTGTTTTTGGTTGGAGTTAAAAAACAGGTTTATAGCAATAACGTATTAATATTTATTTGCAAAAAAAACAATACTAAGTCTTTACTTACAACTTAACTTGAAATTTGTTTAACTTTAGTCAATATTTTATGTCAGAGTAACGAATTAATGCGCCACAACCGCACATTTTCTGTTGGCTAGCCGTAATACAATAGATTGGCAATAGAAAAGGCCAAAGGGGCAGAGACCCAAGATTGAAAGTGGAAAAAATGAATCAGAGACCCAAGATTGAATAAATGACATAGTTAAAAATTACATATTATATAAAACAAAGGAGGTTAGTTACACCATTTATAACTCGAAAAACGGCTGGACTAATGATCTTTGATTTGAATATGTCTTATAGTTTCAGTATTGTTATTAACTATACCACAAACCAGAATATCTAATCTTTCGATCGAAGCCGTAATGCTGTACGACTTCAGAACATGTGAACATGTCCAATCTTAAAGTTAACACATATTTACTGTTAGGCGTTTCGAAGTTTGCCGGGTTAGCTAGTGGGATATACTTTAGTTTAAAGAAGCCATTTCCGAACTCAGCAGGGGACTTACACTTTTAGTTTTAATCTTTATTACTCTCAATAATTCATCATCATTTAACATGGTTTTCTATCTTTCTGTGTGTTTCAATGTTCATTGTCAGTAAATATTTGTAGTACACTAATAACAATGAAATTCTTTGACTTCCAGGCTCTTGTCAGAATGGACAGACATATTCCTTACAACCAGAGGATGGCCAGGGTCGAGGAAGTTATAAACGAGGTAGGCAAAGACACATTTTTGGTAGTCACTAGTGTGAAGTATAATTTATTGTAGTATCTCTATGTAATAGCACACTTCTTTACAAGTATTTCAAGTCACCCATTATGTGATTAAGTTCTATTTTATGGGTTTGGCAAAGCCAAGTGTGGTACAAAGTAATTATTATTTAGGAATAAGGTAAATTTAATTTATTTTTCTGGTCAATTTAACAGGGTAAATTTCTGTAGATACAATTCCCTTTTGATAGAGAAACTCTTATAGTTTTCATTATTCATTTTCAAAAAAATATAGCTAATTGCACCAGAATTTTAAAAACAAATTCAACTCTTCAGGCATTTCATAAGAAACATCTTTGCTAATGGTCAAACACTTAACTTAAATAGTCTTAGGAAGAAAGCATTTTAAAATGAAATAAAAAGAAATTTCAATTAGATATCTACCTGTTAGAAAGTGAAGAAATGTCTTAGAGGAATGTCTTAGATTATGGATCTAACGTGTGTTGTGATTTAGTCCATTAATCTTATTTTAAAATCACATTATTATATAAAAGATCAAAATTACTGTCCCAGTAAGTGTATTTTTGAGAACTTTATCTTAATAATTATTGTTGATTTGTATTTTCTTGTTATGGATTGTATGTTGCAGATTAAAATAAGATTTGAATGTTCTAGCTTATGCTGACAAGGTGCCAAAATACAATCATCGGCGTGCCAGGAAAGATCAAAGGCATCTCTGGAGGTGAAATGAAGAGGCTGTCCTTCGCTTCCGAGGTAACCCGTCCTTAACCTCCGAGTGGCAGACAGTCATAAAAATTTTATTTCAGGTTGTTGTGGGAAGTGGCAAGCGACATATTGATGTCAATTTTTTTTCTTTTACATTTTAAGCATTTTAAACTCTGATTGAAAGATTAATTCTGGAGATTAATTTTATCATGACAATAAATCATGTAGCATTAGTATATTGATTTTATCAGCAGTTACTTCTGTAAGTAAAACACACACTACCATGTACCACTAAAAAGAGTATGATCTGCTTTAATTTATTTAATATAAATTTTATGGATATAATATGTTCAAACAGCTGTTTTAGGGTTTTAGACATTAGGCATGTTTTTATGTGTTTGCAAAGTGGCAGAGCAACATAAAATTTTTCAGTTTTTCATTTTTATAAAAAAAATATACCTTCCTAGATTTTTTTATATTTTATCATCTTCAAATTGCAACAAAATTGGATTTTTTATGATTTTTTTTAATAGTCTGCAAAATCCTCAAAATGAGCTTGTCACTCCCCACAACGCACGCAAAAATCGGTCCGCCAAACTTAAGATTAATTAGCTAAGTTATCAACATCAATTATCATCCATAGTTACCTTTTACCATCTTTAATAAAAAAAACTAAAATTGATCTACTGACATATGTTTTATTACTTGAAAAATGTTGTGTTCCTGGATGCAGTTAGTATGGTTACAAATGATCTCTCTGCATCTACCTTCTTCCTTCCCCTCTCACTAACAAAGTTCCAATATTCAAAGCATCAAGTACTTGCTTTCATGTAAAAATATTTATAAAAGATACAATTTTTTATGTGATTTCAAGATGGTACTTTGAAAAACTGTTCATAGAACCAACATTCTTTGTTGTGAAGGTTTTAACCGACCCTCCGCTGATGTTCTGTGACGAGCCAACCTCCGGACTGGACTCGTACATGGCCCAGAACGTCGTCACAGTGCTCAAGTCCCTAGCCAACAAGGGTAAGACTGTCGTCTGCACCATCCACCAGCCCAGCTCAGAAGTTTTCTCCATGTTCGACAAGATCCTACTCATGGCGGAGGGCCGAGTTGCATTTCTAGGAACTCCTCAAGAAGCTATTGATTTCTTTAAAACGTAAGTAACATAAACTCGTAACATAATTAACATAACATACATCATTTTGCATTATGCAAGTTATTGCCGGGGCAGCTCCAGTACCTATTTTCAGAGGGGCCTCTGGGGGGGGGATTGGGATACTAAACCCTCCTAACCAAAAAATACGTGTAAAAAACTATTTACACATAGGTACGGTACCGTATTAAATTTTCAGCTATAACTAATGTATTATTTTAAAGACGTTGAAGGTTAACTTAACAGAAGACAAGAAATCATTACTTTATTACCAACCACCTGCTATGAAGGCAGTTCCAACGTCATTACTTGATTGTTTTTCAGCAGTTTACATTAGTTGTTAGTTACGTGTAATGCATAATGTTAACTTTTAGTTAACCCAAATCGGGTTCACACTTACCAAAGGTCTTCTGCTAGGGGCGGAGACACATTTAAACTATATTTAGCGTGACCATGTTGGTCATCAATGCCATTAGGAAATACAGAGCGAGTGTATCTGGTCACGTACATTGCACGCTTTAGTAATGTACTGTGTGTACCCCTTTGGGTACACTGCTGCCATTTAAACCTGTGTACACAATCAGGCGCACTATGTCAGGAACGTATAAATACATAAAGTTATGGGAACATTAAGGAATATTTATCACATTTATTATTTCCGGAGACAAAACAATAACAAATATGTAGTCATGTGAATTCAATTAACCGATGAACACTAAATATTAATCAAATTATAGAATGGGAGCTGTTTGCCCGAGTCACTACAACCCAGCGGACTTCTTCATTCAGCTGTTGGCGGTTGTGCCCAATGCGGAGGAGTCATGCCGCAACATGATTGAGATGATCTGTGACACTTTCGCCACGTCAGAGATTGGTGCAAAGATAGCAACGATTGCCGAGGTCAAGGGAGGTACCCAGGTAGGTGTTTAACCCACCGTTGGCCGAGGTCACATATGTTACTCGGATGGTTGAGGGGTGAGTGCCGTATCCACCTTTTTTAAACCCTTTTTAATGATTTATAGTTCACGAATTTCGAACAAACTATATCACGCTACTTTTATTTAGCTATTTTTAAAACCTGTAATCATAAACAAAATTAAAATAAGTAATATAAAAAAAATACTCTCAAACTATAAACTTTAAAAAGAATTAATTAACCTATTTTAATTAATTATTTGAAATGACCATCTAAAACACATTTACTATTAATATACATAACATTTTTAACATAAAAATATAATGTTTACACACAACAAATTTATTATAAGTTATATAAAACAATAGTTTTACTGCCATTAATAACTCTTAACAAGTTTCTAATATAACCACATCATCCCTTTGCTCATTATACATAAATAAATAAATCCATTTTTAGAATATTAATTATACAAACAGCTAATAACTAAACTGTAAAATGATACAGATGAATAGTAAACTATAAGTTAAATACAACAGAATTAAATAACACAGATTAAAAAGACATTTTCCATAATGTATTATAACACCTAAAAAATATCCAATCTAGATTATTACTAATTTCTGTGTATACTGGTGACGATCGAGTGTCTGTTCACAGCCTCTACTGTCAAACAATATTTAGTTGAGTTTCAGCGATTTAAATGATGAGTATAAATTAAAGTGAGCCTAGTGATCAAGGTATGGGCTTCTGCAAAAGGATAAATTAAAAAAATGATACTTCCCTGAAAAAATATAGATATCTAATTAAAGAGATATAAGTCTAGATACAAACAATCGATGTCTTATAAAAAATGATGTCTCGAGTGTCTCTACAAATCTTACTCAGTTCAATGTTCTGGACTTGCTGAGACAATAAAGAGCCAGTGCTGATCAAGGTTCGGCTTCTGCAGACTCTGGTGAGTGATAAATTAAAAAATGTTTGTATTTACTTCCCTGTGGGAAATAAGGTAGATCATGGATATGTCTAAAGGGAATGTTCTCAGTTCATCTAAACAGCTGTTCTTATAACGAAACTATGATGTCACTATCCAAATGATGTCACTGTTTCAAATTTTGTTATGCTGACAATTGCTAAGACATCAGAGATAAGACATATCCATGTCAATTGAATGTTGCTTGACAAGAATTCTTTCAAAGGGAGAATTGTATTCGAAATTTGGAGCTAAGAACGCATCCATATGCTAGTGTTTCATGTCAAAAAAATTCAATTTTTTGTGAATCCCAGATAAATATTTTGTAGTTATAATAAATATCCATTTGATAGAAGCCCCTAGGTCTAGACTCAAGCGATCAGAAAAAAATAAGATTTTTGCTCATGATACTGGGTCATGTCAAAAACCCAAGCATTGACGCCAAAAATGGTATAGCAGACCGCAGTGAATCTGCTTCAGCTTTGTACTTTTTGTTTTGGTATCTTGATCATTGGGATTTGGCAAAAGGAGAATGACAGTATAAAATAATTTATCTTTTTACTATCAAAATCGATCAATCACAAGAATATGTAACAAGTAAGAACTCTGTCAAGATGCCACTTTGGGTCAAAGAGAATTAGATTAAAACTACTATTCATCTAGAGAACTGAAAATCAACCATCAATCCAATCAATCAATCCAATCCACAATCAATCAATCCACAATCAATCCACAGTATAGTAAATTTGGATGAAAAAAACTTTGAACTTAGGAACTTTTTTTATAGAAAATCTTTATTGTTTCTCAGATAAATATAAATATGCATAAATACAATAGAAACATTTAGAAACAATAACCACTTTAGGTTATTACCTGTATCTGTGGATTTCACTCAGTTTATCTATATCTATCGAAGAGGCGACTTTGGTTGGACAGGTTCTGTATTGAGTGGCACAATCCCACATGTTATTCTCGGTCACAGAATATGTGTGATAACTAACTGTGTGGTATAGATGGTTTCTCTGATGCTCGGGCTGATTTACTTCGGCCAGGACTACGACCAAGACGGAGTCATGAACATCAACGGCGCTCTGTTCATCTGCATCTCCAACATGACCTTCCAAAATGTGTTTGCCGTTATCACAGTAAGTGCTGTTTATAAAATATAGTGTCATTTGTATTATTAATGGTTTGTTAAAATGAACAAGGTTTATCTAATTACTGTTCTAGCATGTTGATTAGATTATTGAAATGGCAACCTACCCAGGTAGGTATTTTAAGCCAAGTATGAATGAGAAATGAGTGTAAGATGATTGTGGCGTGATCTTGTAGTCTTGTTACTGACTAAGGCTGATATGTTCCTTAGACAGGACTGTTAGTTAACAGCCCAACAGCCGATGGCAGCTAAGGGGCCTACAGTTTAATGTGGAATCCGAACCACGACCTCTGAATTACGAACTGGTCTAATTATGAGGATGGTCTTTGTGGATTAACGTAGTATTCAATAGTGCGAACGTTAATCCACACAATAAAACCCTAACTGTGGACTGGGTAACACTGGGTGGACCGATGCTTCTAGGTATCAACAGAGGCGACTCTCAAACCGATTATGATTTTCATAACCAGTGTTAACCCATAACACACAAAACAATAAAACAGACTACACCCACTGCCATCGCTTACAACTATCCACAAATTGGTGACCTCCAAGTAGCTGGATTACAGGATGTCGCCACCGCCCCAGTATATATTTAATACAATATACATTTTAAACTCTTGGCTCCCCAATCAATAAATGAGTTTTAATAGGCTATAATACTTTGTCATCAAAATCCCCTAACACTAAGATAGTTTATTCATGATTAAATCTGGTACTTTTGTTACAGTGTGCCTATTTTTGTTGCTCAGGTATTTTGCTCTGAGATGCCGGTGTTTATGAGAGAACACCGCAATGGGATGTACCGCACGGATGTGTACTTCCTCTGCAAGACGCTGGCGGAGGTTCCGATATTCCTGGCCATCCCGGTGCTGTTCACCAGCATCATGTACTATATGATCGGCCTGAACCCGGCTCCGATGAAGTTTGTGCAAGCCATGATCATCATCACACTCGTCAGCAATGTCGCCACGTCTTTCGGTGAGACATATTGCGAAATTTATAGAATTGTTGTTAAAGAAATCCCAAATCTTCATATTTTTTTGGATTTTATTAAAAAATGAAACAAGATTATGGGGAAATTAAAGCAAATACAGAATTATTGTTGTTTAAGTTGGTAGTTCCGAATACACTAAAAATGCAATTACCGGTACTGATAAAAACCATTGAATAGAAGGAAAAAATATCATACTGTACTTTAGTAATGAATACAGAAGTCAAAATACAGGGATAAAATTCCAGTTAATATTTAAATGATACTTTAAAAATACATATACTGTACCATACTTTATACATTTAAAGTGTTTGTGGAACAAAATTAAAAGCTTTTATTTACTAAAATATTATTTTATTTGAAAATTATTTAACTAAATTTTTACTATTAAACTAATATTGTGTTTGAATTCTCTGTACATTATGGTTTTTGTTTTATCTATGTGGGGAGAGATGAGTTCATTGAGACATTTTTGTATTAATTATTGTAGTTGAAGGATATAATATAGTTTTACAGCTTAAACTACTATTTCATTTATGCCCTGTATGTACTGCCTAAGTAGATGAAGCCCCAAATAACTTTGGTGAATTTTCATGGCTTTTAACTGTCAATGACTAAATTGTAAATGTTTTAACTTAAAAAAATGTGTTTTCTGTTCTATTTCATTGTTGTAAAGAATTGTGATTCATCAGTAATTTTGGTTGTTTTCATATTAGGTTTAACAGTCATATTTTGTCCACAAATAAGATTTACTGGCTAAACTACGGCTTTTGACGCTAATCAAGTATGTTTCAGGCTATTTCGTGTCATGCATGAGCTCAAGTATAGCAGTCGCATTGTCCATCGGCCCTCCAATTGTCATCCCTTTTCTGCTCTTCGGAGGTTTCTTCCTCAATGTCGGGTATGTATTTTAATGGTCAAAGTAAGAATTTACTCTATTCATTTTGTTTATTTATTGTTGAGCTATTTGCTTATGATACTGATGGGAATTAAATCAGTTTTTTCCATCACGTCATTAAATCCATTACAATCCACATTCACTCTTTTTCGCTAAATCTATTTAAGTTTTTTGATCGACCATGTATGAGAATATTATCTAAAATAATTTAAATTAAATGTGATTAGATGGAAATTTTTAATAATAATGTATTGTTATATATTGGTTGGGATGCACTGATAGAAACATTGCATGGTATCCTTGCTAGGGGCTAAGGGGGAAAACAAGCCCGATACCTAACTAATGCCTAAAGTTTGTTTTCTGACAGTTAACCCCCCTAAATGTTATACTACCCTAAAAATGACCTCTAACTGTGCCCATGATTACCATAAACAATTTATATAAAACCATTGCCCATATTGCCGATTAAAACAACTTTAGACTAAAAAGTCACATCTCTTTATAGGTTAAATTAGTATATGTGGAACTTTATACAACTTGTGACCTATTACGTAAAATAAATTGTGCGACCTATTAAGGGTTAAAGAATTTCACATGTAACATTTTGTCTGCAGTTCGGTTCCTCCATATTTTAAGTGGTTGAGTGACCTGTCTTGGTTCAAGTACGGCAACGAAGCTCTGCTCATCAACCAATGGAGTGATGTGAGTGCCATCGCTTGCACACGCTCTAACACGACTTGTCCTCGGGACGGCAAAGTCGTCCTGGAGGAGTATAACTTCAGTGAGGTGAGCTTCGTATTATGTTCTTTGGACAGATATTTTAGCAGTGTAAGATGCATGTGTGAAAAATTAGTAAGGGCACCTTACTTTATAGCTTCTAAAACCTACACAAAGAGATCTTTGAGGGATGGAAAAAACCAAAGGTCACATGCCAGGTGGAGCTTTTGGGCTGGTTCAATTAATTCAAATTCAAAATATTTATTGCTTTAAATTTTATTTGTACATTGTGTAAACTTAACAGGGGCACATGACAAAATTTTAATTTTATAGTGTTATAATAATGATTTAAATACATCGCTAAATACATCAATTTACATATACAGCAGAGAGTCGATTATCCGAAACAATAGGGGATTATGTGTGTGCTAATAACTGAATTTTCAGATAATCGGTCACAGATGGGAAAATGATGTTCAGTGCACATAATGAAGAATGAAACAATTTTTTATTTACTTTTTATAATATGATATTCACAAAAGATATAAAGAACTCTTTATAAAGCATAAAAAACATTCTGAGCTTTAAAATATCCAAAATAAAAAGCTTTTAAATTGTTTGTTGAACATCAATTTGTCGCGTAAATGCGAGTTTAGTTGCGTCAGTAGTGCTGGGCCGCTACTGCCGCCAATGGTGCAATTGTTGCACCGCCGATTCGGCGCGCGGTACGACCAACGTTTCGGATAAAAGACGCTCTTCTGTAAGTCCATAAAGCAATATCTTACTCAATAAATTCCATGTTTTAATAACATTTTTCACTGGGATTTAAGGGTGAAGCTGAAAAATATTTACTTTTTTGGGTTCAGGGACCCCCAAAACAGTATATCCACTGAAAACTAAATTACAAACATTGAAAAAATAAATACTTTCTCCCTATATTATTGTATAGCTAGAAGAAAGTAAAACTGATATATAAAAAACTAAATAAATTCCTGAAACCACTTCCCTTCTGTGTCATGTTAAACCTTTTCGATGAATAATTCTAGCGTATTTAAAATTGGCCAAGTATCTTATCGTCAAACTGGGTTTCAAGCATTTTTTTTGTCTGGCTATATGTTTAGAATGATTCAAAAGAAAAGTCCCTTATCAAATAAATTTGGTTTGTAGTGCTTATAGGGTTTTTATGATGTGAAAATAGTATAAGTTTTTTTTCTTAATTGGCTCTCCTAGACTAGTCAAGTGTTATGTTTAGAAATCTAACACTGATATTTTTTGTTGCAGAGCCACTATCTTATGGATTTCGTTTGGCTGGTTATTCTCATCATCGGTTTCCGTATCGTGGCTTTCTTAGCCCTGCTCTACAGAAGCTCTCGAAGAAGATAATCAACGTTATAAGACAATACATTAAGAAATTGATATTACAACGTGTATTATTTTATGGCTAAAACCATAAAAGAATTCCTTTGAGCATTTATTTAGGAAAAAGGTGATGTGTCATAACTTATGTGGAGAAAAGTTTTGGTTAAAATTTCTGAAAGTTTTGTTTCGGCCGAAATCTAATATCACATCAAGTGTAACATTAAAATTCCTATGTGGCCTTATTGGGTCTTCGTTGTCATCTTCAGAATTAAATATATGTTTCTATTAAATTGTAAAGTATTAAGTAGGTAAATGAATGAAATCAGAATTTTATACCAAGGAATGTTAAATAAAATTCTGCCTTTTGTTTAGATATTGAAATAATGCATTAAACATAAAATTAAATTGTTTGTTCCTATCATTTCGAGTGGGTTTTACAAAAAAAATCAATTAAAAAAATTAGTGCTATATTAACTTAAATATTTCAGTTACAACATATATGTTTCCTTCTCCTTCTTATGAATATAAAATTCTTTATTTATTTTTTTATTTACAAATCTGTATTGTACTAAAAAATAGATACTAAATATCACTCTCCTGTAAATAATATAAATAAATTATAATAGTTATTTTTATGTATTCCGAATGTTTTTTAAACTATAGCTTTTTCTCTTATTCTAGATTATAGAAATTTATATTGCTAGTTAGCATGTATTTTTGTAATTTTTTGAGTGTTTTAGGTTTACATATATTTATTTTTTACGTTGACAATAAAATTACCACATTACCTAGTTTTTCAAATGTTTTTACCCTACCATACTCTAAGATCACAAAGTGGTTATTTATGCAAATCTTTTGAGTCTTGAAAATGAGAGCAACAAAATGAAAAGACCCACAATTATGAAACTTGTTTTCATTATTGTTACCTTTTGGAGAATATTTTTGTTCACTTTAAACTGACCCACAACCCCCACCAATTTTGAGAAATATTATACATATTTTTCTCCAAGTTTTACAGAACATAATATCTACAAAAGTGATGTAATAGAACGAAATAACCAACAGCTATCAAATTAAAATCGAATATAAACATTATCCAAAGATACTAATCCAAAACTTAAAGAAATATTGCCAATGCAATATTTCTGCCCCTGGTTTGTTTAAAATAAAACCCTATACAAAAACCTACAGTTCCAAACCATTGAAGAAGAGTAAACCAAATTTAGTAAGAAGTACATTAAAAATTTTGAAAATCTTCCAAATTGTCTCGCTGTCAACTGCTAGACAATATTAACGATTTTTACTGCCAACGGTGGCAGGCACTAGAACAGATTCATGTTAATGTTACTTTTGTTTTTATATAATATTAACCTATTGTTTTGTATTGAAAAAATGTTTATATTTACTTCTCTGTGGGAAACAGGTTAGATCATGGATATGTCTAAAGGGAATGTTTTAAGTTCATCTAAACAGCTGTTCTAATTCTTATTTATTAAAAATTCAATACAATGGCTCTAGTAGTTTCTATGGAGACCTGTTTCAAATTTTCATCTTACAAATTGCCAACACCCTCGAGCTAAGACATATCCATGTCAAAAAATCTCTTTCAGTATTAAATTCTTTACATGGATATGTCTTAGCTCTGCGGGGTGTTGGCAATTTGCGCAACCAAAATTTGAAACAGTGACGTCAGAAAATTAGATGAACATTCCCTTTAGACATATCCATGATCTAACCTGTTTCCCACAGTGAAGTAAATACAAACATTTTTTAACCAGTACATTTATTTACAGTCTGTTACATAAAATTATAACAATAAGTAAATGTGATGATAGAGCATATAATTAGTTGCTATTCACATACCATTGAATTAACTAACATTAGTATTTAGATGTAACTATTTAATACTTTCGTTCAGATTTATAAAATTGTTCATTCAGCTGGTATACCATCTCACTATTGTCTAAAAGGTTCACAGCTATGTAATCTGGATGGTTATTGAGTTTTGTTTCTTACTTTCACTGAATTTTGAGATTATGTATCGGTATCTTTGAATTATGTCAATACTGTATTGGTGTTAGAAGCGGTTCCCCAAAGCTGGAAGCCATAGGTCAGTATTGTAATGATAATTCATTATCGTGTTTATAAATCGAAGCACATGACTAGACTGTTAGCTGGAGTATTTATCATACCAGCTGGGTCGGTCTAACCGCCGGAGTCAAGTGGGGATCTGTGTTGCTGGTAGGGGGTAACAGACCCCCCTCTACCCCTCTCCACCCTACCACTCCTCATAAACACATTACAATATGCTCATGTAACACAACATACATTAAAACACCATTAAATCAATGAGGAAACTTCCAACAGGTGGAAATGAACCATTATTTAATTTCATTCCCTTGATTAAAATTGTATTACACAATATAGGGACAGTAGGTAATATTGGAATTTTTTGTTGGGGGGTTTTTATTTAAATTCATTAAATTCTCTGCATCTTTCCCCTCCTCAATGGTATTAAAATTAAAATAAACACATATCGCTTTAGGTATACACATAACTCAGCAACCAGGTAACTAATTGCATCGAAAATCTTACAAATTAACTATTACACTTTACGTTTCATGGGATGCTGGTACAAAAATTCATAATATATTTCATGACAATCCTAGTCATTAATTACCACTTTTGAATTGAAAATAATTGTGGTAAATAATAATAAAATATTTTTGGTTACCATTTAAATAATACAAAACAAAATAATACAAAACACCTTGAATTAAAAAGATGGATTAAGCACTTCTCACCATGCTGTGAAGAATAACGTATCAAATTTTTTTACAGGTATCTCTTTCGGTCTCGCTTTACTAATTAATTAGAGGAGCATTAATTTTTTTTAATCCATGTTAGGATTCAATAACACACTAGTATTTAGTTTTACTAAAAAAAATAATGTGTGAGTTCCAAATACATAGATTTGCCTTTGAAAATCTTTCCAGGCCACAATACTCCCTCTGATTTCCTTGAAAACATTTATTAATATAGTTAATATTAGCAGTAAGCCTTTCCTTTGTACGGGTTGTAGGATTTAGTTTAAAGAAGAAAGATTATCATACCGAAATGTAAACCTGAAATCCTAAACAAATCAATACCCAGCTTTATTATTTAGCATTACTTTACAAATAAATAGATAAGACATCTATACCATTATTATAATTAGTTATACGTTGAAATAACTTTTTAATGTAGTATTATTTCGAAATGGGTTTAAAATAAATGAGCATTATAAACTAACTAATATTAATTTGACAGCTGTTTGATTTTATTTCTATTAAATCTTTAAACTACAAAGACAGCTGATTATGACCAGTTTGTGGTTTATTGATAATTGAAAGCAAAACGCGACTAATATCGCGTAAAAGTGGGTTTTTAAACGCTCTTATTTACCTTTTTTTGAGCTGTGGACAATTTCAAGCTTTGAAAACCCTTCTCTGGAGTGTAGTGAATGCATGAAATAAGTTTCATTGTTATCATGTCCCTCCTTTTTCTTGGAGAAGACGGCGTAAAATGCCAAACAGACACAAATTGAGATAAGACTTCTTTCGGCTTCTCTAACACAAGAACGTAAAAATAACTAAAGAATGAATACCTCTGAACAATGTACAGACAAAACTCTAATTTTATTTATATATATTTAATTACTTTTGTCATTAACTTAAATAGTTTTTATTACTTTATAAATTCAAGTTAAAAAATAAATTAATATAATACTTTAAAACTATATCTTTCCTAGGTTGCTACATCAAGTAAGTGTTCTTTTCCATTTAAGTTTTACTTACAAATTTAAATTTCAGACTGCATAAAAATCTATATATTCTGCTTGGAAGTATGAAGTAAGAAGGAAGTCCTGCTTAGCAATCAGTCTCTATTGCCGTGACTGTAAATGCGCTGGCTCTAAAATATAACATGGACAATACAACCCTATGTTAAATAGGGTACAAATTGAAACGTCAAATTTAATTAATTTACTACAAAATTAAATATGACCCATAACACTCCTTTATACTCATATAAACGGTTAAATTATTTTTGTGAAGTAATTTATTATTTGAACATTTAGACACACAATTATTATGTGGTACACCTACTTGAAATGAAGTAATTTGCGTAGGTCTTGCTTTTTTTAAACGTAAAATTTAGTTAATAATCATAATAAAAATTCTGTGTATTTACATTACTTGGTAATGAATATTTTTATTGACCACTAGCAGTAAGCCCGTCCTTTGTACGGGTTGTAGGATTCAGTTTAAAGAAGAAAGATCATCATACCAAAATGTAAACCTGAAATCCTAAACAAATCAATACAAATAAAATAAATCAATACCCAGCTTTATTATTTAGCATTACTTTACAATTAAATAGATTATAACATTTATACCACTATTATAATTAGTTATACGTTAAAATAACTTTTTAATATAGTATGATTTCCAAATGGGTTTAAAATCAATGACCAATATAAACTAACTAATATTGATTTGACAGCTGTTTGTTTTTATTTATATTAAATCTTTAAACTACAAAGACAGCTGATTATTACCAGTAAGTTATTCATTGAAAACTGGATAAAATGCGAGTAATATCGCGTAAAAGTGGGGTTTTAAATGCTCGTTATTTACTTTTCAAGAGGCTGCGGGTGATTTAAAGCATTTATAAACCTTCTCTGGAACGTAGAGAATACATGAAATAAGTTTCATTGTAATCAGTTCTCTCGTTTTTTCGGAGAAGACGGCGTAAAATGCCTCCTGGAGCGTCACAGACAAAAATTGAGATAAGACCGGTTTCGGCTTCTCTAACGCACGAAAAGTAAAAATAACTAAAAAATGAACAATTCTGAGCAATGTACAGACAAAACTCTAATTTTATTTATATAGATATACGTTTCACAAGATAGCATGGCTACAAAATTGGGGACATTGTCATGTATTCTAACCTATGCTATACTTATCTAACTTATGCTATAAAATAAAAAATACAAATGATATGTGTAATATACACGTGTTAAAGTTAAATGGTATAACAAAAATAATATATAGTCACAATAAATATTTATTTATAGAGTAATAAGCCTTCTCCAATAAAAATGCTTTTAACCTATTCTTAAAGCAAACAAAAACATCTAAAGCTTTGATCTCTGCCGGTAATCGGTTGAAGAGCTTTTTACCCATGTAGTATGTGTTAAGTCTATGAATGGGATATTGAAAGTTGGATCTGTTTATAGTTATGTAACTATAAAAATATTGATTCCCATACATAATATTGTAGTACATCAGTAGTTTTGTAATATCAGACACTGATGGTCAGTATATTGAATACTACGTTGATCCGCAAAGACCATCCTCATAATTAGACCAGTTCATAATTCAGAGGCCATGGTTCGGATTCCACGTTAAACTGTAGGTCCCGTAGAAGATGCCATCGGCTCTTGCGCTATCAATTAACAGTCCTGTCTAAGGAACATGTCAGCCTTAGTCGGTAACAAGATTACAAGATTGCTCCACAATCATATTTTGGCTTAAAATACCTACATTGTAGTAAGGTTGCCATTTCAATAATATAATCTAATCTTTACAGAGAAGGAAAAGTCAAAACTTTGAAGAATTGCGTAGTTAAGTCCAGATAATAGGACCTCCTTACCTTTCAACAAAATAGTTTTGTTTGAAATTCATTTTTTCTGAGTTAATGATTTTTATTATAACTAAATTATAACACAAACATATACGTAGCTTGTGTTACACAAAAAAGTGATGAAAAATCCATAGTCAAATTTAAAATAACAACAAAAAATAAAAAAATAAATCATATGTACTAGAATTAGTAATGCTATTTTAAATACCTTGGGGACATTAAAAAACTAGAACAAAAATAATTGTGTTATAGGGAAAAGTGGTGTAGGAGTTTTATGATGGGTTTTGTTGCTGGGGTGGAGGGGGGTACGCAGGCGCCTCTGTACAACCTGTTGCCTATATCCTGTTGAAGGCGTCGCACATCTCTCCCACTGTTGATGCGGCTAGCAGCACGTACATGCAGTGGTAGCGCTTCCCGCCACGTAAGTCAAATGCCAACCTGACAACATTTAAATTTCAATTATTTATTTATACTGTAATAAATTTTCCTATCGGTCGTCCATCTACTTAATCAAATTAAGTTTTCCTTTGTAAGGGAAAGTAACTAAAAGCAAACTAGGAAGTTGATTCAGAAAGGAAAAATTACACTTTAAAATTTTCATAATACTTGGCTTATTCTTATATGAATAAAATATTTTGTGAATAATTATTACGAGATTGACTCATAAATATAATTTTAAAATACCGTATCGACAAAAAAAGTTAGTAGAATAAGTCAAATAAAGTGTGTAAAATAAATTTATTACATTTATCGAACCTTCTCAAATCATGAGTACGTAAGTAAATTACGAGAAGAATAAAATTATGATGAAGTCTAAATGATTTAAATGTTTTTTTTGCAGTAAGGACAAGCTTATAAAAATACTATCCTAAAAAAACTTTATTCTTACTATTAAACTTAATTTAAATTTCTAAAAGATTGTTTATAATACTAATTTACACGTATTGTTGATACAGTACAATAAAACATTTTTTACGCAAAACAATTATAACAACCCTTAATTATCTCGATCAATTAATATCCTGTACATTATGAAAATTGTTTGTCTTTGAGAAAAACACTACTTACACATGTCATTATTGCTGACAATATTAGTTAGAAAACATCCTCATACGTTGCAAATATACGTCGTCTGTGGTCAAACTAATTGAAACCAAACACTCGCCACGTCAAACACACGTGTTATCTTTCCATATTTATATGCCAAGATCGCCAATAATTACTTTACACTGTCAAATTTCTTTTATAAAGGTTTTATACCGGATGAAAATATTTTCCAATGAATTGTCCTTCAAAACATAATCATTCTGTTATTTTGATTTTATTGCGCATATTTTCTATCACAATTCTTAAGTAAAACAAAGTTTCACGACGTTTCGGAATCTGGAATCTAATCACGTCATCAGGTGAACTAATATCTAAAACATAATACCATAATCCGGACTAAGCTGGTATAAAGCTAAAAACAAAAAATTTTAAAGCAGTCAAAAAACTTACAAAAAAACAGTACTCGAGACGAGTGGACGTGTTATATCTCTTATATACGTAATGGTTAGTAAATTAGCTCGCCTGAGGACGGGACCAGATTCCAGATCCCGAAACGTTGTGAAACTTTGTTTTTTAACGTGATAGAAAATGTGCTCAATCAAAATCTAAATAGCATAAATCCACCATCACCAATAATGAATTTTTAAACAAAGGAATAATTCTTCTATAAACAAAACAAAAGCAACTTTTTAAGATCAGGTGTTTAGAGCATATTGTTTTTTTTTAAATAATGACGATTTATAAGGTAAATTAATCACGCGTCTATACTCATAAACGTTTTTTTTGTATTTGTTAGATAAACGTTATCAGCAAACTGACATTTACTTTATCCCTCTAAAAGTATATACAAAACTAAATACCAATACATATCATAAACTGTAGTATTCTTGAGTTATTATCAACAAACAAACTTATGGTTTTAATAATATTCATCAAATTTTCCTTCTAAATGTATAAGGTTTTGAAAAATATATAGAGGTAACAGCAATTATATACGGGTGGGCTTCAGTAGGTGATATAATCTCAAGCTGAAAAAATTTCATGTAAAACTATCGAAAGAAAAATAATTGTTGTATTTACTTCCCTGTGGCAAATAGGTTAGATCATGGATATGTAAAGGGATATTTTCAGTTCATCTAAACAGCTGTTCTTATTCTTATATTAAATTCAATACAATAGCTCTAGTATTTTCTATGGAAACCTGTTACAAATTTTCATCTTACGAATCGCCATTTTTGATTTTTCGCGTTTTTAAGGGGTTTTAGGGGTGAAGAACCTTTAAAAATTCAAATTTCAAAAAATAAAAAAACTGCTTGGAGGTAGGGTTAATATGTAGGTCTACTTACCAAATTTCATCTAAATCGGACCAAAGGGTTAGACCGAGTGTCTGTACACGTCCAACACATCCGGAAAGACATCATGTGGAAACCCACTTTTTTTTATTCAAGGGACCCCAAACTCGAACATTTTTACTGGAACAATACTTTCCATATAATTGTATAAATGGGGGTACAACTGACCTTTAACGGTAAAAAGACCAGCCTTTGGTTTGTATTTGTATATTAGCAGTAAGCCCGTCATTTGTACGGTTTGTAGGATTTAGTTTAAAGAAGAATGATTATCATACCAAAATGTGAACCTGAAATCCTAATTAAATAGATTAGAACATTTATACCATTATTACAATTAGTTATACGTTAAAATAAATTTTTAATATGGTATGATTTCGAAATAATAGGTTTAAAATCAATGACCAATATAAACTAACTAATATTGATTTGCCAGCTGTTTGTTTTTATTTCTATTAAAACTACAAAGACAGCTGATTATTACCAGTAGGTTATTCATTGTAAACTGAATCAAAATGCGAGTAATATCACGTAAAAGTGGGGTTTTAAATACTCGTTATTTACTTTTCAAGGGGCGGCGGGCGATTTAAAGCATTTATAAACCTTCTCTGGAATGTAGAGAATACATGAAATAATTTTCATTGTAATCAGTTCTCCCGTTTTTTCGGAGAAGACGGCGTAAAATGCCTCCTGGAGCGTCACAGACAAACAGACAAAAATTGAGATAAGACCGGTTTCGGCTTCTCTAACGCACGAAAAGTAAAAATAGCTAAAAAGTGAATAATTCTGAGTAATGTACAGACAAAACTCTAATTTTATTTATTTAGATACTGTTGATTTTTATACGATTAAAATGTTAATAATTATACCAGCGTAGCTAATATACAGAGAAAACATCTGTATTCGTCTCATTGTTATTTCCATTTTCTACGAAAATATGGTTCAAAATATTGTCTTTTTGAATTTTCTTGACGCAGTAGGTATTTCTCTTTTAATTTAAAACAATAATTTAATTTATAATTATTCTTATTCATTGTTCATGATACATCAACCTACTGACTGCGTTCACTATAACGTGAATATGAGAGTGATAAATGAAATGTATGTGTAAAGGTTTTTTAAAATTATTTAGGATCACTAACAAAAGTATACTGATAAAAAGGCAAGTTTTTTCATTACAAAACCACAATTAACCATTAAAACTTGTATAACTTCAAATTGGTCTAGGTTTTACTTTATTTTCAATCGTCAAGGATTTTTAATCAAATTAACAAGTTTTCATTGACGTAACCGTTGCAATTAGTTATAAAATATCATCTCTGATGGCATCCTTTTAGGCAGGCATTATGAATAATAGTCTTGAAAGGATGTCTTTGATCTCAGCTGTATTTTCTTGATGCTTAATTGGTTAACAAATATCAGTTTTCTAACTTTTCCTACCAATTTCTCACCAAAGTACTTCTTCCTTTTGATGAGAATTAATTTAATACCCTGTACTATATTATACATTAACATACTTGGTTTATATCAAACTTAAATATAGTATAAATTACATTCATTCAAGTATATTTTACGTAACGATTGAAAGCAAAACTTAACAGTTAAACTCACACAACTTTCAAGTCACTCAATCACTCTTTGAACAGTTGACATTTAAAAGTTCCAACGAAATATTGTTGGGTGAACGATAAAGTTGTATAATTTAAAAGTATCTTGAGTAGCAATACCTCTTGACTTGTTTACGTTAGAAAAGGTATTTTTGAAAAAAATATTTAAATCGTCATTTTTATTGCTCTTGTACTTCGATTTCGAGACGAAACTAAATCCTCGAAACTATCAAAGGCAGGCAAAATGTTTTTGGACGTGTGAAAAATATAACTTACCACTCAACACTAACCAGTAAATACTTGAAAATAACTGATATCTATTAAACCAATCAAACTTAAATATAATTTGTGTAACGTTAATATAGCAAAGTTTTGAAATAAGTTTTAATAATCAATGTAAGAATGTCTATGTTAATTTTTTAACGTACCGTGACATTTTTTATTAAACTTGTAGTTTTTTTACAGCTTCAATAAAAAGATGCTTATATTTTATATACTTTTAAAAGTGAATGACAAAGGGCTGTATTTTTCACGTTATAGACAATAATACAAGCGCATTATCTAGCGGTACAGAGAGGAACGGAAATTTTGGTAAAATTTATTTCATTTTTTTATTTATTTATACAAGTTAAATAACAAAAAAAGTAACTCCAAGTAATATTATTACCTTTACCTTTGGTAATCTATCCAGATAAAAATTTTAAGCTAAGTGACAAAGATAAATGAGTGTAAGATGATTGTGGCACGATCCTGTAGTCTTCTTACTAATGCTGACATGTTCCTTAAACAGAACTGTTATTTAATAGCCCAACAGTCATTGACATATCTAAGGGACATACAGTTTAACGTGGAGTCCGAACCACTGCCCCTGAATTACGAACTGGTCTAATTATGATGATATTCCTTCCGGATTAACATTGTATTCAATAGTGCGAACGTTAATCCACACAAGAGAACACTACACCCACCGACCATCAAAACTGGATAGCTCAACACATAATGGAATTTCATCTTTTATTTAAGTTAAGTGAATAATGAAAATTATCATTATTTGATTAAATTGATAGGTAATTCTGTTACCATTCACAATATATATATTAGAGATATACACAATCTAGTAATCTAAATATATAAAACAAAGTCGTGTTAGTTACACGCATTATAACTCGAGAACGGCTGGACCGAATTTAATGATCTTTGATTTTTTGGATTCGTCTCTACTCCGGTCATGTTTTAGGCATATTCAGTTTCCATAAATTCAGTTAGTTTCCATTTTAAAGTGTTTTAAATTTCTAATGTTAACCTTATGGGGAATAAGTTTGTTTACAAATTTTCTAAAAATCAAAACATTTGATTTCTTAAAACAGCTGTTGGTTTACTCTCCGTTAGCAATATGCTTTACTATCCAATGCCATATAAATCATTCATTAATGTAAAACTATGAAGTAAATATGTGCTGTACAAAATGAATAGCATTATTCGCCACGTCAATAGGTTTTTGTGAATTATGTACTGTATTTATATTTCTTTATTTTCTGTATGATTAAAAGTCACGTGTTTATATGTTTGCCAAATAAAAAATAATTACAATGTTTATACATATTGAGTTTACTATAATAAACAGCTGTTGTATATTTAAAGCTTTCACAACGAAGCCGCAATGCTAATTGACTTCAGGACATGGCCAATCATTAAGTTAACATGTATTTACTGTTAGGCGTTACGAAGTTCGCCGGGTCAGCTAGTTACTAATACAGTAATAAGATTTGTTTGAATTTAAATCCCAATAAATAGAAATTCGTGAAATATAACCATTATTAAGTTTGTGCAATGTACAAAGAAGTAATGCTGTAAATAATGGTACAATATAATTACAAATGTTCCTTAAACAGGACTGTTAATTAATAGCCCAACAGTCAATGACATCTAACAGACAATGGGATCCGAACCACAAATTTTACTTCTGAATTACGAAATGGTCTAATTATGAGGATGGTTTTATTGAATGTAGTATTCTGAAATTAGTGTAACAATTAGTGTAAAATTCGACTAATCGACAGAGGTATCCGAGCGCAGCTGTTATCTGGTATCTGCATTATCTGTGTTATCTGCATAATCCTAGAGATCATTGACGGTCCTAAATGGATGTAAAGCTTCACATCGTGGCTCGTTAACACTACGTTCCATAATATCCAATGTCGATCAAGATAAGGGGTGACCTTGGGAATTGGGAGCTCAGCTGGACCTGACACGTACCACAAAGTTAACTAGTTTCTGCAAAGCTATTATGAATAATAACGTTTGTATTCTTTGATAGATACAAAATGTAGTATAAATTTATTTTTAAATTTTAAATTCTTCATTAAAAACTTTTTAACCAATGTATAGAACGAGAAAGCAACAATAAACGAAGACAAACAATTCTCACATCAGAGAGTTCAACTTAGTTACAAATGTTAAAAAAACACGAATCGGTAAGTTAAACTACTTTAAAACTAAAATATTTAAATATTTTAGTTTTTACTTTCTCCCCTTATACATAGTATATGGAGAAAGTATTGTTTTCGTCAAAACTTTCGAATTTGAGTTGAGAGTTGATATATCCGTTTTGGGGTCTCCTGAATCCAAAAAAGTGGGTATCGACGTGATGTCTGTCCGTCCATGTGTCTGTGTGTGTGTATGTGTGTGTGTGTGTCTGGATGTGTACAGTGCCACAGCCTACCCCGTTGGTCCGATTTAGATGAAATTTTGCATGTATGTATATATTCACCGTATCTCCAGGCTTTTTCTTTATTTTTTGATTTTTAAGGGTAGTTCACCCCTAAAACCCCTTAAAAACGTGAAAAATCAAAATTTACAAAATTGGCTTTAACGATTTAGATTTAAATTTGATAGTTTATAGTGCACAGAGTACTAAATAATTGTGACACCACTCGCAATGTCCGTAAAAAATTACGGTACAAAAAAATATGAGCTTTTTAAATGTAAAAAATATCAAATTTTTAAAATTTTCCAGTAAACACAATAAAAGTAAAGTATAACTTGACCGACACCATTGAAACCAACTTTAAAAAACTAATCAAATCAGTATTTTGAATTATTTGTCTACGACTAATGGTTCCAGAGAAAAGTTAAATTTACAGTCCATGATAAACGCAGTACGATGTGTGAAAGCGCGCAATGTTATTCTGATGGAGAATGTGAAAAGATCAATTTCTTTCCTTATTTTCCAACCGTTTTCCATGAAACTTGGTATGAAGCGTAAGATTGTTTTTATTTTCAGAAAGAAAATGGTTATTTTTTGAAACAATAGATTATTAAATGATATTTAGATTAACTTTTTAGAACAACAGTTTTATTACAGATTGTCTTTTTTTAAATTTATTTAAGGGAGAAAGTATGTGTCAGTCCACTGGTACCGTTTATTTAAAGAATAAATAATGAATGCCGAGACAAATTTTAAGGTCTATATGGTTTGTTTTTCTATTACAACAGAAGGTTGAATAATGAACTATATTTTTGAAAGCTGAATAAATACTAAAACACTATAAATTAAATAAACAAACCATTTTTTCTATTACGATGAAAGGACGCAAAATTAATATATTTTGGACTAGCTGTTTAAGGGTAATTTAAACTATAATAATAAATATGACTTGAAAAATAAACAACGATCAATTCTTAGTATAGTAGTATAAATTAGTATAGTTTATAAAAAAATGAACAAAAACTTAATCATATCTGTAAATTACCTTAACAATAATCAATATATTCGGAAAATTTCGCCGTCAAAACATCGTGTTCGGAGAAGTCGTGGAGGGATAGCTTTTCCTTGGTTTTATGTTGGTCTATAAATTACGGAACAGACTGTAATGTAATCCCCCATGAATTACGCCCTGTCTCTTCATCTTACTACCCCTCTAGTACGGAACATAAACATGAATGTTCTCACATTTTTTTAATTTATTTTACTAATTGTGGAGGGGTAATTAGTAGATATTATTATGCCTTGTGTGGGTTAACGTCTATACTATTGAACACTACGTTCATCTACAAAGACCATTCTCAGAATTAGACCAGTTCGTAATTATTCATAATTAAATCTGTGATTCCACGTTAAAATGTCCTGTCTAAGGAACATGTCAGCCTTAGTCGGTAACAAGACTACAAGATCGCGCCACAACCATATTACACTTATTCCTCATTCATACTTGGCTTAAAATACCTACCTGGGTATTTCACCACTTCAAAAGTTGGTGGAATCTAATCATTATTTTGTTATAATAGATTGTGAGTCAGTTTAAAGTAAACAAAACCCTTCTCTATAATAATGAAAATATGTTTCATTACATTGCTACAGTTTTCACGGAGAAGCATGACAAACAGATGTTTTTAAACATTACATGGAAAGAGACATAAATTAAATATAAGACACATTTCGGTTTTTCTGTTGTGTGACACGTAAAACAACAAAAAATGTCATAACCCCAAGGTTTGTACAGATAAAATTAATTTTTACATAGATATGTCTTAGTTCAGAGGGGGGTGTAGGCGATTTTTAAGTTGGAAAATATGTAACAGGTTTCCATAGAAATCACCAGAACTATTGTATTGAATTTTTAATATAAAATAATAAGAACAGCTGTTTAGATGAAGTGAAAACATTCCCTTTAGACATATCCATGTTCTAACCTATTTCCCACAGGGAAGTAAATACACACATTTTATTCATATAGATTAACAACTATGAACTTTATTCAAAGTTCACATTTTGCAACCTGACATAAGTAAAATTAAACTTTATACAGTGTATTGAAAGCCAGTTAATAAAATGGATTGTAATTACATGGATTGTAATTAATTGGATTGTTAATTACGGATTGTAATAATAACTAATGAGTTGAAGCTCGTATTATACAATTACTGATCATTGTATTGTATTACACTTTTGCCTAACTAAGTAATGAGTCGAGTGATAATTAGTACTTAACTTACGTGTTAATTATTGTGAGTAAGCGAACGTCATAAATATCAAGTATCGTTCCACAACTTCTCACATCCGAAGTAAACTTTGAAAATGTTTAGTTTTGGTTGTTAGTCTTCGATAAAGCTAAAGCATCTCGAAACGTTATGTGTATCAATTATAATTGAAACGAAGTTGTTGGTTATATTATTTTCAAAAATTGCAACTTTTGAAGAAAAAGTTAACAAAATTTCACTATGGAAATTATAAAATCTCAATTTAATGTAATCGGTGTGAAAAATACAGCGGCGATATGATAACAACGAAATTGTTTTATTTTTATAAAGTATGTTTATTAAATCATACAATTCTATGCGTTTTATTATTCAATGATCATACTTAGCGCCTGCAGTGCTAGGTGACGCAACAAGTATGATGTATTTATTTTGCATACCCAACGCATGAAGATGTCTATAGTTTAGCTGCGTTTCGCAAATATTCTCTTAATTTTCGGTAACTTTATATTATAATATGACGAAATTAAATAAAAATAAATTTTATTTTAGGTATATTTTTAAAATATAAATCTCTTGGGGTTTTTATAGAGTTTCCATTTAATTTAAAATTATTTTCGATTATTGATAGCTTGATTTTGTTGATGTAAGTTATTTGATAGAGCGTTGCTTTGGTTGAAAGCAATAGTTTTAATTTATTATCCTGACATATAATATGTGAAGTAAACATCTCATTTTAGCAGTTTTGGTTCAATGATAAATTGCAATTTTAAAGAGAAAACTATTACGGAAATAATAACAGAAAGTGAGATAGAATAAAGTGATTGTTTGGTTAAAAATTTTGGATTATGTAAGAAAATATAAAAAATAGCCTATACACAAATAACGTGTAATAAGACAATTCAATCGAAGAACCTTTGTATTTTTTATATACTGAACAAACTATCTTTGTAATTCATATAACATTTTTCGTAATACTTAAAATTAATTTAGTTTGAGCCTCAATCAACTGCGAATACGTAAAATATCTTCATTTCTCTTCTTAATATAATAATACGAGTATTTTCATCCCACTGAAATCTTAATAATACTTAATTTTAATATTTTCAAAAAACATCTAGATATGATTTTATATAAAAAAATTGAAGGTCATTACCCTAATCATAGAGGTTGTAATAATTTTTTCACTTTTGTTCAAGGACTTTATCTATATCAATAAAAATTACCTAGATATTTCTACTCACTATGTTTAATAGAATAGTTCTTTGTTATGTTAAAGGAATTGAGATACTAATGAAAATTTACATTAAAGTAAACAAACAGAATAGTAAGGAACACTTATGCTGATGAATATGAGAGAGCCTTAAGAGGGGGGAGTTTCTTGGAAACCCAACCCTTCAACTTCCTTCACATTAAAACAAACATCCGAGAAACCGTAAACTTTGTATCTTTTTCTGTTGCCTAAACGTACTATTTATAATTCAAAACTTTAAGTACTTGAGAACATTTCTTAACAAGGGAAACATAAACTAGTATAAATAATAACTGGACGTTCAAGGGTAATTTAAACATTTTAGATTTATTGGATTTAAAATTAAAATATTGTAGATTAGATTATTTGAAATGGTGACCATACCACAAGGTAGGTATTTTAAGCCAAGTATGAATAAGGATTGAATGTAAGATGATTGTGACGCGATCTTGTAGACTTGTTACTGACTAAGGCTGACATGTTCCTTAGACAGGACTGTTAATTAATAGCCCAACAGTCGATGGCAACTAAGGGACCTACAGTTTAACGTGGAATCCGAACCACGGCCTCTGAATTACGATTTGGTCTAATTATGAGGATGGTCTTTGCGGATTACAGTAGTATTCAATAGTGCGGACGTTAATCCACACAACAGAACACCACACCCACCGACCATCGCTCACAACTATCCACAATTCGTGACCTCCAAGTAGCTGGATTACAGGAAGACGCCACCATCCCAGTCTATAATCGTATAATATAATGTAACGTATTGAATCTAATAAATTGTTACGAGGAATTCAAATGTTATTTTATGAATACTTTTTTGTCCTGTACTTTTCTTGTTTTTGTACTTTTTTGCTGTCTGTTTCTACTAACAATATCAGAAAATATTTATAAGAGTGATTTTTTTCTTGTAGACTATTTGTTACTACATTATTATAACATTATTATAGTCACTGGACTAGTTGAAAATATTTTATAATTACTAAGATCTTAAAATTTCATATATAAGTACAAGATAAAACATTTTATGTATTTTACAATTTCAATTGTCGAAAGTAGAAAAATTAAGTGTTGTAACAAACAAACTGTATTAGATCAAGTACACTCGAAATTTAAAACTTATTAACAAAAATTTAATACTGTACTCTTGAAAGGTAAGCTTTTTTATGATTGATACTTTCCCACACACCTCAGACAGGTTCAATGTCAGGTTTGTTATATTACATGGTAAACATTTACCAGCCTTGATTTAATATCTCTGCACAACATTGTCCAATCAATAGCTTCCGTAGTTTTTTACGTACCACCAAAAGATCGATAAAGGCGAAGCAGAATAGTGTAGAGAAGTATTCAAAAATATTTTAATAAAAGTTGTTGGTAGATATAACTGTCCAAAGATTAATTCTACTTTTAGGGCAGTACATTACGTACGAATTTTTACGAATCAAATGGTTTGTTTCTTGCTGATTATTCTAAAATTTATGGTCAACATACATTTTGACCCACCATTGAGAGAGTCAATTAGACCCGATTATTGCCAATTAGAGTGAAAGAGACTATAAATGCTTTGAAGGAGCGTGGGTTCTTGACCCTACCTTCCATCATATATTGGAGGCTGTGACTTCTAGTTATAGGCTAGTTCCAATAGACAATCTAAGATAATGCTTTCCACAGCTTTTGGGACAAAAGCGAGTGAATCTAAGTGACTCAAAAGTCTGTAGACTTCCCGTTTGTTCAAAATGAGACTGAATCATGAGATGACAAGAGCCGAGTATTGTAATTACTCATTAGTTATAAGTATATAAGCTATAAGTAATTTATCCCATTAAGCCAAACCAAAATCGTGTAATTGTTGTTTTCGTAATATTTTAAAATTGGTGCTGTATTTTCCTTGTTAATATTTATTTCACGTCTTCATTTGATGATTGTAGGCTGAATTTTAAACTAAA
Source organism: Nephotettix cincticeps (assembly GCA_023375725.1). NCBI lineage: Eukaryota > Metazoa > Arthropoda > Insecta > Hemiptera > Cicadellidae > Nephotettix > Nephotettix cincticeps. The sequence goes on from CM041787.1 coordinate 4,168,716, forward strand.
TCGTGTCAATTTTTGTGTAGGATCAAACTATCGTAGCTACATAAGACAAACTTACGTAAGCATTTATATAGTTAAACAGTTTGCAGATCATTTTAATATATAAATAATCCACTGTTAAAAAATTTTGGATTCCTTTGGTTGTTAATTAAGTAACGAACCTACTGGAACATCATGTATACATCGTTAAATTTAAACTTCACACCTTCTTGATCTCAAAACTCGTCCTGTCAAAGTAATCTCCAAGAACTTATACTTATTTTAGTTTCATTACATTTTATATTTTTAATACTGCACTCAGACTAATGGAAAGTGACACTCCATCTGAGGTCAAGTACAACAATTTAAACTCAATACTGCTATTTCTTTTTCAAATGAACAGCTGATTCATTCGCAAAAACTAGCTGATTTACTTTTCAGCCCCCTCACCAAAAACAGAGTTTTCAATGACATAATGATTTTAAGTGAATAAAACCTGGTCGTTTGTATGCGAGATAGATTCGGTTTGATGTAATCGTGTCAATTTTTGTGTAGGATCAAACTATCGTAGCTACATAAGACAAACTTACGTAAGCATTTATATAGTTAAACAGTTTGTATAGTTCATTTTAATATATAAATAATCCAATGTTCATTTTTTGTTATTCCTTAGTTGTTAATTAAGTAACGGATCTACTGGAACATCATGTATACATCGTTAAATTTAAACTTCACACCTTCTTGATCTCAAAACTCGATCTGTCAAAGTAACCTCCTAGAGCTTATACTTATTTTAGTTTCATTACATTTTATATTTTTAATACTGCACTCAGACTAATGGAAAGTGACACTCCGTCCGAGGTGAAGTACAACAATTTAAACTCAATACTGCTAATTTTTTTTAAATGAACAGCTGATTCATCCTGATTTATTTTTCAGCCCCTTCACCAAAAACAGAGTTTTCAATGACATAATAATTTTAAGTGAATAAAAGCTGGTCGTTTGTATGCGAGATAGATTCGGTTTGATGAAATGTTTTTAAATTTACTATTTAATAGACTGGTATCAAAAATATTTGACCGTATGGAATCGGATGGAGCATTTAGTTAAATTTAAAAAAAAGTTAAAACTAAAAGTTAAATTTACAAATTAATTACAGGAGAAACAAATTTATAATGCCAATTTCAATACTAATGTATTAAAATTTAGTTTTGTGTGACACTTTTTGACTTTTTATTTTTAGAAACAGATTTCGGAAATAATTTTAAGGTAACGTTTATTTAACAAAATTTGTTTTTAGGCTACATATAATGTTTTAAGTGTCGTTTTTGTTTTTGGGTACGTTTTAATTTTAAAAATTATTATGCTCCAGTGTTAGTTTAATAATTTTTTAGTTTACGTTACATTCATTAAGATTTCATTTACAATTTATATGTAAGTTTTAAAAATTCAAAAACTAGAAACATTATTAAAAGTATTAAAAATCAGTTATTTGTGACAGTTAGTTGTCTACTTATGTAACGAAACCAATGCACGCAGCATCCGAACAGCAACAATGCAACAATGGCAATTGCTCTCCAGTTCAAACGGATTACACTATCTACGACCACATACCACGGCTCTTTCAGTATTCTCTTCGAAAAACAAATTTCAGCTTTGATTGTCTGCATACCAACTTTGCATCAATACATAATTTTTACTTTCTCCCCTTATACATAGTATATGGAGAAAGTATTGTTTTCGTCAAAATTTTCGAATTTGAGTTGAGGGTGGATATATCCGTTTTGGGGTCCCCTGAATCCAAAAAAGAGGGTTTTGACGTGATGTCTGTCCGTCCGTGTGTGTGTGTGTGTGTGTCTGGATGTGTACAGTGCCACAGCCTACCCCGTTGGTCCGATTTAGATGAAATTTGGCATGTATATATATATTCACGGTATCTCCAGGGGTTTTTTCATTTTTTTGAATTTTTGATTTTTAAGGGTAGTTCACCCCTAAAAACCCTTAAAAACGTGAAAAATCCAATTTTCTCAAAAACGGCTCTAACGATTTTGATTAAAATTTGACAGTTTATAGTGTACAGAGTACTAAATAATTTGACACCACCCGCATATCTGTAAAAATGACGGTTCAAAAGTTATGGGCTTTTAAATGTAAAAAAAATCAAATTTTTATATTTTCAGCGAAAACAATAAAAGTAAAGTATAACTTGACTGGTACCATTGAAACCAGCTTAAAAAACTAAACAAATTAGTATTTTGAATTATTTGTCTACGACTAACGGTTCCAGAGAAAAGTTAAATTTACTGTCTACGATAAACGCAGTACGTTGTCTGAAAGCGCCCAATGTTATTCTTATGGAGAATATAAAAAAATCAATTTCTTCCTTACTTTACAACCGTTTTCCATGAAACTTGGTATGAAGCGTAAGGTCAAATCACCGAACAAAACCAGCTCAAAAAAGCTTGGTGTTACGGGGGGGGGTGTCCCCCCCATACAATTTGAACAATTAATTTAACTTTGTCTCTCTTGTTTTTATTTTTAGAAATTGGATGATTATTTTTGAAACAATAAATTATTAAATGATATTTAGATCAACTTTGAAGAACATGATAGTTTTATTACAGATTTTCTTTTTTAAATTTACTTAAGGGAGAAAGTATGTGTCAGTCCACTGGTACCGTTTATTTAAACCAAGTATTGCGTGTTATAATATATAATTATTTCGTAACTAAAACCGTACTCAACGGTGTTGTATATTTTATTCACTTAACTATAATTTAATCTTCTCTACAGTTGAAACGTTTTTGAAAGTAGTAGAAAGATTATTTTTTGGGGGGAGGGCTAAATAGTTACTTTAATCACAGTTTAAATCCTGAGATTTCCCTCAAAGTTCTGGAAATTAATTAAATTAGGTAAACTCAATTCTTAGTCAAACAACCAGCACATAATAAATACAAGCTTGTATGATTGGGTTATCCAATATAACTAACTCAGTTACGAATACAAAATGCAGAGAATTAATACAATTTTATAAAATTACATGAACAAAATAATGTATCGATACTCAATTTCATCACCTTTGATAAATTGAATTGATTGAAAAACTTTGATAAACTGTTCGTTCACTTTTTCTATTTTGTTGAAAGTACTCCTGAAGATCTTTTATTCCACTTGGATTATTATCTTTCATGAATTTTATTTCTGGTCAAATAACTTCACATAATGAAGTAAAACTGAAAACTTAAAATTATGTAAAAATGTGTAATTAGTATGTGTTAGTTTAAATTTATAGTATATAAATTTATCAAATGAATGCAGAAACATATATATATTACCATAAATATTTAGAAAGATATATAAAAATAATATATTTAGATATCATAAGGAGTTAATAAAATTTTATACAATTAATTAAATAAAAAAGAAAATACGTATATAAGCTTATAATGTATTTAAATCAAATAAATAAAGAGATCATTTTTGATTTAGGAATATTTTATTCACTACGTAAAAGATTTATCTTTTGCCTATCCATAACCGTTGATCATCCACTAACTCAATTTGGTAATTGTATAACTCAAAATAGTTAGTGAATTGTTAGTAATTGAATAGTACTGAGTATGTGAGTTTGCCCAAAAGTTTATTAAATGATGTCAATAATAATGTGAGTTGAACGAATATATTCATCTATTCTCTATGAGAATTACATGGGCTTGAAAACGTAGGTTTTATACGATAAGAAACATTGAATTTTGGGTTATTTATCTATGAATAAAACTTAACTAGATGAACTCGCATACCAAATTTTGGAAGAATATTTAAGTAAATAAGTGAGTTATTGATTTTTAAATATTCTCTATAGCATTAACAGTAAACAACGTACTGTCCTTACCATTTTGAATAATTCAGTAGCCAATTGAACTAGACTAGGTTCATGATTAAAACCTGGGTTTTTTTTATCTGAACCAAATGGTAAAAATAAAAATTAGAATTTTCCAAAAATTATACATAAAAACCCAAAAGTGAAGTTACTTGTTCAAGATATTACAGTAAGGAACAACTCCACCGAATTTTATAATATTTAGACAATAATTCCGGTCGTTATCATGTCAACACACATATATGCTTTTATATATAATTTTGAATGATCCCCAAAAACGTGTTCAGTGAGCTGAGTGATGAATTGCTTTCAAGGTCCCGGGCTTAACTGTGACCATGCGAGTCATGTGAATAGCTCACATTGTTTCATAGTGAATTCGCTAAAAAGAAAAACACAACTAAAATACTTAAAAATATATCGGAAACATGTAGCTAGAGTTTCCAGTTCGGGTGAACATGAGAGCGGTCTGAGATGACGTCACTGTGTTACAAAGCTGTGATTGTTGCAAAGCCAACATGGCGCTCCAGGAATGTAACAGTCGTGCGCTTCATTCCGATTTCTTGTTACTGTTCCCTTTACGGAATGTTTCTTTTTAGCTAGTACCAAGATAACGGCCAAAATTATTGTCTGATAAAATTTGGTACAGTTGTTCCTTTCTGTAATATCTTTGACGAGTTCGTTGTGCAATAATCAGACTATATTACCTATACTTTTTTAAAGGGGGGTTATACCCAACAATGGAGGTTTTCCATTTTTTTTGTATAGTATATATTTTTTTAAATATAATTATTATATTTTACCATTGAATTCAGCTAAAAACATACACTTAAGTAATCATGTCTCTAGGTCAATTGGTTACTGAGATATTGAAAATGGTAAACACAATACATTGTGTAATGGTAATCTTTTCGAGAATAGCTAAAATTCAATAACTAACTTATTTACATAAATATTCTTCTAAAATTTGCTATACAGGTCCATCTAGTTAAGTTTTATCAGTACATCCATAAAACCACCAAATTTAGTGTTTCTTACGGCAGCAAAATAATTTTACGTATGCATTGTAATTCTTACGGAGAATAGATAAATGGTTATAGCTCGCTAAACAGCCTATATAAGCATATTTCCATGTAAAACAACCCTTATTGCAGCAAACCTGCATACTCAGTACTATTCTCAATACCTTACTTAAACCAGTTACCTTAACTAATACCTTACTAAGTTTAACTTAACTAGGAAAGTTAAATAACTAAGTAATATAGCTTTTTTGTAAATCAAAAGTAGGTTGAAGAAAGTCAAAATCAGAAATTACTTAACAGTTATGTTAGAAATAGTCTGAATTGTAGTGTTCAAATATAGCGTTTCGAAGGGTCAGACCTGGTTTTCTGGATTGTCAGCTCCCGATAACACAGATAACCGTTCGTAATGAGAAGGCTTTGTATGACGTCACACAAGCCATTGTTAACGAGGGCCGTATATAAACATCGCTGTCCTGGGACTGACTTGTCAACCCTCCGCTTCGATAGGATACAATATATTCGACTACCTGCATTACGATTTGTTGTGTAAGATTTTTGAATTTATAAAATACAATGACAAAATTTATTCCTCCGTGTTGAAATACCACTGTGAACATTATACAGGTAAATATTTTTAAGTGATTAAACACTATTTATTTACCAAATTTATGTTGAAATTCACTAGGTAAATTGTGAATTACATTTTTAATTAATATATCAAGCTTATAGCTTATAAATAACATGTTTGAAGAAGGTTATGTATCCTTCAAATAGGCTCACGTTAGTAAAACATGAGCCTATCCGTGAGCCATATTGTTCATTCTTTTTGCTTCCATCATGGGCAGATCTGTGAAACACTCGAAACTATACTCATACACTAATGTTGTGCCTCTTTTTTGAGTTTGAGAAGGCTGATTAAACAATTGGATTCAATTTATAATTGGTCCATGAAGTATGCGATTCCTAAACACGGATAAGTGTGCCTTTTTTCCTTTTTCATGGTACCAAGGGCTTCCTCCATCAAGCCTGTTTTTTTCTAGCAGGGTTTTGAAAATAAATATATAGTAAACACAAATACATGTTGGCCCTAATTTGTTTGTCAACTCTGCAATTATTGAGGTGGAACATCATGTATTCTTACTGAGCATTTTGAACCTAACAATAAATTTTTAAGTGTTTAAGTATCCCGTCTTGCCCAACTCTCCCATACAAGATGATTAATTGAGCTCGGATTTATAAATTTTCTTATATTTATAAATTTGGTATTTCTGATTAGTATTTTGTAATTTTAGTAGGTATAACACTTCTTAACACTCAGACATACAACACGTAAAAAGGACGGACTCTCTGCTAAATATATAAAAATAATTTGATATAGTCTGCATTTAAAGTGCTCAATCGAAAGTATTTAGGGTGACAGTTTGCTGGCAACACCAACAATTCCCTCCCACAGCCATCTAGGAAACTTAATTGTTGTCAAACGGAAATGGACAACCGAATTGGCTAGACAGAGAGAACTTGAGCGGATATTATATCCGGTTCGAGGCTGGTCCTTTTGTATACCAATTTTGAAAATTATTTTACGTATTGCAGCAGTAGTATTTTACAGTAAATACACTTACAGTACAATTAATTGTATTTGTATATGCAAGTATTGTACTACCTTACAGTAGAGATATGATTATCCGATAACGTATCTATTTCAGGAGATATGATTATGATTCAGAACGATATCTATCCACCTTACAGTAGAGATATGATTATCCGAACGCTTCAGAACGATAATCGTATCTACCTTACAGTAGAGATATGATTATCCGAATTCGAATGATAATCGTATCTACGTAGAGATATGATTATCCGAACGCTTCAGTATGATAATCGTATCTACCTTACAGTAGAGATATTATTATCCGAACGCTTCAGTATGATAATCGTATCTACCTTACAGTAGAGATATGATTATCCGAACGCTTCAGAACGATAATCGTATCTACCTTACAGTAGAGATATGATTATCCGAACGCTTCAGTATGATAATCGTATCTACCTTACAGTAGAGATATGATTATCCGAACGCTTCAGTATGATAATCGTATCTACCTTACAGTAGAGATATGATTATCCGAACGCTTCAGTATGATAATCGTATCTACCTTACAATTGAGATATGATTATCCGAACGATTGAGTATGAATGATAACCGTATCTCTAACTTACAATAGAGATATGATTATCCGATCGCTTCAATATGAATGATAACCGTATCTCTACATTAAAGTAGAGATACGATTATCCGAACGATTCATTATAAATGATAACCGTATCTCTACCTTACAGTAGAGATATGATTATCCGAACGCTTAAACAGCATAATAGAATAAAATTGGTGCTTTAGTGACTATTTTTTTTGCATTTACCATTATCAAATTTACTGTACACTTTAATAAGACAATGTTCTGTATACATTACTGTATTAATTGACCTGTCATTAATATTCTACTGTCATTGAAACCATATTAAATTATACTTTATAGTGTAGTTTGATTCTAGGTACACAATATCTAACCACCAGTTATAATCAGTTTTCCTACATCGATTAGTTTTTCTGGGGAAAACTTACTTGGATTTTTTAATATTAGAAATATCTTTGAGTACCTCTGGTCCAAGTTACTTCAGACAATAGAATCTCTATTGTATTGCGAAAATAATACGAAAAATACGAGTACATAGAATATATCTTTTATAGAGTAAGAAACCAAAACTCTTAAGAGGATCTGACATAAAATATTGTTTCGGAGGAAAATCAATTTAAAGATATTTTTACAGCTTCAGTCCTGGCGTGTTTCTCCGCGCCGAATTATCGTTTGCAATTTGTTTCTCTCATCCCATAACACTCTTCGTATTATCCCGTCCAAGACTTAAGTTTGAAAGAAGATGAGAAGTAATATCATCCACATTGCACGAGCCACTCCAACTTAAAAGAGTGGCTTGTATTAATTTTAATCTCTTGAAAATAATCGCAAAATGTTTTCTTTTTTGCACCTCTTAACATTTTCACTTTTCCAACGGTTTTAAAACAATTTATTCAACAATTATTAATTACTGGGAAATGTTAAATGTGGTTCACAATTTTCACTTATCTCACTCATTGAGAGAAAAAGATTTGAAGTGGTACACATCAAAGGTAATTCTGTTTGACCGCAAAATCTGTCAAGTTTGGTAAAGGTTTATTGTAAAATGTATAACATTAAGTTTATTTAACTTATGTAACATTTTTCCCAGGATGATAATCTGTTCGACATTATTAAATACATTATAATTAGATGAGTCTGAATTTCACATGACAAATGTGATTAAGATTCCACGTTAAGCTCTAGGTTTAATAGATGCCATCAGCTATTAATGAATAAGCAGTTCTGTCAAAAAATGACAGCCTTATTCAGTAACAAGATCTCAAGATCGCGCCACAATCATCGTATACTCATTTCTCATCTACAGGGTGTTCATTAAAGTTGGGGACAAACTTTGATGGGTGATAGTACTCATTTAAATTAACAAAAAATTCCCTATGAACATATGTCGAAAAATTACATTATTGATTTTTAGAATAAAATAAAATAAAAAAATATAATTTCTAGGATCACTATTTTTATGTGATTAGAATTTTCTAAGCTGCAAATGAATTTTATTGTGCATTTCAATCTGCAGTTGGGTGTATACAATATCAAATAGTTTTGTTTTAATTTTTTTAAAGTGAAAACTTGAAAAGTTGTAATACATTTTTTAACATTAAAGGGTCGCTCTATTGCCACACTAGAGAAAAAAAAGTATTTAAATAATGGCATCAATATAAGTTAAAGTAAACCTACTGTCGCTGGTATGTTTTTTATTAAGAAAAAAATTTAAGGATGTAATAAAAAAACAATTATTTATTTAACTAGTAGTATTTAGCAGTAAATTTTTGAGTAAAACTTTCTATGTTATATTAAATTCTTAAAATGAAATAATTAAATTAAATTTGTTCTCTTAAAACAATATTATATGTATTTAACCTCCTCGGGCTAAACTCATTATGTTTGAAACTGTTTCAAAGCCACCTTGCGACTCTCTTTCAAGAACACCTGGCGACAGTTTACAATATCTACACAACCAAGTGGTTTCGTATCTTAGGATTTATTCTTAGATCCTTAACATAGTTTGTATTCTTCACTTTCACAATTTAAAAAAATTCAATATTTTTCTCATTACTTTATACTCTATTTGATTTGTCACATACATTTTTGATACAGCTATCCTTCTGAGCGTTTGAAGCAAAACGTGAATAAAAGATGAGTAAAGATGTTGGATGATTTCGTAGCTTAAAAACAGCTTTTTAGGTTTAGCTTCTGTTTAAGTTTTTATTAAATGACAACCATTTTACAATGTAGGTATTTTAAGCCAAGTATGAATGAGGAATGAGTGTAGGATGATTGTGGCGCGATCTTGTAGTCTTGTTACTGACTAAGGCTGACATGTTCCTTAGACTGGACTGTTATTTAATAGCCCAACAGCCGATGGCAACTAAGGGGCCTACAGTTTAACGTGGAATCCAAACTACTATTGAGTATTACGTTAATCCACAATGGTCATCCTCATAATTAGACCAGTTCGTAGTTCAGAGGCCGTGGTTCGCATTCCACGTTTAACTGTAGGTCCCTTAGTTGCCATCGGTCACGAAGGTCACGAATTGTGGATAGTTGTGAGCAATGGTCAAAGGATGTAGTGTTCTCTAGTGTGGATTAACGTCCGCACTATTGAATGCTACGTTAATCCGCAAAGATTATCCTCATTATTAGACCAGTTCGTCGTTCATAGGCAGTAGTTTGGACTCCTTGTTTAAACTGTATGTCCCTTAGATATGTCATTGACTGTTGGGCTATTAATTAACAGTCCTGTCTAAGGAACATGTCAGCCTTAGTCAGTAACAAGACTACAAGATCGCGTCACGATCATCTTACACTCAATTCTCATTCATACTTGGTTTTAAATACCTATCTTGTGGTATGGTCGTCATTTCAATAATCTAATCTAATGCACTGTTTCTATGTGTTGTTGCAGTGTGTGACAGTGGAGCCTACAATGGGCCAATCCCACCCGTGGCTCTGTCTAGTAGCTCTGCTGGTAGCGACGGCACTGCCCTCCAGCGGCAAACCTCTCACACCTCTCACACTGCTGAAGAAGTCAGCTGCGGCCGTGTCCGCGGACTACCCCGACTACCAGGTCGGCGTCAAATACGACGAGTACCCGGTGAGTAGGCAGAGGGTAGAGGTGAGAAAAGGAAAGGGAGGGTTGTCAGAGTGTAAGGGTAGCTATAGAGGTATAACCTGTAGGTTAAAAGGTAATGGTTATGGGCAGAGGGTAGTTTAGTTGTCTGAGGGGTCGTTATCAGAGGTAACACGTAAGGTGCAGATTAGTTTTGTAATATGTACTTATACTTTAATACTTTTAACTGAAATGTGTGTAGGATGATTGTAGAGCGATCTTGTAGTCTTGTTACTGACTTAGGCTGACATGTTGACACCCGGTGTTAGCATTTAGCGCGGCCAAAATTAGTTTAGACAGAACTATTGATTAATAGCTCAAAAGTCAATGGCATATGGGACCTACAGTTAAACGTGGAGTCCGAACCACTGCCTCTGAATTACGAAATGGTCTACACACAATACTACACCCACCGACCATCGCTCACAACTATCCACATTTTAACTAATTTAGGTAAAGGGTCTTAGAGAGTAGAAATTATTTCGAGAACAAAGGGTTGTTGTTATAGGCTAGAGGATAGAGAGTAGTTTCCATTGAGTAATGAGTAGAGAATGGTCAGTAGGTAGAGGGTACGGGAAGGTGTCAAATAATAGAGGGAAAAGGCTATCAACAACTACTTGGCAACAGCTTTGGAGAGAGTAGGCTGACAACTGTCATAGGATGTATGGTAGACGTTAATTATGTAGGTAAGCGCAGAGGGTAGAGAGTAGGTGTAAATGGTTAAACAATAGTGTATAGAGGTAAATTGTCAAGTAAAAAATGTAGGGTAAAGGGAAAATTGTAAAGTGTAAGACTAAAGAGTACAGAAGGTAGGGTATTACAACCTCTTTGTTTATTTTTTCTTCATCCCTAATGTTAGTGTTACATTGACACAATATTATACTAACCACTTCGTAGATAGGTTCTATTTACCTTCGAAAAAATATTTACTTAATCGGTTCCACTGGGAAATATTAAGAGTTTGTTGGAGAAATTTATGGCTTACCTTATTGCATTCCTCTGTGGCATTGTATGGACCAAGGTCATTATTTACATACTGTTGAAAGCATTTTTTCACTCTGATTTTCGATCACCCTCTACATTATGTCACTAAGATTGACAAACGTATAATATTTTTTAATAAGTATCTAATACGTAACAGATTATGTTTTATTATTACAATATTTTAAGGCAAATTTTTTAATTTTTGACACAAAAAATAATTCTTGGTTAGTGTGATAAATAATCAATCAATTTTAATAAAAACACTTTTGTTCTACCCTTAATTTTTCTATTTCAACAAACTAATTTATTTAAATAACTTACACTTTCTACAAAATATAATGACATTGCAAAATAATACATAGAACGTCTAAATAAAATCCAGTCTCGTTTTAACAGACAGACTGAATCAAACAGATATGTGTCATATTTACATTACGTTTCTCCAACCGCATCTGGGACTCACATTGTGCAGAATATTAAATAAAGAATAATCTGAAGCACATAAATTTCATGTAAAATACTTTATCCAGGTATATAAAAATATTCTCCTGTTACTAAAAGTGTTATTGAATCGTACAAGCTTAACCTTCAAGTTTAATTCTCACATCAACGGATTATATTTAATATAATGTATGAATTTAAGTAATCAACCAAATAAAAAATTGTTTGATTATCAATAGTTATTCATATCATCTAAATATATAAAACAAAGTCGTGTTAGTTACACGCATTATAACTCGAGAACGGCTGGACCTATTTTAATGATCTTTAATTTTTTGGATTCGTCTCTGCTCCGGTCATGCTTTAGGCATATTTAGTTTCCATAAATTCAATTAGTTTCCATTTTATTGCGTTTTAAACTTCTAATGTTAACCTTATGGGGAATAAGTTTGTTTACAAATTATCTAAAATCAAAACATTTGATTTGTTAAAACAGCTGTTGGTTTACTCTCCGTTAGCAATATGCTTTACTATCCAATGCCATCTGAATGATTCATTAATGTAAAACTATGAAGTAAATATGTGCTGTACAAAAATGAACGGCATTATTCGCCACGTTAATAGTTTACGGTTTTTGGGAATTATGTACTGTATTTATATTTTTTTATTTTCTGTATGATAAAAAGTATCGTGTTTATATGTTTGCCAAATAAAATAATTACAATGTTTATACATATTAGGTTTATTATAATAATCAGCTGTTGAATATTTAAAGCTTTCACAACGAAGCCTATCAAAGAAATGGCCTATCTTAAGGTTAACATGTATTTTCTGTTAGGCGTTACGAAGTTCGCCGGGTCAGCTAGTTTTAATATATTATAATATTTTCCGGATCACTTCTAAAAAAACATTAGAGTAATGGTTCGACACTGGATCCATCTGTCTTTGTGTATTGTATATTACTGTATTTGACAACCCTGACGATTGAATAAGCTGGAATATTGTCTCGTACAAAGAAACAAATGTCATTAAATCCATTACTTTTATAATACTCTTCCATAATACTTATCTCATTATTAGTGCTGTACCTAAGCCAAGAAGGTTGGTGTCATTTTAATATGGATACACACTGTGTTAAACATTGGATTCGTCTCTGCTCCGGTCATGCTTTAGGCATATTCAGTTTCCATAAATTCAATTAGTTTCCATTTTATAGCGTTTTAAATTTCTAATGTTAACCTTATGGGAATAAGTTTGTTTACAAATTATCTAAAATCAAAACATTTGATTTCTTAAAACAGCTGTTGGTTTACTCTCCGTTAGCAATATGCTTTACTATCCAATGCCATCTGAATCATTCATTAATGTAAAACTATGAAGTAAATATGTGCTGTACAAAAATGAACAGCATTATTCGCCACGTTAATAGTTTACGGTTTTTGGGAATTATGTACTGTATTTATATTTTTTTATTTTCTGTATGATTAAAAGTATCGTGTTTATATGTTTGCCAAATAAAATAATTACAATGTTTATACATATTAGGTTTATTATAATAATCAGCTGTTGAATATTTAAAGCTTTCACAACGAAGCCGCAATGCTATTTGACTTCAGAAAATGGCCAATCTTAAGGTTAACATGTATTTTCTGTTAGGCGTTTCGAAGTTCGCCGGGTCAGCTAGTTTTAATATATTATAATATTTTCCGGATCACTTCTAAAAAACATTAGAGTAATGGTTCGACACTGGATCCATCTGTCCTTGTGTATTGTACTGTATTTAACAACCCTGACGATTGAATAAGCTGGAATATTGTCTCGTACAAAGAAACAAATGTCATTAAATCCATTACTTTTATAATACTCTTCCATAATACTTATCTCATTATTAGTGCTGTACCTAAGCCAAGAAGGTTGGTGTCATTTTAGTATGGATACACACTGTGTTAAACAGTTTCCAATATATTCCAAATAATAGAGTAGTATAATGCATACAGGTAAAAAATAGTTTCCACAAATCTTTATACCATAATATGAAAACACGTTTAGTTTTATAGGTACTTATACTTTTATATTTCTGGTTTTAAGAGAAAGTTTACATTTTTATTTTAAACCACTACAACAAAACAAAAAAATACTGATCATAAATTTACTCTTCAGTTAGTCCAAGTATTTTAAAACAACAATATTATTAAGAGTTAAGTATACAACGGACGTCACATGAAATAACAAGTATGAAATTCATTATATAAAATTACGTAAAAACAAAAGCTGTTTACCTTCCCACTTGGACCGGTGAAAATGGCATGTGTTATCCAAGCTCTGTTAAACCTAATGGCACTCTAAATAAATAAATATCCAAACGAAGTCCACCAATAGGACTTAAATTTAAATAAACCCAACTAATTATGTATTTTAATCAGTAACTTATTTTGTCAGAACATTTTTGTATGTTGCTTAACAGTGAGTTCCTTTTAAAAAAATTAATAAATTAAATATTTTTTAATTACACGATATAACAGATACGAATGCGATAAAATTTGATGAGACTTTTAATAAAAATATTTTGGGAGTGTAACTGAAATATAAGTTATAATCTAAGTAAGTTAATCCATAGTATGGCAACACTAACTCAGTAGTTTTGATTTAAACTACGGTTTGCTTGTGATTTAACTTAATCACTAAATAGAAACACGACTTTCAGGAAATAATCTGTATTGTGTACAACTATAAGATGTAGGAATAAATAACCATACCTTTACATTATGGCTCACAAAAAAATAAAGAAATCTTAAACATTTCGGTACCAAACTGTTTAGAAAGAACTGAAGATATTAAAAACATTTTTAATTGAAAATTTTAAACTTTTTAGCTAGACTAATCTGCTTAAACTTTGTCCACGAACGATACAACTGAGGTTTCTTCTGTTCTCAATGGCTGTCCAGTCCACTGTAACCTGTGGTTTTTTTATCTCTCTCACTATATCAGTCTTTGTAAAGATGTCGGATTTCGAGATTGTATTTGGTCTGCATACATCATTTTTAAATGAAATTCAGTTTTGGTGATGGTGGATTTATGTTATTTAGATTTTCATTGCGGAAATTTTCCATCACAATTTTAGGGGTAAAACAAAGTTTCACGACGTTTTGGGGTCTGGAATCTGGAATCTAATCCCGTCCTCAGGTGAACTAATATCTAAAACATAACACAACTAACACCGGCTTAGTCCAGATTGTTATGTGTTATTTGTTTGTTTTTTGTTTATGAAAAAAATATATTTCTTGTACTATTTGTCACACGTCACAAATAAGGGAGCGCTCATGAAAGGAAAATATATTTATAGTTTATATTTTTCTATGGATTTACTGATTTTTCCTGAGGAAAAGACGAGGTGGAACTGATTATAAAATGAGGTAAATCTTGGAAGGTGTAAACCCTTCGGCGAAGTTTTATAGCCGATGAAATTCTCTTGAGGTAGAACGAGAGATACATACAAAAAAGCGATACTTTTCAATTACCAACATGTATGTATAGTGGGCGTTTCTCATATTTCCATAGCTACTTGAACTCCTTTTCATAGTAGTTGTTAAATAACTTTAATTTTTTAATGATTTGCTATTTCGATAAATTATCATAACATCTTATTACAGGCAATAATGAAGAATTTGAATTCAAAAGTACGTACCAATCAGTGATATTAAATAATTAATTAATATTAATACTTGATTGCCGGAAATTATATGTGTTATAATGCTTAGGATAAAATACAATTCGGAAAATCAATTTACTCAAATTTGTCATGTTTTGAAATGCACACTGATTAAAAAATACAATACTTTAAGTATTGTCGGGTTAAAAAGTTATTACAGAATTACATTTAGTAGAATTTTAGAATCTTTGAATGATAACAAATAAATGTATGGATATAAAATTTGAGTATCATGTTTATTTAAGTGTTTGTCATCGATATATGATAAATTTAGTTGGTGAAAATTAACAATTCTTTCTCCTATAATAGTTTTTATAAAAAATTAAATATTAACTCAGTGGCTAAAAACACAAAAAATTGTATGTATTTTAACTGATTAATTTTTTTGTTTTCCTCAAAAATCCTAAATCCTAATGAAAAATAATGCATTGAGTTTGTCAAACTAACAATTTACCTGTAATGTGCATTTGTTCCTTAAATTTAATTATTTATATTTTTTACTTTCATTTGTTTTTAAATTATATCAATAATGAAATGGGTCAAGTTTACTATATATAGACAGATAGATTTATTATTATATGATATTTCAAGTTGTTTTAAATCCTCTAAAATACATATTTTACCATTGGTATTGCTACATAGACGTGTTTCTTGCACGCTCAACGCTGTGAACACATATCTTTGTTAACGTGGATCAAGTTACTTAGTTAAAACACATGATTCAGAATTTACAATGCCTTCACTCACACACTCTGGTACCCTAATTGGAATATACGTGTGTGAACTTCCCCTACTAATTAGTGTATCACTCTTTATCTTATTTAACACGCCGACACTATCTTCAACTTTAATAGTTTTGGATTTTCGATGCAATTAATGATATTTTCAATGGTTACTAGGCTAGTTAAAAGATTTAATTTTAGAAAAGTTATGTGTTTAAACAAATAACAATTGTGGGCGGTTTTCAAATTGTATAGCATTTTTTAAATAATATTTTGTTGAATAACTTTTTTTATTAACCAACCAATTAATTGCAAAAGCTTAAATTTTTAAAGCTAAGGTTCAAAGGAACATTTTGGTTTATGTAAACAATGATAACCCAATAAATAAAGATATTGGAGAGAATATTTTCAATAATACTTGCGTAAATGAAAAAAACATTGAGATTTATTATTACATATGTTTTCTCTGAGATGCTTATGCACCAAATTTTCTCAATATGATAAAGAATAACGATTAACGATTTTTTAATAAAAAAATACAAAATATATAAAATGTTGTATTCTGAATCTGCTTTCTTTGTGAAATAAATGGATTTGAAATTATAAATAAATATCCCTGCGTGTGGTGATTACTTTAAAAAATATTACTGAAATAGTAATTTAAAATGTATTTTACTTTTTTATTTTGAAATATTACTTATCGTTTCAGAAGTGGGTATTCAGGATTACATATAGTGATTTTCCTGAGGCATATTTATAAATTGTTTTCCTTGAAATCATATCAAGGTTCAACACAGAGATAAACAGATCTCGAGACATATTTAAAGTCACATTTCAGAGGAATGATCAAACGCTGATTTCACGGCGGTGTATCCTGTCTCCATTTCTATTTTTATCTTCAACTTATTTCCAGTATCGTTTTGAGATAACACAAGCATATCGATGTATTTTATTCCAATCATATAAATCACAAAAATCATATAAAAATGATAGATTGCACACTAAAAATGTAGTTCTAGGAATAGTAATCTCCACGAATGTGTGGGTTTGGACTGTATGGTACAAATTACATGAAGTCCCACTTCATATGTTTAGTGAATCAGGAAATTATTGAATCAGTGAATAATCGAGTCATTGGGTCAGTGCATTATTTAGTCGGGGAATCAGTTAATCTAGGAATTAGTGAGTCATTTAAACTGTAAGTCAACTAATCATTGAACCAGTCAATCAGTGAGTCAATGACTGTAGCCACCTATTTTTCATGGACAAATATATTCTGCAGAAAGATTAGGTGATGTAATTTCAAAGCACAAAAGACCTTAACGGCACTTTTTGGCTTCACATTATCATAAGATGACGAGATAAAGTTCTGCTCTCTGTATCATGCCAAGAAGTGGATTATTCTTTAAGCTACATGTTATTGAAATATCTTTAATCCTTACTTTGCCCGAAATATATAAATAAGACATGTATTAAAATATACCTTATGTATTTATTCCAGATACACCGGGTTTCCTATTTTATTTTTGTATTAATAATACTTTTTAAACTCTTGTATTCAGTAATTTTCCTTTTTGCCTTTTGGATATTAAGATATTAAATAATAAAATCTCTGGGTACAGATTATTACTTATATATACAACTATTTCAAAGTACTGCTCAAAGTTGATATTTTTTTATAAGAGTAATACAGTAGTTAAAATCTGGTACGTAATGAGTTACAATATTTATAATTTAAAGCTTAAACTTTTTACCATCTTCAATTTTATTTTAATAGTTTGTGTATCAAATTTAACTGTCAAAACAGCCAATAACCAAATTCCTGCTTGGTTCACCAAATATACATTCTTATGCTATATAATAAAATTTAATGAGGTTATGGACTTTGCACTTATTCTTGACCTACATTTTTGCTTGGACTTGGGCTACAAATGCCATTGAAACATCAAAAGAAAATTCTTAATCCACATGTGTCAAAGGACAAAGAGTCCTTTATTCGAGAAATTCAGTTGTAGCTTCTGAAATTTAAACTCTGCGAGCCTTTCACGTGTTTTGGCTTAAACATTTTTAAGGTTTCTAAAATTTTAAAATCCTTTAAAGTTAAAATAAAAGTAACTAACGTAATAATAAATAGTAAAAATAAATCAAATAATAGTAGTAAATCACGCAAATGTAAATTATAAAAAAAAGAAACTTTACATAGCCTAGAAAGTTAGAAAAGTTAGTAGAATGTAAGCTATACCTTTCATAATAAAAAATTAAATTGACTAGTCCTCAAATAAAAACTTAAAGTCATTATATAGTTCATTAGAAAAATACAGATATTAAGAAGAACGAAATTATAAGTAGACAAATGCATTATTACACAAATTTGCCATAACTGGTTAAAAATATTACTCAAGTTAAATACATTTTTTAAGAACTTACACTGTTTCTGTTAAGCTTACCAGTATGTAAAACATTTTGCTATTAGTAATGTAAAGAACGAAATGTGTTATTTAAACCAATAATTATATTTTATAAAATTCATAGGTCCTGCGTTTTGAATTTCATTACAAGGGGTTGTTTGCTACAGGTGGCTTTTCTCATGTCAATTTATTTTTATCACAAACTCCCCTGTTTTCCTCATCCACCCCAACGCCACTTTGTGATAAAATTCTCACAAATACTAACAATAGCCCCGTGGCAGCCCGGTATGTTGCCATTTTCTCCATCCAAGTTTGGAAAATATGCCCTTTTTGAAAAATAAAAAAAGCTTAATTTCTTTATTGATTTTAGACAGGTGTTTGTGCACTTGAATGTTTCGACTATAATTAAGTAATTAATGTTAGTGTATTAATCAAACACTTTCTGTCAAACTATTTTGTCTATAAAGAAAAATTCAACTGATTTTAAGCAACAATTTTTTATTCATAACAGAAATCGATTTTAATTTTATGAAGTTTTTTATTGAGCTTCGGAGTTATTTGATTTTTAAATTCACTTCACTGTCCAAACTAAATGACGGGATGGAAATTAAAACGTGTTATTTGTTTTTTTACACTTTTAAATTTACAACTTAAAAAATTGATTTGACAAACTTGTAAAGTAGCACATTTGTATCTTCATTCAATAAAACCCATTTTAGACAGATGTCACAAAATATTCAAACAATGAAATTATATTTAAAATAATATTACAATGATGTTTATTTGGGCTTTTAAAAATTACCCGGTAAAGTGTACACATTAATTAACCCTACAGAATACACAATACTGAGAGACACCTGAATGAAATCAATCTCATTGTTTCACCTGGTTAGTCCCTGTTGTGTCATTTTGAATTGACTACATCCCACTCAAAAGTTTAATTATTAAAATTGTCTTTGTGCTTGAAAATAGCAATTACCACTACATTATAAATAGATTTAAATTAAACTTTGACTCGTATAAACAGACTGCTGTCACCTTACAGATCCAATACCAGTATAAATTTTACTTTTAATTTAATTTAATTCTCCATTCACGTCGGCTCCATGATAGTGTGTGCCGGCCAGTACCGCCATGCACAAACACACGCATATTACTCGCCAGACAGGTTTCATGTAGGCGACGTTGCCAGTGTAAATGTACAGGTATATATTTTTAACTAGTATTGTTTCATTTCTTATCTTGAGTGATTTTTTACCATGTTTTAAGATTTTTAATAAGTATTTGTAACGGTATGCATTTTTGTACGCGAGTTCCATGTATATAAATGGATGATGTTTGCCAAAATTAATAATAAAAAATAAAACCTCCCAAAAAATGTAGGTTAGTAGAGTAATGTAGATTCTATTTAGGTTCACTTGATAACGGAAGGAGTTTCCTTACCTCCCGAAACGTAATGTAGTTAAACACTTGACGATGAAGGCAAAGTCCAAAAAATTAAATAAATAATTACAAATCCTTCGCTATTATGAGTTTTAAAAATACAACAATGTATGTACTTGATAGTATAACCTAGATTGTTTTATTGAAACTTTATTTTATATTAAGCTTTTATATTAGCTTTAAATGGTGGAGAAACTGCACCTATGTAATAAAAGGTTTCTGTCCCGGTGCAAGAAATAATGACATATTATCCAGCTTATTACTATAAAATGAAGCAAGGAAAATCAAATTATTACCCATGGAGTTACAAGAAAAACTGATATGCGCTAAGAAATATATTAAATTTTTGTATTCAACATTTTATTTAATATCTATTAGGTATTCTCAAAAATATGATAATCAACTGGCATTTTCCTTTAATTTTTTAATCCTGAAAAGGGAAGTAGAAAAAAAGCTGAAATAAAAGAAAATTACATTTAATTATTGTTTTGTTCTTCAGAAGCTTGTGTTTATTTTAATGAAGCTTGTTCCTTGATGTTTTATATTCTCAACGCTGGGGCCAATTAAATTTCTTTTAATCAGTGTATAAATTTCTGGAAAAATGTCAAAGTATTTCGTAGGAAAATAATACTTTATAGAAATGGCGTTAGTGAAGTGCATTTGTTAGAAATAAATACTATTATAAAAACATGATTTTTTTTTGTTCTATAATAGAAGTGACGTATGCGTGTAGCATTGAAGATATTTTCCACTGTTATTTAAGAAAAATACACTATATTTTTTATTTTATATAAACTATATAATAACTAGTTAGTTTTTGGATTAAAAAATAATTTCTAGGTTTTTAAACTAAGTTTCTGTAATGCGTATATTATACTTTTGACATGTTGAGTGAAAAATATTTATATTCCTACATGTAATATATAAGTGACGGTAATTTATATGTATCTTATAAATACAAAAAATGAAGCAATTTAGTAAATAAATTTTTTCTCTAAGTTTTAAAAAAAATCTGTAATAAAATAGCATTCTAAAATTATTCTAAAAATCATTTATAATTTATTTCAAATTTGTATAACTTAGTAATACAAGCTTTGAGCTTTTGTTCGGTGATTTGACCTACACTTCATACCAAGTTTCATGGAAAAGTTTGAAAGTAAGGATGAAATTGATTTTTTTTATTCTCCATAAGAATAACATTAGACAACACTGCGTTTTCATACAGTATTTAACTCTAAGTAGTCGTAGACATAATTTAAAATACTAATTTGTTATTTTTTAAGCTGGTTTCAATGGAATATTACAAAAGTAACTTTGAATATTTACAGATTTTCAAATATTTAGTCAGCACTATAAATATAATTTTTAATCAAAAGTAGAGCCGTTTTTGAGAATTAATATTTTTTTGTTGTTTTCTGAACTACCCTTAAAAATCAAAATTTAAAATGAAAAATATAATAGTTTTTTTCTTTAAATATATATATTTTATACAAAATTCATCTAAATCGACCAACATACTGTATTAAAAATAGAAAAAAAAAAACACAAAAAAATTTAAAAAAAAATCAGAAACAGGGACAGACATACGTCAAAAATTTTTTTTCAAAAAATTATATACTCACTAATTCATTATGAATAAAATAATTTTATATACTATTTATAAGAGAAAGTAAAAATGAAGCAATTTAGTAAATAAATTTTTTATCTTTTCTGTTTTTAGTGTTACAGTTGTATTGCATTTAAAAAATTCTTTTGCAATATTTTCATTCTAAATTTAACCCAAGCAATAAGATATTTTATGTTCTACCCTTCCTGTCAATTATTTGACATGGATATGCCTAAGCTGTGGGGGATGTTAGCAGATTTATGGTACGCAAAAAGTGCAGTTGAAGTGTTTAACGGAAGTGCCGTTATTTGGTTATAAGAACAGCTGTTTAGATGAACTGAAAACATCCTCTTTATTAATATCCTAGATCTAACCCATGGAAGTAAATACAATCATTTTGTAATACACGTTTATATATTTCATCGTGTATCTGAGTAATATTTATTCGTGTTCTAGTAACAATTTGAAAAAGATCTACAGTATATACAAATGTATTGACCTGAATTGAAATAATTATTTTGTAAAGTGAATTTTGAAACATTTAAGGGAATAAATTATAAGAATGTCGTTTTTAGAAATAGGTTATCATAGAGTTTATTTACATACCGAAAAGGTTACTTCTAAATGTCTTTTGAACAATACAACGTGTCCTTTACAAATTTGCATCAGGATCATACCTTCATGAAATAGCATTTACAAATGTTGATCCCTCTTTGCTAAGTGTATCTTAATTTCTCTGTTTTCTGAATATCTGTGTGTCTTTAACATCAGAGCTGTCAAATCGTATTATTTTATATAGAAGTTTTATATGAACCATAAAATTTAAAATAATGATTTAACATTTGAAACTCTTGAATCTGCAAAATACAGTTACGTAGAATGGTTTTTTGTTTCACCAGCGTATGAATAGTCACTGAAGAAGCTCACTAATACAGTTTATTTTTTAATAACGTTTGTAGGGTATGTTTTAACACATTTATTGGGTCAGAAAAGGACATACTGTATAATTAGAAAAGCAAAATTATATTCCTTGGTTACCATTTTAATAATTTCTATGAAAAAAACTTGAAATAATTCGGAATTTTGTATTGTTTCATATTCGTTTTTTGTTTAATGCAAAATTATTAATGATTCATTTTAAGTGAAATGGCGAGATACCCAGGTAGGTATTTTAAGCCAAGTATGAATGAGAAATGAGTGTAGGATGATTGTAGCTCGATCTTCTAGTCTTGTTACTAACTAAGGCTGATATGTTCCTTAGATACAACTGTTAATTAACCACCAAAAGGTCAATGACATATCTAAGGGACCTACAGTTTAACGTGGAGTCCGAACCACTGCCTCTGAATTACAAACTGGTCTAATAATGAGGATGGTCTTTGCATCTTGAACGTAGTATTCAATAGTGCGGACGTTAATCCACACAAGAGAGCACTACACTCACCGACCATCGCACACAACTATCCACAATTCGTGACCTCCATGCTGGATTACAGGACATGCCACGGTCTATTATTATGTAAGCTTAAAGAACTACTGATTTTTAACAATTTACAACTGATAACCGTCTGGTGACTGTGTAGGTTGTGGTACCCAAGAGAGCGGCCGTACTGTTGGATAGGATAATGGTGGCGCTTCAGAAAGCCGTGGATGAGGACACGCTAGGACCTAGAAAGGTAACTGATACATCTAAAAATAAAATAAGCTTACAGGAAATAAAAAAACAAATGCGTAAATAAACATTGAAGTTTTAGTGTTATTGTAAAATAACAACACGTTTGGTTAAGAAAAAGCAACACTTAAGTAGTTTTATAAAGCAATTTCTTAAAAAAAATTTGTTTTTGGAAGACCCTGTAATAATTAATAATTATTGGATTAAGTTTGGCAAGTTTTTAAAAGCTGCATGGCATTCAAGGTGTGGGGTTGGAAAGGAAATTGTATTTGTGAAGAAAAATAAATAAATAATAAAATAAAAAGGAAATAATATTGATGATGATAGTAAATTAGTAGGTATAAATGAATAAATATTTAAAAAAATCTGTATTGTTGTGTTATATAATATATTATATTTATTTTTTATTTGTTTATTTATCTTTTGAGTGTTTTAAAAATGTTTAAGTCATTGCTTTACTAGTGAGGAAAATAGTTTTATTAACAAGTGCAAACGTCAGTTATTGTAATTTAGTATTGTATTTAAAAGGTGAAGAATATTGTGTATTGTAATTATTATTAACTAGGCAGACGGCCTTTGGACTATTGTTCCTGAAGTGTTTTGTAAAAACCTTGTTTGTTGCAATGCACCTATGAAATACACACGGTTTCTTCTTCTTCTCTCTATAATAATTAAAATAAATATTAGAGCATCATTTTACTCTCTCATTTATCACTACCCTTATGACGCATCAAATTGGAGAAAACTCAAAATATTTTTGCTACCATAAAATTTGAAATTCTATATCATGTCCTTATAAATGGTTACATAATGTATTAGTAGATTTTTATAAAAATTACTTAAAAATCATCAATTCACGAGCGTGCAAGGCTTGTTATTTTTTATTGTACTGCTTATTTTAACGCGTTCAAAATAATATTTTAATGGTGTTTTTATTAAGTGTGGAACGGAAGGAGTTGGAATAGTTTATCATTTAAAATAAATACTATAATTTCCATACGAAAATACACTTAGTTTGAAATAAAATAAATATGAGAAAAATTTTTTAAAATATTGAAGAGGTAAAACTTTTTTTTATTAATGGTGTTTTTTTTTAAAAATGGTTGAAATGTTTTTTAAAGCATAATATGTTTTTTTCTAAGTTTATTCAATTTTATTTTTTATTTTGTGTTTAAATATTTTATTATTACATATTTTATACATGAAGATTTTAATGCAATTTATTTTTTATTTACCATTTAAATATTTTTATTTTTTTAATAAATTATATTTATTTAAAATTATAATTATTTTACAAATAATCAAAAAAATTTTTTTTAAACACTCAGTTTATAAATACAATACAATCATAACTTATAAACAGTTTTATTAATTAAAAAAAAGAACTAAATTTTTAGAAATCATTTTTACATAAATTTTATTCGTTGTTTCATGAATTTCACACTAATTTTTTAATTTATCATATTTAATTTTTAAATAAATATAACTGTCAATGAATAAATTTTGTAATTATAACAACACAACAAACTCATATTACGATATTTCTGGACGTGAAACATTTTTATTTAGTAAAATTTTATAAAGACTAAAGGTTCTTCGCAGATGCAAAATACATAAAGTATTCACCCCATCAATTCGTTTTTGAAGACACTTGACAACATCTCAAAAAATATCAAAGTTTTTATTTAGGAGTCACAAAAAATACAGTAGGGAAATTGCAAATTAAATAAAAAGAATGTCACATACACAGAGCTGAGTCTCTGTTTTCAGGTTGTACGATACGGACGTAACAAAAACAATGTTTGAGCTTTATTCATTAAATTACACTTGTAATTTGTTGAGTGCACAACAGACGATTTAGCAAACACAAACGGTTGGGTTTGAACAATTTTATTTTAGTATAAAGTCGTAGTTCCCTGATTAACAATTAAATAAATTAATATTCTTACTTGAATGGTTTTAAATGTCTACAATTTCAGACTTATGAGCTCTTTTATGTATGCGTTTTTAAAACATACGTAAAAATGCATAGTACATTTTGTGTCGTGCAATCCAATTTTTTGTTGTTTTTTGTGTTAGGCTAAGTATTATTATACAAAATATTATTAATACACTTTTATTGTATACATTTTATATTTAATGAATGCAATCTTTATGAATGAGCTTACAGACTAAAAAATCTCATGAGTAAATTTGGCATTAATATATTTATAATTTAGTGAGTTGGTTGAGTGTCCTGTCCAGTGGGCCTACATCAGCTCTCTCTATCACAGAGATTAAACTATAAATCTCTTTTCCAACAACCCAAACTTCTCAGCTGTTTGTTCTTGGATAATCCCAACTCCGATGATTACAGCAACTTATAATGACTGTTTTATTTGAACAACTCATCCATCATAATCCCAATAATTTAAAACTTACGTATTAGGTTTAAGTTTTTAAAGAATAAAAAATTATTTTTCTCGTAATGTACTTTGTTAATTTTAATGTTTCATTAATTCCATTATTTAT
The DNA here is from genome assembly GCA_023375725.1 of Nephotettix cincticeps. Taxonomy (NCBI): domain Eukaryota; kingdom Metazoa; phylum Arthropoda; class Insecta; order Hemiptera; family Cicadellidae; genus Nephotettix; species Nephotettix cincticeps. The sequence continues at coordinate 4,194,391 of CM041787.1, forward strand.
TTAATCTTAAAGTAAATACTGATTATTATGAAAATTAATATTCAGAACCCCACCTATATTAAAAGGAATACTATAAAAACCAATGTTGCTTATTTAAGTTTTATTAGAAATATATGGATTTTGCTTAGAGTACAATTAAGTGCATATGTAGCCTACTTACAATCTCAAGTCGAATAAAAAAAATAACAAAAATATTTACTTCATGCGCTGTGTTTAGGGGGAGGAAGGAATTTCAAAAATGTCCACCAAGCCCCGGAGCTTCAAGCGCACTCAACAACAGCCTTTTAATGGTTCATTTACTTGAGAGGTTTATTTGCTTTTGTCATATTGTAAAAACAAGAGAGATATTGTTACATCCATTATCAGTTCATTGTTGAGGAATTCTATTATAAGTACTGTTAATAATGTATATTTTTAAAACAGTGCTACAAGTTAGAGCATTTATTTATCTGTTCTGAATTGTCACTTTACCTCTGTATTATTTTTATTTTACCACCTCCCATATAATATTTATCTACAACATATCGATTTTCAAGAAATTTAGTTTTTTGAATTGTTGTTCTGTTCTGATTTTGGAATTTTAATACAATTAATTTAGATAAACTATTAATAATGATACTTCTGTACATTTTTTCTTATCCAACATGAAGTACAAACGTATCCAACATGAGTACGAAAAATGTACAGTAGGAAAGCTATATTTTAGATGTTACAAGGTTTCTTTTAACTGTTGTATTCTGCTTCTGTCCTGGACAACATTTTCAAATATATAAGATGGATCTGGAGAGGAAGGGTCTACTGGAGATGTTACTTCAATGCTGTCTCCTGCTTCTAGACTATCCTGGTCAACACTATCAACCTTGTATTGTTGCAGATGGACTTGGAGAGGAGAGGCAGGAAGGAAGGAGGAAGGGTCTACTGGAGATGTTACTTCAATGCTGTCTCCTGCTTCTAGACTATCCTGGACAACACTATCAACCTTGTATTGTTGCAGATGGACTTGGAGAGGAGAGGCAGGAAGGAAGGAGGAAGGGTCTACTGGAGATGTTACTTCAATGCTGTCTCCTGCTTCTAGACTATCCTGGACAACACTATCAACCTTGTATTGTTGCAGATGGACTTGGAGAGGAGAGGCAGGAAGGAAGGAGGAAGGGTCTACTGGAGATGTTACTTCAATGCTGTCTCCTGCTTCTAGACTATCCTGGAAAACACTATCAACCTTGTATTGTTGCAGATGGACTTGGAGAGGAGAGGCAGGAAGGAAGGAGGAAGGGTCTACTGGAGATGTTACTTCAATGCTGTCTCCTGCTTCTAGACTATCCTGGAAAACACTATCAACCTTGTATTGTTGCAGATGGACTTGGAGAGGAGAGGCAGGAAGGAAGGAGGAAGGGTCTACTGGAGATGTTACTTCAATGCTGTCTCCTGCTTCTAGACTATCCTGGACAACACTATCAACCATTTGATTCTAAATTATTCCTGCTCTTTACCTTATTTGAGTTGCTAGCTAAATCACCAAATCAATACTGATAAAGTTGTAGAGGTCACCATTGATAATTTTCAAGAGTTTAATGGAACTATTCTAATTCTCTCTGTTGTACTATCAAATGAATTTATCCGTGTAACAATTTGTCTGTAGATGTTTGTAGTCTGTTGTGTTAAAAAACAATGACTATATATTTGAATAAATATATATTGTCTGTTATAAGTTGGGTTTAAATATCCTTTGTATTAAAACACTCCATTGACTCAGCAAATCATAGGCAACACACTGGTCTAGTAATGCAAGCAAACATGAACAAATATTCAGGAGGTTGGGTTATGAACTTCTATCGTTGCCCTGGGCTTAATTGTCAGCATTCAGGTTATGTGAATGGCTCATTTTTCCATAGGAATTTCACTATTAAATTCATTGAAGATAATCATTATAGATTAAAATACCTTCAGTAGTGATAGTAGTCCAATTTTTACACAGTGGTTTGGATAAAATGATAAAAGTAAAGTTAACCTCATATTAAATATTTCCAACCTATCCATACCAACAACCAACAGAAAAGTTAATTTATACTTTTTCCATTATCACTGATATATAAATGTAACTATACTGACAGATTGAGGCTATAAATGAGATAAATATTTAAACATTTAAATTTAAGACCAGAACTTTCAACAAATTTAACTACAACTTTTAGAGCAGCTATATGAATTCCAGGTATTTGTGAGTCTAAAAGGCTGAAAAATGTAAAATGTAGTGGGTTTAATGAAACGCACGTGACATGTAGCCCCGTTATTGGTTGTCAGCTGTTGATCCATCTCCTGACCCGAGGTTCCTCATATAAACTTCCCACAAAAAAAAACTAAAAGTGTTGTTTTGGACAGTCGAAAATGTTTGAACGCGTTTTATACTGTCCTAAACACTAAACGAGATATCCTTAAATTTAGATACTTTTCTTGTAAACAAATCAGTGTAAACTAGTTACATGTAAAAGTTTATGAGTTCTTGCGAACAATAGATGGATAAGAAAATACATTAAAAAGAATATATAACTTAGTCTGTCTGCAGTTCAATGTTTTATTTTTTGTTACATGTTTCACTTGGAATATATGTTAGTATAAATAAAACCTACATAATAAGGACACCTGTAACTAACACTACTCTGCCAAGAACAGACCGTAAGGAAAGTTAAAAAAGAAAAAAAGATAATATAAACTTTTATTATAAAAAAAACTAAAAAATAAAAAAATGAATTTATATTGTATTTTTTATATTATTTAAATTTATATATAATATTTATAAGATAAAAGTTAATTGTAAAAATATATTTTACTTTCTTGTTTTTGAATCCATGATGAATAAATAATATCACATGTACAAAAATAAGTTTTTTTAAGATAAAAAACACATTTTATTTCTTTCTTTTTCAAGTCCATGGAAATAAAAATACCTAAATAGCACAAAAATATTTTTTAGGATTAAATATCTAGACACATTTTATGTGTGGTTTTTTACATACTTGTTGATTGTGTGAACCCTTTAAACCTATTTCCATGTACCTTTATCAAACAGTTTTACCTTATAAACCTATCTAGTACATTTTGTAGGAATTGATTAGAAATAGACACATTAACAACGATAAAGAATATTAAAAATAACAAACAGTTGTAAAAACGCTTACAATTAATTATTTCTAAAATAAAACTATAATTCGCCATATTTATCTCAAAAATTTATTTATTATTGTTAAATTTGTGAGCTTGAACCAAAATGTTAACTTTCAGCGAGGCTAATAATTAATTAATTTTCCTCCTTAATTTTACAAAATTCTTTCTCTGGCAAAATCCTCATTTAATTTAAAAATCTCTATGAAATATTACTAAAAATATAATGAACTGAATTAATAACGATATTCGATAATAAACTGTAATTTCTCGTTAATCGATTTTAGTATATTTGCGTTTATTATTAACCAATATTTAAAAAAAGTTATCGTTTTTGTTATACTGTACTTTTAACTTTTTATTTAACTTTGCTTATTGGCTGAGTACGAATATTAATGATCAAACAATTTATCAAAACAATGATTTAATTGTGTATGCAACAATAATATAATATTTCTTTGATTGAATAATTTCTTTTGAAAACAAAATTTTACAGTCTATGTATAAGGTCTTATGTATAAGGTTTCAATTCATTCTTCATGCTTAATTTCAGGAAACTTATACATTCAATGCACGTAACAATATTTTCCCTAGAAATTATCCTGATTAACACGTTAAAATTTTTAAATAATGAGAGGATACTTGTAAAATATTTTGGAAATCTCAACATCAAATAATTGTGAAAACACAAGTTAAAAAAGCATCGTGATGCTGGTTTAAATTTTCTTGATATGTTTTTTTCATCTTATGGATTCTTTTAGACTAAATTGTAATCTCACTATAACTGGAATGCTTATAAACTAAAAACTCAATGTCATTATCACTAAAATTTCGGTCACGATATCTCTCTTAAAAAGATCTTCATCCTTCGGCTGAGTGTTTCATTCTCAGTTCAATTAATCGATCGATTTAATTAATCAGTTGAAATCCACAGCAAAAATACTCATCAAATCAGAGGTGGCTTTCGGTATTTTCCATGGCTACATTTTCCGCAGCCCATTTGGAGCGTTTTTCAGGGGTCGACTTTGACTTTCGCTCTTTTAGAAGATTTCTTGTTCCCGCAAAATGCTCCTGGAATCATAGATTTAGTTTTGACTGAATTGATTCCAATTTTTATTTCTTATGGGGGTCTCATACATGCAGGAACATTCAGTTTTAACCAGTTGGTTATTAAATACAGATTAAAAAAGGGTAATTGTTTTCAGATTAATATAGGACTGTCTGCATAACTAAAAATTGTTTTTGAAAGTTTTACTTAATTAAAATTGTATAAATCTCGCCTATGATACTGCCAACACACTACCTAAAGCTTTTTGATAATAAACCATCCTAAATTACAGAAAACATTACTTATTGAGGGCTTTACTGAACACTAAACACTAAGAAAGGCCACTTCCTGATATCGGCCCTTCTCCTCATTCAAAGAATTCCGCAATGATTTTTTAAAAAATAAAACTGATTTAAACTAAATTTTGACAGTATTTGTAATCACAATGATCGTGAATAAAGATAATTCTGAGTCATATTGCTTCCTATCCCCGAATACAGAAGTCAAGCAAATTAAATTGCTTAAATTTATGTGTTCTACCAGATGAACTTTGTCTTCATGCTACATTTATTACTGTTTCTGTTGGTTGTTTCCAAAATGAATGATTGTTACAAATATTGGATATGTCTTAGCTCTGGAGGGGGGGCATTGGCAATTTTCCCCACCAAAATTTGAAACAGTGCTGTCATTTGGTTACTGACATCATAGTTTGGTTATAAGAACAGCTGTTTAGATTGACTAAAATATTTCCTTTAGACATATCCATGATCTAACCTATTTCCCAGAGGGAAGTAAATACAAATATTTTTTTCATTTAATAGATGTTGTAGCTGAAATTCCATGGCTTTGTAAATTTCATAATCTCTATTTTGTAAAGCAAGAATTATTTTTGTCCTTTTATTGATGCTATTGTACAGGGATGAAGTATCAAATAAAGAGTATTGTCTAGTTACCTGTATCTCCTGCAGGGTGCGCCCTTCGGTCTCGGGTAGGACAATGTACAGGATGATGGCTCCGGCAAGGCTCACGGCTGCGTACAGACTGAAAGTACCAGCTAGAGACAATGTGTCCAGCATCAGGAAGTATGTCTTGTTGGCAAGGAACCCAAAGATGTATCCGATTGAGCCGGACGCGCCACTTGCTGTGCCTCGGACCTCAGGTGGATAAACCTATAGAACAAACCATCCAGTGATATTGTTAGTCTCAAATATCTTCTAGACTTAACATTATGTAGAATTTGTCTTAGGTGCTAATGTTTAATGTGAGATACTAGAGGATTAAGAGTTTTTAGTAAAGCTGGCCATGACTTGGCTACAGTCACAGTATAAAAAAATTGTTTTGATTCTTATGGTCCGACTCTTTATCATTGTTTTCAGCGAATTATTTTTCTATCATTCCAGTCCATTTCCAGCAATGACTGTGATTGCGAAAAAAGTATAGGCCTACAGACCATGGGCATAATTAAGGGATTACTACCCTTCGGACCTCTTAAAAGTGTATAAATTTGTATTCGATCAACAGTTCCAATCTTTACAGTTCTAATACCATAATTTTTTACTTGACACAGATATAGTGATGATTTTTTTACTGTGGTTTTATATTAGTTTTAAGTAAAGGTTTCTTTTTCTCCATTTTTAGTATATGTTATGAAAAAACTAGGAAATTAACTCCATGACCCCCCCAACGTGTAGCCACTAACTCCGCCTATGCTACAGACGGCATTGTTTTATTTGTTCATTTTTATATTCAAAGTGTGTATCTTGTTTTATATTTCTAATGACAGTTACAAATACCATAATGGATAGAACGTCCCAGCAGGAACACTTGATGTTGTTCAGGCAAAATATGTAGAGGACAAACCTATTTGTGAACTGTTTTAAGGTGTAAGTTAATTGGTCTAAATACAGAGTTCGGGTCTAAAATAATGAGTACTTTTAAGGCAACTTTACACTGCATTTCCGGATAATCCGAACACTTTGGTAATCCGAACAGGGTTCGATCCCAATAAGTTTGGATTATCGGGACGGTGTACTACATATAATTTTCACAGAAGTACAAATAGAAAGATACAGAAATAAAAAGAACCCCTAAAGTAAAATACAAATCAACTTTATTATAATGACTGCTTGTAATTTTGTCTCCATATAGATCCTTGAACTATAATTTAACGGTCCCCTTAACAAACATTATATCTTCATACATTTTAAACCACAATGTACTACCATTGCTCTTATCAATAATGACATGTTCTCGCCAAGAACATCAACATATTTCATAATGGATTTGTTAAAATGGATTTCAACCCTCAAACGAGTTTGAATTATCATGGTTATACCATATTTTTCATGTGTTTGATACTTTACTGAAGTAAGTCTAGATCATAGAGTGATATATTACCAACCTCCCCCACGAGTATCCAAGGTAGTAGTCGTATGCATGTGTGTGTGAGGAAAGCTCCTGACACAAGGAGAACTGTTGGCAACCAGCTGTAGTCGGTCACCTGCAATCAAAGCAATCAAAATTTATTGTGTCATTCTCTGATTTTTGGGGTAATTTTTTTAATTATATTTACCAGAGTTTATGCATTCACAGTATTTTATATAGATATAAGCAATACTTAGAACAGAAAGGTTCCTTCACAGACCCATTGAAGTACTCATAGATAGCACATGGCCATTGAAAGAACTGAGAAATATCATAAACTATAAAATTTTACTATAAATCATCTTTGCTAATATTCATCTTCAACCTAGATGATATTTATCTCGCTATGGTACAACATTATAGGCAGGCCAAGGTACATTTTATATCCACACTGGCCAATTCTAAGTAGGAAAAATCCTATTCTACATGAATACATCATTAGTAATCTACACGCTCTGACTGTACTGGAACCCTCCCACTCGTGCTTCTCAGAATAAGGTCGGCATTGAAGGAATATATCTCCGCTTCCACTGCAGAGTTGGTTTATGGGGAACCACTTTGCTTCCTGGGTGAGCTCCTTGCTACTCCAACAATCCTCGTTAGTAGTCGTAGCATGTCTAAAATTCGACCTATACCTGTGCCCCGTCGCTGCGACCCAGGATACTTTGTTTTCAAGGATTTGGTGAACTTCAGCCACATTTTCCTTCGACACGACTACTAGGAAATCACTGCAGTCACCCTACACTCGGCCCTATGAGGTAGTAGCCCGTGATGGAAAGACCATCACGAACCAAGTCCAAGAAAAACGTATGTGACTAGAGATCAGGTGAAACCTGCACACATGTGCTTGGAAGATTTACCTCAAACAAGATCTAGAACAACCGTCCAACCTAAGGTTTGATTTTTGCCCTAGTAACACCTTCTTCGTGGGTGACTGGTGTAGTGAACACATGAGCTGTTCAAGACAATTGGCACCAATGGCAACCAATTGTTATTTTGTTTACTAGTTGAAATTTAACACATTTTGTTAAAACAACTAACAATTTTTTCTGACTATTTCAGTTATTATTTTTATTAGTTTATTTTACTATTTTTAGTTTATTTATTATAACTTAAAACAATCCCCATCTTAAAACAATTTTGATTATCGAGTGCTAGATTGACAGACATTTCTGAGCCAACAAATACCTCAGGATGGTCCTTGTACCAATCGGCGTACACGGCGACAGCGACAAAGCAGATGGCGTTGCCGACCAGCGAGACCATTGCCAGAGGGCGTTTGCCTGTCCAGTGGACCAACACAACACACACAAGAGCCCCGACCAGCTCCACCAGTCCCAGCAGCATGGTGGCGATGTACTTGTCCATTGGGGTACCCAGTTCTGCGAAGATGCTCACCTACAACATTCAACAAGTTTATAGATGGCTTTCTGATTTGTGTATTATGTACAGTTCCGAGGTCATGGATACAAACAAAATTAAGATATGACAGTAAGGGCACGTCTTTTAACCATCCAACAGCTTCTCTTGCACTCCTAGTTTGTTTTCTTTACTCTTTAGTGCAAATTGGGTGAATCCAATCCTCGATAAATTGGTGACTCCTTTTTCCGATAACCCAAACTCCGAGTGACACGCTAAGTGATCAAGACTGTTCTCTCCTACCCTTCTAATTCCTAAATCCCTTTGTTTCTAGTGGGTATACAAAGAATTGTCTGTGGTTACAGACACTGGACATTTTTTATAGAGTCTTCTCAATAAAACTAACACATATATGTGTCTGTATGTATAAATTTTAACTTGGAAGCCAATGAATTATCACACGCTGCACTTTACCTTAAACCCTTAACCGCAGTTTCAGTGGCGCAGGGTTTTCTCTTGCCGATGGCCCACCTCAGGGTTTTTGCAGCTTTGCGTAGATGCAACAATGAAACGTAAATAGCTACCTAGCGGGTCATTTGATATTGCAGAGCACATAGCATGGATGTAGTTTGCACTAGATTGAAAAATTCACTAAATTTCAGCAGCAAAAGGTCTGTCAATTTAATAGTCACATCTTGGGAAAAAACTAGCAGACGACTTGTATTAACAAAATGTATCAGCTGAGAACGTTGAATCCAACAAAAAATGTAAACTCGGCGACACTTGTGTGGCCAAGTGGCTATGGTTAGTGCCAGTATTTTTATTTTTATTGATTAATATATCAAGTTGCATCAAGATTACAATAATTTCAGTCTCACCGCAAAAGTTTGCAGGGTGGTCATTCCGCCCATGTGGCCGACGAAGAAGGCGAGTGAGACGATTGCGTAGGGTCGGAGGAAGGAGCGGCGCAAGAACGGCTCCCACGACTTGGTCTGCTGATGCTGCGCCGCTGAGCTCTGAATGGACTTGACCAGCATAGACAGCTCGGTCTGGACTTCCGCCGGAGTCACCCATCCTCGCAGCCACTGCAACGATCGCTCCGCCTCCTGGATCCGACCCTGGCCTGTACAATTCTCTATGGTTACCACGAATTGTGGATGGTTAAGAGCTATGGTCGGTGGATGTGAAACTCTCTAGTGTGGATTAACTATTGAATACCAAGTTCATCCTCAAAGAGTTCTAAGTCCAGTTCCATAATCAGAGGCCAAAGCGGTTTGGATCCCATGTTATAGTCTGTGTACACTAGTTCGGCCGATGGACCATCGGCCATCTGTGGCCGGCCATAAATCTACTCCTCTCTCGCGCAGCTGTGTTTACATGAGTCACATATTGGTAATATCACAACATTAAGTGTTCTTAATAGAAATACTTAAATATTTAACATGTATATAGACATCTATTTAATAGTTTGGAATTGTTATAGCTTTTAGAATATCATCAGAGTAATATTAAATACAATTTAAATATAGAGTATAAAATACAATGTTTGAATTTGTTTGGTATTAAAAGTTTGAACATGATTTATTTCTGAATTTCTTTTCTAGAGGCAGAAAATTGTTTAATGGTTGTTTTGAATATAGCAATAAACAGTATTTTAAAGCTTAGTATTAAAAAAATTACCTATTAATACGTGTATAACCCAGTCACAAATATATATTTATTTTGTATATGTATAATTAAATATTTCAATATAAACGATATTTATATAGAGAACACTATCATGTTTTGGTATCATTTTTATTATTTTCATTTGAAATTTCCAGAAATCTCATGAAAGAAATAAGATTCTGAGTCATTTATAAAGTTTGGTAATGTTGGTATCACCAATCATTGCACTCATTGCAAACACAGCTGCGCGAGAGAGGAGCAGATTTATGGCCAGCCGCAGGCCAAGCGCAGGTTGCCGAGGATCCATCCATTGGCCAAGTTAGTGTATACAAATAAAAGATTAATAATATTTTATTGTCATTAGGGCAATATATAGCAATAGACAATGTCAAACGTACATACTAAGGTCCAATACAGTTGATACAGACTATAAATAATAATTTCCGTACTTGTCATCGGCTGTTGGGCTATTAATTATTAGTTGTGTTGTCTAAGGAACATGTCAGCCTTAGTCGGTAGCAACAAGATCGCCCTACAATCATCTTACACTCATTTCTCTTTCATACTTAGCTTAAAATATCTACCTGAATAAATCATTACTTCAAAAAGGTAATAGTAATTCAGTTATATATGAACCAATGATAACTCACCTATGAGCCAATGGGGACTCTCAGGAACGCAGCAGAGTGCACACACAGCAAGGATGGGGAACACGATGTTGACAAGAGCGACGGAACGCCACTGTAGGAAGATGCCGAGCACGAACTGTAGGAACACTCCGAGAATCACACACATGGAGGCCGTGGCAGACAACATGCCTCGGAGATGAGGCTGTGTGATCTCAGCAACATACGTCAGTACCTGCCCGTATGATTATATTAGCTCACTAGCTTCAGGAGGAACAAGGTACAACACACATAATTTATATAATTTATTTATAATTTTTTAGCTGATTTCCTAAAGGGGAGAAGCTATCACCGTAGGTCAATACCGTAGGAACAATATTATTGAATGTTGAAAACTGGACTGTGTCAATTTTTCTTTTAAGGTGCCCAGAGGCTAAAAACAATAGTCGTTAAATATTTTATATATACTGTATGTGTAGCCTATATAGGGAGCAAATTAAACACATTCCCTAGGAATAAAAATAGCTATGCATCATTGTAATAAGCCATAACGTACCTACATTACATCAATTAAGACATGAAGACATGTATAATAATTGAAAAATAATAATATTTATACGTGATCAAAGCATAAGTCTTTTATGTTTTGTTACGCTCGGCAACAACAGGAAACATTGATAAACGGGATGGAACAGTCGGATATCGGTAGGTGAGATAAGCAAGGTTTTACTTTGATACCTTCTCTCTCGATAAAACAATTAATATTTAAAATTTACCACTGAATCGACCCAACGACCTTCAAATGATGAACGTCCCACTGAAACGCCATCACCTGATGGTGCCTGATAAGACGCCACAGATGACCACTAGCGATTACACCCACCGTATTGTTGTCTAGACACCGACCAGTGGTGGCTTTCCCGATCAGGGAAGCCCCCCGACTAGCATTCTTACCACATGCACGGTATTCACCAATGGCAGCCCGGAGACAAATGACACCTTTCCTTCGGCAAATCTCACTCTAGAAGGGAGCAGGGACTCAACCAATGCATTTCACCACCAACCACTGCCACTACAAATCCAAACCCAGGAGAAGTTAAGTCCTCTCGAGTACCATCACCTTTTTCAAGCCAGAATGGTGTTATTCTGAGACGAGTCTCTTCCCATTTTGGAGGCCATAGTTACCCATCCCTGGGTTTGAAAGAATTTGGGCTGAAGCCCTAGGGCTTTGAGGTTTAGACCCGCTGTGGACTCCTACATCCGTTTGCCGTTGGGAGGCACCTGTTTCCTAACGTATGAAGGTCACATGCGAGAGGGCCCTATATTGTGGGCTTCTGGTACCCTTAGGCCCAACTGGATATAATGACAGAATCGATAAGCTAATATTCTATGTTATTTAGTACAAATACTCACCGGGGCCTCAAGGACGCCTCCGCTAAAGCCAGTGAGGATGAGAGCAGTGTAGAGCATCGTCACGCTGCTGGCCCAGTGGTAGATGAGCCAAGCCGCGATGAATGGCAGATTTAGCGTGATCATGGACGGCTTACGTCCGAAGGGCTGGGTCAATACGCCGGACAACAGGCTGCCCACGGGCACGCAGATCAAGTTGATGCTACCTGCACACAACTGCTGTCTCACTCAGGCGGGGATCAGACCACATTAGGAACTTAACCCTTAGCTACGGACAACTTTTGTCCTATTGACATTGTATTAACACATTGAGTGCAGCGGCATAATTCAAATACTCACCCAAAACCAGAAATTTGTTTATTATTTCATTGTTAAAAACTTACATTTTGATGGTAAAAATATATAATAATATATATAAATGTGATTACAACATCATTTACCTAAAAATGGCTTTGAAGTTAGTTATTCATTTGGATACCATCACCACCAGGTAGTAAACATGCTGAATAACTCTTGACCACTCACAACAACAACAAATTATCAACTAAATAGACACACAGTGTTTACAGCAACAACAGTAAAGGAACAAAATGAAAAGAGGGACACAATATATTATCCAACGATTTTCACACGGGAAGTAAACCAAAGCGAGGTGGCGTACTAGCCCCTACCCGTCCTTGCTACTGATTTTGCGACAAAAAGAGAAACCAAGGTTACCGTGTTCATTCAACAGTATCAACTCAGGTGGCTAGAAAGTATTAGTTCAAAATATGGAATGGCTGAGCCACAGGACAATGTCAAAGTTTAGACAATTCTAAGTATCCATATGGATACCGCCACACTCAATGTGTTAATGGGACAAAAGTTGTTCCAAGAAGGAGTCTGTCAGACCGCTTTTCTTAAAAACATTTGTAGTTATGTAAAATAATGTATTTATATTTAAAAATCTATATCTTTTCATGTATAACTACCATGGACCATCCACAGAGATTTCCCCTCATCTGGCACCACTGGAGCACATGCAACTCCGTACTTGTTTGGTCTTGGGTTTTCAGTTGAGAGGTGGAATCTCATGGCTGATTACTGAATTGGTTTGTGATCTTATTAAATTTGAGTAGAACATCAAGCGTAAAAACTACAGAGTTTCTCTCGAATTCCTCAAGGTAAATACCTCACACACCAGTTCGGTGATTTTTCACTCGATTGCACCTGAACTAAAAACCCAAGTTCAGATAGCTACTGATTTCCATGTGGTAATGTTGTTACCAGATGAGGGAAAAATCCCAGTTGAAATTTCCCACGCGGTCTGAGAGTTGTCAGTGTTAGTAAATTAAGGGTCAACTGCTTCTACATATATAACAGGTCGTAAAAACTACCTAATGATCTTGTGTTATGATAAGTTTGCACAGTGGGAGAATTATTGAGACTCAGAATTGGACTTTTCAGACAAGTAATGACCCCACAATGAAGTAATGTTTTAATATCAGATTTCACAACCCCCACAGACCCCGTCACAGACTCTCAAAGGTCACATGACGGGCACTGGTACACGGGCCCCCGTCTATCATAAAAATATTGATATTGATGTAAGTAATGTTTTGATGAGAAGTAATGATGTTTGACAACACTGTATATGGAAAAAGGTAATGAAAGAGAAAGGATTACTCATGTACATGTACTACTTTAGACTAGTACATAAATAAAGGATAGGATTTTAGATTACATTATTGAAACGGCAATCTTCCCAGGAAGGAATTTTAAGCCAAATATGAATGAGAAATGAGTGTAGGATGATTGTGGCGCGATCTTGTAGTCTTGTTACTGACTAAGGTTGACATGTTCCTTAGTCAAGACTGTTAATTAATAGCCCAACAGTCAATGGAAACTAAGGGACCTACAGTTTAATGTGGAATCTGAACCACAGCCTCTGAATTACGAATTGGTCTAATTATGAGGATGTTTTTTGTGGATTAACGTAGTATTCAATAGTGCGGACGTTAATCCACACAAAAGAACACTACACCCACCGACCATTGCTTACAACTATCTACAATTAGTGACCTCCAAGTAGCTGGATTACAGGACGTCGCCACCATGTTTTCCAGACTGCAGTTGGAATCTGACGTAGGCATGTTTGGAATTATCATCAAATATATTGCTAAACTAAATATCTAAGCAGTACTAATTCAAGTATTTGATTATTTTCCTTTTATTCGTTTGTTATTTGGATTCGTCCAGAGGGAAGAAGAAAACACTTTAAGCAAAGCACATCTCAATTCCACCTTAAAACCCAATCCTCGATTTTTTTCTTAAACTCCAATACAAAATAATGTATTTACTTCCCTTTGGGAAATTTCTTAGATAGTGCATATGAACAAAGGGAATCTTTTCAGTTACTCGAAACTGCTTTCCTTATAACAATATGGTCACCGTTTAAAAATTTGGTCTGATGTATTGCAAATACCCCTCCCCAGAGCTTAGACATATCCATGTTGAATGTATTTAGTCAATGTAATAAATAAACATGTTCAATTGATACAGTTATTTATAGTTGACATGTCAAGCTGTGTACAACATTGCACAATTCATTTGTATGCGAATGACTCACAATTGCACTTGTCCTCTGAGCATTCCTGCATCAACATGGCAATTTAAATGATTAGCTTGGACCTTGAACATGTCCTAGGTTAGTCAAAAGCTATGGGCTGAAACTCAACATAGGCAAATGTACTGTCTTGCACTCAGTGCCCATAAGACTTCATAGACAGTGGAGTTAATGGTGAGCTGGTTCTAATAATGTATGCTGAAAAATATGGCATTTTTAGTGAATTTCTAAAAGGTAAGAAGCTATTACCCTAGGTCCAAAGTTCAATGGCAAATGATAGAGACAACAAACAAACGTGTTTTTTGCTAAATTCGTCAAGTTTATTACTTATGGGCCTTATTTTAGTTGTTTGTTATTGTGGTATGCCCCTGAATAATTGGTAAGACAAAATAGGGTTTTTTATTTTTCTTTTACTGGGAACTGGGGCATCCCAGTTCAAATAATTTTTGCTTTACTGACTAATTTTTGCAGTTTTTTGCTTGGTTCCTAATTAGATACCACGGTTTTTTACTACACCCACCGACCATCGCTCACAACTATCCACAAGTTATGACCTCCAAGTAGTTGGATTACAGGACACACCACCGTTCCAGTCAAATAGTTGACAGGCATCCCATCAATCCCCAAATTTTGTTGGCGGTTCTACTATGTTCCTTGGCGGGGTGCGTCGTTGTCATGGTCAGTCCCAAGCAGTGGTAGTGGTAGCGGGAACCAACAGGAACTGTGGTGCGGGGGAGGCTCAAGCGGTGGGGGTGCCCGCGAGCTTTGGATGGGTTTGTTTTTGAAAAATTTCATCGGGGCCCGGACTCTCAAAGGTTTTTTGGTTTGTGTTATTTTCGTGTTTTGTTGTTTTGCATTTTTTGTTTTGTAATAAGTATCCTTTTATCCCATGACAACACCCAAGAGACCGATTTTTCATAAATTTGTAAAACTGTAATATTCCCTATTGCATGTATATGGCAAGAAGTGTTGAAACCATGGTTGTAGTAATCAACCAAATTTGAACTGGGTCATAAAGGTAAAATAAAAACGACTATAATTATAAATATATTATGCATTAAATCTTCAACGACACTGTTTTAACTTCAATTCTATCCACTCCAGTGGCAAGAAAACCCCACATTTCTCCAGATACTAGTGCCAATGCAATCTGGGACCATGGTGTCCTGTAATCCAGCTATTTGGAGGTTACGAATTGTAGTCAGTAGATATAGTAGTCTCTTGTCTGGTTTAACACCCACACTATTAATACTACAGTAATCCGCACAGAACGTCCTCAAAATTAGACCAGCTCGTAATTCAGCGGCAGTGATTTGGACTCCACGTTAAACCGTGCCATTGACTGTCGGGATATTAATTCAATGTTCTGTCTAAGGTGTCAGCCTTAGTCAGTAACAAGACTACAAGATTGCACCATAATAATCATACACTAATTTCTCATTCAGACTTAGCTTGAAATACTTTGCCATTTCAAATGGTAGAGTCTAACCTAATCTAATTGTTATCCTAACATGGAAGACATTGGGAAGGTTACCCACTGAACCACGAGATCTGCTCCTTGGTCAGGTACAGCTGGTCGTGGTGATGGACTCGGTTCGCAGCCAGGGTCGCGTTGCCGTCCGTGAAGTTGCTGTTGGTGAGGGTCCACCGCCATGATGGCAGGGATCACGATGGTGGGGAAGCCAAGAGTCATACCGTAACCGACCAGAAGAATGTTCTTAGCAGTTGTGGCGAGAATCTGGACACAAGAAGCTTTCACAACCTACAGGACACACCACCGTTCCAGTCAAATAGTTGACAGGCGTCTCAATCCCCAAATTTTGTTGGCGGTTCTACTATGTTCCTTGGCGGGGTGCGTCGTTGTCATGGTCAGTCCCAAGCAGTGGTAGCGATAGTGGGAACCAACAGGAACTGTGGTGCGGGGGAGGCTCAAGCGGGGGTGCCCGCGAGCTTTGGATGGGTTTGTTTTTGAAAAATTTCATCGGGGCCCGGACTCTCAAAGGTTTTTTGGTTTGTGTTATTTTCGTGTTTTGTTGTTTTGCATTTTTTGTTTTGTAATAAGTATCCTTTTATCCCATGACAACACCCAAGAGACCGATTTTTCATAAATTTGTAAAACTGTAATATTCCCTATTGCATGTATATGGCAAGAAGTGTTGAAACCATGGTTGTAGTAATCAACCAAATTTGAACTGGGTCATAAAGGTAAAATAAAAACGACTATAATTATAAATATATTATACATTAAATCTTCAACGACACTATTTTAACTTCAATTCTATCCACTCTAGTGGCAAGAAAACCCCACATTTCTCCAGATACTAATGCCAATGCAATCTGGGACCGTGGTGTCCTGTAATCCAGCTACTTGGAGGTTACGAATTGTAGTCAGTAGATATAGTAGTCTCTTGTCTGGATTAACACCCACACTATTAATACTACAGTAATCCGCACAGAACGTCCTCAAAATTAGACCAGTTCGTAATTCAGCGGCAGTGATTCGGACTCCACGTGAAACCGTGCCATTGACTGTCGGGATATTAATTCAAAGTTCTGTCTAAGGTGTCAGCCTTAGTCAGTAACAAGACTACAAGATTGCACCACAATAATCATACACTAATTTCTCATTCATACTTAGCTTGAAATACTTTGCCATTTCAAATGGTAGAGTCTAACCTAATCTAATTGTTATCCTAACATGGAAGACATTGGGAAGGTTACCCACTGAACCACGAGATCTGCTCCTTGGTCAGGTACAGCTGGTCGTGGTGATGGACTCGGTTCGCAGCCAGGGTCGCGTTGCCGTCCGTCAGGTTGCTGTTGGTGAGGGGGTCCACCGCCATGATGGCAGGGATCACGATGGTGGGGAAGCCAAGGGTCATACCGTAACCGACCAGAAGAATGTTCTTAGCAGTTGTGGCGAGAATCTGGACACAAGAAGCTTTCACAACCTCTGGCATAAGTACATGGATGTGTCTGAAGAGATTTTTTTCACTTTTCAGTTCCCTAAACAGCTGTACTTGACTTATAACCATATGACAACACTAAACAATATGAAGTCACTGTGTCCCCTCCCCCAGAGCTTTCTCAGAAATGGTTTGTTGGTGATAGTGAGTTTATGTTATTCATATTTTTATTTATTAGATTTTTACTAAAGCGTTCTATCTGATATTCTTTTTCTTATTGGATAATGAATTATTGATTAAATAACATTATTGAATCACCAAAATTGGTTTGAAATATTTACTATTTTTCATAGAACTAAAAATAATCCATAGTAGAGGTATTAGCAGACTCTTATGTAAAAGAAGATAAAGGCACCACTTTCAGAGAGAGAAAAAATACACTGATAAGTAGTTTTCATAGACGTATATATATTGTAGAAAACTATTTATGGATTTTAATTTTATATGCGGAGCATTTTAGGCAAACACCCCCTGTCAAAGAGTAATCACTGATTGTTTGTTTTTTATTCTATACTACAGTTAATGATGGAGTTTGAGAACCAAGCAAATACCATAGAGGTTACTATGTTGGGGGAACAGAGTTAATTTCCTAGTTTTGTCTCAATATGGCCTAACAATAGAGAAAAAGAAACATTTGCCACAGTAAAACCCATTAAATTATAATAGAAGATTGGTAATAATGGAAGATTAGTTGTTAAGGTTGGTAATAAGAATTCAAAAACTTTTAAGAGGTCTGGGGGCACCAACGTCGGTTGCCGTACTCTACACGCACTTTTAAGTACTGCGTTGTGGTGCTACCTTAAGGGATTTTCGTGAACTACTTGGAGTTTCTCAATATTGGAGAACACTGTCTACCTTTCTAGCATTATTGTTTTTGTCATTCTGCTCCCTTTGAAAGAAACAAAACTGAAAAAGTCACAGCTGGACGAGCAGACGAGTGTTTGACAGTGTTTTAGCTGATATAATTAATTATTACTTTTAGAAGTGTTTTATGGTTTTTTAGTGTTAAGTGTAGTGTTTTAATAGTGAATTTTAAATGGAACACAAGAAGATATTTTATGGTAAACCAACATCATGAATACTGTTACCCAAAACTGAATTATTTTTAGATGTTTTCAATAAAACATTAGTTTGTGATGGACCTAGATGATAACATAGTATTGTAGTGAACAGTTATCAGTTACAGCTCTGGTTTTCTTATAATAGCTCAGCTTCAAATCCCAAAATGGGGTTGCTGAAAGGGCTCTTAAAATTCCTGGGTTGAAGGGTTAATCACAATCAGTAGAAGGTGTCAGAAATCTAAGCTTAATGTGAACTAAGATCTAAGACAGTAAGAGATATCAGATTGTAAAATGTTCCTAAGGATAAGGATTTATATAATTATTATGAGAGGATGCGGATTAAAGGCTATTAAGATTATGTTTATATAATGACAACAATGGGTACTAATCGACTGAAAAAAAACTTTGTAATCAGCTGTTTCGTTTCTGTTGTAATTCAGCTGTGGTATGTATTTAATTGGTCTCCGATCATCTCTACAACAGCACTGAGCAATTGAAAAATGATTAATTTTGGGACAACCTGTATTTGATTTATGAGTATAATGATATAATAGATATTATATCAGTTAGATATTGGTCTGTCCTGTCGGTTTTAAAAGGTTGTGTGTGGGGTGATCATGGAACGACCAGAGTCCAGTTCACGCTATCTCTCGGACACGTTGAGGCAGGTTCAGGTTATTCTTCACAGCTGATTCGCTCATCAGCTGATTTACTTTCTAGCGGTTCTGTTTC
The DNA here is from genome assembly GCA_023375725.1 of Nephotettix cincticeps. Lineage (NCBI taxonomy): Eukaryota > Metazoa > Arthropoda > Insecta > Hemiptera > Cicadellidae > Nephotettix > Nephotettix cincticeps. The sequence goes on from CM041787.1 coordinate 4,213,449, forward strand.
GTCTCGCTTAGTTTCTGCTGATTGTGGTTTGTGGAACAACTTCCAAGTATTGTCGAAAGTACAGAAGCACATGTACTTTCATCTACAACGAGAGTCTTAAATAGGCTGTAACTGCTTTGTCTGGTTTTGAGCGACACTTTGGAAAGTAAAAATGTTTGTATTTACTTCCCTGTGGGAAATAGGTTAGATCATGGATATGTCTAAAGGTAATTATTTTCAGTTCATCTAAACAGCTGTTCTTCTTTTATATTTTTTATATTAAAAATTAAATACAATAACTCTGGTATCCATTTTAAAAATCACCATCACCTGTGTTGAAGAACACAGTAGAAATTAAAATATTAAAATCAATTACATTTGCCTACCGGATTTATAAATTAGTTTCTCCTTGTTCGATCTAAATGATAGCATAACTCTTAAGAAAGACTGTTCAAGAAATGCACAAACCTTCCCAGTTATGAAAAGTCAATGATTTCAGTTATAACGATTTGAAAATAAGTATTTGATTGCTGTAATGTTATCGCTTATTATTTCAAACACGTTTTCATATAAAGTTCTCTAAAATATTTTTCAAGTAATGGATGGGGATAACAAAAAACTCGTTCATATATAGAGGCGGTTCCCTAGGACATAATTAATTTTAGTAATCTTGATTAACAATTTAATTTATAAAATATTGATCATACAAAACTTATTCGTATTCTTCAGTAAGTTACTCTATGTATGGAAATCCTTTTGAAAACTAAATTTAGAATTTTGTTGGATCAAAGTAAAAGTACCAGTCAATTTAAATCCCTCTCAAAATTAATTATCCCTGCATTTTTTATCTCTTTGGTATAATAATCCCGCATATATTTACTACTTCCGACGTCCTGCGACTATGCCTATGCTCTGAGTAACAGAAAACAACAAAAATAAATGGAAGATTGCTTTAAACAGCTGTTCTAGATTTTAAAACAACAAACAGCTGATTTTAACGACGAGACAGCTGGTTTTTCGGACCAGATCTGCTGTAACAATGACACACACGATGGCGTAACCTGTGCGAATAATATGGAACGAAAGCTTCGACCTTGGACACGAACGATCGAGTCATCGGCCGTAATTCTTTCTAACGTTCTCCATATTTACATTGTTGGCCAAATTTAAATACGAGGGTCATTCAATAATTAAAGAGACAAACAGGTGTAGAAGGGAAAATTTTTATTTTAACGAAACAACACTTTTACTACTTTTCAACATAATCCCCTTGAACATTTATGCATTTGTTCCAACGGACCACGAGCTTTTTCATGCCAGCTGCAAAGAACTCTTTATCTCGGTGTTTGAGCCAATTTCCCACAAACTTCTTGACATTCGCGTTGTCTGATTGAATCTTTTAGTGGACAATTTAAAAATATATATTTAAAAAAGTACTAATTTATTCAATTTTGAGTCTTGTTTTTTTTAATAAAAATTGAATACGAGTTTGCTGTTTAATGTTCCTTTAATGTATTTTAGTATACACAACAATTTTGATTAATATTTAGGACCTATGCTCTTGTAAAGTTATACACTCTAGATTTTATTTTTTTTTAATTATTGTGTGATGAGTTTATTTGTACTTATAGTAACACTGGAGTTCTTTCTCGAATGTGAAATTACAGTAGTCATAAAATAAAGATAAACCACATGATGTGAGGTAACAGTCGACTTGTTTAAAATTTTAGTAAAATTTTAATGTTACTCTTGCCAGCCAATGTAGATCCGCGATTGGGTATTATGAATCCTAAGACAATTTAAAAATAATATTTATAGCTAAAACTTTAATTCAAATTTTATTTTCTTCTAAATTAATATTATTCTTGTTTTAATAAGTTAAACCAGGCTATTTTTTTGTTAATTTTGTTGTATTTTAGTATCTTTAAGTTTTTTTAGTTGTTAAGGTTATTTTATTTTTATTCTAGTCTGACCTGGCAAGATTTTATTTTATTTATTTGTATGTATGTGTGTATTTTTTGTCTAAGAGAATAAAAAGAATTCTTACAAAAATAATATTAGCAATTAATAACCAAAGCCATTATGACTTTTAAAGATTCTGTAGTATGAGTATGCTATATGAATATGCAACCGTCTACTTGAGTAAGGGTCTGTTAACTTGTCAGTTTTACAACAACTGAATTTATGTTCTTACTTCTGAATATTGAGTATAACTAAATAAAAAGACTTATTTACCATTTCAATATCCTTTTTATGGTAAAGGTGTTGACTATCGGTTTTGTGACGACTGTCGTATCATCAGCTCATCCTCACATATTATGTACACATATTTCTTGCTTAAATTGACATAGAACACTTGATACACTTAAAACACTTTCACACATAAGACGAATTGATAGACGAGGATGACCTTATGATGGAGTGACGTCACGAAACTGGTAGTAAACGCCACTACTGTAAAAAAGATATTGAAAAAGCAACGCTGTGCCCATGATAATAGAGACGGCTATGCAAACCTAACCTAAACGCGAGAGATCAGTTAGTCACCCCAGTCCTGCCAAGAAAGAGCATAAGGCAACACCTACCCGATCCAAAGGAACTTTTCTTCTCCTCATGGCTTTCACATTACCCGAGAATGGCTAATTATCAAAGAATTAGTGAAAAGGTCGTGCTTATTTTCGTGTACCCCTAATAGTATTCACGATCCATCTAAACATTTCAACAAAACCAACAGACCGGGCAAAGATCTCCCCTATGTGTAACTTCAAAATATTTAGTAGCCTACACACTAGGTTTTGTTTTGTGTCTTCCTACGCCTATCGGCATTTTAAACGTTTCGATAGGTAACGATTTTTTGCGATAATATCGCTGTATCGATATTGAATATCGGAAATTGCATGTTATCGGACATCCTAGCTTCGCCGGCGAGTGCTTTAGTTCCTGAACTGACCTGTGGGAGCGCTTGACGCAACGGATGAATCCGTCCGGAGCTGAAGGAGACGTTGCTTCCGTTTCCGTTCGCCCTGGGGTCCTTGAGGTTGTGGTTGCTGTCAGGTGACTTCTCCCCCCTCGCCACCCCTCCACCAGCATCCTTCCAGCCGCCTGGTCTTCAAGAACACACCCCTTGAGTTAGAAATAGTCACATTAGTTACTCAACACTGTTTCCTTGTCATAAGTGGAAATAAGAAGTTTTAGATTGTTATTGATGGATGTTGTGGACCAAGAAATACATACCTAAGATAAATGTCTTATTAAGTGGAATTAAGATCAAAAACTACAAACAGTACTCCAAATTTTGGAGTTGCAATTTACAAACATGACTTAGCATTAAAAGTACGGTTTGATAAAATCTCTATTGAAAATATTACATTTAATTTGGTCGTGACTTGTCAACGAATGAGAATGAAAAATTGAAATCGTGATCGGTTTTCCCTTCAAGCGTCAAGCCTCAAGGACTGGTAGTCCCAGAAGAGTCCGTGCTGCCCTCTGGCGGTGGAGGTAGTGTCTCTCGACTCGACCCGCCCTTGACCTGGAGGTTACAGACCTCGTACACAGATAGCGCCATTGTCGCACATCGGCTCCCCGCGGGGGAGACTGTGAAGGATGAAACTACAGGCCAATTGCTCTTTTGTCTCCTCGTTGAAAATAATTTGCATACAGCTTGAGTTAAGGGGCTTGGGTTAATTATGGGGAGAGGGGCACCAAGATTGTTCCAGGTTGTTATTAGAGCCAAAGTTTTTTTTAATGTGGATGTCAATCATTGCTTTATTTGTTACTAAGCTAATAATAAGAATTTTTGGCACTAATTCTTCATTGTGAATCAGTACTGGGGGGTGTTTGGAATTTCAAGATAACCCGTATCATAACAAATTAACTTTATAAAATTTTTATAAAATAATAAATAAAACAAACTGTTAAATAAATTACTAGATTGAAAAAAAGCTATACAAATTTATATTCTCACTCACAACTCGGTTCCTAAGCACAATACATTTGAATTTACTTCAAAATTAAAATGTGAAATTGTTTATCTTACTTAATATTTTACGTTTTGTTATTGATATACCTTTTGGAATAGCGACCTAGTATAACATTAAATGAGCGTAAGATGATTAAGGTGCGATATTTTTGTCTTGCTTAAGGCTGATATGTTCCTCGGACAGGACTGTTAATTAATAGCCCAACAGCAAACAGCATCTAAGGGACCTATAGTTTAACGTGTGATCCGAACCACTTTTGCCTCTGAATTACGAACTGGTCTAATTATGAGGATGGTCTTTGCGGATGAACGGTACACTCAATAGTGCGGAATTCATAACTATCCACATTGATGTCCTCCATGTAGTTGATTACAGGACAACACCACTGTCCGTATATGTCTTACAAAGATTTACAGAACTTAACCCCTCGCATTTCCGCGTGTCTCACAGACCGTTATTAGCCTAATTAAAGTTTAGGAATTCCCTCGCGGCTGTTTGTTGGGAATTTACAGTCACGCATTGGAAGAATAAGTTGAAACAAGACCTGAGCAACCGGAGAGAGGGTCAAACCGAGTTGTTAACTATATTCCGGTATTCCGAACATCCGGCTAATCCGAAATACATGATTGGGAAAAGATTACGAAATTGTAATTGCAATGTAATCTGAACTATAACACTTTAATCTACATCACGCCATCATGCAGTACTACGTACACACTGTTACTTTAATACATAAACTTACTTTTTGGAACATAAGAATTCAGTTATCGTTTTTTGACGTAGCAAAGCAATCTTGTTAGCCAATGCAAAGTTGCGTCATCGTCTCATAAACAAAGTGTAAGCCGATGTAGCAGTACAATGTTGCTCAAGATAGCGTAGGGCGTCTAGCTACACTCACAGTACATTACAATAGAATCGATTCTTACGGTCCGACTCTTTATCACCGCTTTTCGGCGAACTACTTTTCGAACACTTGAGTTCATTTACAGCAATGTTTGTGATCGCGTTAAAAGTACGCCTACAGTCGGCACTGTTTCATCATTGTTCGTTTTTATGTGTCAATGTGTTTGTCGTGTTTAATTTCTAATGACGAGTCCATAACGGATAGAACATCACTTCAGAGACACTTGATGTCATTCAGTGGATAAACCTTTATGTGAACTGTGATAAAACGTTAGGATCTAATATAATGGATTTTATTAGTACTTTTATTGCAAATTTATATTGCATTTCCGGATAATCCGAAGTTGTTCGGATTCATTTACTATAATGTTCTCATTCGTAAAAGTAACCCATTTCAAAGTATATAGCGTTATATATGTAAAACATAATTGCTAAACTGTTTTTGTAATGTGTTGTTTATTTTGCTCAAATTTACGTAGTATCTACGGATGCCGTTACACATCGACAACAGCACTTCCAACCAAATACAAGGAATATCTCTCAGCCTAGGTCATCACTAAGTAAGCCTATATTTTAATTTCCTCATGATGTATAACATTAAAAACAAAACACCGTTCTAGCTGAGCCCTTATAAAACTCACTTGGAGGATTTCCCGCATTGTTTGTAAAATAGGGGCTTCAGCTCTGGATTCTAATTTAAAAAGGGGTAAATCAACTCTTTAAATTTTGATAAGAGTTACCTTCTTGTTAGAAATGTAAATAATTCCTGTATTTACAGTTGTGAAAAAAATCTAGATCACGTCCTAGAGTTTCCTCGCTGGCAATTAGGGATTTCAACGTTCCGTGTCTCGACCAATGCGACGACCCCTATCGAACCCAATCTAAACGCAGCCTAACCGATTAATTGCAGATGATGATCAGTTCGCTGCTAACATTAGAAACCCAGGGGTGAAAGTGGCGTCCGGTGGGACTGCCAAGTGCCAAGGAGTTGCAGGTTCTACAGGCCAAGGTCCGGGCCCAACAATGACCTCTCCTACACCATCGGCGGCCTTGCGGTGATTTGCGATCAGCTGATTTGCGATATGTCATCCTGGAGGTTGCGTATTGTTACAGACGCTCACAGATGTTTATTATTTGACATTTCCGGTATTATCACAAGACCGGATGTTGAACTAAGAGCATCGCTAGTGACCGACACTTGGGGTTTCGTGTATGTGTACTTGAATTGTTTAAAGTTTCATTATTATTGATTTTTTTTAATAGAATAATTTTTATTTAGAAACCTTGAATTTTCAAACTTGTCGAAATTAAAAAAAACTGTTTTGAAAGGATCTACGAAAATTAATTAATATTATTTATTTAACAGGGTCATTAATACTACAGAACAATGGTTACTGGGTCTAGAGTTAATGACAAGCACAAAAAAAGTCTTTATGAAGATTTTTTCAAGTTCCTCTAAATCTCGACAGGCCTAGTGACATAATGTGGTAATTAAAAGTACCCTTGCATATAATTTCTTACTCTCCACGGTGTCTCTCTTAATTGAAGTATGCTTCCAAATTATTTTATAAGAGATCATACAATTCAACATCCAAAGTAATGCCTGCTTTTTTCTCTCAGGAAATGACATCTTAAGGAGAGTCTCTAGGGCTATTGACTTAATATGAATCACGTTTTCTCAGATTTCGATTAATTATTTTAATGAAACCAATCCGAAATAAAACCTAGGATGTTTTAAAAATATTTTTTTCGTAATTTAAAAAACATATAAGAAATAATAAAATTTTCGTTTGATGATTGAATGCAAAAATAAAAAATGTATTTTTAGTTAAATTCTCATATTTTATGAATTGTTCACGGGATTTTGGGATAGTTTAATTGTTATTTTTAAAATTTTTTAACGTATCTTTTTTTTAGTTCAAATGTAGCAAAACATATTTAGTTTACATTTTAAAATTATTACTTTGCTACTTTGGAAGTTTTACTTTTCTTTTCTCCTGTGATTCACGAATTATATATATGACAAATAAACACACTGTATACGAATTTATTTCGTGAAATGAAATAATCTGTACATCTTGACTCTTTTGGAGTTCAGGGCCAACAGTTTCCAGACAGTTACAAACGACACCTTACTGGTTTGAAGGTCTTTGACAACAATAACAAGTCTAGTAAGTAGAGAGTTTTACAGACTTGCAAAACAGTCTCTCAATCACCTGTTTGAAACGCACTATTGCCAACTTTCCAGGCATAAAATGTCTTGCAAATATTTAAAGCTAAAAGTAAATAAACAAGTTTGATGTTTGTAATACTACAAAACTGATACAGGCTAAATAAGGTTGGAATAAAATGTCCTATATATTTGTAATCTATTTATTTAACAATTATTTTTTACGTATAGAACATTTCTACGATTTAGATTAGATCATTGAAATTACAAACATACTACAATGAAGGTATTTTAAGCCAAGTATGAACGAGGATTGAGTGTAAGATGATTGTGGCGCGATCTTGTAGTCTTGTTACTGACTAAGGCTGACATGTTCCTTAGACAGGACTGTTAAATAATAGCCCAAAAGCCGATGGTAACTAAGGGACCTAGAGTTTAACGTGGAATCCGAATCACGGCCTCTGAATGACGATTTGGTTTAATTATGAGGATGCTCTTTGTGCATAATGTAGTATTCAATAGTGCGGACGTTAATCCACACAAGAGAACACTACATCCTCCGACCATCTCTCACAACTATCCACAATTCGTGACCTCCAAGTAGCTGGATTACAGGAGGTAGAACTCGTCAAAAGTAATGTCAAGTTTATTTCCAAGACAATTTTACAATTATATACAACGTTTCAATTTAAAGTTTACATTTTAGCTGTTATTAAGTATTTTCAATTATAAGTGGATAAAACTTGAGTGCATAACAAAGTGCAAAAAATAATACTTTTCTCTTTATTTGCGTTAAGAAATAAATCCCCAAAACTAAGAAATATAAAATTTATGTTAGGTTTAGATAGGATAACTGTCACTATTTAGTTTTTAAAGAGGTCCAATTCTTCAAAAGTAATGTCAATTTTATTTCCAAGACAATTTTACAACTGTATACAATGTTTCAATTTAAAGTGTACATTTGAGCTCTTTGCTTTATTTAGTATTTTCAATTATAACTGGCTATTTTCACACTTAAGAGCATAATAATCTCTTCTCAGATTAAACCATTACTTTTCCTTTTATCCAGATAAACTCGTCAGGGTTTTAATAGGGAGGACTTCATGTACGTGATATAACAATCGTGCGTGAACCCCTTCCTTTCATGTATTACTGTTAGGCGTTACGAAGTCGCCGGGTCAGCTAGTTTTTAATAAGAACAGCTGTTTAGCTGAACTGAAAACATTAAATTTAGACACATCCATGATTTAACCTATTTCTCACTGGGAAGAAAATACAGACTTTTTTCTTAGAGTTATAGCGTAGAATCTTCCATTTCCATTGACACAGCAATAAAACCTATTCAATTTTAAACCTGTGGAAAATTTGTTTGATTGTCTTATCGTTTCAGTATTGTTATTAATTATGCTGCAACCAGAATATCTAATCTTTCAGAAGTCGTAATGCTATTAGATTTCAGAACATGGCCAATCTTAAAGTTAACATGTATTTGCGGCTTTAGTCTCCATTTTCTCCACTTTTTTGATTTCTATAGGTTAGCAACATTGTATTTTCAGAGAGAAAACATGGACGAATAAAGAGAAAAATGCTATCGTGAGATTGTTATCACGCGCGATTGAATGGATCTCGTTTTAATATACCTATGTTTTTGTTTTTGGCGAATTTAAATCATTTTGATTCGCCAATCATTTGTACGATGATTACGTTTCGCTTTGTAAATTTATATAACTTTTTGCGTCCTCTTCCACAAGGAAGACGCTAGAAAGTTCCACCAATAGCGGTATCTTTCTTTGACCTTGCCTTCTTGCCACGGAAGTTCAGGGTTCAGCAGGTGAATTACGAGACCCTAAACGGTATCCTGACCCACTCACACGGGAACCTTACAAATATTACTTCTATATTTTTAATTAAAAATCAATCAATAAATCAATGTGGATAGTAAGGATACAGTAGTTATATATTGCAATATAACTACTAATATTTAACACTGGGATCGTGGCGTGTCCTGTAATCCAGCTACTTGGAGGTCATGAATTGTGGATAGTGAGCGATGGTCGGTGGGTGTAGTGTTCTCTTGTGTGGATTAACGTCCGCACTATTGAATACTACGTTAATCCGCAAAGGACATCCTCATAATTAGACCAGTTCGTAATACAGAGGCAGTGTTTCGAACTCCACGTTGAACTGTATGTTCCTTTAGATAAGCCATTGACTGAAGGGCTATTAATTAACAGTTCTATCTAAGGAACATGTCAGCCTTAGTACTTGGCTTAAAATACCTACCTAGGTAGGTTGACATTTCAGTAATTAACTAACAAAAATAGGTAAACATTTTGTAAAAAAAACACCAAACAAGTTTTTTCTTACTTATCTGATACTATTTTATCATGTAGGAAGCTGGGATTTTTTAATTTATGGAAGCTAAGACAGGGAGTATGAAGTAAACACAAAATTATACTGTAGAAAAGTAAATTGTAGACATTCTTTGTCTTCCGAATCATAGTATTATTACGTATTGTACTATATAGGTAACTGGGCCCTTTGGGAAAAGTAGACATCTTCTTGAAGAATTCCAGACATGTGTTTGCGAGGGAGTAAGCCTATAATGGCTGGACCGGCAAGTTTCTGGTCTGCGGTTATCCTGCTCAGCAGAGATAATCAATTACTACCGGTTCATAAAACCAAATTTGAATACAGGCTAAATATATTTATTCACAGTTTTCTCAAAAAGAAAATTTTAATTTAGGAAAAACAAAAGTAGCAATAAAATATCTTTTATTTACGTTTAACTAGTCAGATTTTTAATAGAGGCGTAATCTTGTAAATCATTACAGGTTAACTTCGTGAAAATCGAAACAGTTTATGAAGTAGATAAGGAGTTTTGAGTTTAAGTTCATAGAATTATAACTAAACAGATTATAAAACTTACGAATCATTGAGTTTTGCCATCTCGCTTATCCGTATGAAACCCAGCCAACTATAAACAGGTTTCACGTATTCTTGTACAACTTATTGTAGACTGCATTTTACCAAGCGTATGTTGATTTTATGTGAGACGCGCCTGACCTTGAAAACATCTGCTCAAACAGCCATGCTGCGATTTGCGTATTTCCATGTTTAGCGGATTTTAATCGATAAAATAACGAACTTTCATCAATAGAAATGAATTGGCGCATATTCGTTAGTAGGAGTATAAACAATTTCCACTGCAGGTAAAGAAAGTCTAATATCAGGAGGTCGTAAATTTTGTTTTGGGATCACCACATGCTGGAAAAACAATAGTTTGGATTTTGTACATGGTATTACGTGTTTCGTTTATAATGTAAATGTATGTCCATGTAAAGAATTTAGTCTCTTTTAATTCAGTATTCCAGAAAAAAACCTTATACCTACAGTAATAAATTTAATTTCAGATGACCGATGAAATGTGTGCAATAATATGTAACAACATGTAGGCCTAATTCATTTTTCCCCTCTGTCATAAACTAGGCATGTTGCTCTAATCAAATTTAACACCATTAAGTTCATCCCAAAAATTGGGGTTTTCATTGTTATACATTATCCATGGATAAAATAATGTTCAATGACATCAAAATAGTAAAGAAAAAATTAATATATTTCTTTAAGATTCGTGGTTTATTTGATTTGTTGGGAATATTTTTTTACTTTTAACATTTTAAACCTAGTTCTTTGTTAATACTAATATCGATGGGAGTTAGGATAAATGCGATTTCTCATACTAATACGGTTAACAATGAATGATTAAATGTTCTTAAATGAGGAAATATAAACTGCTCTTCGGTTATGCCGGAGGGGATTCTAATATTTATTAAATTAAATAGCTCAACTGTTCATATCCTGGTGAAAAGGAAAGATGGATAATACACGCACAGACCGGCAAGGTAGGTCAGGGATAATTCGCTGGACTCGTAAGTTATAGCTATCTAAACCGTTGGTCGGCGACTCCTGTCAGATGATGGACGGTACCCGGGGCTATGCTATGAGACTGGGACGGTGGTAACATCCTGTAATCCAGCTACAGGCCACGAATTGTGGATAGTTGTGAGCGATGGTCGGTGGGTGAAGTTTTCTCTAGTGTGGATTAACGTCCGCACTATTGAATACTACGTTAATCTGCAAAGACCATCCTCTAATTAAACCAGTTCGCAGTTTAGATGCACTGGTTTTGACTCCACTTTAAGCTGTAGGTCCCTTGACTGTTGGGCTATTAATTAACAGTTTTGTCTAAGGAACATGTAAGCCAAAGTCAGCAACAATACTACAAGATCGCGCCATAATCATTTTACACTCGTTTCTCATTCATACATGGTTTAAAATACATACCCAGGTATGTCACCTTTGATTACTGACTAAGGCAGACATAATCCTTACACAGGAATGTGTAATAGCCCAACAGTCAATGGCATCTAAGGGACCTACAGTTTAACGTGGAGTCCGAACCACTGCCTCTGAATTACGAACTGGTCTGATTAAGAGGATGGTCTTTGCGGATTAACGTAGTATTCAATAGTGCGGACGTTAATACACCCACCGAACATCGCAACTATCCACAATTCGTGACCTTCAAATAGTCTTGTAATCCAGACTAGACACGCCACGGCCCCAGGCAATTTGTTTATTAGCTTGATAAACAAACACAACTCGAGTCCAGCATCACCACAAGGTACCATATTTGCAGAATTTTTTAATTCGGGTAATAAGCCAAAAGGTCAGGGTGTTGCCCCGGTCCCGGTACCTCCGGTCGATGCGTTCATGGCGAGCGGGTTTCACTTGAAACCGGTACAGGTTTTGGAGTGATTGCTTTCTATACGAAGGTCCGACTTTTCACTCGCATTTAATACCGATAGAACTACCAAAAATATCGGTTATCGAACCGGTAGAGGTTGTAGAGTGATCGATTTCTATACGAAGGTCCGTCCGACTTTTCACTCGCATTGAATACCGATAGAACAACCAAAAATATCGGTTATCGAACCGGTAGAGGTGATCGCTTTCTATACGAAGGTCCGACTTTTCACTCGCATTGAATACCGATACAGCTACCAGCAACACTCACTTATTTTTACAAAAAATCTTTGCGATACTTTATTTTATGTGACTACATGATTGTGAATTAAATTTGAGGTTATAGAGCATCTTTCATGGTACAAACTGGCTTATTTTATTTGAATAATTCTGTTTGTTATATACTTAATCGATCCTAAAGAAAAATGTTAAAAAAAACTCGTCTGGCTTAAAACTGCATGCGTATCAGTTGTTTTGATAATGAATGCCGATGGAAGGCGCCAGTGCAGTGGTTTTCCAGGGCTATTATTACCAGCTGATTGATACCCTGAATCAGCTGATCGGATCAGGTGAGCGAAAGTGGTTCAGCAAAGCCTTTGACATTTGCTAGGCCACAAGTAACCGGCTCTGATAAAAATAACTCCATTGCGCAGCATTATGCAAACCGTACTGCACGGGCTGTGCGGAATCCGGTGGAAACAGGTCAGCCAACACAACAGATACATAATCTGGGCTTTAGCGCCATTAGTGAGAATATATGTAATTTGATAAACATTTATCAAATTCTTATTTTGACATGAATATGCCTTAGCTCGGGGGGTGTGTTGGCAATTTGCGAGATCAAAATTTGAAACAGTGATGTCATTTGGTTAGTGACGTCATATGTTTATATGGACAGCTGTTTAGAGAAACTGAAAACATTCCCTTTAAGACATATCCTACGACATGAAATAACCTATTCCCCACAGGGACGTAAATAAAATATTTTTTTCTCCAACAACACTTGAATTTCATTTTTCCTTCTTAATGGATGTGTTGAAATCTACAAAGGAAGTCGTTAAAGCTGATAGCTAAATGTGCAGTTAAGAAATAGACTGCACGCATTGGCGTGTTAGAGGTTACACGATGGGTTACGGAGTTAATTTCCTAGTTTTGTCACAACGTAGCCTAAAAATAGAGAAAAAGAAACAATTACTTCAGTAAAAACTCATCATCTGTATCAAATAAAAATATATATTAAAACTGTTGAGATTGTTAATGAAAATTCAAAACTTTTTAAGAGGTCTGGCAAAGCGTTCCCCATTCCCCTCCATACTATAATTTTTAATTTTATTAAAATTTTTAAACCGAAATAGTCTAAATATCCACCTATTCTAAATTGAATAAGTAAATTAATCACCAAATAAAAAAAATCTTCAAAATAAATATCTTAGTAGTATAGGTTTACTGTAATATCAACAGTAGCTGGTATGTTGTTGATTTTCAAACACTTTAAACCAGTTTATGTTTTTAAAGGCTAAATATTATTACTTAACATCGTTGATTGTTATGTATTTGTAATTGTATTGTACCATTATTAGATAGTAAAAGAACTAAAAGATATTTTTTAAATATTCCAAGACGTATTTTATTAGAGATCATAACAGTAATGACAAATCATAACAAAATAATCAGAACTAAAAATGTTTGTATTTACTTCCCTGTGGGAAATAGATTAGATCATGCATATGTCTAAAGGGAATGTTTTCAGAACCTTCCAAGGCTGTTATCATAACAATATGACTTCGCTTCCGTTTCAAATTTTTGTCTGACGCATTGCCGATAACCCCTACCCCCACGACACCATAGTTAAGACATATTCATGTCAAAGTTCAACGACGTTTCGACATATGGAACCCGAACCGTTCTCAGGTGAGCTAGAACCTAAAACATGATCAGAAAAACTGTATACAAACTCCTATGTGTGAATTGAATAAAACGTCATTAAACTTTGTTTTACGTGATGGAAGATGTCCGCAATAAAAATATAAATAATATCTTTCCAAAAGTTGAGCTTGTCGAAAAAACTTTAAACAAGTTTTACAGATAAAAATAATATTGAAAACTCTAACCTAATTGCAAAACTACAAACCGAAGCCATTTGTGTGATAGTTTGTTAAAGATATTGATAATAAGTAATATTTTTAAAAGTGTATTAAACGTGGATATTTTGGAAGATTCATTCATCGAAAATTCAAATAAACCCCATTCATCCCGTACACTCATACATAAATAATATATAACAGATTGGGTCATGTTGAAGAATACTTCATAAAATATTTTCCAAGATCATTTGAGTTAATTACAGCTTTGTATGAACTCTAAAATGTACTTTGGTATTTGAATTTAAATTAATTTGTGAAGTAATGAGTTACTTAGATCACCTTACATTAAATTTACCTTGCGGTCCTTTAAAAACATCTTGTAATAATACTAAAACATTCCCTAAAGTATGAACTCAGCTAAAATTCCTAGTATAGACGAAATATATAACCTAAATAAAAATATTTAACCCCCAACACTCTACTCGATTCCATAAACATAAATCTAATGGCACCCATATATTAAAAAACTAAATACAGTACGTTGTATTTTGGTGCTCCAATGTTCATCTTATGGAGGATAAGGAACAATTAACATTTATCTTTAATAAGCTACATTTATGGATGGAACTTCGTATTAAAGCTTAGTGTGGTTGAGATTCATCCATTTATGCTTAAAAAATATTTATATTTACTTCCCTATGGGAAATAGGTTAGATCATGGATGTGTCTAAAGGAAATGTTTTCACTTCATCTAAACAGCTGTTCTTATTCTTTTACATTAAAAAATTAATACAATAACTCTGGTGGCCTATGGAAACCTGTTACATATTTCCCATCTTAAAATCACCAACACCCCCCTCAGACCAAAGACATTCATGTCTAAATCATAGTTCATGTTTTTACAGGGGCCTAATGGCAGCTAGCCTGCATACTCTTTTCCCATGTTAATCAAATAGAGAATAGGTATTTTTTATTTCTATACAGATATTGATACAACTTGGTATAAATGGCCAAAGAAAATCTTGTTTATAGTAGAAATTCCTACTTACAGTGTTCCTCACAGCAGCAAACCTGCATACTCTTTACAATGTTAATATTATGGAGAATAAGCGAACTCTCATATTTGTCTAAAGATATTGATAAAACTTGTCATGTATTATTGATTTGGAAATTTTCTGAGTACGCAGGTCTGCTGTCGAGGGTATTTTTTTAATTCTCGGGTAAGTTTAATCCTGAATAGATGTTGGAGACTTACCTCCAAAACTTCATCTGAACCATAACCTAACTTTGAACTCTTCCTGTTCTATATAGTTCTGCTGCACTGTGAACCTGACGGCAGACTGCCTTAACATAGCACACGGCAAACACCGTCACGATAGTGATAACATTTGTGCCACTGATAACAACATGGCCTATGTTTATTGAATAACGAAGGTTTTTAGGGCTGGAATTTTGCAACTATACGATATCGTATTGTAAAATAATAATTTAAGTAATGAATAATTTTATGCTAAGATGAGGTTGCGTTTATATGATTGATGCTTTTTATTTAGGGGAAGTTAGAATTTTGGAAATTTTATTTTTTTGCTAACTGTAAAATGTAGACTTTTATGAGCACTTTGATACAAAAAACAATAAGTTTTCAAAAATATAAGCGGTATATATTAATTTTTAAAAGTTGGTCTGTACTAAGGTTCTATGTGGTTTACTAGCAGCTGCCACACCACCAACCCAACTAACTAATCAATTCCCGAAAAACCTTTTGACATGGATTTAGTTTTACATTAATGAATGATTCAGATGGCAAAGGATAGTAATGCATATTACTAATGGCTAGTAAACCAACAGCTGTAGCTTAAGAAATCAATTGTTTTGATTGTAGAAAATTTGTAAACAAACTTTTTTTATCTTGTTTGCCATTTGGCAGGCTCAGCTTGTTGCTAGGTAGCCTCGCAGTTCACTGTCTATTTATTCTCATCTAAATTTTGTGGTCACCCCGGGGATCGAACCCGTCACCTCTTGCACCGAAGTCCAAGACGCTAACCGTTAGGCTAGCAGATGACCTAAAAAACTTAGTCCGGCATTCTGATGAGTAGTTTGGCAACGTATAAAGGACATACATACATACACGCATACATATATTAATATATGATGTATGTCTGTATGTATGTTATGTTTTATGCGTTGCCAAAAATCTCCTTCGCCATTAAAATTTTAGAAGTGCTCATGTGTCCGGGAAGGTTTAGTGTATTTTCACCCCATAAGTTTTTATGGCGTTTAAAATTTCTAATGTTAACCTGGAGAAAGTTTGTTTACAAATTGTCTACAATGAAAACATTTGATTTCTAGCTACAGCTGATTGGTTTACTTTCCATTAGCAATACCGTATGCTTTACTATCCAATGCCATCTGAATCATTCATTAATGTTAAACTATGAAGTAAATGTGTACTGTAAAAAATGAACAGCTTATTCACCACGTTAATAGTTTACGTAAGGGTATTTTTTATTTTCTGTCTGATTAAAGTCACGTTTTAAAATGATAATTAAAATGTTTATATTATTACGTTTATTATAATAATCACGTTGTATAATTTTTTAATAAATTAACCAAATATATAAACCAATCATGATGGATTGCTATTCCACTTCAGAACATGGCCAATCTTAAAGTTAACATGTGTTTACTGTGAGGCATTACGAAGTTCGCCGGGTCAGCTAGTTTTTGTATATATAGATTATGGTTTTTCTCAAGGGGACAGACAAAATCCAAATCGGTTTTTCGAATCATCGAGGTCCGAATTAACGAGGTTTTACTGTATTTGGATTCATAATCGCTGCAAGACTATTGGGACATCCTAGACACTTTAGTACGTATCACTTCCTCTGCTAAGGTTATTTAGGAGTTAGAAGTTATTTTTAACTATCTCCAACCGCAATCGGTATTCCTGGTCAGCCCTGGACTAAAGTGGGAAGGGTCTATGAGGACAAAGTGCGAAACGCCGCGATTAGAACTTCCGCCGTTTAGACGAGACGCGAGCTGACCGGCTGGTCAGCTGGTCAGTTGATCAGCTGATCCTGCCAGGCCCGAGCCACGTTGAAGTTGAACAGCTGTTAATTACTGCATACAATAATTATTAGCGAATTTCCTATGGAAAAGTTAGCTATTCAAGTGAAAAATTTTATAAAATACATATATGTATACTACATATATAAATTAAAACGTACAAAATTAATTTTATAATCATACGATTTTTAGGCAGTTACGTTGAAACATTTATTTAGATTAATAATTGCCTATCTGAGATTTAATCCTGTAGTAATTTTTGATTTTTAAACCAACTGGTGTGTCAATTCTGAATTTCTTAAAATAAGTTCTTAAAATACGGAGGGCTTCAAGTTCATAACACCCCTCTACCCCTCAAACAAATGTGGGAGACCTTGGACCGAACGCCCTGTGGACTGAATGAGATGTTCCCAGTGTAAATTTGATGTCATGTGGAGCTTTGTTTTGAGAAAGGTCAGTTGATTCATTTGCCTTGATCAATATAATTGATAATCTAATAAACAAAGTTTGCTCAAAATCAAACCGGAGACATTCATATTATGAAGCGGGAACTATGTTCACTCAGCCAGTCAACGTAGGAGAGAGAGAAAATAGTCAGTGTGGAGAAATTTAATGTTCATTTGTAGATGTTTTATCAAGGTTATTGTGATCGTTTGCCATCAGATATTCATAAAACACAGTGTATAATACTGTTAATTTATTCTATTTATACTTTTTAACTGAAAGAGAAATTAGTGTAGGGTGAATGTGGCGCAATATTGTAGTCTTGTTACTGACTAAGGCTGGTACGATCCTTAGACAGAACTGTTAATTGATAGCCCATCAGTCAGTGGCAGATCTAAAGGACCTACAGTTTAACGTGGAGTCCGAACCAATGCATCTGAATTACGAACTGGTCTAATTATGTGGATGGCATTTGCGGATTAACGTAGTATTCAATAGTGCAGACGTTAATCCACACAAGAGAACACTACAGCCACCAACCATCGCTCACAACTATCCACAATTCATGACCTCCAAGAAGCTGGATTAGAGGATACACTACGGCCCCAGTGGTAAAAACATCTTAAATCATCGTATTGGGATTTATAATAATATAAAGGGGTTTAAAATGGTTTCAGTTTCTCCAAACAGCTGTCGTTATAGCCATATGACGTCACTGTTTCAGATTTTGGTCTCGCCAATTGCCAACACCCCCCAGAGGTAAGAAACACATGTCATCTAAACAAAATGAAAAATACAAATATTGGTAGGGTATTGTGGTAGCTTAAAATACAAACAAATATAAATAGCTTAATTTCAAATATATATTACATTTTATCTCAAATTATGGTTAGGGCTACTTAACTATTATAGATTTGTGACAAAATAATAAAATAGTCCGTCAGGACGATTTCAATATCAAATTTCCGAATCATCGATTAGGTTGTTTACCTTACAAAATATTATATTTTATTCCAAGAGAGAAATTTAAACAATTGTTCAAATGTTTACACAAACATGAATAATTTCAAACACAGATGGTTTCGAGTTCAGAAATGATGACTGAAAATCATTTATAGCTATTACATAACAAAAGATAGATACCTCATAATGTAGGAACTGTTACTATTAACTATTAAATATTAGTTACAGTAAATGACGATATAGGATAAAAACTAATTATAAACTTCAAGTTATATCTTATATTTTAAAATCATAAACACTAAAACATTAAAAATATAAAAATAATATTTTTACATTTTGTTTTACATAAATATTTCATATCATATTTTTAATTAATTTCAATCAATTATGTTGGTAACACTGTTACATTTCCACCTTCCTGTAGGATTGTTCAAACACGTCAGCTGATTGATGTTTCCTTACATCATATTACTGTTTACAAACATTCCAAGCGTCTAAGTTTTTATTTGAGTGTAAAAACTGTTCAAACTATTAAAACTCGTGATATTGTGAGATATAATAAAAATGAAGAAGTACTTCGCCGGTGTATTTCTCTGTGTGCTCTTGTATTTATTCTGTGTTTACTCCATCATGTACGGAGTCCTCTATGCAATGGGTATGATTTGATTTTCCTCAAGAATCAAAGATCATATTTTTAGTAATGAAAAATATGGCTCATCTACAAAGTAATAATTTACTTTTATCTTTAGACGGTTTTTAATTGTATTTTATTGTTTCAAAGCAACAATATGTCTTCTAACATTACTTGATTGTACTAATAATAAACATTTTTATTTCTCAGGGATCTTAATTTTTTTCGATGTAAAAACTGTTTAAACTATTATAACTTTTATAGGCTTTTTTGTTTCATAGTACTCTATATTTAAAATTCCAATAAAAATATTTTATTGTCTTTTTTATTTTCAATGAAAGTTACAGTTCCTCCTTTTGATAAGAAAGGTCGACTCATTGATTTTTCTACTATTTGTTAGTTGGCCAATTATAAATGACAACCATTTAAGGATTTGATAGTTCTTTGTTTGTTTTTGTTTTTAGCAACTTTCCCATTAAGAAGAAGCTTATTACCGAAGGCCTCATGGGAAGACTTAATCCCGGGACCATGTTACTTTTTCGTGGCTAAAAATAATAGTCGTTAAAGATTATATAATATGTACGATCGGAACTAGTATGGGGAACTGTGTACCTCTAAATTTTCGTTTTTTTCATATTTTATGTGCAATTTTTGAATATTTTACATTTTTATTCTGCCATTAGAATAAGATAAAAAGTACACAATTTAGTACTCTAAAGTTTTGTTATATGTGCAACCGAGATATCAAAAATCTAAACACAGTACGTTGTACTTTGGGTCTCCAATGTTAATCTTATAGAGGATAGCAATTTTTATGAAACTTGGTATTTAGCTTCATATAGTTGCGATCAAACCATTTCAATAACTAATCTATATTATTCTATTTAATCCGCAAAACATTCATACTTTTTCTGTGAAACAGTAATTAATAAAATAATTTACTATATAGTCAGCTAACTACAATTCGTATTTACCAATCATTATTCATACTAAAATTAAGAAATTTTTATATCCGGGTAAACGCAGTACATTGTCTGAGAGCGTCCAATGTTATTCTTATGGAGAATATTAAAAAATAAATTTCTTCCTCATTTTCCAACTGTTTTCCGTGAAACTTGGTATGCAATGTAAGGTCACATCACCCAACAAAAGCCACTAAAAAGTATGGTATTGGGGTTGCCCCCCATGTAATTCTAACAATTAAATTAATTTTGTTTCTCTTGTTGTTATTTTCAGATATTTGCTGATTATGTTTAAAAGAAAAAATTATTGAATGAAATATAATTTAAATTTTTTTCTTTATCTAAATAGATACACTTTCAGGAATATTATAGTTTTATTAAAGACTAGCAGTAAGCCCGTCCTTTGTACGGTTGTACGGGTTGTAGGATTCAGTTTAAAGAAGAAAGATTATCATACCAAAATGTAAACCTGAAATCCTAAACAGTAAACAAATCAGTACCCGGCTTTATTAGCATTACATTACAATAAAAAACATACATTACAATTAAATATATTACAAAATATATAGCATGTTATAATTAGTTATATGTTAAAATAACTTTTTAATATAGTATGATTTCGTTATGGGTTTAAAATCTATATTAATCTAATTTAAACTAATATTAATTTGACAGCTGATTGTTTTTCTTTCTTTTAAACCTTTAAACTACAAAGACAGCTGATTATTACCAGTAGGTTGTTCATTTAAAACTGAAGCAAAATGCGACTAATATCACGTAAAAAGTGAGTTTTTAAATACTCGTTATTTACTTTTTAAGGGTCGGCGGACAATTTCAAGCATTGTTAAACCTTCTCTGGAATGTAGAGAATGCATGAAATAAGTTTCATTGTTATCAGTTCTCCCGTTTTTTTCGGAGAAGACGGCGTAAAATGCCTCCTGGAGCGTCATAGACAAACAGACACAAATTGAGATAAGACTGGTTTCGGCTTCTCTAACGCACAAAACGTATAAATAACTAAAAAATTAATAATTCTGAACAATGTACAGACAAACCTATAATTTTATTGATATAGATTTTCGTTTTAAATTCACTTAAGGGAGAAAGTATGTGTCAGTCTATTGATAACGTTTATATTTAAACTCTTTGAATAGTTTTGAAGTTACCTGTCGATATTATCCAGCTGCGGCTCCATGGTGTAGTCCGCCAGACAGCCTACCACTGACTGAGCGATCAGCTGTGAAAGTTGCCCAGCTGACCGGCCGGCGGCGTTGGCACATAACCTCAAACCAGGACCTAGTCCCAGGCTGCCCCAGGGCGTCCCAGACTCAGGACGAGTTGGACGACACCAGAGAGCACAGAACAGAAATTTGGCTTTATGTAGACAGGAAAAATGGCTTCGCCCCGCGCTCACCTGTTACTCTCTATTTCTATTCATTTTCGTTTAATCATTTATTTAGTCAACGCCATTTACAATCAAGTGAAACTTAAATAGGTACTTTTTCGTTATACGGACCACAGTTAATAAACATAATAAAAATAATGAAAGAACATGTGATGGATTTTTGGTAACATTATATAATGAAAATTAAACATATTTTGAACAAAATGACAAACTTACTACTAATTTTGCTGTTGATCACGTGATTGCTCTGCCGCCCAGAAGTCGGCGATGTCAGTGAAGAGCTTGGTCAATGGAACTTCCAAGAATCCCAATGTAACTACTCAATTTATAGGTTTGGTCGGTATAACAGAAAAGTACCCCTAAGTACAATAAATTTCATCAAAATATGCAGGAAAAATATATCATAGTTGAATAAATGTTTAAAGATGCAATAAATATGGTAAACTAGCATCTCCTGTTAAAATTAGCATTCTTCATATTTCATAAATTAAGTATTTAGTAGAGTATCGATTATCTAAAACGATAGGGGATTATGTGTGTGCGGATAAATGAATTTTTGGATAATATGTCACAGACGGGAATAATTAAACAATTTTCAATTTACTTTTCATTGTATTATACTCACAAAAGATACAAAGAATTATTCGTAAAGTGCAAAAAAAATCCAAAGAGCTTAAAAAGTTTGCTAAACAACAATTAACTTAAGTTCGGCGCACGGTTTCATTTTTGTTCGGTTAACCGGTATTTCGGATGACGCAGGTAATCGACGCTCTACTAATAACAAAGAAACCAAAAAAACGTACGATAACTAATCTACAATAACTAGTTCAAAAATACAACTATTAAATAGGGAATGTGTATATATATTAACAATAAATTTGGTTTTATATAAAAGAAAAATCTACGTTCCAGGATCACCTAAAAATAATAGTCTGCCCCTAAAAAACCTCAAGGTACAGTACAAGCCAAAGAGGTTCACACATAGAGGTGTAGCATTACTAAATCCCACGAGTCCATGAATTACACTGTTGTATCCATATAAATTTAAAGTAGAGGCTTGCCAAACAGCTGTTTGGTATCTGGTGCCTCTAGGAACAGGTAATCCACAAGGGTGAGGAGATTAGCACAGTCGATGCTACCATTGAAAAGTCAAAAGTCTTCCTCTTGACTCCAAAGACAGCAAGCCAAGACTCCTTATAAGATTTTTGTTATAATCCAATAAGATTGGCACCATGGCGTGTCCTGTAATCCATCTACTTGGAGGTCATTGTGGATAGTTGTGATCGATGGTCGGTGGATGTAGTGTTCTCTGGTGTTGATTAACGTCCGCACTATTGAATACTACGTCCGCAAAGACCATCGTCATAATTAGGCCAGTTAATAGTTCAGAGGCAGTGGTTCAGACTCCACGTTAAACTGTAGGTTACAATGTTATTTTATTAACTTATATATCTAATAAGTATCATAAAAAAATAATCTTCGACAATAACTAATTCTAAATTTATTCTTCTGTAACAAAACTGGCACTTGACTCTCAACAAATTTACACACAATAAAAAATATTATTGCATATAATTTTATCGTAAATTTAAATGTAATTATTTAAAAACAGCCAAATTAAAAGACCCTGCAAAATAGCAAATATGTTTCTACGTTCAAACGATTAGACGCCTTCAACCAACGATACGCATTTAACAAGTCTTTGCTGTATTGCGTTTTGCCTACCTGTTTATGCAGGCGGTATAAAATGTCTAAAGTAACGGGTTTCTTCGAACTTAATACTGATGTTCTCTGCTTTATTATTACATAAAATACAATATGATAAACGTCAATATTACTTAACTAAGTAGGTATAACATTAATATTAACATTTGCTAATAGTCATAATCTAGATATTTGTTCCGTCTTTCTAACAGATTTTATATAAAATTCAGCTTTTAATATGATTTTTAATTTTCTTTTGAAGCAAGTAAGAGGCAAAGATTTGAATTGTAATGGTAAGGAATTGTAAAGTTTGACAGACTGTATGAGATATTGTGGGACTAAATGATTGGATTCTGATATTGTTCTAACTATACATAACTATGACTATTTACACTGATTCTATATTACTATGCTAAACTTATTAGTACATACAAATTAAGATAGCAAATTATATGATGCCGCTTTTGACCATAAAATAAAATAGGGGTCAATATGCTTCATAATCTGATAACGATCTTGTCTTTAGATAAATTAAGATTATGAAATGGCAACCGTACCACAAGGTAGACATTTTAAGCTAAGTATGAATGAGATTTGAGTGTAATAATGTGGCGCGATCTTTAGTCTTGTTACTGACTAAGGCTGACATGTTCCTTAGACATCGTAATTAGTAGCCCCAACAGCCGATGGCAAATGGGACCGACATTATAACGTGGAATCTCAACCACGGCCTCTGAATCACGAACATCTAATCATGAGGATGGTCTTTGGATAACGTATATATTCAATAGTGCGGATATTAATAACAAAGAACACTACACCACCGGCCATCTCTCACAACTATCCACAATTCGTGACCTCCAAGTAGCTGGATTACAGGACGTCGCCACCATCCCAGTCATTTTGGTGGAAAACTCTTTCATTAAAAGCACTCAACTTTTGAGCTGTTCTGTTTCCAGACGTGGGTTGGATAACTAACAAATAACTACAAACCATGAAATTTTATTCAAAATCGTTAGATCAGATATGAGATATTTAGATTATTCTAGAACTACAGTATTCTAAAAATAAAAACATACTTTGAGGTATACTCAAAGTAGCTGAGTTCCACATGGAAGGTCACACAAAAGTAATGTTTTCTGTAATCATTTTTTGTAAAAGCTCCCAAAAGCAAACATTCCATTAAAATATCTCTTACACAATAGAATGGCTTTGAGTAGACCGTTCTGCCTGGTTTCCGAAATTGATTGTATAATGGCACACGAAAAATTGCTTCCGAGTCAAATCTGGTCATAACGATCATGAGAAAAGCTCTGGTTTCATATAGGAAATTCAATATAGGCCCTAACTAAGAATTAATACTGTATTATCTATTTAATTTTTTGGACTTTTCCTTCCACGTCAAGTGTTTAACTACACAACGTTTCGGGAGGTAAGGAAACTCCTTCCGTTATCAAGTGACCTTAATTAGAATCTACATTACTCTACTTAACCTACATTTTTGGGGGTTTTATTTTTATTATTATTTTGATACAATTTTAATACATTTACACCTTTACATTTACCCCTCATTGGCATGTGGGCGACGTTGCCAGTGTAAAAGTACAGGTATTTTTAACTAGTATTGTTTTGTTTCTTACCATGTTTTTAGATTCGTAATAAGTATATATAAAGGTGTGCATTTTTGTACGCGTGTTCCATGTGTATGAATGTATGAATGGATGATGTTTATAAAATTAATAATAAAAAATAAAACCCCCCAAAAATGTAGGTTAAGTAGAGTAATGTAGATTCTATTTAGGGTCACTTGATAACGGAAGGAGTTTCCTTACCTCCCGAAACGTAGTGTAGTTAAACACTTGACGCGGAAGGAAAAGTAAAAAAATATATTATCATTTTAGTAACTATGAATAAACCCCTCTCCCTTATCCCATCATCGCTTGCTTACGGGATCTGGTCTTGCTGTAGGTTTATCTAGTCTTTATTCACCACTAGCTGACCCGACGAACTTCGTAACGCCTCACAGTAAACACATGTTAACTTTAAGATTGGCCATGTTCTGAAGTCGAAGAGCAATACGGTTTCATTGTGAAAGGTTATATATTCTGGGTCGCTGCATAGTGAATACAATACAATTAGAAAAAACAAAATAAACATTCATGAAAACAAATAAATCTGAGTGGATTAATTACAATTTTCAAATCCAATCCAAACCCAAACGAAACCTAACTGTAATACGGCTTGGGATATACACAGCTGATTTAAAAATAAACGTAATAATACATTGTAATTGTCATTACACGTGACTTTAATCAACAGAAAATACATAAATTTAATAAAAAATATAAATATATATTATAATCCCAAAACCATTAACTATTAACGTAATAAAGCTGTTCATTTTTACAGTACACATTTACTTTTTTTTAACATTAATGAATGATTCAGATGACGTTGGATAGTAAAGCATATTGCTAATGGAAAGTTCACCAACAGCTGTAGCTTTAGGGATCAAATGTTTTCATTGTAGAAAATTTGTAAACAAACTTACTCTCCATAAGGTTAACATTAGAAGTTTAAAACGCCATAAAATGGAAACTTATGGGGTTTTCGAAAATATTTTTTCACTAAAACCTTCCCGGACACATATAGAGCAACTTCCTAAAATTTCATGGCGATCGGATGAGTAGTTTGGCAACGCATAAAGGACATACATACATACAGACAGACATACATTCAATTTTATATATAGATTCAATAGATTTGTTTTGCTATTTTAGTTGGTTAAGTTGTATACTCAGAGATAGACCGCTTTTTAGAAGAGTGTATAGCCTGATTTAAAAATAATATTGTTACTTACATCCAGATTTCATGTAAGTCTGTCTGTCTATGTAAGGTAATTTACATAGACAGACAGGCAAGCGGACAAACATCAGTGTAAAAACAAGTATTTTTGGATTCAGTTGGCCTCAAATTGGGTCTTTCCGCTCTAAACTTAAATTCGAGAATTTTTACGAAAACAATACTTTCTCCCCATACTATGTACAGGGGAAAAAGTAAAAACGTTTGTTACGCTCATTAATGGTTGTTTTACATCAACACCCACAACAATGACGGGTAATTGAGTCGTTTACTACTCTGTTCGGGGGGGGCAAAGGGGGGAGGGACAGCTGCGTGGAGGGAACAGCTTTTGATTATCATTACTATTAATCATTATTGTCAAATTATTGAAACGTAAATTTTAATAGCCCTGAATTAGGAATGCGATAACCAATGTGTTATCTTGTGTGTTTTGATGGAAAATATCTAAACAATTAGACATTAATACTTTATTTTTTATTTCTAGTATGAAAATTGTAAAAAAGTCAAAACTTCAAATTATTTTAACAAAATTTTAACAATTCCATCATGATAGCTATATATATTGTCAACTTTGTTCTTTCTTATTAAACACCATGTATTGTATTATGATTTTATATAGAAAATTATGTAAAAAAGTTTTTATGATTGGTATTTTTCAACTAGACTTAACTATTCAATATTTTTATTAGACTTTTCCAACGCGTCTGTGTTTATAACTGCACAAAGTTTCTGGAAGTGGAGAAACTCCTTCCGTTTACAAGTGAATACCTAATAGGTGTTGGAATTAAATATTCACTTGAAAACGGGAGGAGTTTCTCCACCTCTAGAAACGTTGTGTAGCTATGAACACAGTTGCGTTGGAAAAGTTCAAAAAATATATTGAATAATTCATAACCAACGCCATTATGAATTTTAAAGTTTCTGTACACTTAACTAATCAAGTTCTAGAGAATTTTAAGCTTCAATTTCACAGTAACAAGTGTTTATGTGTAATTTTTAGCGAAATTAAGTTTAAAAATTCTCTAGAGGCTGATTGGTTACGTTGAGAAAACCCCAAAACTTTTTAACCGTTTTTAATTGAGTTTTTATCTTAAAACCATTGTAAAATATATAGTGTTTCATAAGAAAAACCAAATTGTCCGCCATGTGGAAAAATGGTGGAAAATTCAAATACCTACATAAAAGCAACATGAAAAATAAATGGGATCCACCATATGACGTTTACTGCCAGAAACTAAATAAAAGGTTTTCTATTGGAAAACTTTATGCTAGGAACCCGGTATGTTTACATAGTGTATATAAAAATTTATTTTTAGGATTTTGGTGGGGTATACTTCCTATACTTCCTTTCCCCAAGGGTTCAACACTAGCGTATTTTATTTGTAAAATTGTATGTCGATTGAGAAAACAGATTTTTGAATCGCCTGCATGATCAAAGTGATGATTTCTAGGCAGTTGTACTGGGCGTGAAGCTTCAGTACATAAGCAGGCGCTGCGTCTTAGCAATGGCGTCAAGGGGAGGTAGCGGCCTTCGACGACCTTGCCTCCCCCCTACTAGCGCCGCCGCCGCCGCTTCTCGGAATCTGGCGCTTCCTTATCTCTGGTATTTCATTCATTCTGTTTTCCTAGAATTGTTAAATGTCCTTCTGCCTTTTAAATGTGTTGCCTTCTCTGATAGTCCATATATTGAGTTTTTTATACATTACCTTGGATGATTGCTAGTGTATAATATAAAGGGTTATATCTCTTATTTAGGATTTAGGATTTATATTCATTGAGTCACCTGGTAGTTATTCTTTAGTTGTTGGAAGGCGACAGAACTCTGCATTCCAAATACTCAAGGAATTTTTGGGTAAATGAAAAGGTCGAATAGGTTGCTCATGTTTTATGATATAAATTTTAAATAGTTTTGAACGTCAATATATTATGAAAAAAGGTCACAAATAAAATCTTTACCACTACCTTTGTACCTTACCTTACCTTACCTTTGTTGATTACAGCATACAATTTCATTAACAAATTAAATGAAGTAAATATTTTGAACTATGATATAGAAGAATTTGATGAGTTAAATCTGATCAAATAATGTAAAAGAAAAACATTTGTTTTGCCCACATCATGAGAAATCCATCCTTGAAGAGGTGCTAGATAATTCTTTTTCGGATTGATGTCTGCCTGGACACCAACCCTAAAGTCACGCCCATTGTTTGATTTTTATGAATTTAGGACGATGGCGTGTCCTGTAATCCAGTCACTTGGAAGTCACAAATTGTGGATAGTTATAAGCGTGGGCTTGTGGATGCGACATTCCCTGATGTGGATTAAGGTCTGCACTATTGAATATTACGTTAATCCGCAAAGACCGTCCTCATGATAAGACTAGTATGTAACTCAGAAGCAGTGGTTCGGACTCCACGTTAAACTTTAGGTTCCTTAAATATGACATTGACTGTTGATTATCTTTTTATCAAGTTTTATCTAATGAACAAGACTACAACATCGCGCCACAATCATTTTACACTCATTTAGTTTCACACTTGGCTTAAAACATCTACCTGGGTAGGTGACCATTTCAGTTTAAAGTATTACGTATTAGGCTTAGGATTTCCGAATTTTGTTTTTGAGTTTTTGACTTTTAATGGTAATTCACCCCCAAAATGTCTTTAAACAAGAAAAATCCAAATTCTAAGAAGAGTTAATGACACTTTTTAAATAAAATTAATGGTTTATAGAGATTTTACTTTCAATAAAATGATTTCGAATATATTCGAAACAATCAATTTTTCGGTATTCAAACGTAAGCATATTAGATAATTATACTGGCGATCATTCCACAAGGTAGGTATTTTAAGCCAAGTATGAATCATGATTGAGTGTAAGATGATTGTGGCGCGATCTTGTAGTCTTGTTACTGACTAAGGCTGACATGTTCCTTAGACAGGACTGTTAATTAATAGCCCAACAAAAGACAAAAGAATTATTTTTATATAAGGTACTTTTAATGGTAGAACGTATTTTGAATTTCACTACCTAATATACTTTTACACATAAATTTTCATGTTTTCATATTTTCTCTCTTAAACACGTTCAACTAAGATACTAGAGAGGTACGATTTAAGATGTGATACAATCATAACATCTCCCTAATCTATGGCATTGATTGCACCCTGTGGTGGGAGGAGGGCAAGCTCGCCTGTGATTGGTGCAGGAAGGGCACGCGCCGCACAAGCCCCGCCCCCTTTTCCCGCCGTGGCGCACAGCAGTACACGTGCCACACGTCCTGGTGCACGTCCAACTGCGACCTGACACACTACTTCCGGTAAGTAATTCATTAGTGCAAAATTCCTGCATATTTATACATTTAATTTTTTTAAATATAGTATTCTAATAATTAGATCTAGGCTCATTTTTGAAAGGGTCCAAATAAAATGAAAATATTTTTATTCTTTTTTGCGTAACCTTCCCTGAATATAGAAAATTATACTGTTTAACTTTATAAAAATATGATCAGTTTGAATAAATACATACTTTCTGGAAATAGGTGCCATTTTGGAATTTTCCAAAATGGCATGTCTCACTGACATTAAATTAATCCCCAAAAACCGACTTCCTCCGTTTTGGCCACTTTCACGTCATTATTATTTAAAATTAAATTAATAAACTGACGTTTGATGTGTCACAGCGTGCAAAAAATAACAGCTGTTCAGTTTTCAGTGTTTCCATAATAGGAAACGGAAATTAAACCACCCCTTACCTCTTTACATCTGAGTTTCATGCTTTAGACCTCGTCGTAAATGAACTCCGTGCTCAAACTGAATAAAATTCTATACATGCCAACTAAGGATTATTTTGTTTACTGGCAGGGTTACAACATTCTAAACCATATAGGCCTAACTTAAATTTAATCTCCTTATTAGAAATCATAAATTATTTTTATTGGGCAGTTGTAGAGAGAGTAGAGTTATTGAAGTTTAGTTGATACAATTCCTCACAAAATAATATTTCTTTGTGTTTCTCAATATAATCTTCTGCAGGTAGAGCTATAACACCACACAAAATACTCATAGTTGTACAAATCCCTGTTCAGCATTGGATTTAATATGCATAAGTATTTTGATTCTTGTATTTTTTTGTTTGTCAGTTTATTAATTTATTCAATTAATTGTGGTACTTTTCTTGTTATTGTTTGATAGTATATTCCTGTTAATTCATTGTTAGTTATTATATGTTGTTATTTATTGTTTATAGTTTAAAACATAAACATATATCGTTTTAAAGTTCTGCCTCGGTGGTCAGCCACAGTGCATTTTGTTTACAGACATTAAATGAAACAAGAAAGTTTATATATAACTGTAGAAACTTTATATAGGCTACACAATGGACCCACCGACAAGTTATGCTTATCTTGGTAGGACCAAGGACTTGTAAAATTAAGCTTAGTAAAAATAAACAAATAATAGTATAATTATCGTTTTTAGAGGAAGTTAAAATTGGATAGTTTAAATTTTAGTTTGTGAGAAAGCTTTTCTAATTTCAATTAGAAAAACATAAAATGTTATTTGCAATATTTAAATAAAACTAAAATTTTATAAAACCTTCATCTCCTTAATATTAGTTAATAATTATACCTTGATATACAAGAGAGCTGAACGGGACATTTTTATACTTTTAACTGAAGTTCGAAAGCAAAATTAGTGTAGAATGATCATGGCGTGATCTTGTAGTCTTTTTCCTTTAAACAGAGCTATTATTTAATAGCCCAACAGTCGATGTCGTATCTAAGGGACCTACCTACAGTTTAACGTGGAGTCCGAACCACTGCCTCTGAATTACGAACTGGTCTAATTATGAGGATGGTCTTTGCAGATAAAAGTAGTATTGAATAGTGCGGACGTTAATCCACACAAGAGAACACTACATCCACCGAACATCGGTTACAACTATCCACAATTCGTGACTTCCAAGTAGCTGGATTACAGGACACGCCACGGTCCAATCTCAGCTTCCCCATCAACGACCTGTTCCTCTGAGTCTATAAGTAATCTGTCTGTCCTGCTCCAGGTGAACCTCCGGCGTCAACATGTTCCAGTGACCATGTTCAACATGGACGTGAGCCTGGAGCTGGAGAGGCACTTCCTCCTGGACAACCACAGCTTCTCCAGCAACTCCAGCAACGACCTGTTCCTCTGTGACGACGGCGAGGACTCCTGCCTCAGCGACTGTTCTACCTACAGCTACGCTAGCGACCACGACAACAATGGTGAGCCTTATCATTTAAAACTGAGAAATAAATCGTTCATTGGTTATAAATACACCAATTCATCAAGTAAATGAAATAATTTTTTAATTTTAATTTTTTAACTGTTTTAATTGTATAGTAAAAAGGAAATCGGATTAATATTATATCCATTATTTCCTGTATTCTAGACTTAAAGAGGTCTTGAAAACGAGGCAACCTTTTTGAATTTTGATTGTAGTTATTAAGTGGGGAAAAGCCGTGTTATTTTATGTGTATCATGGTAGTTTCTCATTAAGAATTTTAAAGTCGACTCCTTCATCTTGAACCTTAGGAAGAAGTTAGGGTATTTACATATTTAATCAATCCCATAATTGAAAATAATATTAAATATAAATTGTAAAAAATATATCGGGTGTAAGGGACTTAAAACCTTTAATGGGATCCGCCACTATCTATAGGGTAAAACGTTTTTTAGCTTTTAAAAAACAATTTTTTATATAAAGATCTTTATTCTGAATAAGAGTAAGTAATGTTGTGGCAGTCTGACAATATTTAGAAACTAAATTAAACTTTAAAAAAATTATTCGCGATTTTTGCCATTTTTGATTGCCAGGAACATTTTGGCGCGATCTTGTAGTCTTGTTACTGACTAAGGCTGATATGTTTCATAGGTAGAACTAATTAGTAGCCCTAAGGGACCTACAGTTTAACGTGGAGTCCGAACCACTGGCTCTGAATTACGAACTGGTCTAATTTATGAGGATGGTCTTTGCGGATTAACGCAGTATTCAATAGGACGAACGTTAATCCACACAAGAGAACACTACACCCAACGACCATCGCTCACAACTATACACAATTCGCGACACTCCTTCCGACCTATATTTATACAGGGTGTCCATGAAAAACGTTTCAGGACTTCGGTGAGTGATTGGGTACATTAAAAGGAAGAAAAAAGTTCCAATAAAGGTATGGCCTAAAACGCTTATTATGTCAGATATCCGCCATTTTGTATTTTCACAAAATATTGTTTTTCAAAAATTTTTGAACGGATTATTTTCAAATTTTGGTGTGTGTTTTACACTAATAGACTTCTATTGATAAAAACATAACTAGCATTAACCAATCTCAAAATTCAAAATGGCGACCATTTAAAATTTTAAAACTAAAATGCTTTGAAATCAGTAAAAATACAATAGCCGCCGTTTTGGATTTTGTGTTTGGATCATGCTAGTTATTTTTTTAATAGTAGTCTACCTCCAAGTAGCTGGTTTACAGGACGACGTCACCGTTGTAAATTTCTTTAAATAAACACACCAGTCCTCTCTAAATCGAAACTGTGTTACCTCACACCACTGTCGGGTCCTGCAGGAGGTCGGGGACGGTCGCGACGCCGTGGCAAGTGTCCTCAGCAGCAGGTCCAGCAGCGACAGGCGGCCAACCTGCGGGAGAGGCGACGCATGCAGAGCATCAACGACGCCTTCGAGGGGCTGCGGGCGCACATACCCACCCTGCCCTACGAGAAGCGACTGTCCAAGGTAACGGAAATGCAGTCTGTACACACTCACTTAGCTACCTGAGCGTCCAGCCCGGGTCGGCCATAAATCCCCCCCTCGCGTAGATGTGTCACATATCGGTGATAAAACTACATTAAGAGTCTGCATCAGTGGTAGCCATCTTGGATTTTAGCCCCGTAAGAGCAATGTTAAATTCTGGCGCCTATATCTCCTTGACCTATTGTCATAAATTAACGGAATAGGTGTCAATAAAAAAATAATAATGATTTATTTTGTAAAATATTCCTGGATTTTTGTTTTTATATCAAGTTAAATTTTTGAACATATTAAAACATGTTAGCACATCTCATCATGTAACAAGTTTTACAGTTTTATATGGTTTACATTGATATTTATAATTAACGCCACTACAGACGCCAAAGTGAAGGTTCCGCCATAATTTAACATTGTTACTAAAATTCAAGATGGCTACCACTGATGCAGACTTAATAACTATACTTTATAAACTATTTATCTCATTTTTGACGGGACCATGTTATTTTTTCTTCTTTAGGTGCCCAGAGTCCAAAAACAATAGTCGTTAAATTTTTTATATATATATATATATGTATGTATGTATATATATATATATATGTGTGTCTGTGAACACGATAACTCTTGCAAAAATGGTCCAATCAAGACCAAATTTGGTAGAGACGTGTATTCCTACAAGTGCTCGAACGAGTTCGTAAACCAGACATATCGGTCAAAGGGAACGGGTAGTTTGGGGGGGTTTTGTACCCCAAAATGGGGTTTTTTTGCGTTTTTCACATGTAATTTTTAAAAATTTCTAATTTTATATTTCACCATTAGAATCAGCTTAAAAAACTACACAATTAAGTTCCTTAAAGTTTTTCTCTATCTCCAACGGTTACCGAGATATTAAAAAATCTAAACACAGTACGTTGTATTGTGGGGCTCCAATGTTAATCTTATAGAGGATAGGAAAAAATTAATATTTCCCATATTAATGCATATTTTTGGATAAAACTTGATATTTAGCTTCATGTGGTTGAGATCTATCCATTTATGCTTAAAAATCATAGTTTATGTGTTTATCATGGCAGCAAACCTGCATACTCTTTTCCCATATTAATCATATAGGGAATAGGCAAACTCCTTTATTTATGGACAGATGTTGATGAAAGTTGGTATAAATGTTAAAATAAAAATTATTTATGGTAGAAATGCCTAATTTCAGTGTTCCTCACAGCAGCAAACCTGCACACTCTTTGCCATGTTAATCTTATGGAGAATAGGGAAATAATTTTCATATTTATCGACAGGTATTGCTAAAACTTGTCATATATTATTTTTAGATTATTGATTTGGAAATTCGCAGAAACGCATCTGCACATATTATTAAACTACTTATTTAATTTTTTTACGCCTCCGAAAAGTCCAAATGAAAATAAGAAAAATTATATCAAACGCGATAGTGTTCTCTATAGTTACTGTTTATAGGCGCACTCAAATATTTAACTCTAAATTATACATATACAAAACTATACGAAGAAAACCTTTATCTACGATGATTAAAACATTGCATGAATGATTACTTAATCAACAACTATAATACCGCCAACCTACTCGTATTATTTGTACAAATATTCTTGCTTTAATTTACGACAGCTTATATTTACGATACTTTTATATAAACACAATTCAAATAAACTTTTACTGACTAAAAGTGTAACAAAATACACTAAAAATTGAATCAAAATACAAAATGTAGTTTTTAGCGTAATAAATGTGATAATAGCGGTTTATGCAACGATTGTATTAATCGTTGAATACACTAATTTTATCTACGACCAACAGTATTCAGACTTTTAAAAACAAGAGTTGTATTTCATTTATCTACAACCATTGCAATATTCAGGTATCAAAGTTGGTGTATTTCATTCTTGAAGTAATTAGATGATGTGCGAATTACGTTGTTTTTATTCTGCGAATGGTTCAAAACTCACATTTGAGGTTAGCCACTAAAACGACACTGCTTTATGGATAAATCAGCTGATTTTGCATTTCATTATATCCATAATGGCATTACTTTCGTCAAATGCTGAGCTTTGATTGCAACGGTTTTCAATTTCCGTTTAATAATGAGATTATAATTATGTTACTTTCAGTATCTTTATTGGTACTATTTGCAATTGTCGAGATCAGTAAAAACTATTTCATATCGTGCAGTGCTGGGATTTTAAGAGCTCGTTCATTTATTTTCAAAGGACATTAGTCAAATTAAAGTACCGTATACGAAACCTTCAAAAATGTACAGAATGAGTCTTAATAATGGACACTATCTTTTTTACAGAAAGTCTGTGTAAATGAACTGAAAAGATTCCCTTTTGACATATCCATGATCTAACCTATTTCCCACAGGGAATATGCAAAATAAAACACATGAAGACAAACCTTTAATTTTATTCATATCAATATTTCCAATCTATAAAGTTTTACGCTTCCTTCAGGTAGACACCCTGAAGCTGGCCATCGGCTACATCAACTTCCTGAGCGAGCTGGTGCGGGCGGACCGAGGCCTGGGGGACAAGGGCGCGCCCCTCGGCAGGCCCAGGAACTGCCGCGACGACGGCAAGAAGGTCATCGTCAGGGGTAAGTCAGGAGCTAGATGTTAGATGTTGGATTCTTGAGGTTTAGGAGGAATCCAGTGATCTCCAGGATCCAGAATCTCATTCGGTCCTCAGGTTTTCCCTTTCCACCGTTTCTCCATTTTTGTCTGACGGAAGGAGGGTGAGGGGGAGACGCTCCTAGACAGCGCTCTGCAGAGTTGAGTTAAGTTTGTTATTGATAGTATAAATATACAAGGTGTCCATGAAAAACGTTTCAGGACTTCGGTGAGTGATTAGGTACATTAAAAGGAAGAAAAAAGTTCCAATGGAGGTATGTTCCAAAACGCTTTTTATATCAGACATCCGCCATTTTGTATTTTTCACAAAATATTTCTTATTTCAAACATTTTTTACGGATTATTTTCAAATTTAGTACGTGTTTTACCCTAGTAGACTACTAGTAGTAAATCTACTAATGTAAAACACATACTAAATTTGAAAATAATCCGTAAAAAATGTTTGAAATAAGAAATATTTTGTGAAAAATTCAAAATGGCGGATATCTGAGAAAATCTACTATGATTAAAAAAATAACTACCATGATCCAAGCACAGTCCAAAACGGCGGCCATTGTATTTTTTATTGTTTTCAAAGCATTTTGAATTTTGAGCTTGGATAATGCTTGTTATTTTTTAATAACAGTAGTCTACTAGTGTAAAAACATACCAAAATTTGGAAATAATCTGTTCAAAAATGTTTGAAATTAAACATATTTTGTGAAAAATACAAAATGGCGGATATCCGATATAATAAGCGTTTTAGAACATACCTCCATTGGAACTTTTTTCTTCCTTTTAATGTACCTAATCACTCACAGAAGTCCTGAAACATTTTTCATGGACACCCTGTATAAATATAGGTCGGAGGGAGTATCTGTCCCTTCTTCACTCGTTCTGCAATCCTGCTACTTCGAGGTCACGAATTGTGGATAGTTGTGAGCAATGTTCGGTGGGTGTAGTGTTCTCCTGTGTGAATTAACGTCCGCACTATTGAATACTACGTTAATCCGCAAAGACCGTCCTCATGATTAGACCAGTTCGTAATTCAGAGGCAGTGGTTCGGACTCCACGTTAAACTGTAGGTCCCTTAGATATGCCATTAACTGTTGGGCTATTAATTGACAGTTTTGTCTAAGGAACATGTCAGCCTTAGTCAGTAACAAGACTACAAGATCGCGCCACAATTATCCTACACTCAATTATCATTCGTACTTGGCTTAAAATACTTGGACAGGTTGCCATTTCACTAACTAACAACTAAGTATCAGTAATTTTATTTTTAATATATTTTAAATATATTTAATTGTGCGAAACGAATTCTAGATTCTTCACTATCTCCATCCGAACGTAGCATTTAAAACCCCACCCATTGTTTATGTTGGTGTTTTAATCGTGACGTCACGTATTATTGTTGGCGACAGCTGCTTCCTCCCCCTCCCCCACAAGGTATTCAGGGCGGAACCCCGCACAATGGTATTAATACACTGGACCCCATTCGTTCCGCAAATCGAGGGCTAATTCAAGGGTCGGGGTTCAACAGATAGTTTAGGGTCGGGCGTCGTGTTAACTGTAGCGTTACATCGATACTTTGTAGTCCGCCAAGGGGTGGTCAAATTCGAACCTTGATGATGTTAAATGTTGGCGAAACTGTACAAAATCATTTGTATATGTACTGCATAAATACTAATAAAAAATAAACGGTATCAGTGGACTGACACATACAATCTGTAAAAAAACTATCATATTCTTTAAGGTTAATCTAAATCTATATAAATAAAATTAGAGTTTTGTCCGAAAAAACGGGAGAACTGATTACAATGAAACTTATTTCATGTTTTCTCTACATTCCAGAGAAGGTTTATAAATGCTTGAAATCGCCCGACGCCCCTTGAAAAGTAAATAACGATCATTTAAAAACCCACTTTTACACGATATTACTAGTATTTTGATTCAGTTTTCAATGAATAACCTACTGGTAATAACCAGCTGTCTTTGTAGTTTGAAGATTTTATAAAAATAAAAACAATCAGCTGTCATATCAATATTAGTTAGTTTATATTGGTCATTTATTTTAAATCCATTTCGAAATCATACTATATTAAAACGTTATTTTAACGTATAACTAATTATAATAATTGTATAAATGTTCTAATCTATTTCATTGTATATATTTAACTGAATCAACCCGTGCACGGGCTTACTGCTAGTATGATTTAAAATTATTTGTTGTTTCAAAAATAATCATACAAGTTCTGAAAATTACAACGAGAAAAGCAAAGTTAAATTGTTAGAATTTTATGAGGGACCCCCTGTGTGATTTTGTTAGGTGATGTGACATTACGTTTCATGTAAAACGGTTCAAAAATAAGAAACAAATTGATTTTTTAATATTTCCCATCATTGGGTAGACTCAGATAGTGAAATTTAACTTGTATGTCTTCTTCCTACCAAACCTAACTGATCTGATTTTACTAACTTTATAGAACTTTGGTTGTCCACGCACAGAGCCACTTTAACTTGCTTTCCTGTTATCTCTTTAATTAAGGTTATTAATTAGGTAAATTCTGTACAACATTCTGCAGCGTAAATATAGGCTCATCTTCAGTTGTAGATTTTGCCACAACATCCTGCTTTCGTGAACGATACTGTACTTTTTCTTTGAGCTCTGTCCCCGACATCTGCATCACTGTAAGCAATAAGCTTAACTTATCCTGATTTTGTTTCTTTTGACTTCAAAAACTTAATTAATTCCTCTTTCTTGTGATGCAAAAGTAGTTTTGATTCAACGTTAAACTGTATGTTTCTTAGATGCCATTGGATATTGTGCTATTAATTAACAGTCCTGTCTAAGGAACATGTCAGCCTTAAGGCCAACGCACACAGCAACAGACGCACGTATGTAGACTTCTGCAGACGTGCGGAGAAAAAGTCGCTCACCATGTGATTAAATGTAAACATCTGCATACAGACGTCGGCAGATATACGGACGTTTGTGTGCGTTGCAACATCTAATAACCTGGTGAGCGATTTTTCTCCGTTCATCTGCAGAAGTCTACATAAGTGCGTCTATTGCTGTGTGCGTTGGCCTTTCCGTCAACGTCATAACAAAACTAATAAATCGTGCCACAATCATCTTACACCCATTTTTCTCATTCACAATTATCGTTTTAAAATATCTACCTGAGTAGGTTGCTGTTTGAAAAGGTAATCTAATCTAATTTTAAGTGTAAACTGTTATCAGATAGATTATACAGGAGGAAATTGCTCTCAGAGTACCTACAGGCCAAACCGATTATATTCGCGAGACCTCCACCCTCGAGGACACCCCTTGGACATCCAGGTGGCGGAATCCCCGGTGAATCATGGCCACGTGCGCGACATTACCTCGACACATCGATCATAACACTCACTTCCGGTTCCGATGGAGCGTGACGATGTGGTTCGACACCTGCCCGCCGCCGCCCCCTCACAACCCTCGACCCCCTGTAATGGGGCGCCTCAACTATTCATTCGATACCGTCTTTAATTGCTTGTTCGATTATATATTCTCGATAGCTATCTTTATACTCAATAATTACTTTGACAAGTAATCATTTGGAGCTAGAAAAACTTATGTTCATCCTTGTTGTGTAATTAAGGATGTAAAAATTTTCATTTTCTATCCCTAAATTTTAAAATTGTAAAAAAATTATAATTCAGCTACTTGTAGGTCACGAATTGTGGATAGCTGTGAGCGATGGTCAGTGGGTGTAGTGTTCTCTTATGTATTAAATTCCACACTATTGGATACTAAGTGCATCCGCAAATATCATCCTCATAATTAGACCAGTTCGTAATTCAGAGACAGTGGTTCGGACTCCATGTTAAACTGTAGGTCCCTTATATATTCCATTGACTGGTAGGCCGTTAAACAGTTCTGTATAAGGAACATGTCAGCCTTAAGAGTCTGCATCAGTGGTAGCCATCTTGGATTTTAGTCCCGTAAGAGCAATGTTAAATTCTGGCGGAACATACCTTCACTTTGGCGTCTGTAGTGGCGTTAATTATCAAAGTATCAATGTAAAACTTTGGAAGTACATTAATGAGATGTGGCTCAAGGGCATGACCTTTTAATATGTTCAAAAATTTAACTTGATATAAAAACAAAAATCCAGGAATATTTTACAAAATAAATCATTATTATTTTTTTATTGAGAGCGAAAATAAGAAGTTCTGTAAGGTGATGCCCTGGAGGACTGTAATACCTTTAATTTGACACCTCTTCCGTTAATTTATGACAATAGGTCAAGGAGATATAGGCGCCAGAATTTAACATTGCTCTTACGGGACTAAAATCCAAGATGGCTACCACTGATGCAGACTCTTAACGGTTAGCATCTTGGACTTCTGCGGGGTGTCCAAAAATAGTTGATGGGTTTTGGACCACTTTCCTTGAAAAGCGTTGTAAAATTCTCTTGTAAAAAATCTTCTAAGATGAAATTCTTGCAGGAGCCTACGGGTCTCCGTACGCAGTCCACTCCCTGTCCTGGCACTCGGACAAAGAGAACAGCGCCAGTGGGGTGATGTACGCCAAGGTGTGGACGCCGGAGGACCCCAGGGCCAACAAGACCACGGGCTCCTTCGCCCTGGAGAGCTAGGACTCCAGGACTCCAGGAGGGAGTCCACACTCAGACAACGTCACTTCCTGCAACGCGGAGAATAACAGAACCTTTGATGAAACTATGGCCAGAGAAGGGGAAGATTCGAATGCAATAGGCCATGTCACTTGTGTAGGCCCTATTTTAAAATCCTTTATATTGTAGGACATCATTTGTACTTATTTTAAGTTTCAAAGTGGTCTCTAGTCCCTTAAGATCAATGTTAAATTTGTGTTCTCACTCAAGTAAAGGATCAGTCAACTAATGCATGATTTCTCCCTTTGAAAGGAAACCTACAAAATACAGCTAACAAAAATATTGTACCCTTAAATGCCTATTCTGTAACAACTAATATCGAAATTATTTTTAAAACTAAATGTGTATATAATGTTCTAGTCAGTGTATTATATTAATGTGTTTATTTATTTGTTAATGTAAATAATAAATAATATTCCTGGATGCCTTCGTTTAATGTTTCCTTAGTTATTCTATTTTTTATTAGGAAGGTCTCTCTGTCTTTAATTCTGTAACACCTCTTAACATGAGTAAATAAACGGTACCAGTGAACTGACACATACTTTCTCCCTTAAGTAAATTAAAAAAAGACAATCTGTAATAAAATATCATGTTCTACAAAGTTAATCTAAATATCATTTAATAATTTATTGTTTCAAAAAAAATCATCCAATTTCTAAAAATAAAAACACGAGAGACAAAGTTAAATTAATTGTTCAAATTGTATGGGGGGGACAACCCCCCCCCGTAACACCAAGCTTTTTTGAGCTGGTTTTGTTCGGTGATTTGACCTTACGCTTCATACCAAGTTTCATGGAAAACGGTTGGAAAGTAAGGAAGAAATTGATTTTTTTATATTCTCCATAAGAATAACATTGGGCGCTTTCAGACAACGTACTGCGTTTATCGTGGACAGTAAATTTAACTTTTCTCTGGAACCGTTAGTCGTAGACAAATAATTCAAATTACTAATTTGTTTAGTTTTTTAAGCTGGTTTTAATGGTGCCAGTCAAGTTATACTTTACTTTTATTGTTTTCGCTGAAAATTTAAAAATTTGATTTTTTTAGACATTTAAAAGCCCATAACTTTTGAACCGTCATTTTTACAGATATGCGGGTGGTGTCAAATTATTTAGTACTCTGTACACTATAAACTGTCAAATTTTAATAAAAATCGTTAGAGCCGTTTTTGAGAAATTTGGATTTTTCACGTTTTTTAAGGGTTTTTAGGGGTGAACTACCCTTAAAAATCAAAAATTCAAAAAAATGAAAAAAACGCCTGGAGATACCGTGAATATATACATACATGCCAAATTTCATCTAAATCGGACCAACGGGGTAGGCTGTGGCACTGTACACATCCAGACACACACACACACACGGACGGACAGACATCACGTCAAACCCCACTTTTTTGGATTCAGGGGACCCCAAAACGGATATATCCACCCTCAACTCAAATTCGAAAATTTTGACGAAAACAATACTTTCTCCATATACTATGTATAAGGGGAGAAAGTAAAAGGACATGAAAGTCATTGGCATTTGCTTTTATCACATAGACTTTGAAGCAAGTTTTTTGAATAAAACGTTTTTAAGGAAGGAATTGTAAGCCTTATGTATTAAATTTAGGT
This sequence comes from Nephotettix cincticeps, assembly GCA_023375725.1. NCBI lineage: Eukaryota > Metazoa > Arthropoda > Insecta > Hemiptera > Cicadellidae > Nephotettix > Nephotettix cincticeps. The sequence continues at coordinate 4,255,121 of CM041787.1, forward strand.
CTCAAAACCAGAAAATCGAGAATAAATTTGTTCGACAAAAACTTTTTAATATCTTCTGTTCAATTCACGAACTATATCTGTTTGTACGGCCTATGTAAATTATCAAAATTCTAGTCTGACAAAAAAAGACTATAGATGGATTCTACACTAAATATAAACAACGTTCTCCAAGTAACATAATGATTTAATGAAAGACATTTTGAGTATGCTAAGTTGAAAAACAAACAAAATATGAGGAGAGTTTTATTTTTATCATAGCTCATTTCACTCCTAATCTCAGCCTTGGTTTTAGAACATAAAACACTCATTTTTTATATTTTAATATGTAAGTGTTCAATTCACCTCCTTTAATTTTTCTAAAGTTTATAAGTCTAGTGTTCAATGTTTTGTTCAACACTCAAAACTCAAATCGAAAAAGTTTTATTGTAAAACCAACTTTTTACATTGACCAGGCAATTATATGAGTTTCAACCAAGATAAACATGATTCAACACAAATATATCTAAAGATTTTTTTTATACTTTCCAAATAAAAAAGTTAAACATAAATTAAACACTCAATATGAAATAGTAGTTTTTTGGCAGCAAGGGTGGAAGACCCCTGGAGATAGCAACATCTGCACAATCAATAGTTGTGCACCTGAATTGTGTCCGGGGGCGGGGGGGCTGACCCGCCCCTACCGCGGGGGTGAATTCTATTAACTGCCACTTAATACTGAATCAACACCTAAAGAGCAAATTGGTCCATAGGGGTTCTTAGTGCAAGATAAACATGAGATTTTAAGAGCCCATGAACAAAAGGAAAAGCACTTACGCATTTCAAGTTTGTAAATTATCTGATTATAGTAAATATACAGGGTATTTCCGAATGTATGCTAAAACTTCAGGGATTTTTCCTGAATTAAAAAAGAAAGCTAAAACAAAATTTACTACTTCCTCAATACTACTTACTTATTTTACTGCCGTGGCTCCACAAATTTCAATTGATTCATAGCCTCATAGACCAGCCTCTTCCACTCTATTCTGTCCTCTGCCAAGTTTATGCCTGCACCCAAGGTCCTAATGTCTTTTATGACTTGATCAGTCCGTCTTAACCCTTACCGGGCGGCTGACGACATTTCTCGCAGCACAGTAGGATCTCACGGCGCGGTAAACGAGTTTATACGCGATCAATAATTTTGCCACATTTACTGCACTAAAGTTCGAGAAACAACCAACAGAGAGCATGATTATGTTGCTTTAGCCTCTATGCACTTACAAAACCAATATGGTGACTTTATTCAAATATTTAGTGATTGAAATTAGTTGCTAGGTGACTTTGGCCCGTATCTGTGCGCTTCCGTACTGCTATTAACGAGAAAACTCGCTAGTCACAACGGTCAGCTGTTTTGACTTTCACTAACCTTATTTATTGACATTTTTATAGATGTGAGTTTATTTTCATTGTGTTTTAGCAGTAAATAGTATATATTGTCTGAATGTTTTTATTGATAGAATTTATTAACTAATTATGGCTCATTCAGACGACAAAAAAACTTTTTTAATACCTTAAAATAGTCTCAAAATCTCCAATAAATATGAAGTAAATTTCTATTTTATAAAAAACAAAAATATTTTGATTTTTAACACTAAATGATCAGGGCCGTGATTTTCAGTAGCATTTTAAGGGTTCATTTTGGCCTTTCCAATGGACGCTTCCTCCTAGGTATGGCTTGCCATACTTCTTACAACCTGATTCCCTTCTGCCTTCTTGTTACATATCCAACCCAGCTTAACCTTCTTGGTTTGATTACTGCGATGATATTCGGATCAGTGTACAATAATGTACTAATGTGTAATAATGTACCCTACATTAATGTAATTTATTGATGTAAAACATGCTCTTATAGAAGTAAAATTTACTGTCTATACTAGATATGACTACTTTCAGTGACCTCCACAGCGATAAACCTGCATACTCCTTTCCATATTAATCTTACAGAGAATAGGTAAAGTCTCTTATTTATTATTACTATATTGGTTTTGACCTTTCCAATGAACCCTTCCTCCTAGGCATGGGTTTCCATACTTCATACAATCTTCTTCCTTTCTGCCTTTTCATTACATGTTCGATACAGCTTAGGGGCCTAACCTTATTGCTTTAATTATTGCAACGATGTCTGAGTCAGCGTTCAGTAATAGAATTAATAGAAATGAATAGAATCCAAAACATACACACAAACGACTTGATCAAATTGTACAAACATTTTAAGTATTAGATTAGATTATTAAAATGGCAACCTACCCAGGTAGGTAGTTTAAGCCAAGTATGAATGAGAAAAGAGTGTAGGATGATTGTGGCGCGATCTTGTAGGCTTGTTACTGACTAAGGCTGACATGTTCTTTTGACAGGACTGTTAATTAATAGCCCAACACCTGATGACAACTAAGGGACCTACAGTAACGTGGAATCCGAACCACTGCCTCTGAATTACGAATTGGTCTAATTATGAGGATGGTCTTTGTAGATTAACGCAGTATTCAATGGTGCGGACGAAGTATTTAGGAGTAATTTTAAATAGTAGATACTCAGAAGACGAAGAGGTACTAAGTTATCAAATGCCAATAAGTACTTAGGAGCCTGCAAGAAGTTAATTTCATCTAAAATATTGTCCCACAGAATTGAGAGTCAGTCCATAATTCAGCATATGGAAGTGAAACGTGGGTATGGTCCAGGAGAAATTAAACAAGACTCATGGTTTTCGAAAGCAACAAAATATTTGGATTCGACTTTTAGAATTTTAACAGTTAGGTCTACGTTTTATCAATTTCTTGTTCGTGTTGAATCCTCCAGACGGGTAGAGGTTTCAGATACCCGAGGATGGTCGGTCCCCAGGGATCGATCAGTGCCCGTGGGAGCCGGCAGCTGACGTCCACGCAGGCGCCTGACGATGGGAACAAGACACCGGCGTCGCGGCGCCACTCAACACATTCATGCTACAAAATGGAGGAAACCCCTATCAGACTCCAGCTCATAATTCGTTTCAATTAACCTAGAAAGATTTTAAGGCATGATTTGCTACCCGTAAAACAATTTGTTTGAATTAATTTTATTTCCTCTTAATCTTTTCCAGTTAAGTATACCTAGAAACCTAACAATGAAATAAAATTGATGTTTCATTTTTGAAAACAAATAGGCTTATGTGTATTGTTTTTCAAAAAATGGTAATTTTTAAAATTTATATTTTGTAAAAACTACTCACTCAAAATTGATTATTATGGTATCAAATTGAAGGTATTTAGATAAACCCCATTGTGTTTTGCACTACGTTAATCCACAAAGACCATCCTCATTACTAGACCAGTTCGTAATTCAGAGGCAGTGGTTCGGACTCTACGTTAAACTGTAAGTCACTTAAGATATGTCATTGACTGTAAGGCTATTATTATAGTTTTGTCTAAGGAACATGTCAGCTGTCCGGGTGGTGTGATGCTGTTTTAGGGAAAAAGATACTTATTAGCATGGCCAAATTAATTAGATTAGATTAGAAAATATGTATAATTAGTCAAGATAAAATGTTAATATAGAATGATTTAGACGTGGGTTTAAAAGCAACGATCAATGTAAACAAACCAATAATCATTTTAATTTGACAGCTGTTCGTTTTATCTTTCTATTAAATCACTTTATACATTACATATTCTCAAAACTAATGGCCAATGCTTAAACCATTTAGTTTTAAAGACTATATATAGTCAGCTGATTTTTACCAGTAGGTGATTCATTGAAAACTGAAAGCAAAATGCAACTAATATCGCGTAAAATGTGAGGTTTTAAATGCTCGTTATATACTTTTAAAGGGTCGGCGGACAATTTAAAGCATTGAAAAACCTTCTCTGAAATGTAGAGAACGCATGAAATGAGTTTCTTGTTATCAGTTCTCCCGTTTTTCTGAGAAGACGGCGTAAAATGCCACGTAACGTAAAAAACTAAAAAAAATTAATAACTGAGCAATGTACAGACAAAACTCTAACTTAATTTATATATATTTGGAAATTTTATGAGTACACAGGTCTGCTGCAACGGGGTGTTTAAATATTTACTTAAGGGAGAAAGTATGTGTCAGTCCATTGATACCATTTATTTGTATATCTCAGGGTAACTTCAATTCAATTTCCGATATTCAACCCCCCCTTACAGTTTGCCGTTCCAGGTCCAGGCCTATGTGTTCCATAGTTAAATCCGCTGTCATTGTCAGCTGTTATCCAGTTTGAGCCTCTCGTCTATTCCCCTCCTCACTCCATGTCCTTCACTTACATTATCTCTTACCCTCTGCTTTAACGGTATTACGCTATTGGTAAAGACATTAATATTCCTCATTTTCGATTATTGCTCTATTGTTATTATTATTGCGTCACAACTATTGCGTCAGATTCATTATGAATTTAAGACTGTATGAGTGTTACCTTTTAAGCTTTCTTTTTAAAGCTGTTTTTTATTTTGAAATGGCAACCATTAGGTATTGCCAAATCTTAAAAAGTGTGAATTGATTGTAGTCTTATTACTTAAGACTAAATGACATGTTCCTTAGACAAACTGTTAATTAATATGGCAAAAACATAATGAAATAACACCGAACTTGTATTATGGTCTAATGACTTTTTAACGTAGTATTCAATATCTGCACAAAATGCATATGTAATTACATCAACACATTTTGACCTAGTAGCTTAAATTCGTACTTAAAAATTTCCACTATACACCATCACACCCACCCTTTTTTACTAACTTTTTTTCGTATTTTATTTTATGTTTTTTTAAAAGATTCTTTTTAATACGTATGTGAATTGATCAATCTTTGAGATTTCAAATCCCTTAATACATATTGAAAAGAAACAATCTTAAGAACTGCTGTATAGAAATTTACAGTTATTTTTAACAACATTATTCTTAAATGTTATTATTCGAGTTATTTATTTTTATATATTATAATTTGCTTCATCGTTAATTTAGATTATAAAGATTTTGTAATTATCATTAATTTATTGAAGGTATCAAAATGAATGATTAAGATGATTGTGGCGATCTTGTAGTCTTTATTACTGAATAACTGATATGTCCTTAGACAGGACTGTTAATTAATAGCCAACAGCATGAACTAAGACCTACAGTTTTAACGTGAATCCGAACCACGGCCTGAATTACAAATGGTCTATTATAAGGATGGTCTTTGCTTTAACGTAGTATTCAATATACGGATGTAATCAAACAATGGAACTATATCCACAACCATCGCTCACAATTATAAAATCGTGACCTCCAAGTAGCTGGATTACAGGACGTCGCTACGTCCCATCATGTTGGGAAATTCATTAAACCATCATACACATAAAGTAACCTTATGGTTAAATATTTTTTCGTATTTAATTTATATTTATCTTTTTAAAATATTTGAAGCATTCCCTTACTAATAGAGTATTTTTAATGAAGAATAATCACTAATATCACTGTCAACATCCATTTAAATACAACGGCTAATAATTAATTTAATTGCTAACAAAATGTCAAATCAATAAAATAGAAACATTCTGTCTCGGCGGAAGCTCAGCAGAACATCAGCTGTCCAGCTGATTAAGAGCAAGTGCTACCAACTTATTTCGCACGCATACGGATTTGTCTGTATGTTACGCGCTTATTATTTCGTGCTTTCACGTTGCAAATCTGGAGTGAGGTAAAGTTATAGATTCGCATCCTCAAATCAGTGAGGTTATGGGTACATTATGGGGTAACTGTAGGTAAAGTATATTGTTCTAAACTTCACAAGTCCTCGGCACAAAATTTCATTTTTCCAACGGTTCTACGTACTATTTGTCTACTATTGTACTATTGTACTAACGGTCTATTTGTACTGTACTGGTAGTGGAAGGGGTACTTAAGATGGAAACTCGAAATGTTCGAGCCCATTCCACATTACGGTTATGTTCAATAATTCTTTTTGTCAAGAATGGAATTCTCTTCCACAACCAATGCCAAAAAGGTGTAAGTTATTAAAGGAATTATTATAATAAACAATAAAATCATTTTATATGGGGAAATAAATTGATTTTTACCTTAAATAGTACAATTTTTAAATTTTAATTTGCGTCCAAAGATTTTTACTTAAATTCTTTTAATTTTATTGTTAAAAAATATGCATTTACATAGTTACATTAAATGAACCGATAACTCAGAAATGGATATAAGTTTGATATGTATATTTTATAGTATGATCAGCTGATATTTAATTGTCTATGACCCTCCTCACTCAACGGCGCGGCGGCAGCGATGTTGTGACAGGTGCACGCTGTGCGCGGGCGGCCAGTATAATGTGTGCTAATCTGCGCTCAAGCCCTCGATGTTATCTCTTCTTATCAGCCATCAAAGCGTCCTTCTGATGCGATTAAAACCCTATCAGAGCCACGTGCAGGGGATGGCGGCCGTGGTCGCGCACGTGTTCTCGCCCGCCACCTCATATACGCCATGAATTCCGCTACTTCAACTCACGGTTTCTACAAGACACACGGTGGAGGTCATAAACAAATGACGTCAGTGAATCGAATGTAAATAAATATTGTTTTAGTGAATTTCCCATAGGGAAGAAGCTATTGCCAGGTCTCATGGTAAGACCTAAGTTCGGAACCATGTTCCTTTTTCGTTTAGGGGTGCCTAGAGATTAAAAAGAGTCGTTAAAAATTATTAAGTGTATGTGTGTCTGTGAACACGATAACTCTCGTAAAAATGGTCGGATCGAGACCAAATTTGGTAGAGATGTGTATTCCTACATTTACTTGGACGAGTTCGTAATCCGGACATATCGGTTAATCCCCCCATAGCTTAGGTGACAACAGTTCCCCTTGTGGACAGAAAGTTTCGCTTTAATCCCATGATCCCCACTCAAATTTTTCCTTCACCAACACATACAAGTAACATACGTTACAAATTATCCACTATCTGAATCACTATATGGTCCATTACCATGTCATTCTTACGGGATTACTTTTTCTCCCTCGGGAATAAAAAGTGCATACTTTTTCTCCCTCGGGACTAAAAGTATTGCTTTAGTGCTTTAATCCAGAGAGTACAAAGTACGACTTTAGATTAAAATAATCCAGATAGCAACATCATCCAAAATACACTGCTCATAGGTAAATGTTCATGTTTTATCCGCCTTTTAATGAGACTGTAGGGCCTACATATTTGATTTTCAACTCACTAAATACAAACTAGTATTATAAAGAATTCAACTCCAGAAGAATACTGCTGTACTGAAAAAAAACCTTTTTTAACCTAAAGATTCTCTTGCTAATGATGAATAATTTTTTTAGCAAACTAATTTCCACAAATCAAGTGGCTATGTTCAATATTTGATCTAATCCTCTTTCAATAATGTTCGAGTCCATTCAACATGAAATTCAATTTGAAATAAAATATTTTATACCAATCAAGTACAAGTTGTAAACAGAAAATTAAGTAAAAAATACAAAGGATCTCTACACTTACTCAAAGATCAATATTTTATTTTTAAAAAGTATCTAGGGACATTAATTGAAATAAAACAATACTTCCTTTCTGCATAGTTTATTTACAAAAGCAAATAGTATTGCTATAATATTCCTACTAAATCTATAAATGATTAGTTATGATATGACATCTCACATTGTCAATTGTTTACAAGAAAAAGAGAGAAATCAACAAACCGATTAAAAATACTTACTTTAATTTTCAACCAAGAAATCAAGTAGTTTTCAACACCACAACAATTTTACAAGGCCACTGATTTAGGATGTGGAGGTGATTTGATTTTTTAACAGGACAGTATAGTATAATAACATAATAACAAATAAATAATAAATAACAGTTATACAGAGTGGTTATAAAGTCCCTTCCCCCCCAATAATTTTTTCATTTGATAGAAGAAATAAATAACCTCTCAAAAACCATACAAACTTAACCCAATGTATCTTTTCAAGTTATCAAAATTTTCAAACGTAAAGCCCCATCGAGATGTACCTAATTTTAAAGGTCTTGAAATTTAAAGACAATTGACGAATATCGGGAGTCTCTACCTCAACCCAGAACAAAATGGCGGCATTTTGAAAATTATGACCTTGGGTTTTTTAAGTCCCTTCCCCCCCTTTTGCTACAATTTACATTTAAAGTGGTTTTCAATGATGGGATTCATTGTAATAGGTACATATTCTAACATTTCTAGTAATTAAATTGTTGGGAGGTGCCTAAGGTCTAGGATGTAGGAGTCAATTTCCGAATTTCTCATGAGAAGCTATTCATACGTCATGTCAAATAGTACTAATGAGGAATTCGGAATAAATAGGGTAATAATTTTCAAAATGCCGCCATTTTGTACTGGGTTGAGGTAGAGACCCTCAATATTCGCCAATCAACTTTAAATTTCAAGACCTTTAAAATGAAGTACATCTCGATGGGGCTTTAGATTTGAAAATGTTGAGTGCCCCATCACTCAAAATTTTCGACAACTTAAAAAGATACTTTGGGTTAAGTTTGTGTGGTTTCCGAGATGTTATTTATTTCTTCTAACAAATAAAAAAATAATAGGGGGGAGGGACTTTTTAACCGCCCTGTATTCACAATGAGAGGTGGAGTAATGTTAATAGTGTGTAATTAATTTTTTAAGTATTTTGATTAATTTTATGTGCATTTCCAGCAGGTAAACCTGAATGTGGAATTGAGCATCATTTTCTAAAATAAGATTAAACAACAAAAATCTACACTCTACATATACAGGGAATAGATTGTATATTATTTATAACTAAAGTAATGTACAGCACAACCTCATCCAGTAACACAAACAAGGGTAAAAGAAAGCTATTCATAAAATAACTACATAAAAAAAGGTTCTGGCATTTTAAAGCGTGAATTTGGTTGATGACAGGTGTCTTAAATGTTTTAAGTACTGTTTAGTTGTTTTTTCACCTTCTACCAATTTAAAAGTTAACATAGAAGTGATTTTTGTAAAGAATCCATGTTGAAATAGTTGTTAATATTTTTCTTTGTAAAACGTAGCAATGCAATTTCAGTAAATTTGAACACATTTTTATTTTTTGAAAATTTATATTACAATTTAGTGATTTTTTCTTTTAATTCACTTACAACCGATATCATTATTATAAAACACATACTTTTACGATAGAATATTAAGAAACCTTTTTTTGTCTTTATGCCTTGCTGTACCAAGCTTAACAAAATCATAATCTTTCAAATAATCATAATGGTACCAACTAAACTAGTATGGTATCAGAAAGAAAACTCAACATCAAGTTTAAATTACTATTAGTGTTAATTAATTAATATATAATGAGCAACGAGGAATTTCCTTACAGTGGTAATTATACTAATAAAGTATTATAATACTGTTTAAAATTATTGAGACCCTGTTTATGTTACACTGTTCTGCTTTGAATATCCATTAATGTTCCTCTTCTTTCAGCCAATCTGGAGTACTGAAAACGTTGTTGAATAAATTTAAATTACTGGTAGAACTTTCGAATCATTGGTGTATAAAGTAGGGCATCGATTGCCCGGACATCGGTTATCCAGACATCTGGTGGGGGAAGTAATAATATTAAAAGACATGTACGAGTATTTAATGTTCTAAATTTTCCGCGCGGTATGTTCCGTGACGTCCGCGTTCCCGCCTGCCAAACTTACAGAAACGTCAAGCTGAATGATACACAATTCATCTTTTGTCATTAAAGAGACTAAAAGATTTAGCCGCGAAAAAAGTCAGTGGTCTGAAGTAGCAAGTATCTGATTTCTTTTTTTGGAATCCTTAATCTTTTAGTCCTTGTCCAGTACTGTACAGCTATAATTTACATAATTATAGTTTGTGTGAAATTTCAGTTTTCTAATTGCTTCCTCTGGTTGGTAATACAGTAGAACCTTGATTAACCGTCACCCTCGGGACCGTGACCATGACGGATAACCGAATAGACGGATAACAGAAAAATAGTGCCGATACAACATAGCACCTACACAGTGTTTGGCGTGGCAACATCGAAATTCCCTGCCTTGCATGTTACAACGGCGCCATCGTAAGTCCTAATTAGTTTTCATGATTACTGGGCAGTACTTAATGTGAATTTATTTTAAATGAGAATAAACAAAACTACGTCAGTTTAAGTGAAAAATACTTATTAAAATATTTTACTAAAAAACAATGAAATATCAACTGTACATGCACGTACTTTTACTCTCAAAACGTACGTTACTGGTATAGTTTAAAAAATTATCCGTCATTTTCTTTTGTTTCTTTCCCCGTAAAGATTTTCAGGTGGTCATGTTTCTAATTTTGTGAGATGAAGCACCAGCGTTTAATAATTATTTATTGTCGAGTCCCAAAACTACACGTTTCCGTTTCTCAGCCATAACAGAAGAGCATTGCTCACTACGTATAAACAACACTATCAACAATAAACGGTAAAGCACGGAAAACACTAGTAGGCATTGCACTCGAAATCGGCAATAACTTCAGTTCACTGTAGCCAAGCACCATACTAAGCTGAAATGAAACAGTAGCAGTAGAATGCAGAAGACCGTGTAAGGGATTAACCACCTGGGTCACTACTCTTGCCGCCAATGATTCACGCACAGTACAGGTGTGCAGTACAGTTGTCACTCATCATAGAGCCTCAACAGACGATCCGACTCAGTGCTGACGCGGAAAAATAATTTTTTTTGCGCTAGCGGGGTGACGGTTAATAGAGACTGACGGTTAAAAGGGTGACGGTTAACAGCTGATTGTGTTTTTTATCTTGGCTGATTTGTGCTGCTGTGAATGTCGCGACAGTTGTGTGAGTGACTGTCACCTCATCCTAACCGACTCAACAGTCAATTGTTAGCGCATCAAGGTACATGATATTTTAAAGAATAAGTATTTTGAGTTAGTACAAAGGTTAATAGTGTGTTAATATAATGTGACGAAAGATAAGTGTATTTCTTGTTTTCTTACTATTGAAATCTGTAGGCATTCAAAGTTTTAATTACGGTATCTTTTAGCACTGGTAAAATTAAGTTTTCTTACTTGGATTAATGTTATTTGACTGTGATTTGTCTGAACGATGTTGTACTTTTAATAAAATGCAGTCATTAAACTGTACATAAACATAGTCAGTCCATAATTATTTAGGTACATGAATATTGAAAGCACAGAATTTACATTACTAACATGTAACAGTTGAATACTAAGTGTAACAAAAGTTTACATAGATACAATCTGTCATACTGTATAACTTTACAATAGTACATGGTACGTAAAATCTGTTAGTTAACATATACTTCAGTTTAAAGCTTTGACTATACATTATTAATAGGACTGTCCTTCATGGTTTAAAATTTAACATCGTACATGTATTTTGGAACTGTACTCACTGTTAAAAATAAATTCATAACTGTTATTTTCGTCCCGCCATAATTCCATTTTACTTTATGAAAATTTTTGATGCAAGCAGAAGCTCATTACATACAGGGAACAGATAACATAGTTTGAATACAAACTAAGTTGGAAAAAAGTTATTAATATGTATACAAATTGTAAAGTTAACATACAATAGTGAACATGGTACAGTAAACTGATACTCTAAGTAACAAATTAAAATGTTGGAGTTGGGAGTGAGAGTAAAAATATGGAATATTTTTTAGGAGGGACCGATATCAATCATTCTTTCACCATCTATTGAACAACATTTAAGTACTTTTTTAACCATTTTAAACGTTTCTAGTTTTATAGTAGTCGTAACATAACACAACACCTAATTTTTTTTACCGAAATCAACACAAATAACACATCACAGTTAAAATAGTATCAATCGATGTAGGGGTATTTAACAAAATTTTATATAATCTCCAGAGATCAGAATATTGTTCTGTAGCACTAAACACACATGTCCAATTCAGGGGGCAAAAAACCATGCTAAAATCAACACGGTATTGGAAATGTCATGCAAAAACCAAAAAACTAGTCCTTCAGGTAGACGATGGATGGGGGGGTATTTTCTTGGACAATATCAGTCCTTTTAAACATCAGTTTAGTCTTTGTTAAAGATTATAGGCTGTTGAATTTGTGAAAAACTATCAAAGATCAACAGTACTTGAAGCATTGAACGTTAAAACTTATGTATACTATTAAGTATTACATACAACAATGGTCACAGCCAAAAATAACCCAAGGGAAGACATTGAAACATTCCAATAACAAAATCCTTATCAATTCCATACATTAACAACAAAATGTAATACAATTCATTCCAAAATAAAAAAAAACAATATTGCTGTATGAATAAATCCACAATAAAAATTATTAGTTTTAAAAATGAATTAAGTTCACTTTGTACACAAAAGAAAATTTGATAGAACGATCAATTTAACATAAATCTCATACAAGACTTTATACAATTCAAGTATTAGGGATTCAATGGTTTGTTAACGCATGGATGCCATATTTTAAAACATTACTTAAAATATTACAAAACTAGAATATTGGTTCAACCTCATTCAAGGTTTATAGGGTAGTTTTAAGTGATAAAATTTTTATTAACTGTCCTAAAAAGCATAAAACAAAAAGCACTAAATCAAACTCATTTGACAATATGACCCACCGCCGGATTATGAATAGGTTAATGTATTGCACTGAATGTGATATATTTACCACTACAATTAATTGTGATATGAAGGGTTTATTATGTTACCTTACGTCTATTCAATTTTATAATGATAAACTGTCATAATGTCAAAAAAGAAACAACCGACTATAAGGAGTGAGACGATGTTTTTCAAAATTTAAAATTCTTTGCGAGTACTATTAGTCTCTATTGCTAAATATTCCAGCTATTTTATGGTGAGATATATTAAAACTAGATAACAGTTTATTAATTATACTGCCTCCCTCTTTTTCTTCGAGCATCTACTCTTAAAAGATGACTTAAAATTCTTTTCCTCTATGCATCTATAGTATTTTAAGAGATTTTCGCTTTCTAGATGACAGAAAGTGAATAGAGCTAATTTTCTGAGTATTACATTTTCACTCATGAATAAGAAGTGATTCTACCGATACGTTTAAAGTGAAATTGTAAGCTTTGTGTACGTAGGTATTTCTCACTCCTGGATGCTGGATCATTCCTGTTATCGAGTTCTCACGGCAGTCATCACGGTTTCAAGGCGATCATCACGACCATGAACTGCAGAAACCTGTCGAGAGAGTGGGCCGTTGCAGTTGAGTTCCGGTACTCGAGGCAGTGGAACTCGCAACACGCCACACCGTTTACCCACTTCTTGCATTTTTTCTGAAAAAAATAATATGTGAAAATTTTAAAGCAAAAAAATGTTGAGGTCATTTTTAACATGTAGTTTTGTGTTAACCAAGTATGAATGATAAATGAGTGTAAGATAATTGTGACACGACCTTGTAGTTTTTTACTAACGTAGGCTGAGATGTTTCTTAGACAGGACTGTTAATTAATAACCCAACAGCCTATGGCATCTGAGGGATCAACATCGGATCCAAATCACTTTGGCCTCTGAATTACAAATTAGTCTAATTATGATGATGGTCTTTGTTGATGAACGTAGTATTCATAATTGAGTTTTTTCTCCTACGGTGGCTGAGATAAAACACTAAGACTGAGTTTTGTATGGTACACCTGCACGGCGATAAAAAACACTTACCTTAAGCAATGCCATTCTCGCTACCGTATGGTAGGCACACCGCTAAGTAAAGACTGCACTCACTCACTGGCCACATTGTTGTGCATGTGAAAGGAAAAAAGCACAGATGTGCTAACGTGGTGAACTATTTCGATGTGATTTTGTATCATCAGGTACAGACAGGCAGCAGATTCCAGCCGTCACTGTACCACGTCAAGCTCAGTTTTAGAGTTTCATCTCAGCCAGCAAAAGATCGTGTACAAACAACTAACAACTGAACGTAGTACTGCAATAATGGATGTTAATCCACACAAGAGAATATAACATCCACCAACCATCGCTCCTAACTATCCACAATTTGTGACCTCCAAGAAGCTGGATTGCAGGAAATGCCACAGTCCCAGATTATTGTTGCCGTATTGAGTAAACATGCTACCATAAAGAGTGTATACTCAAACCAAAAGTTGACAGTTCCATGGTGAAGAGCCTTTCTTTGACCAGTAGACTGGAACGATTCATTTTGAGCATGAATCCTCTTACTGGCTGGTCTAAAAAATCCGCAACACCCAGCCAGCGTTGATTAGTTAGTGAAATGGTGACCTACCCAGGTCGTTATTTTAAGCCAAGTGGTGTAGTATGAGTGTAAGATGATTGTGGTGTGATCTTGTAGTCTTGTTACTGACTTAGGATAACACTTTCCTTTGATAGAACTGTTAATTATTAGCCCAAAAATCAATGTCTAAGGATGAGACCTGACCTGAATCCGACATCAACATCACACTCACCACTGGAGGACCAGGACAGTAGATTGTCTTACACCACATCGGTTCGCTGTGATAACAGACACACATAGAACACATGTTGGGGCCTGGGATGTAGATCAGTCCATGAGTTATGTTCTGCCCCTCAAAGTCAACACAACTTGCCTCTGTTTGTGATGGTTCTGGAATCAGATATAGAGCGATTTAAAGACACAATTTCATGTTACCGCTACTGGTTCTGTAGTTCCTAAATAACCTAAAGAGTAAAGTAGCTGCTTAGGTAATTTAATGTTAGAAACAATCTTTAGAATATGTATAATTATTTTAATCACTTTGTAAAATATTACTCAGTTATAAATTTTATTAGTCCTTTGTTGTTTGTTGTAGACAAAATATTGTAAGATTTTAAAAACATAAAAATTCTTTTGTTTTTTTTAATTTTTTTTCTTTCTTTCTATTTTTTGGTGATGGTGGATTTATGTTATTTAGATTTTTTATAAGGACATTTTCTATCACAATTTTAATTAGACAAAGTTTCACAACGTTTTTCGGATCTGGAATCTGATACCGTCCTCAGGCAAACTAGTGTCTAAAACATAACACATTAGTACATAATCAGGATCAAGCCGGTATACAGCTGAAAACAAAAAATGTTAAAGCAGTAAAAAAACACAAAGACAACTCGTCTTCATGACTAGAGGGCGTGTTATGTTTCTTGTGAGCATAATTTGTTAGTGAATTGTTTGTAAGTTTTTTGACTGCTTTAAAATTTTTTGTTTTTAGCTGTATACCGGCTTGGTCCTTAATTATGTACTAATTTTGTTATATTTTAGATACTAGTTCGCTTGAGGATGGGATCAGTTTCCAGATCCCAAAATGTCGTGAAACTTTGTGTAACTTATAATCGTAATGGAAAATGTCCGCATGTTTTCCTACTAATCTAAATTCTTGATTGAGCTTTTACTGTTTAGTTTCATAATATTGCTCAGTAAAAAAGTATCATAAATTTATCGTAACTGATGAAGTAAAGATGGCATTGTATTTTGGTTTTAAAAATTTTTTGTTTAGAACACATCCAAAAGGATGATCTGTGACTATTGTGGGTTACAACACAGATGTAAAATATAGAAGCAAATACGTTTTCTGTCATCAATACTTATCAATAATTCGATCTGATAAAAAACCCAAAAACTGTGTATACTCTTAAAATCTCTTTCTTTCTAAACACAGCTACTTTACATTTTAGATGGCTTCAAGAACATCTCCTTAAGGTGATATTTACAGTAAACACTAAAGTGTATGAAAAAATATCCATCTGATGCAAAGTTTTGTTTTGTGCAAAAGCAAAAAATGCATCCTTTTAGTACATGCAAGCAACCCATGAGTTAACAGCCAAAAAATGTAGAAAAGGTATTTGCAAGACTGTATTATTCTCTTTTTCTAATCTATACAGTAGATCTAATTCTTACCCTTTCATTTTTGAAGCAGAGGGAGTCAATGACTTTAGTTAGGTTAAATTTCACTTTTGTATGGAACTGTCAATGTAAGTGACTAGATGCTCAAATGCTAGTTAAAAGACTTTTGATTGACAAAGGTATTTTTTCAGCCCACCTCTTTCAACAAGAAATAAAAAATGGCTTTTTCAAAATTGTAAGACAGAAGACTGTTAAAAAAAAGGTACCTAATACATTAACTTGTTTAGGTTTTTGAATGTTAAAAAACATTGCTGAAAAAAAATTTAAAACTACCACATTAAATTTACAGAATGAAAATTGTATTGAGTTATATTTTATTTTGTAGGCCTATCTAAAAAATTCACAAAAGTAATTTATTTGTTTGATTATTTATGTTGTACGAATGAATTTGTCAAGTTATTTTTATTTTTTTATTTCTGAAGATACAAGGACTTACCTTCAAGTCTTCCAGTTCTGATTTAACGTGGATGTTGTGTGATTTCTTTACCGATGTGTAGAAAATCTTCAAAGAGGTTTTACTGTCTACGTCCCACATACTCAGTTAGGTATTTACAAGAACTATATTTATCTCATCTTTTGTAGATAACACAAGAGACTAATTATTGTGAACGTAGACTTCCCACACTAAGGAATGGATATGATTTTTGCACTTCCACTTTGGCCGGCATGGATGTAAAATCATAAACTATGGGAGTTTCCTATAATTTATCCAATACAATATGTATCTCCAACCTAAATGGTGTTTCTGTACACGCTAGACAGGCGAGGTATAGTTTACATCAACACCAAAGGAGAGGAGTACAAAAATTCTTCTTTAGTCTATATGATGGTCTGTATGTATGAAAAATGTTACATATTTTCCAAACGTATTCATTTTTTCTTTTTTATTACCACATTCATTTAATGAAATAAAAACTTTAACCTTTCATGATTAAAAAACTTGAATTAATTTCCATTAAGTGCTGACCTTCAAAACAATAACTTAACATCTTGAACATTAAAGATAGTCTAGAATTCTATAAAAAGTAATAAAAATCATCCTAAAATTTAAATCGAACTATATATTTTACTGGTTTTTAAGGTGCTTATCATTCAATTTAGGATCTATTGTGGAATATACACATGTCCATTGAGTACACATTAATTTTATATATACATATATATATAGTTTCTGATTAAACTTCACACTAAATTATCCTAATTTTAATCACATAGAAAAATCAATTATAAAAACCAGCTACAGCCTTTTTAATTTTTCAAGATTTATATCAATCTATTCCATTTAAGTCCTTGAAACAATTTAAATTCTAAGTCTGATCAAAATAACTCGTCAATAAAGTTTAGTTACAGTTACGTTAGTTAGTTAGTTAAGTTACACTTTAGTGTTAAGAAACTTGAAAACACTGAAGTGTAACTAACATGCAGAAACAGTGTGTCATATGTAAAACTCTTGAAAGGTTTGTGAATTATTTTATAATTCATAAAATACACCATGAAAAGGTTTTAATGTTATCACTTTTAGCGAATTTCCCATAGGGAAGAAGCTATTACCGTAGGTCTCATGGTAAGACTTAAGCCCGGGACCATGTTATTTTTTCGTCTTTAGGTGCCCAGAGTCCAAAAACAATAGTCGTTAAAATTTATATATATATATATATGTATATATATATATATATGTATATATATATATATATGTGTCTGTTAACACGATAACTCTCGTAAAAATGGTCCAATCGAGACCAAATTTGGTAGGGACGTGTATTCCTACAAATGCTCGGACGAGTTCGTAAACCAGACATATCGGTCAATGGGAACGGGTAGTTTGGGGGGGTTTTGTACCCCAAAATGGGGTTTTTTTGCGTTTTTCACATGTATTTTTTAAATATTCCTAATTTTATATTTCACCATTGGAATCAGCTTAAAAAACTACACAATTAAGTTCCTTAAAGTTTTTCTCTATCTCCAACGGTTACCGAGATATTAAAAAATCTAAACACAGTACGTTGTATTGTGGGGCTCCAATGTTAATCAAATGGAAGATAGGGAAAAATTAATATTTCCCATATTAATCAATATTTTTGGATAAAACTTGATATTTAGCTTCATGTGGTTGAGATCTATCCATTTATGCTTAAAAATCATAGTTTATGTGTTCATCATGGCAGCAAACCTGCATACTCTTTTCCGATATTAATCATATAGGGAATAGGCAAACTCCTTTATTTATGGACAGATGTTGATGAAAGTTGGTATAAATGTTAAGATAAAAATTATTCATGGTAGAAATGACTTCTTTCAGTGTTCCTCACAGCAGCTAACCTGCACACTCTTTCCTATGTTAATCTTATGGAGAATAGGCCAATAATGCTCATGTTTATGGATATATTTTTATAAAACTTGTCATATATTAAATTATTGATTTGGAAATTCGCTGAGTACGCAGGTCTGCTGCGACGGGGGTATTTTAATCATTGTCTAGGAAATATGGGATTGTTTCACTCCTATCTTAACTTATTGTCTATTGATTTTCTGCAAATAACTACAATGAACTAAAATTATTTCATTCAGTTGAATGAATGTACACATCCAACAGACTTACCACTGCAATACAAGTTTCAGTCCGTCAAATAAATAGTACAGTATTTGAAGATCGATAAATTAAATTCATTTTAATAAAGGAGCTGGTTTATTGTGATAGTGTATTTCAGGTTGAATCTAGAAAACATAATTAAAATGCCATATGCTTTGTATATGCACATGTTTCCTGTTACATACATAAATGAAAGAAGTCCTAAATGAGCTCCTTCAATTTTTATAAATTTGTAAGGTCCACCCACCGTTTTATGGAATTGCATAATCCTAGAGACTCTAAAGTAGGGAGTTGGCTTTGGAACCCTTTATTTTACTTAAATGTCATAGCATTTACAAGTTTGAAATTTTTGAGAGATTTTGTTACAGTTGGCTTTTCATAAACCAAAATCTGAGTTCCATAATTGCTGTAAGGATAGGGAATGTTGGCAAATGAATTCATGGGGTGGTGATGACTCGATGTGTCTAAATTTTGACAATACTCTTTTCCGTGTACCGTATTGTCTCACACCTATCCACAATCTATACTTGTCATTGAACATGGAATAGGTAAAAATGAATTATTTCAGAGAGGAATAGAAGTCAAATACCCAGTAACATCAATGCATGCATTCATTGATTGTAAGACGATTGACTCTTGAGTCTCATATTAAGCCTATCAGTTAATTGACTCTCATGTACTATATGGGGCTCCCACCAATCGGTGATTGACTCATATGTACCTTATGAGGTTCCTAACAGGTAGCGGTTAACTCAGGGGTACCAAATGGGTCTCCTACCAATTAGTGATTTCCTTTAGGGAACCATGTGGGCCTCTCACCAGGTAGCAGTTGACTCTAGGGTACCAAATGGACTCCTACCAGTTAGAGAATACCTTTAGGGTACCATGTGGAGCTTCTACCAGGTAGTGAATGACTCTAGGGTACCAAAAGGGGCTCCTACCAGTTAGTGATTGCCTTTAGGGAACCATGTGGGACTCCCACCATGTAGC
The DNA here is from genome assembly GCA_023375725.1 of Nephotettix cincticeps. Lineage (NCBI taxonomy): Eukaryota > Metazoa > Arthropoda > Insecta > Hemiptera > Cicadellidae > Nephotettix > Nephotettix cincticeps. The sequence goes on from CM041787.1 coordinate 4,274,632, forward strand.
GGTTGACTCTACGGTACCAAAGGGGACTCCTACCAGTTAGAGATTACCTTTAGGGTACCATGTAAGGCTTCCACCAGGTAGTGAATGACTCTAGGGTACCAAAAGGGGCTCCTACCAGTTAGTGATTGCCATTAGGGAACCATGTGGGGCTCCTACCAGGTAATGAATGACTCTAGGGTACCAAAATGGGCTCCTTCCAATTAGTAATTTCCTTTAGGGTACCATGTGGGTCTACCACCTGGTAGAAAATAATTCTAGGGTACCAAAAGAGGCTCCTACTAATTAGTGATTGCCTTTAGGGTACAATGTGGGGCTCCCACCAGGTAGCGAAAGACTCTAGGGTACCAAAAGAGGCTTCTACTAGATAGTGATTGCCTTTATGGGGGCTCCCACCAGGTAGCGAATGACTCTAGGGTACCAAATGGGACTTACCGCTTTTTATCAACTCATGGGCCCTTATGTAGTTTCTACTATTTGGGGTATGTGTTGAAAGAGTCAATTCTAGTTGGCGAAACACATTCTGCAACTTACAATCCATAGTTTAATGAACATTCCGAGTCAAATTTTTCCAAGTATAAGCCAGGGTGTTGTTAGTGCAGACTAACATCTAGACTCGTTCAACAAGACACAGTGAAACACTAGGGTAGCAAACAGCTAACGGGTCCATTCCAACGCACAGACATGCCACCAATCTCCATGCTATCATGCCAAGTTGTCAGAATCCTTCATGTTTCCAAAGAAAAACACATGCAATTCAGGGATGGTATAGCTATCATGTATGATTTTCACTGATGAAATGTTTACAAAACAATGTTTTATGTACAACATTAATATGTAACACTATTTGTGATCATTGTTGAAATATATGAAAGTAGTTTTGTGAATCCTAGAAAAATCCTTAAATTTTTACTTTAAATTGATAAGAACATTTGATTAATGACTCCTTAAAAGTTATAAACAAAAAACTTAGTCGTCAGCTTATGTGGATTATTTCCCATTCAACAGTTTTTGTTAAGTAAAACTATTGATTTTTTTGTAATTATGTATACGTTATAGGGTTTTCAATTAATTAAAAGTACATTTTCAACCCAACCAATTAATTATTGTTTATTATTCTTGTATTTAATTTTAATGAAAACAAAAAATGAAAGACAGGAAGATCAACACTCTTAAAGAATTTAAATTTTTATTTGTAGTAATTCCGTTAAAAAGTACAGTAGATGTGAATATGATACAGTAATAGTATAAAGTGAAGAAGATATATAAATTGTGCTTACACTAAACACATTAAACATTGTTCGTCTTGCTAAAAGATCACAATAAGAATTCAAATTGAATATTAGAACTATATACGTACAGAAGGTTGAGGGAATATTGTTTTGGGTGGATATGTGAACAAATTTATTGTAAAACTACTTCAATTTAGGTGATGACTAATGTAGTCGTGGTCAAATCTTAGGATTTCGATGTTGGTAAATGTGAGAAATCGTTTTTTGCAAAGAAATGCGGGGTGATTTTGAATGTAGTTATTGCTGCTTTAGTTAACATTAACAAAAATTTTATCTCAATTTTGGATCCTATTGATAAACAATAGAAAACTTAGTAGCTCTTAAAATTATGTAAAAGGTTTTTAATGACAAATGAACAACATTGAACAGCGCAGTTGCACTGTACAATGCACTCAACGTTGTTGGTAAAGACCAATTTTTAAAAAATAAATAAAATATTTTATCTGTGGATCAAAATGAAGTGCACCCCAAAATTTAACATTGCAATTTTGATTCAGTATACAAACGATTCCTATATTAAATAATTTCCAATATTTATACATTTTCATATATGAAAGAACATATTGTAAATATTTGTTTCGAATTTTTAATAAGTCTGTAGCTTAAATTAGCGTGCAGTTTATTATTTTTTTATAAATTGTGCGTTTCAAATAGACTGAAAGAAAAATAGTTTACTCAGACAAAATTGAATGGAAAACGATTGTTAGGACATTATTTATATAATTGTGTGGTTAATTTTTTCAAAGTTGAGTAGACAAATTCTAGTTCATTCATTAATCAATACCAATTAGAATTCTTACGGTGTACGTGGTCCAAAGAGGTATATTGTCATACTATATTTAGGGAATATGTTGATAAAAAAACCGTATATACTAAGGCACCTACTGTTCAAAAAACTGGTTACATATTAGTAAATATGATGATCGATAAATGTTTATTAAAAGCTTATTAAATCTATTAGAATTGCCTCTACAACTTAATGAATTCTAATGTTAGTGCTTATTCCACATAGAAACAATATCACTAATACATAAACATTAAACTTTCTAACCACATGTACATTAGAATAAATTGACGTGATATTTTATCCATAGTTTACAAATGCCTAATAAATGTATACGATGTTTTAAATTTATCAGAATACTTAAACAAGTCAAATTCACGGACACTTTTACATGTTTTACCTAAAGAATTGTTGGATTACTTTATATATATGGACACGATTATGATTTTGAAAGGATTGCATTCAGTCGTTAAAGGGTATAAATTTAACAGATGGATTATTAGGCAAAATTAAACATCGCATATTATACTTAACCGAGGAAACTATTGTAACCTATTTCTCCACATAAAACTTTGGAATCGAAAGATACAATAACTCGACCCTTCTTTGGTATTACGTGAATGGTTGGGAAATTCTTGTGCATTACAAATAATAATGGAATGATAACACGAGAGGGTTGTTTTTGACAACACATAACAGCGACGAACATTTAAGGTACAGGCGACACAACCAGGGCGAATCACTTACCATCCTCAAATCTGAGATTATCTAGAAATGACAAAGAAACAAAACCATCAGATATATGTAGCGACCAATCGGAGAAGAAGAAAACTTCCACTGTGTAAACATCCACCAACGACCAAGTGTTACAAATTATTCCCAAAGCTTTAGAATATTCCCTTTAAATGTGGTTTGGGATGTTTTTATGTGTGTTTTGCCATGTGTGCGTAAATGTGTGTCTCTGTGTAAACATTTGTGCAACTAACTGACCACACTTAAAAACATATCATTTAAGAATACATTCAAAGATGTATAATAAATTAGTTAACAGTTTTTTGATGATTTTTGCGCTCAAAGTAAAATCTATATATAAGAGAAATCACCTTAAAAATATTTACAAATATAATTACTAATTACTAAAGACCTACTTAAAGTTCTAACATTATTTTCCTCTTTTATCACATTTCCTTAGCACGTACTTTCCCATAGTATTATTATTAAATTCGAAATATAGTAAAAATTGCTATCGATTATAAATGTAATCGTGATTTATTCAAAAACCAACTGTGACGTAAATTGTATCGGGTGTGGTTAGGCCTACTACTAATTAAAAAAATTATCTAATTTAAATATTAGCGTTAGAATACTCAGCCATATCAACAGAAATACAGAGATTTTTCGGCACAGTTGGAGATTACATAGCTATATATCTACTCTTGTGCTTTACATACAACTTGAATAAAATTTTATAAAATGCCATCAAAAATTTGGATAGAAGGCCAGATTTTTTACAAGAAAAACACATTAAATCTTCAAAAATTTACTATGAATACTCGTTTGAACCAAAAAATGTTCTAATTAAAAAATTAGCAAATATAAAATTTGCTAAGTTACAGTGACAAATTACCATAAAATTTTTTTTAATCTCTGGCCATACTTGGTTTTTGTTGACATTTTTCACTACGACAATAATTAAACATGCTATAAAGTGTATGATATGACTCACATCAAAACCTTAAAACATTTAGAAGAATACTACGTGTGCCATTTCAAATTACAAATATCAATTTTATTTTGAGAACGCTTTACAAATACTAACATAGCTGTTCAATAATTACAACCACTGCACCAAATGTATTCATTTCATATTCAAGGCTTTTCAAGGACACAAAATTGCATAGCAATGTATATATTACCTAATGTCTATAAATAAAATTAATCTCATAAAAAATCAAAGATAAGCACAACAGTGAAGCTATATAATTTAGCATCCAACATACAGTAAAACCTCAATACTCAAATCTAAAGAGTTGGGCGATTTATTTAAAATTACATTAAGTTTGGAATATGGAAAACAAATTTTCAAGGTTAATAGAACAAAATTTATAATTACAGAGGACCGAATTTATTTATAAAAACTCAATTGTTCAACTAAAGAAAACTATGAGTTCAGAATAATAAACCTAAAGAAATTTTGATGAAATCAAACTCTAATTCAGTTATTTTACGCAGAAAGAAAACTGATCAAATGTTTGGTTTTAATGAGTTTTAGCACTATTAATACAACTGTTGCGAATTACTTTTAGTTTCAAATTAAAACAATAGAATTTGAATAGTAAAGGTTTATTTATAAATAAATTGAAATATTAGAGGCTATTTTAAACACTGAAAACCTTTTGAATGATTCATAAAAATAGTATATATTTTCTAAAAGGAATAACAAAATTATTTAAAGATTTTTGAACTATCGAGCGGTTTGTTTCATTTTACTGGATTTAATTACGTAATTTATCTTTAGTCCACATGTACTTATCTTTTTCACAGTCATATTAGTTAAATATTTTTTAACTATTTCCTGTTTTAAAAAATAAAGAAAGTGTATTCAAAACATTATTCTTTCAAGTTTGTATAGTACACAACTGTTCAATAAACCTTTAAGTGAACTTTTAAAGACGGTTTAGATATTTGAAACAATCAACAATAATAAAACATCAAATAAAAAAGTAAAAAAAAGACAACTGAGTATTACTACAGGAGGTTACGTTGTTCTTAAACTCTATGCACATTGTATACATGTCTAGGTAACACTAAATAAAAAAATTATATAAATCAATATATAAAATAAATACAGTATAATATGGTAAATTTTTAACATTCATGACTCAAAATATATTCTCAAATTTTATATTTCATAAACCCTTAATCTTACGGAAACATCGAGCTTATTCAATTAAAAATTTTGGGATACAGTAAAACCGCTCATAACCAGCCTCGGTTTTTCAGAAATTTTTTTCATTTCATCAGAAATTCTACCACTTCCTAGAAGAGATATAAAAATGTATTTCCTATGGCTTATGAATGTGTAAAGTATGCACTAGCTTCTTCTCACACGGTTTTAGGAAACTACTACACAGTTCAGCTACTGTACTATTTTAAAGGCTGAATTTCACAAAAACTAAAATCAACGACCTAACCTGAAGTAGTGCAGAAAAGCGTTTCCGAGAGCGAATTCCATGCCTGGACCGATAATAATAATTACATGTATTTTGCAGTAGTGTCTGTATATTGTAAAATAAAGTGATCATTAAAAAAAAAAAACCTGAAGAGGTTATCCCACAAAGCTTTTGTAATGACATAATCGATCAGAGATGGTTATCAAGAACCACTCACTAATTTTAGCTCTGCTGTCCAGTAAACTGAACAGTACAAAAAAAGAATCGATCAAAACAAAAACGTAATGTGAGGACAGTTCAAACCAAAAGTTAATGCGATCGAACGAACGTATTGCTAAAAGAACATATTTTTGTCACAGATTCGCGATCTGTGACAAAAATATATAAGTAAAGAACTGAATAAGTAATGAAAAAGCACGGTTAATGACTGACATCAATATAAAAAAACTTTGATTAACTTTTGTACAGAGATGAGAGACTTGAAAGGCTTTATCCGAGAAACAATACTAGAGAAAACCTTCCTATGAGATGGTTGATAATGTTTTGTATTGGTTTTATTAACGTGTGTATTTTGTATAACAATAACATTCGAAAAAGTTACAGCCAAGGGCTCGGTCCCGAGGTGGCTGAATATGAGGGTTCTTACCGTAGTAAATATCTTTACACCTTCTTAGATTCTAAGTATCGAAATCCCACCAAAAAATGTTTCACTAAAATAAAAAAAAATATTAGCTTTTCCACTACTGAGGCACCATACAGCTATCAATGCTTCAATTATTATCATACTCACTTTCTACATTTAGTTATTATCATAGCTAAACTTGAGGGTTAAATTAAAAGCCTAACTCATATTTTTAAGGAATGTATGAGCAAACATTATTATTATCCATGGAATTTTGGTATTTTGTTTAGAACGCTTAGGTCTATTACATAAAATTATCTTATTTGATAAATTTTTGAGAATGTAATCAAATTAACTATTGAACTGAATTATTATTGATTTTAAGTTTTTTGTTGCCTGAATATCACTGAAGGGCCTGATATTATATTCTCAAGAAAAACAAAATTGCATGATAAAAACGATGTTTTGTGTAGAGAGTGAAGTTAAGTATAAAATGTTGCATTGTTATAAGGTTTTTTTCTAGTTAAAAATACGAATTTTGATTCAATTTGTATTTAAATCTAGTTAGTAAATCAAAATGGTTATATTTTAATCAATTTAAATACTTAGAAATGTTTAACGTTTGAAAGTTTTAGAACTTTATAAATACAAGATTTTTTTTATTTCAACAAAATTAACAACCAGCAAACCTGACAGCACTACTGACCTGGTCCCCGTAAATAATTCAAACAACACTATAAATACCCACAACACCTAAATGTTGAAATTAATAAAAACTATTAAGTACAGTACATAAGTATTTAATTTGACACAGCCGATGAGGTAACTTGCTTTCCTACTTCTAATACCTACAATAGCAGTATAACATGTTATTGCAATATAATATTACACTATGATAGAAACAATAGCAATAGCACCACAATACTATTTGGTGATGAAAATAATCAGCCATATAAAAAAATAAGCAAACTGTGTTCCTTATAATCTTTACACTACATACATGATAATATTAACTTAAACATTACATCTCTATCTATAATATTATAAAGAACAGATGTTTTCTGTATGTTTGTTTGTGGGTTTGTTGTGGCAAATGAATGCGAAAAATACTGAACCGACCAGTTTGAAATTTTAGGCAAAGGTAGATCTTAAACTCATGCAACACATAGGCATACTCATTTCCTTAAAATCCTCTCGGGCTACGCCCTGTGAACGTCCTAAGTTTCAATGTTTACATTTTTAGAGAATGAAAACATAAAATTACTTGAATGTCAACAGCTGTGAATACTAAAATTTGACAGTTCGAGAAGAAGGAGAAGAAGAAGAAAGAGCTGCCGTGACCGTCCTAGGTTTAAATGTTTACATTTTCTAATGACAACATCCGTTTGCACTATATTTTGACAGTTCGGGAAGAAGAAGAAATAAAGTTGATTTTTCAGATAAACTGCTGGATCGAAATTAGTGAATTATTTGAAATAGCGGAATGGTAGATTTTAAGTTTTTTTTCCGACGACTGTCTCTATTACATTAATCCTTATCCTCTCCCAATATTTGACATATGTTACTTTGAAATGTTGTAGACACTCCTGTTTTGTCATTTTGTAAACAATGAAGAATTAATTAACAATACCTTAAATGTATCAGTAGAGCCTACACCTTTCAGCCTTTTTAGCCCGTGCGAAGAACGGGTACTTTGGCTAGTCTAGTATAAATCTTTCCTCCAGTATTCTACCAAACTTAGAAAGAAGTCCATGTTGTAGAATGACTAGAATAAATTAAATATACTAAATCAATTTTAAACATTATACCCTAGCAAACTTTGACCAACATTGCAAATAAATAGTCTTAGTATGGTTTGTAAACAATCAGTTTGGTTAAGCTATAGATATGGTTATTAATAATATACATAACAATTTAAAACCAAATTTTTTTAAATTTACCTAAAATAAAATTTGATTGATTCAATTAGGTTATAGGCTAACAAAATAACGACAGTGAGATGTGAGTGTGCAGACGGGTTAGCAAAATTTTATCCTTAAACACTTTTAAAAATCAATCATGACTAGCATTTTATGAAAAAACTTGTTTAAACTTTGGTTCACCTAGGCCTACTTGAAAACCATGTTTGTCTAAAAGGTAATATGAGAGAAACTTTAATAATTCGATATACTATAATATACTATAATGTTATATAGTTATAAACATTTAAACAAAATCAAAATTGTAACTAAAACGAAGAAACTAGGCTAGCAGATGATCGAAATTGAAGAAACACAATATTTTAGATTTGTTTTTAAATCACTATCCAATTACTCTCCTGATAAGGAAACTTTACAAATGGTTAGATCAATAATATTTTTTTGATCCTTAATTCCTTTCTTTCTTATTGCAAGAATCCTTAATTCCACATCCACAAGTATGGATTTACAATCCAAAGATCTTCCTTGTATTACAATACACTAATATCACCTTATCTGAGTAGATATGTATGTTACAGTTCGCATAGCAGAATCGCTGCTAGCAATATAACGGTTGTGGAGAGGTGAGCAATAGATGCGGAGTTACGGCGACGAGGGCGGACGAGATCGGCTGGGTCGTCGAGACACTCAAAGTCACAGCAACCCACTCCCATGCTCCACTTCTTGCAACGTTTCTACGGAATGCATTAAAGTCAGTCAACACTTCTAATAACAAAACAGTTTTCTAGGAAACATTTGAAAAATGTAGTATGTTGAAATTTACATTTATAATTTTCTTTCTATGATCTAAGCTGAGCAGAGTATCAACTGTATAAATTGGGTAGGCATAGACCAGTATGTAGACTATGACCTAAAAAAATCTTTTCTCCAGTCAGAATAGAGTGAATCTAGAGGAAGTACGCCTAGCCTCCGCCTACACCTACACCAAAAAAGCCTACACATACAGCTGGGTAGTATACCATGTGATAAGCAGTTTCTAGGCTAGTGTTCGAAAGAGAATGAGGAAGATTTTACTTGCAATAATAATAAGAGGCCAATAACAGCTAAAGGGTGACCACTTGTGTCTACCAGAAAATGCTCTGCCTCTCCTTAGTGTTTTTATTTTTGTAAAAACATCTACCACCGGTTTTCATTGAAAGATAACACAACAACTTTCAGACCATTGTTAATGACGCAGCTAGTAGCGAGCTAGTTTTATGAACTGTAAAATAAAGTAACTACTTTAGACTACGTCAGTGACATCACAAAGTCTGCCTCCGGGCACTTGTATTTTTGTAAAAACTGAAAGTAGTTTCCAGTCGGCAGTCGAAAGAATCACGTACTTCACATGCCTCTTTCTAGCAACTGATCCGACTTCATTTCTCATTTCCAACCCCCGCTTCCTAACCCTTCTATTCAGTTGAAAACGGAGTCGCGTGGTACAGACGACGCCACCTTGTGTCACAGATCAAGCTACTACGGTTATATGGTTTAGTTCCATGTTTTTAAATTTAATTTAGTTTTTTATTACTTAATATTGATTATAAAGTGTTTTCATACAACCTCTTTATAGTATATTCATAAAACTACACTATTTGTCTATTATGTCAATACCAGAAAAAAACTCCTTGAGTCAACATTTGTGTTTTAAAATCAAAGTCACTGGCGATGGATAAATCTCAATTATTATTGCTTACAAATTACAATTAAAAATACTGCAAATCAAAACTAAGTTTACAAACACTACATCGGTATTTCTTTATTTACAGTGTCCTTGAAATTTTAGAGCAGATATCAAATTTGATTTAAAAAATATACATTAAATTCTGATAAACATTTTTAGCCCAATTAGGTCCAGACTCTAATCCATTTAATAGTCACGCCAACTAGGCTGCAATGTTCCTCTAACAATAAATTGTAAGTGACAGATAACATTTTAAATTTTGTCAGCACTAATTGTTTTTACTAGTTCATTTACCAGACAGAATATGAATAGGATATTTTAAAAATGGGTTTTGTTATTTTTTTTTTAAGTGGACTAGATCAATTTGATCTTTGGTGTTTATATTTTGATCTAAAGATACGAGCGAACTTCCAAAACTATTTAAAGTTGAAAAGTATAAAAGGTTAAAGACGAAGGTACTGTTAACCCTAGTTTTCATGATTATTTGGTTGTAAAATGTAAATGAATTTTAACATTAAACATGTTCATGTTACATACCCATGGCGGTCCATCGCAGAAGATGGTCTTGCACCACTCCGGCTTGCTGTGGTAACAGACGCAGAGAGAGCAGACGTTGGGGCCGGGGATGTAAAGGAGTCCGTGCACCACTTCGTTCCCTTGGAAATCCGTACAGTTCTCTTCCACCCCGGCTACAACTGTCTACTTAGTCTAGCCACACTATACTTCTAACATTATCAAACTTATGTCATGCAATTTACGGTGTAGTTAGAGTAGTAATTATCCGACACATAACTTATCTCTTTACAGAATAAAAATTAAAACTTAAGTTCACAAATTGTTCTGAGAAAATGAAAATAAAAACTTTAAGCTATGGTAATCAAAGTAGGAATATATTAATTTTTTAATAATGCTCAAATCTTTCTGATTTTGTGTTAGTGATTTACTTTGTAAATTGGCCTAATGTACACCCTTAACACATAGACATTAGTGAACTACCTGCCAGACTATAAGCCCCTCACTACATCATAATGTTAGTTACATATTTAAATAAAACTTGTACAACATATATTGACTCCACAAATGTAAAGTAGCACAGACAAGTGTTAGATTACAGAGGCTATGGTAATGATAGTAACGAACCATCGGGAGGTACTTTACGGGGATTAAACAAATCACTCTCTGTCCCCGGACTGAAATGCAGCCCAACTTCGTGTGTTACTGACAAACAAAACAAAACAAATCAAACTCAAAAAAACTTAACCAACGTGCCCTGTGATTTAAGTCCCAACAAAAATCATAGGTTAAACAAAAATACATTCAGAAATATTCAGACTATGCCTATGAAGACTAGCCTTTGGTCATATTAATGTGTAGAGATAATGTTAAAGTTATATAAAATTTTACTCTTCAATCCTGCACTATTTTCTATTGCACACTGTTCAATAAAAGATTAAAACATTAATTCTACATTATATAATTTAGATAATCCATCAAAATTAAAAACAGTTTTTATATTTTAAGATCATGTGTAGTTTAAATTTATCCAAGTAAAATAAATTACATTTATTTCAGAGGTAGTGGTAATCAATAGGCCTAGTAATAATTTAGATATATTGCTGTAATTGAACTGAACTGTATGTAACTGAATATAGTTGTAAGGAGAAAAATTACAAGCTTCAAGAGAGCAGAGCAGGTGACAGTTTCTAGAAAATGTTTTTATAAAAATAACCTCTGATCTATGATAACCAGATGGATGAGTTGCATGATTTTTTGGAAGTATTTACATGTGGGAAGTGATAAGAAAATGTTAATTTACATAGGCTATGCTAATTGAGCTAAGTAAGAGATTGAAAAGTTTCTAAAGATGAAGAAAATAAATAAAAAATGTATCACAAAATGTTCAAATCCCTATATTATGTACAGAAATAAAAAAAGATTGACCAATTTATTTTTACATTGCAATATTGATTTCGAGAGAATGATGAAAGCAAAAGCAAGTTTACCTAATGTAAACTTAGTCGTGTCGCTTTAAATAACATATGTGTCTGAAAACTTTTCTAAAGAAGTCTTGATGCATTGCTAACTTCTAAGCTACTGTCAATGAGATTTGAACTTAGATAGTGACATTCCAGAGAATCAAGAACAAATAAACAGCATTTATGTAAAGCTAGTATTTCATTAAATTAAAGTAATATAAAATGAAGTAGGTTAAACTTGCAAGAATGTAAAAAGTTGCATTTTGAGAAGAATGTCTCAAATTTAGAATGTTATAACTAATAATTTTATTAATAAAATACAAATAAAACTTACCTCCAAACCTATGAAAATTTATAGCTCCAAATAAATAACCTCAAGAGCGTCAAGTTATAAAAGGGGACATTCAATCATTAAGGGCTCGAGAAGTAATGGACTATAGCTTTAATCTAAAGATGTATGAATCTATAATAACTAATAAATTAACTTTACCAATATTCTTCTTTAAGTCAATGAAACACTTGTTATAAAACCATTTCTTCAGGCCTATATTATGAGTTTAATGACTTTCTCTAGATTGGAATCAGTAACTGCTGGCTTAATAAATACTTACCTACACTAAAAATGTCCATAATCTATAAAGATGAAAACAGGGGGATTTTTTGAAGGTGCATGGAACTGCAGACTGGTCCAAATAAATATGGCCTGGCTAGAATTTGATTACATTTTACTTTAATGTAAAATTGAAAGTCTGTAAGGTGAAAAGCATAATCTAAAGAATTCAATTTTGGGAGGATGTACCGTTTGTATCCAAAGGTATAATGCACTTTTAATTCACTGTCTTTAGACAATACACAGCCTAATGATAAACACAATTATTCGGGAATTGTAATAAATAGAATGGATGCGGATCAGAACAATCAACTATAAGAATCGATAAGCAAGTAAAATTAAATATTTACCTGTAAAATCCACAAGCAGAAATATCCAAACAATACTCAGCAAGGCGGATCCAACATTCAAAAACTGCATTGCGTACGCCGCCGCCAATCACCAATATTACTGTCGTCTGTTACTCCGTCGTCTGCAGTGAAAGATCCAATTCAATCTTTCATGAAATACACATATCGTAGAAATTAATTTGGCTTACAAGTAATATATTTTGTAGAATGGGTTTTAAAATAGCACAAAACATTTAAATCAATAAAATTACGGTAAACATATATCTCTAAACGTATAAATTCTGCATTAACACCAAACCAAGAATCCTACTGCATTAAAAAAGAAAGAATCCACAGACAGATCAAGTCAGGCTGTCCACACACTTGCAGTGACATAAACATAGATCGGAATAAAAATTATATAATCGTACAGAAATTATTAAAATAAACGTTAATTATTTGAGATATATATTCATATTTTGATTTTAAAACAAGGAGAGCAACTATTATTATTATTACTAAATTGATAAACATTTGGAACACAGTATCATTTTTCACATTTTGTTAAATCCTGTCAAGGTTCGGACCTTGAAGCCATGATCACAGTCACTTAACCAAATACTGGTATCTGGTTTTGAATGTTTGGCTGGTTTGTCCAATATAAAATGTCACATTGTGAGCAGTTTTATTTAGTATAATCCTGATTGGTCATAATAATTGGTAGTGTAAGTGGTTTTGTTTGTGTTTTTAGTGATCAGGTCAAGGACATTATTTTTTGTTTTGAAGCTTATTTTGTAGTTTGTTTCAATAAATTGTTGTAGAATTGGTTTTCGTGTTGTTGGCTTACAGGTAGTCTTTTTTAGTCTTTTTCATTAGATTGTTGATCAGGGTGGGATTGCGTCTGTTTTTAATAGCAAGGTATTTTATTCTGTCATTTTTTATTGATATTTGATCTTTTCGTGTTGATGTTGACTCTAGTCAGTCTGAGTATCATATTGTGTGAAATTTTGATATCTTTTGCTGCCCTCGGGGTGGTTGGAGTTGGCTGGGATTATACAATCTTTTGCGACTGGCTTTCAAAAGATTTCAAACGTGTGTTTTAATTGTTCGTTAACTAATTATTTATTGTAATGTGTAGACGACACCACAATAATAATCCCCACCAACCAACAGAACATCATAAATACTGTAAACGAAACACTAAACAAAGCAACAACATATTGTACTTCAATAGGCCTCAATATTAACCAAAGCAAGACGCTCCACATGCATATGACACCAAACAATAGAGCCAGAGCTGAGGAAGACTGGACAGAGGTTGAGGCACCAACAACATCATATACAAAATTTCTTGGTATCATTATAGATCAAAACCTAAGCTGGGATGAGCATACAACCCACCTCTGTAAAAAACTTTCATCAATCCACTATATTATCAGGCGAATACGGAGCATCACCAATGAAAACACAGCAATAATAGCATACCATTCACTTTTTCACTCCTATATAAAATATGGAATAACAGCCTGGGGTTCTGCAAGCCAAGGTAATTTAAACAAAATCCAAACTATACAAAAAAACAATTAGAACAATTCTCCGATTACATCACCTGGAACACTGCAAACCTCACTTTACCAAGCTCAAAATATTAACCGTAGCCTCCCAGTATATTTTTGACACAATTCTGTACGTAAAAAAAACTCAGCCAACAACCAGAGCAGAAATACACACCTACAACACTCGCAACAGATATAACTACAATATACCACAGCATCGCCTTGAAAAATATAGTCACACTCCACAATATACAGGCTCATTTCTATACAATATCTTGCCACAACATCTCAAAACCATCACATCACCTAACAAATTTACAACAAAATTAAAACACTACCTAACCAATAGACCATATTACACTGTAAACGAATTTATTGCAGAACACACACTACAACATATACACTGAGCTCACTTGAAGTTTCTACCCATGAAAATAGAATGACAACTCCCCAATCAGAAGATTGCGGCGAGGATCCGGGATGTAAGATGTAGAAATTTTATTTTGTTGGGTTGAGTTTTTTGAAAATTATATTGTGTTTGAGAGTGAATTAATTGTGGTATTTAAAAATATTTTGTATTTACTTCCCTGTTCCCTGGGGGAAATAGGTTAGATCATGGATATGTCTAAAGGGAATGTGTTAACTCATCAAAACAGCTGTTCTTATTTTTTTATACTAAAAATTCAATAAATTCAATAATTGTCCTGGTTGTTTCTATGGAAACCCGTTACATATTTTCCATCTTAAAAATCACTAACACCCCCCCCCAGAGCTAAGACATATTCATGTCAAAATGGAAGTCAATAACCCGAACCATTTGCTCATTTAGATTTTTAAGAATTATTTTTCCTAAAACAGCTTAAAACCCGTAAACAATTCCACTTCACTGATAAAGTTTCATGGTTTATAGCATGTCGCCGCCGTGCTTATTGTAACAACTCACTGAAAGGCAAATAAATCATTGAATGATTATGGCCTGTAATTGAGTTTCATTTTATTATAAGTTAATTTGATGGAGTTATCTCTTGTTGCAATCCAACTAGCATAGTCATCCAACAAGCCTCAAATAATATGACACCACCCGCATACATATAAGACGGTTCGAGAGCTATGAGCTGTTAAATGTAAAATATTTAAAATTTCAGGCAAAAATGCAAAATAAAAATCAATTAACTATGAAATAATTAAAAATAATTTTATTATAAGCACTAAAACAGTTCAAAACCCAACAAATTATTATTTTGAATCATCAGGCTTAATATTCTTACTATGACTATTAGAAAAGATGAATGGATTCCTCTCTTCTATTAGGTTAATAACGGCAAAAATGGTTTGAAATGAAGTTAAATACTGTAGCAAGAATATTCTTATGGTGAACTAAAAAATCTATTTCTTTCTCAATCCAACCCCTTTAAGGAGGCTACTAAAATATCAATTTATTCTCCGTTATGTAAGATTAGGACTTTGAAGTTTGAAGACATCGGAATAATTTTATTTTTGTTATCGTGCATCGTGGAATTGTAACAGTTTATTGCAGTGGATCGGATCTTGGAAACGGACCGGAACGTTCTGAAACCTGTGAAGATAAATAGGACAGAGAAATTGAAATTACTAAAAGAGTTGAGATCAAGTCATCTAGAACTTTCTTACTTTCACTTTCCAATTCCAAATTGTAAATATTGTAGCAGCTTTTGAGTTCTCTCTTTTCTAATGTTCATTTGAACGAGTCCTCATTAAATTGGAACATCAAAAGTGTATGAACAGCCAAAAGAACAGTTCTAAATTTTCATATTTGAAATTTGCATAGGACTCTCCTGATAGAAGAATCGTCATCGTAAGTGAAGTTGATTATTAACTTTACCTTATATATTAACCACACTATTTACTCTAGTGTGACATAAACACTAATCTGACGCATGACAAATCTTAATGATTTTGATTAAAAGTTCTTTCTCTCTTAACTACAAAGGCATACACAATGTTTAAATTGCTGAATAGTTTAAATATTGCTGTGTGAAGTATGGGTAAATATTCCGACTACAGTATCCTACCAATCTATATCAAATCGACCTTAGACTTACTTTTTACACTTTCTAATAACCTTTTAACAATGTTTCTGGGTAAATATTCCGACTACAGTATCCTACCAATCTATATCAAATCGACCTTAGACTTACTTTTTACACTTTCTAATAACCTTTTAACAATGTTTCTGTCCGCGGAAGAACCCAATTTCGACGTTTCGTACGATTTTATGCTGTATTATGACCCTCTCAAACCATACCGTCTAGCTAGGGGATCGGCTTGAATCGGGGTTCTGGGCGGGAAAACAAATCACTCAAATACACTTATTTCACTCTCTAATAACATAATTAACAATAAAAACACCAAGAAACACAGTTTTCCCGACGTTTTTTGGACCGAAATACGACACTCTATAACGTCCAGTCAACAGTGAGGTCGGCAGGCATCTGGCTACTGGGCCGGGGAAATGGGAAATATTGAAGAATCAGGGATTTTTTTGTCTACGATTAAGGGTTTTAGGTAGAGAGAAACGGGATATCTATATAGAATCCGGGTTTCAATAGGCTTATTTTAGCAGAGGTTTTAACAACGTTGGTAACAGCTGACTAGGTGAGGACTGAGGAGTAATAATGAAATATTATTCCACAGAGCACCAATCCTCATAATGTCACTTCACTATGCCGATGCAATTATGGGATTCGTATTATTATATTATGTGTATATACATATATACATAATGATTACTATTATTATAGCCTATTCTTATTATTAAATTATCATTATTATTATGATTATTATAATATTTTGACATGATTTTATTGTAGTTATACGTATATATAACATGATGATATAGGTGAAATTGCCGACATACAGCGCTCTGCGGAGTTAAGTTAGGTTTTTTATTGATATTTTCATGTCGTTAAATATATTTTATACTATCAATAAAAAACCTAACTTAACTCTGCAGAGCGCTGTATGTCGGCAATATCTCGGATATTACGATAAAACGCTACGTGTGTTAGTCGCCGACATACAGCGCTCTGCGGAGTTAAGTTAGGTTTTTTATTGATATTTTCATGTCGTTAAATATATATGAAAATATCAATAAAAAACCTAACTTAACTCCGCTGAGCGATGTATGTCGGGGACTAACACACGTAGCGTTTTATCGTAATATCCAAGATATAAAATATATTTAACGACATAAAAATATCAATAAAAAACCTATCTTAACTGCACAGAACACTATGTCGGCAATTTCACCTATATCATCATGTGATATATACGTATAACTACAATAAAATCATGTCAAAATATTATAATAATCATAATGATAATGATAATTTAATAATAAGAATATAATAATAGTAATCATTATATATGTATTCATAATATAATAATATGAATCCCATAATTGCAACGGCATAGTGAAGTGACATTATGAGGATTGGTGCTCTGTGGAATTATTACTCATCAGTCCTCACCTATACAGCTGTTACCAACGTTGTTAAAACCTCTGCTAAAGTAAGCCATTAAACCCCGGATTCTATTAAAATATCCCGTTTCTCTGTAGCTAAAACCCATAATCGTAGACAAAAAAAATCCCTGATTCTTCAATCTTTCCCATTTCCCCGGCCCAGTAGCCAGATGCCTGCCGACCTCACTGTTGACTGGACGTTATAGAGCGTCGTATTTCGGTCCAAAAAAGTCGGGAAAACTGTGTTCCTTGGTGTTTTTATTGTTAATTATGTTATTAGAGAGTGAAATAAGTGTATTTGAGTGATTTGTTTTCCCGCCCAGAACCCCGATTCACGCCGATCCCCTAGCTAGACGGTATGGTTTGAAAGGGTCATAATACAGCCTAAAATCGTACGAAACGTCGAAATTGGGTTCTTCCGCGGACAGAAACATTATTAAAAGTTTATTAGAAAAAGTGTAAAAAGTAAGTCTAAGATCGATTTGATATAGATTGGTAGGATACTGTAATCGGAATATTTACCTTAATTGACAGTCTAAAACATAACAACTAGTCATTTTACGACATCTAAACACGTTAATTACAAGAAAGAAGAATTGTTATATTTTATAAATCAAACCAATTATAAAATAAACATCCTTCAATGATTTGTGTAAATAAACAAATATATCCCTGGTTAGAAGTAGTTTCTGTACTTGCCGTACCTCTTTGTATATTTCAATAACATTGTGCTGAAGGAATAACGGATTTGTAATCAGCTGATTGACAATGAAATGAACTAATACTAAATATAGTTGAGCTCAGTTAATGATTTGTTGCGCCATTTTATTTGTTTGAGTACATTCCCAACTAATTAATTTTTAATTCAGTTTGATGAAATTAAGTTAAATTAATTTAAAGTAAATAACAAATCTTTAACATAAACTTAACCTTACGTCTTAAATCTACAATCAAACAAGCTTTTCCAGTTCAAAATTATTGTAAATCACGAGAATCTCCCGTTTACCCTAAAATTATCCCAAATTCCCTCAAATATCCCTGATTCCCAAATATTTCTCGTTTCTCCCAGCTCAGAACGTCAATTGTTGTAGACAACAAGGTTGACTGGTGTTTGAAGGGTGCCTTATTTTGGCCAGAAAACGTTAGAAAACGTCGGGAAAACTGTGTTTCTTGGTGTTTTTATTGTTAATTATGTTATTATAGAGTGAAATAAGTGTATTTGAGTGATTTGTTTTCCCGCCCAGAACCCCGATTCACGCCGATCCCCTAGCTAGACGGTATGGTTTGAGAGGGTCATAATACAGCCTAAAATCGTACGAAACGTCGAAATTGGGTTCTTCCGCGGACAGAAACATTGTTAAAAGGTTATTAGAAAGTGTAAAAAGTAAGTCTAGGGTCGATTTGATATAGATTGGTAGGACACTGTAGTCGGAATATTTACCAAAACTTTTTTTGTTTTTAAATGATTTAAATATTAATATTTACTAATTTATTGAATAAAAATGTAAATCAATAAAAATAAGTAAGCCTAAGTGTGTGACCCTATTGTAGTGACATAGGCTAGGTTTGGTTAACCTAACTAATGCTATGATGTGTATTTATATTAAACTGATAGACTCAGCCATATTCTATCAATAGGCAAAAGAAAAAATTAAATACATTTTATCTACAGATATTTACATGTATAGATTATTTTGTCAACATTGTGATTACAACAAGCATGATGTTGTTATAATTTTATAACAACATTGTTGTAATAATTTTAGCTAGAGGTCGTGCTTGAATATGAAATTAGCTGCAAGATTATAACACCTAGTTAAACAAGACAACACAATTTGAAAATGAACAATAGAAAATGAACCAAAATAATTGAATTTACGCTTCACAAAAAAGTAAGCCGGCAAGCTAGAAATTGTATCGCAACATTTAGTGAAATTGGAATCTCGGTTTTCTATCTATATTTAAAATTAGCACTTACTTGACTAATTTCATGTTGTTTATTTACTTAGCGTTTTCAACTAAAAGGAAAGTATAAAGCAGTAAATGTACGTATTATTAGTTGTTACAATCCTAACCAACCAAGTAGAAGACGATCACAGTCGTACCGCAAAACGCACCATAATTAAAAAAATGGCGGCTTCGCTTCAGCCTTAAAGACAGCTGAGAAGAAAGAACTTACTTATTCTTTGTTCATGCAACTCTCCCAATCTGCAAATTCAAAGACTCAATAGGAATCTTGATATAAGCCGCGCGCATGAGTATGCAATTTAATTAACTGATACGAATTTATTGAAAATCGCATGATTCAAAGGCTTGTTTTGTTTACACTTTCAATATTCAGTGACAGTTCCAAAATACATAAAGTATAAGTATAAAGTGGAATGAAAACTAATAACAAAACAAAAATTGAATGGGAAATGGTAAAAAAGGAATCGTTTATAGCAGACCAACATGTACTTTGGTTAGTCTATGGCAACAACTAATGAAAAAGGGCATCTGCTAGCCTAACGGTTAGCGTCTTATACTAAGGTGCAAGAGATGACGGGTTCGATCCCCGGGATGGCCACAAAATTTAGATGGGAAAATCCATAAAAACCAGTGTACTTCGAAGTTGCATAGCTTAAGTTGAGTCTGCCGTTAGCAAAACAGAATAAAAAATTAATGGAAACATGAAAAATATTAAACCAAATGTTAGATGTAAGCAAAAAACACATATTGTAAGCAAATAATTTAATATTATCGTTAGTCTATTATGTTAGAATCTGGAGGATAAGCAAGCCCCAAAAAAGCCGATTAGACACCCAGTCAATTGCGGCTTACCCGTAATCAACTTCTAAGCCAAACTATAGATGAAAGGCCGGATAGTAAAGTTCTTTATAATCAGTTCCTCTCTGCTAAATTCATGTAAAATTTAAACGGAGTGTGCGTTTCAATATTATGCTCTATAGCGGATATTTATTTTTACTATCGTACGTAAATACAATAGTATTATTGCGCATATTTATCTAAACGGTAGACAGGTTAAAACTCAGTAGAACTGTTGTATTTTATTTTGTCACCTGTATGTTCATATTTTTCATACAAAATAATCTAATCTTATTTTTTTAAATTAATAGTTTGTTTCATCATGATTATTATAATCCATTACGTAGCTGAAGTCTACTCCCCTTTCCACAACATATTATTGAAGGATCACGATTACTGGCGTTATTGAAGGAATTGAAAACCCCAAATCCTAAGGCCGTTACTTAGTTTAGTGTTGCTCCTTAGGATTAAAAAAACCAAAAAATAATGTAACCAATTCCACAATGTCTTACTTTGATCACTTGACCCCTTTCGTCATAGAGTTATAATACTGTATAACTTTATCATTTCTACTATTTTTAATGTGGATGCCTTTGTCATTGTTCTAAATTGAAAAAAGTAAGGAAGAAATTTGTTGTTGAAGAAACGTCAATGTCAATTGTTCATGTCTATTTTATGTTTATTTGGAAATTTTGTTAAATTCTTGTCTAAATATCTTATAAATGGTCTCTATACTTTGCATGATATTTATTGGAAGTAATTGCTTTAAAATACATGTTATTTGAATTTAGGCGCTTGACACGTTGCTCAAAGGAAATACATATAGCAGCCTTCTTTTAAAGCCAGTTTTCCTCAACCTGACAAGGAAGTGAGTGATCCATGGATAACGTGATCTTCAAAATATCTGATGAGTGATAGTAGTCGTCGGTGACGTAAAACTCTTAAAAAATTTTAAATCCACCTACAACTAATGTCAGTGTCTGTGTCTGTTTGTATGATAAGATTTGAATGCAACTCTTTAGATGAAGATTTAAATTCAAGTGATTGTGATTCCACTATGGCTTCTAACCAAAGCAGCAAGTCAAAACCCAGATCCAGAAGAGAAGTTCGTGATTATACTGTTGAAACATACAATCTAAAAACAGATACAACTGTCCCCAAACCACTTGTTTCTAGTTGTTTTTCTAAGGTGGACAGAAAATCTCAAGAACCTGATCAGTCCTCTTCAAAAGAAGATTGTGACCATGTGAACTTTGTGTCAGGCAACCCCTTTGTTGAAATTACCAAAGGTATATTACATTTGTATAAGGAAAATGAACTGACTTCTGTTGATAAGGCTGCATCAAGCCAAATAGTCTGTATTTTGGCTGTTCCAGCATCTATGACATGTCATGATTTACTTACATTTTTAGCAGCTTGTCAAGGTGACATTAAAAATGTCCGAATTATACGTGATGGTTCTCCAAATCAATATATGGTCTTGTTAACATTTCGATCTGAACAATCTACTGTTAATTTCTATATGTCTTATAATGGAATACCATTTAATTCAATTGAACCTACTTCTTGCTGCAACCTAGTATTTGTATCCCATGTTGAATCAGTAACAGAGGGAGAAGCTCAGATTCCTCCTGCATTCCACACAGAATTGCCTACTTGTCCTGTTTGTTTGGAGAGAATGGATGAATCTGTTGATGGTATTTTAACAATTCTTTGTAACCACTCATTTCATGGAACCTGTCTCTCTAAGTGGGGTGATACAACTTGTCCAGTTTGCCGTTATGTTCAAACACCTGAATTGGTGGAAGATAATCGGTGCTTTGAGTGTAATTCTGCTGATTCACTCTGGATTTGCCTAATTTGTGGGCATGTTGGCTGTGGAAGGTATGTACATGGTCATGCTTTTAAGCATTACTTAGATACTCAGCACTGTTACTCAATGCAGTTAGAAAATAATCGAGTGTGGGATTATGTTGGAGACAATTTTGTTCATAGGTTGTTACAAAATAAAGCTGATGGGAAGCTTGTTGAAGGTAATGTACCAGGTAAAGAAGAAACAACTGAAAAATTGGATTCGATGCAATTAGAGTTTACATACACTCTCACTTCACAGCTAGATTCACAGAGGTTATATTTTGAAGATTTGATAGCAAGATTTGAACAACAGAGTCTTGAAAACACAGCCAAAATCAAAGAAGAACTCAGCAAGCAAACTGAAGAGAACACAAAGTTACAGGAGAAATTAGCTTTGTTGAAGAAGGAAAAAGTAAACTCTGACAAAAAGATTCAGCAACTCTCCTCAAGATTGACTCAAACTCAAAATGAATTATTGGAAGAACGACAAATGAGCAAAGCTATGCAAGACAATCAATCTGCATGGCAAAAAAAGTATTCAGAACTTGAAGAAAAATTCAACTCTTACAAGTCAGAGAAAGATAGAGAAATTACAGAACTTAAAGAACAACTTCGTGATATTATGTTCTATTTTGAAGCTGAAAAACAGGTAATGGCTAGTGAGCAAAAAGATGAAATTGCTGAAGGGCACATTGTTGTTGGTGAGCCCTCGAGCGGATTGAAAAACAGACATCGCAGAAAGAAGAGTAATAGATAAACCATTTGCTGATCTCTAATGGAAAATGTTCTGAAGATAACTGAAGGCCTAATTCTTTTTATTACAGTAAGTAATGTAATTTAATGTAATTAATTTATGATTAAGTACAGGATCTTAGTTGAAGAAAATTTCTGAGTAAAAATCAAGTTTTTTCTGAGTTAAATCCTTTAAATTTAGAGATACAGAATTAGTGGTTCTCTTATTACCCGTTTTTTCTCTTACATCTTCTTACCTCTGCATCTTCATAAATTGTAGTTTAAAGCAGGGGTCTAAAATTATTAGGTCAGTAGGCTATTTTTTAATGTCACATAAAATATACCTTATACTTACGGTATAAGGATGGATTAGAAATTGCTTTAAACAGTGCACAATCCGGCCAGATTGAGAGGACACCTTTGCTAATGATTTATTTCATTATGTATATGCAGCACACGCTTGTTATTATTGTTTTATTTTTATGTTTACATCATAGTAGTATGTTTGCTATCATAAAGTAATAATCAGTGGGACATACTTTCTCCCTTAAGTGAATTTAAAAACGACAATAAAAAAAATCTAAATAAATTTAATTTATTTCAAAATAATCATCCAATTTCTGAAAAAAAAAAAATCAACCAATTTTATCTGAAAAAACACAAACCAAAAGAAACACAGGTACCAATTTTTTGGTGGGGTGGTGATTGACCTTACCTCCCATACCAATTTTCAAAAACGGTTTGTTAGGAAATAAAATAAATTTTCAATATTCTCCAAATTTCTACGTACTGGAATAGGAAGAATAATTAAAAATACTTATTAAATAACATTTGGTGTTTGTTTTTTTAAATATTAAAATTTAAAATTAATAAATTTTAATTTTTTATGTTAATTTGAATTTAAAAAATTTAAAATTAAATCATTTAAAAAAAAATTAAAATAATTACTGTACAAAAATATAATGTCATAAATTTCTAAACTGAATATTTTCATCCAGGCACACCAGACACAAACGGACATTGGCATTGAGTGTGAGGGAAAATTTCTAGATTTAAAATTCACAAAAACAAAAATACTTTGGTGGTTGATACTTTAAATCTTTTATTTCTAATGTAAAAGACTATTAGAAGCAAATTAGGCTACCATTGTTTTATATCGCAGTTGTTTAAACATTTGCATATTACAAATTTTTGCCATTGTTAAAACAGTATTTTATATTGATTATACTATTTTTTATATCTCTGAACAGATATTATTCATTATAACATGATATTATACATATAATAGTATTATCATTATAAAATTATTATAAAGTACCACTTGAGACAACCAGAAAAACAATTTTTTATCTTCCACTTTTAATGTCTTGAAGCAAATGTAGGCATCATGTGTATAAGGCTTAACTGATATAAATATTTTTTTTTATTTAATACTCATACATGTGTATGTATATTGACTAGGAACTAATGATTATTAACCTAAATTCGTTTGCATGGCTTCAAAATGATATTACCTTGCCATTGGCATAAGTTGTAAATCTGATTACATTTTTAACAGATGAAATACGAAACATATAATAATTTTTAATATAATAGTATTTATATTATAATTATTCATTATACTGTACATGAATAATGTAATCAATAGTATCATTTAATAATAATTATTTATTTAATACTGTTATTTGTTGTTGCAGAGTCAATTTCTATCCTAAATTCGTTTTGCAAGGTGGTTCAAAATGAAGGTTTCATCAAAGGACATCAATTTTTGCATTCATTGAACAAAAAACCTTAAATTAATATATAGATTCTCATTTCATTATATAGGTAATAGGTTAGATCTATAATCATTTAATAATTGTTTATTCTTGTGATTTTTTTTGCAGAGTCAATTTCTCTCCAACTTTTGAGAAAAGTTTCATGAGGTTTAACAACTAGGACATCAATTATTAACATGATGAAACTAACTGTGTCAGTATAGATTCTCCCCTTTCATTTTTGGCTGTGACATAAGTTAAATATTTCATTGCTGTAATTATGTTTGTACTATATAATTTCAATAAATAAATAAAATGTCTAAACAGATTCATCATATTCTTCAACGCTTCAATGAAGGGTGTCTACTAAAATTTGGCTTCTGAATTTCTTGGCTTGTCTGGGCTTTTTAGATGATTTACTTGACCTTTATGCAAAATTTTTCTTGTCCAAAAAAAACTAGGTTCACAATAAATAACGTATATCAGCAAATTTTATACTACTATGAATGTAGATTTATAATAATGGTTGTTTTTATGACTCATTTGTTACTTAATGTTTAAAAGCAGGAATGAATAGCAACTTGTTCTGACTGTGACATACAAGTTTCTCGTGCAATAGGCCTACAGATTTTTCTGAAATAGAGATATATTCTGTTTTTCGTGAATTAAATTCTTTTAACAGAAAATATATTGTATATAGAAACTGGTGTACGTTCCATTCCACAAATTTTTTCCAATCATAACACCACAACAACTGCATGGATTTTAATGTTTTAAGGAGAGTCAATTTTAATTAATCGGATTTCCATATAGATTAGCCAATATAGGCCATTAAATTTTAAGAAAGGTCATCATATAAGTGCAGTAAGGAGTTGATCTTTTGTAACAGTAATGCCACTGTGAACATGGATATAGGAGGGGATACCCAAAAGTAACCAGAATTTGTCTGCCGAGGAGCTTTGGTAGTACGGGTGAGCGCCACTAGTGCGTGTCTAGCGCAACTCTTTGCCAGTTCAGTTCCGTGCGGGTTGTTGAGCTAGTACATTCCGTTCGTCTGTAGCGTCATTTTTTGCTGTGGCTCTTTCACTGTTGCTTCATTTTTTATGATTTTATGGAGCTTTGGCACTCATTCGTAACACCAAAGCTCCGCCCTCGGCAGACAAATTCCGGTTACTTTTGGGTACCCCCTCATAGATCCAACATCAAACTCAATCCAATTTATTAATATTTTAACAGATATTTTGCCAGCAAAGCCGTAAAAGGCAAAGTTAGGAAGATTTTTAGTTTTGTTTCGATGGGAAGTTATATTTATTTATTAATTTTCTATTATTTTTATTTATATTCATTTTACAATAAGAAACAAATTTTAACTGTTGCTATTCTGTAGGTTTCTTCAGGATAATTTACAGAGAGCAGGTCAATTTTTAGTAATAGCACTGTGGGAAATAGTTTCCTTATAATTGAAAATAGTCAAGGATCATCAAAGGATGATTGTATGTGGAAGTTACTGGTTACTTTCAGCACACAGTGCAAGTGCTAGTTGGTGTATACTCTCCCTATGGGATTGCTGGAAGAAGCGGAAAAGTACAATGTATTCTCTTATTTATTAATCTGTGACTACATTTCATGTATTTCTTGACATCCTCAAACAGTAGATGTCCTGAATATTCAATACCGCTAAGGTTTATTTTTAATAAACTGGTACAAATTTCCTCAAGTTAAGCCTTGGTTAGACTGGCTGAAATATTCAGAGATTGTTTCTCAAAGAAGAAGGACCACTCCAATCCAACCAGCCTACTCTCCACTTCTAGATTAGCGGGAGTGTTTTGAAGGTAAGTATTGCAAACTATTTTGCTAATTATTTTTTATACATTTGTTATTTACCGGGTTAAACTAAATCTGTGAAAACAAGTTTGGCTCAGCCAGGCACTTTTTGGGTGCAACCCAATTATTTATCATTGGGTCCTAAGATGATGGGTACATCAAAAAGCCCAAATAATTAATTTCCTGCCTGCGTCACCTGTGTTCCACATAGATTTGTTTCCATAATTCATCATTTGATTTTGACTTCGCAAATTGTTAGGGTGTTGTATTTAATGAAACCAAAACATAACATCTGAAACAAATACTTAATGGGTCAATTTAACTTAATTAAGTACAAAAACATTTCGTGAAGACTTAGAGTATTAATTCATGAGAATAGGTAGCTTAAACTTGTTTATTCCAAATAATTATCAAGTGGGTATTGTTTATCTGGTGAGCGTTGTGTTATAAAAGTTATCTATTAGTCACATGAGCTACTCGACCAAGTTTTAAGTTTTGTAAGTTTACGCTTTGACTATTTAAATTTTATAATGTTACAAAGTCTGGCATCCATCAAATTAAAACCAACAGAAGCCTTTTTAGCTTATTAAATATTTTTACAAACATATTAATACAGAGGATCCATAGGTTCTATATTCAATGATATTACTGAAGTCAAATTTGTTTGTAAGGTGACGTGGCTTTTTGCACCATTTTGTGAGTTAAAATTTTCCATTCCTACTTATATAGGCCTGATACCTTTTGAGCTTGACACATTATACTCCGCGGACACACTTTCTTTCAAATTTTCATTAATTTACATTTCAAAATAATGGTTCCAAAATGTTTGAAAGCCATCTAAACATATTGTTTAAAAAAAACAGTATCAGTGGACTAACACATACTTTCTCCCTTAATCCAAGCCCAGAATTTTAAGAGCCCCTCCAATATGCCTGGACAGCATTATTTTGGATTTGGACCACCTACCAGCAAACCTGATCTGTAACTGAAAACTGTTCGTTCATCTTACCACAATGCTATTTTATTGTCTTAAGTATATTACAAACTAATATTTTATTGAAAACTTAAAAAAATAACCTAGTTATAGGCAGTACTCACTATGTCAGTTTACCATAAAAATGTCTTCTTGAAACAAATTTTACATTTAAAATTTACTATTATGACACTGCACTTCGCTAAGAAAACGTATATAGCGATTCAGCGAATGACGATGCACTGCACAGCATATTCTTTTGTAGAAGATGGAAAGCAGAATGTTCTGATCTAGAGGCAGCCATTGGCCAAATATCACCGGAAACCAGCTCTACATTGTGGAATTGTGTCTGAATTCTGCAAAAGGGTGCTCAGACAAAAAAGAGAAGAACAGCTATAATGCACCGTTTAGCTAAATAAGGAGCGATTACGAAGACGTAATGCCCTTTGGGTGTACAGAGGCACCCTCTTGAAGTAGTGCAGAGATTCCTTTCCGAGAAGGAATACCATGCCTGGACTGATATGGATTTAGTGGGTGAAAGTCCCACACACATTTATTAAACATCAATAATCCTGATGGTGCATAATGCATTTCCCTATTGTAAAAAAAGAAAACGTAAAATACTTGTAGAGATAATAACTAATTATATTTCAGTTCAAAACACCTGTCAAACTAACACAAAAACATTGCCTTCCCATATTACATAAGATAACACTAAACAGACAACAAACCTAGTGGTTATCGTCTGCTTTTCCAGCTGAGATTTTTTTAGTCTTCCTTCAGACTACAGAATGGCAAAAATAATTATGCTAGAAATGTAGACAGTGTACTCTAATATTAAGAAGCTCCAATTAGTTCTAAAAATCCCGTAAGGTAGCAGCTAAATGTATTACTGTACTGACTAATGTGTGTAGAGCACGGCAACAGGTGGCCAGAGCGTCATTGGCAGGACGTGCACAGTACGTCAAACGGGGTTGAAGGTTTAAGTAAATTTAAAAACAACAATCTGTAATAAAACTATCATATTGTCTAAAGTTTATCCAATTGTCATTTAATAATTTATTGTTTCAAAAATAATCATAACATTTCTGAAAATAACAACATGAGACACCAAGTTAAAATAATTGTTAAAAGTTGGGAGGTATTACCAAAGCCCCCTTGGTATTACCAAGCTTTTTTGAAAAAGTTTTGTTGGGTGATGTGGCCTTAAGCTGTATACCTAGTTTCATGGAAAACAGTTGGGAAACAAGGAAGAAATTGATTTTTTAATATTCTCTATAAGAATAACATCGGGCACTCGTAGAAAACGCTGTGCATTTATCATGGACAGTAAATTGGACTTTTCTGTGGAACCGTTAGTCGTAGACAAATAATTCAGAATACTAATTTGTTTTGTTTTTTTTAAGTTGGTTACATTATTAGCAGTCAAATTATACTTTTAACTATATTGTTTTTCCAGAAAACTTAAAGAATAGATTTTTTTGACATTAAATAAATACACATAAATGACAAATTTTTTTGACATAAATTTTGAACTGTCATTTTTACAGATATGCGGGTAATGTCTGTACTCTATACACTATAAACTACTAAATTTTAATCTGAATATATACATACTACAAACCAAGGTTCATCTAAATCGGACCAGCTGGGTAGACTGTGGCTCTTTTCAAATCCAGATATACATACACAAGGACAGACATCATGTCAAACCCCACATTTTTAGATTCAGGGGACTCCAATATATAAATATATATATATATGTATATCCACCTTCAACTCTAAATTTGAAAATTTTGATGAAAACAATACTTTCTCTATATGCTATGTGTAAGGGGAGAAAGTAAAAGGAATTTTAGTAAGGGTGGAATCAACTAAAAATATCTTTAGTATTAAAAGTTTTTATTAAAATATAAACAATAACTATACTAACATAATATTTTATAGTTTTTTTCATTTTAATTGATATATTAATTGAAAAATTAAATTATTCGGGCTAAACAAAAAACTGTGGGTATTTAAAAATGAATACACTTAAAAATATTACATACAAATAAAAATTTCAATTTGAATCCTATTTATGTGACAATTATTAATATCCAGTCTTTTAATTATATCACAGTTTCTAGTAAGTTCAAAAATGAACCGATAAATTTATATTTTGGAAAAACTTATTACCTTATTTTAGAAATAGAACCAATATGGGGCTAAACTAAAAATATGAAGAAAACATGGAACAATTATTATATATTTAATACTTTAACGACTGGTATACCATATATTACACAGAAATCTTTCAACGTGGACTGGTATACTATGGGTGGTACACCCTCGTCTTTCAAAATGGACCACTTGTACCATATTGACTACACGCAAAGATTTGAAAAAATCGCTTATATACACTCGGATGTCACAAATTACATTTACTAAAATGACTTCTCTCTGGCCCCTTTCTTCCCCCTCTGGCTTTCCCCTGTATGTGGAATTAGTAAAAATCATCCACAGAGTACAATTTGTAATGAAACAGGGAATCTTAATTATTCAGTATTTGGTCCAGACTGAAAGTTATGACTATTTACCTGGTCCACTTTGAAAGTCGGGAAATTTGGTCCGGTCGTTCAGTAGTTTAATGATAAAAAATATACAATTTTTGTATAGTTTAAAAAATAACCTATTTATATTATACAGTCCAAACCTCATAGACAGTAGAAAAGCCTTAATATATCAGTATTAATAAGAGGGTATTCGACTTATTATTTATGCTTACAAGTACTGTAAGTAGTAGTGAGAGGTTCACTGAAGTATATTACATAAAAAGACAGAAACAAAAACTTACACATTTATCTATTGTTTTTGTAAATATTTCAAATTACCTTAAAAGGACAATCATGGGTAGCAAGTGTAGATGTTCAAATAAAAATCAATAAAAATTTATAATATGTATTCTCTCTATCTTGAACAGCTGTAACTAGATGAATGGTGAAAATAGTTGGTTCAATAGTTATAAAGAACTTGTTCACTGGGAAATTCTCTAAAATGAGACTGGTAATTTAAAAAATCAATTGATGAAAAAAACAGGCAATATTTTATATTAAAATTAAATGGCTAAGTAATCTCGTGTAGTAGATGAATTACTTTTATAAAGCAGAGTCATAGAGAGGTAAAATTATAACCTGTACCCAGTAACCCATTATGTACCTTGTACCTGTAAACACATTCATGACTAAAGTCAGTTTGACTCAAGTAAGGCCTACGGTTTTTAAAACAAAGTCGCCCTTTTCAGGCCCACCCTCAGCATTCGCAAAGTGCGTTGTGAACCAGAAGAGGACGACGTTTGTATAGAGTTGCTATGACGATTGTAATGTTCTCGGCTATATGTTAATGGATGATAAATAGTGTACGGCAAATGAGAATGTTTTTGTTTTTTAAATTCGTGAACTCGTTATATATATAAGTGTATATTTTTAAAATAAGTGTTGACATATTGCTTAGCTCATCATGATAGACGAAAGAAACACGATTCCGGTTTTCGTAAGTTTTTAAGGCAGCTCAAATAGAAAAATTCATAGTCTTTGGTCTTAAATTTACCATAAAACCACGTTAATATATTGTCTTGTCTTTCATTCATTCGTCTATCGCCTTGCCTGTAGAGTTATTTGTATCTCAAATACTTATTTAAAACTGAAAAACCCCTTGCAAAGTCATAAAATTAAAATTTTGTTATTGTCGTATTTATTTATTATCAGTACCCGGCAGGGTACCTCAACCTCAGAGGTAAAACATTGGCCTAGTAAGTTAAAGTTTAATGGATTGAATACAGTGGCTGGTAACTCCTGTCAGATCATGAGCGGTCACCTCTGGCTAGCCCATGTAATTCTCACGGCTGTGGTGCCTCGCTGTCTTTAATTGCCCGCTCTGTCCCTAGGCATACAGTGATGGGCAGTTAAGGTTTATTTTAAAGTATTTAATAAAGCCTAGCAGGTGAATAGAGCATTATAATACCAAGCACTTGCTTTAATTGAAAAACTGAATTATTTTTGATTTCTTGTAAAGCAAATCGAATGTATTGCTCTAGTTAAAAATCATCATGCCCGTAAACCATTCTATACAAGCCATAGCCTAAAAAACTAAAGAACATCAAAAGTACAGCAAACGCAAAGGTTTTGCTATTCTCTCTTCTAAGATTTTTTAGATCTTCTTTCAAACTGCCTACTTGTTCCGTGATATCTTGCAATTCCTTCTCAAGGGCTTCTCTGTAAACATTATAACATATATTAGCTTATATTAACTTATTCACCCTTAATTAGCACGTTAAAATAACAACTGGAGTTTACTTGGTATTTCTTGGCTATACAGTAGAACCTCGATTATCCGTCACCCACGGGACCAGAACCACGACGGATAACGGAATAGACAGATAACAGAAGTAATAATAGCGCCGCTACAACTTAGCACTTACAGTGTTTGGCGTGGCAACATCACAATTCACTGGATTGCACGTTATAACGGCGCCATCGTTTATAAGTCCTAATTGTCATGATTGCTGCGCAGAACTTAATTTGAAATGATTTTAAAAGAGAAAAAAACAATCTTCAAACTAAAAAAAACTATGCAAAATGCAAGTTCAAGTGAAAAATACTTTAATAAAACATTTCATTAAAAAAACAATACATGTATACTGTACTTTAAAAACTTAAGTTACTGGTATTTATTTTTCAAAATAATCTGTCATTCTAAACAATAAACTCACTGTTAACAATAAACCGTAAAGCACGAACACTTGTAGGTACTGCACTCGAAATCGGCAAAAGCTTTGGTTCACTCTAATAAGCCACGCACTGTATTGAACTGAACTAAAACAGTAGCAGTGGAATGCAGAAGACACAGTGTAAGGGATTAACCAGCTGGGTCACTACGCTTGCCGCCAATGACTCACGCACAGTGCAGGTGTGCAGTACAATTGTCACTCCACTACTCATCATAGAGCGTCGACAGACAATCCGGCTCGGCGCTGACACGGAAACATAACATAACATTTTTTGCGCTAGTGGGGTGGTAGTTAATAGAGACTGATGGTTAAAAGGGTGACAGTTAATCAAGGTTCCGCTGTATATGAATTCAAAAACTCAATCAAGCTAATCAGTAATAGTTTTGTTATATCATTATGTCACAACACTAAGTCAAGCCTGAAGTAGCTAAAGCCTTAAACAGTTCCAGGTGATGGCCTAGTCAGTCATGAGTTCAAGGTGGATGTAAAAAAAGTGTTCACCGCAAACAAACTCTCCACTTTTCATGTTCTTCAGCCAATGTTGCTGACCATCCATCCGTGCACAATCTTTACCACTGGGCATTTAATTGGCAGGGACAACTGCTGAGCAATTAATCCGAGCTACCACACAAGGCCACAGAAAGTACAGCGGCTACCTATTCGACTAAAAAAACCGACATAGGTGTAGGACATAGGTATTTGGATGGTAGAGAGCAATTGATAATAATAATTTATGTGCTGACCATTAATGGAAAAAAATGATCTGTCAAGCGATAGTTCACAAGTGGGGAGGGGGTTTACAGTAGGAAGACCATATAGCTAATTACAGCACAAAATATGACAGATTTACTTGTTAAAATATGTTCCAGTCCAGATAAATTGAGCTATTTAAATGCAATACACCTTTCTTCGGGAGACAAATATGATGATCTAAGTTTCATTTCAATAACATCTACTCTTCTATAGTAAACTTCCACTGTGTCTTGAAGTTCCTGCATCTGGAATAAATGATTTAATATTAAAACATTTGTTAATACTAATAAATACTTATAGTTTTTACATGTTTGTTTTAGCTAGTTATCATTATTTTGATGTCTACAGGATCATTAATAATAACACGTAATAGTTTTTTATACTAAACATCCAAAAGCTTTAAAATTAATATTAGTATTTGGTCAAATATAATTGAATAAAACCTATGAGGAAGACAATATGTGCTTGGGAAATGGAGTATTGTTCTCTTCCTACAAAGAATACTACCAATCTGAAATGGCAACCTACCCAGGTATTTAATCCTACGTTGATTGAACCTCCTAAAAGAACGCTCTTGGTCAAAAGGTGAGCTAATGACCAGTTTTGAAGTTTTTACTGAATGACTAAGTTGAGGAAGATAGTGACAGCATTTACATAGAACTTGCAAAAGCAGTCACTGAAAGAAAATGCAGGATTGTCCAGAAAAAGGAAAAATGCAAATTGCTTCTTAATCAAGTGATCAAGTTGTGTGAACAGTTGAAATTAGCAGAGAATGAACGAGAACGTCAAAAAATGGAGAAGGAAGACGTTTGCACTCAAGAAACTTTAAGGGTGAAAAACCTAGAAAATGCACAAAAGTCTTATTCAACAATTATTGTAAAAAAATGTCACCTCTTTATATTTTTACACACTTTTAGGTCTACAATGTTCTTGAAGTTTTAATATAAATTATTTATGGTAAAAATACGTAAATCTTATAAATTTAATAGAAATTTTTTTTAAAAGGTCTTACTATAAAGTAGGCCTCATAAAATAAAACACTTAATAGAACAATTAATAATACAATTAAAACTTGTTATGTAGTTAGTAACATTTTATTTATTCTATCACATAAATTTGCATAGTTTTGTTTTATGTGCATTGCAAAAAAAGGAATTGTAGTGTGCTCACCACAAAAAATTGCTAAAATATAGACAATAATATACATGACTTAGATATCGGGCTAATTAAAAACCAATCTTAAACATCACAAACGACAACTAAACTGAATTTTAGTTAGAAAATACAAAAAATCAGTTTTATCATAAATTAAAATCAAAGGTAAGCCGAGGGCTCACCCTTCAACCAACAGCGGGTTAAGCCAAGTTATGCATAAAAATGAGTGGCTAATTGTGGCACGATCTTACTGAAGAAGGCTGATGAATTCCTTAAATGATTATAAATTATATAGACCATCAGCCAATGGCACTAAGTGACCTTCGACATGAGATATGATCCTAATCTAATCGAGAGATCCTAACCACAATTTTTTCTCTCAATTACAAACTGGTTAAATTATCAGGATGGTCTTTGTGGATGATTGTTATTTTCTATAGTGTAGGCTTAAAATCTGCCCTGGTGTGGAATATCATATCCACCGGCCATATCGCTTGTAACTATCATCAATTTGTAGCCTTACGATTGCTGAATTATGGTATATGCAACTGTCCTTGTCAACTTGAGGGAACTGGAAAATAATTTGAATTAATGACTCCATAAAATATCTGATTCTTAACAGTAATTTAAATTTATAGAACGATTTTTTATTCCTTATCACATCATATACAGGTTAAGTTACAGTTTAAAAATATATTTAAACACTGTAACCTAACCTGTATAATATGCGATTATTAAAACCTAATTAACTTACTTCTTTGATAATTGTTGACTTTGAAGAATCAACCATTTTTATATAAAATAGAGGAATAATAAATTTTAAGTGCTCTCTGTATCCCACTGATGATTTTATAACAGTAATTCCTTTAAGTGGATTAGAACCAACATAACCTCATATTATAGGGCTACTGTTTTAGTAAGACTGTAGAAACCATACAACACTGATGACCGGTATGTGATTCCGTATTTCTTACAAACAAGGGTTAGTAATATATATTTTATTTTTACAAAATTTGAATATCATTGGTTGTAAAGTCTATTTTGGTATGCCCGCAAAAAGTGAAAGTTGACAAGTTAATAATAAATAATTGTTGACGGTTGCAGGTAACACAACACTTCACTGTCAGTGACAGACGAATAAGAAATCTTTTCGTTCCATTGTTGCCACCAAACAATAAAAGTTTACCTTAAATTGGCTAAAATTTTATATAGGGTACAAAGTTGTTTTAAATTTTTTCAAGAGGCTCAAAATATTTATATTGTAAACTGATATGCACATTGCGTCATATTGTTGTTACATATTGATCAACCTCTCACATTTATGACTCACACAGGCCATTATACCTACACTCCCCCATCATGTCACGTTACGTAATTAACCAAATCTTGACTGATTATAACAATAAATCCACCTCAAAATCAGAGTTCAAAGTTTATATACTTGAGCATTGTTGAAATAATTTTTTTTAATAAATTACAATTCATTTTTAGGCCTAAGATGCATAAATAATATATTATTGTCGATACAGTAAATATATTAACATTTATTTACTGTCGGAGTTTATATCTACCCGACACATGTCTACCCTGCAACCTTGCATTTTTGTATTTCAGAAAGCAATCATCAGATCAATGGCCAAAGTAACGAGAATGTCAAATTAATTGTGTTTTCTAATATTTTAAAATGTTACTGTTGCGTGACAAGTCTTTCGAAATTTAACGTTTATTTCTTATTAGAGGTAGTAAATACCCAACAGTCAATTATTAGGCGTGATTTGAGAAGACAGGTGTTAGTATCAGTTCCTAGATCGAAGTTAAGAATCCATCAACTTACTCAACTTATCAATAATTTATATTTTTATCTGTATTGCATAGAAGAATAGGGTATAGAAACCTTTTATCTGGGATCCTTTTCGACTGGGACGGTGGCGTCGTCCTGTATTCCAGCTAGTTAGAGGTCTCGAATTGTGGATAGTTGTGAGCGATGGTCGATGGGTGTAGTGTTCTCTTGTGTAGATTAACGTCCGCATTATTGAATACTACGTTAATACGCAAAGACCATCCTCATAACTAGACTAGTTCGTAATTCAGAGGCAGTGGTTTGGATTCCACGTTATAGGCCTCTTAGCAGATATGCCATTGACTGTTCGGCTATTAATTAACAGTTCTGTCTAAGGAGTATGTCAGCCTTAGTCAGTAACAAGTTTACAAGATCGCGCCACAATCATCCCACACTCGCCTATCATGCGCATACTTGGCTTAAAATACCTACCTTGGTACAGTGGCCATTGCAATAATCTAATCCATCAACAAAAGTGTCTCCGTTTTAATATTATACATCAGTCATTCAGGGAATGTGTCTGGAGGCCAGGTATTTTCACTCACACACACGCAGGTCGTACACCCAGAGACAGAGGGGTCGCACATTATTGCGACTTCCAAGGGAAAGCCACCCTCCGCTTCATTCGTCAACTAGAGGACCTCTACGGTCAACCCGTTATCATTCCTAATTTGCCATTTAATCATATTTTCTTATAAAATTCATATACTACGTAAAAATTTAAGAAAAATAATACTACCGGCATTCAGTATATAGGTTGGTTGTCACAAATAAATTTGATTATGTATTATCTGGATATTTTTTTGTAATCTTCAAAACGACTTATTGTTTGTATAATTCTTGTTGATATATATGTTTTTCGGAATTTAGATAAAGTGATAAAAATTAATAATTATTTTTTATTCATATTTTGTTCGTCCAGCAGATGACTAATCGAGTGGAAGCGCAAGTAATTCTGTGGAGGACGCGTGCGTCTGTGACTTATGAGGCGCGTGCTAGACGCATTCCTTCAGTCGAATTCTCTGATTGACTGAGGATGAAGATAACTTGACATTGTCCATAGATAAGAGCGGTCCACCCTTGGTGAATGACATAGAAAGAAAACTGGGAAACATTCCGACGACATGCTGGTACATAGTCAACCAGACTGTCCGGAGTAGTGAATTCCCTGATACATTCAAGGTGGCCAAGGTTGTTCCTTTATTCATAGCGAGTCACATCACGAACACTGATGAAATTATTTTTCTAGAACAATGGCAACACTTACTAGCTAGAGTGTTCAGTTATTTAAATTACAGTTAGTAAAATCTAACTTTTAATAAAAAGGACACGGTTGATAGTGTAAACTTTCCAGTATTTAATTTAGTGAAAGAAGAGGCTCAAATCAAAATTTATCTATTTACACATTTTTACAGACAAAATCGAAACGACCAAGACCCATGTTATTCTTTTAGGAAAAATGCGCCGATTTTGAACTCACTTATGGCTTTATCAATAATGGGCTCAAGTATTCTTGTTTCAAAAATTAGGGTAGATGGAATGCCAAAGTGACAGTTTTTCTAATTTTTAATTCTTTTTCCAACATACGTGTGTTTTCAAAAGTGAAAAAGTTCAGTGTTAAGTGTCAGTCTGAGCAAAATACCCCATCCCCTATCATGTTCTGTGAGTTGTCCTATGGAGGTCCCACTGGACGTGAGAAAAATTGAGCTAACGGGAAAAGAAGAAAACTAGTTGTAATTAAGATATTTTGTCTAGTTGGTGACAATATAGTTGGTTATAACCTTACCGGAATGAACATTGCTCAGGATAGTTGAAGAGCCAGAGGCATAGTTATTATTGGCTAACCAAACTCCTAACCGCCGGTCGCATCACCTCGTTTACTGCAGGTGATTTGGTTTATCGCCTTAGTTGATCAAGGCTCATTTTCTTTACGACCCAATCTCCACTTATACGCTAGGAAACGCTCTTTATCAATGAAGGGAATTTCGCAGAAAAATAATTTTATGACAACATAAACATTGCTGACGTAAGTGCCAAATATTATAGGGCCTAATATAGGGCCTAACAAAGTTTAGTGGAATATTTTACTTACTATTTGATTCTTTGAAGAATTTATTTAGATCCACAGAATTTGGAACAAGACCGGTACTGTGTAATCATAAAAAGATTAGTAGCAGCTTATGCATCAAATAAATACTAGTCTTATCAGTGGTAAAGGTAAAAGAAGTACACACATTCAATGTCATGCACCAAGTTAATGCCGAATCAAAACATATATTGGCCTTGATTAAAACTGGATAAACGAAGTACACACAATAATAACCCGGTTCCCTTAGGTATATTTGTTACTTATATAAGCACAAATATATTTTACATTATTTTTCCTACCACAACATACATTACTGTTGTGCAAATAACTACTAAGTTAGTGAATTATTTATTGAAAAAAATATTTTTAGGCTCCATAAAGGTCAGAAATAACGCACTCGTATTTGCGTACAGTCCATAAACTACAAATTAAAATAAATTTTAAGTTATTTATAAAATTCGTTAATATCTGTTATTTAAAAGCAAAGTGTTAGATTGCGCATGATCAACATCACACTTTGTTCACAAAGTAATGCATGAAATACTCAGAAAGATTCATAATGTGATAAACTTAAACTATAAGTTTCAAAGGCCATCTTAGAGTGTCGACGAATTATTTGAATTGTCAACTTGTTTTTTCCATAACTAGATATTTGATATGAGTAGTACCGTAGATTAATGCACGTACACTTCTGGTTTCTGAATGTAAATATAGATTTTATATTCATAAATAATACGAATTGTAAAATAAAGTTTTTAAATAAAAATTGCATTTTGACAAATCAGGCAATATTTATGTGTTCAGTACGTGCGCTATTCACATTTATTTATTTTAACTCATCATTGAAAGAAATGCATGTTTTTTCTTCAGTCTGTTAATTTTTAAGTATAAAATAATTCATTATATCTACTATAGCTCTTGATAAATAAAAATTCAGGTTCTTCAAGTACATTCTTAATACAAAACGCAAAACTTTATGTTTGGAGCATAAACGTAAATATTTAGTAGCAATATTCTATATGGGGACTAGAATAGAGCTGTGATGGTATTATGCAAAAGCGCTAAAGAGAAGCGATGAAGGTTCAGTTGAAAGGGTCTGCCCTACTCTCTCTCTCTCTCTCTCTCTCTCTCTCTCTCTCTCTGATATTGTACGCTTCCGTAGTCAAAGGCTCGAGCTAGGTGGCCAAATGCATTATACCTGACAGAGGGCAGATACTGTAGCAATGGCAGAGTTCTATTAAGTTATTACCGAGTATAAGGCTACATGTCATTCATGTATACTATTAAAGCCACAACAATCGAGAAACCAACTACAACGGTTTCCATTTTTAAAATATACAGCCAAACCTTGATGTAACGAACCTCAATATAAGGAATTCCTTGATTTAACCAATATTTGAAAATCCCTTAACCACTATAGTCAAAACCTTGATATTACGAATTTTTAATAGTACTGACAAACATACAGTTACATCTACATAACGAATTATATAGAGTCGGATATTTATATAACAGGTCTATAACTTGGTATGACATGTAAACAAACGTTTTCCAACCTGAATCATCTCAGAACAGTCTACATCTTATTGCTTTAGCTTCCGTCAGGCGTGACGTCACTTTAGTTACCATTGTGAGATCATAACATACCGTGGTTTGTTGTAGGTGCGAAGTACATATATGAACCTTTATATTAGATTAGATTAGATTATTTGAAATGGCGACCATACCACAAGGTAGGTATTTTAAGCCAAGTATGAATGAGGATTGAATGTAAGATGATTGTGGCGCGATCTTGTAGTCTTGTTACTGACTAAGGCTGACATGTTCCTTAGACAGGACTGTTAATTAATAGCCCAACAGCCGATGCCAACTAAGGGACCTACAGTTTAACGTGAAATCCGAACCACGGCCTCTGAATTACGAATTGGTCTAATTATGAGGATGGTCTTTGCGGATTAACATAGTATTCAATAGTGCGGACGTTAATACACACAACAGAACACCAAACCCACCGACCATCGCTCATGTATAACCTCTATACAGTATCGAAATCTTAGCTGACCTAACCCTAATTTAACCTCGATACAACATATTCCTTGATATAAAGTATTTTCGACGCGGTTATAGCTCTGGGGGGTATTTGCAAATTGCGAGACCAACATTTGAAACAGAGACGTAATTTGGTTAGTGACGTCATATTTTGGTCATAAGAACGGCTCCTTAGATGAACTGAAAACATTCCTTTTGGACGTATCCATCTTTCTAACCTATTTCCCACAGGGAAGTAAATACACATTTTATTCAGTCCCTTCAGATTCTTTATATCAAGGCTTGACTGTAGTAATAAATAAGCTTAGAAAAAATCTAGAACGTTTCAATTTTAAAAGTTCATTTTAAATCAGTGAATACTACTCAGCTGTGTCAGTGTCAGCTTCAGGAGTAGCATGCAGGCAGGCCCTGTTGCCACAGCGAGCCATTTCAGTTCAGACTCTGGCCCACTTTAGCTAATTTACCACAAAAGTCATAAAGTCCCGAAGTTTTGGACAGTAAAGGTTATATTTACTATGTGGTAGAAAAAGAATGCTTAGGTAAACATATTAGAAAAAACAATTTAATGAATTGTGGACATAATCTCTCTATATATTTGTCAGACGATTTACATTATAGACTAGTATATCTGTGATCTATGTCTGGGAGGGAAAGACCTGTTTTGAATTGTAAAGAGATTGCAAGGGACATTTATACGCGTA